>CM035837.1:319497580-320136543 GCA_020510985.1 Pholidichthys leucotaenia | reverse complement strand
CAATCCGCTGCACCTCTCGACCCAGCGCGCGGTAGTCCCGTAGGGCCAACAGTGGCGAACTGGCCAGGGTCGCTCTCGCTGCTGACGGTAGAGTCCTGAGGAAGAGGTGGGTGAAAATGAAGTGATCATCGTCAGAGTCTTTCAACCTCAACAACTTCTCCATCAGGCTCGCGGGCATGTCGTTTTCCCCCTCTGTCAGCACCAGGAGCCTCTCTGCTCGCTCCTCCGCCGAGGGGGTGAATTGCTGGATGAGTGCAGCCTTCAACGTGCCGTATTTGTCGCTATCCGGCGGCTGGTCGATCAGGCTCTCCACATGCTGGGCCGTGTTGTTGTCCAGCTTTGCGACTACGTGGCAGAATTTCGTGGCATCTACCAATATCCCCCGGAGGTTGAACTGCGCCTCAACCGCGTTGAACCAGGAGCGCGGATTGTTCTGCCAGAAGTCCGGTAGCTGGACTGTAGCGGCATTCGCTTGGCTGGGGGCTCCTGACGCGGCTGGCCCGGGGGAATTTTCCTCTTCCATGATACGTCTCGGGTCAGTGAAAATGACGAGACAGAGTTCTCTCTCAAAGTCAGCTTTTATTCACAACACCATCATCTCACAGCAGAGAGAAAAAAAGAGAATGAAACAGTAAACTCTCGTCCTTAAATATCAGGGACTTCACACTGCATAGATCACATGTCACACAGACCACTTTGCATTATAAAGACAGTCACAATGCATTTCTCTCCATGATATCACTTCCACTGTCTCCAATGCATCCTTCCTTAATCCTTTAATGACTCAGGTCTTGCATACCAAAGCTAATATTCCTGCAGCTTCCTGCCTTTGTTCTGACCTAAAATGTGAGTCACAAAATCTCCATTAGTGTGTCCACCACAATATGATATTTTTTTTTACAAATACTTCAATCATTGTACAATAAAAACTCCTATAAAACAATACAGTGACAGACAACAACAAAAAAAATATTCCTTGGGTCACCAAGGGGTTAATAAATGCATGTAAAAAGAAGAATACATTATATAAACAATTCATTAAATGCAGAACAGTGGAAGCTGAGATCAAATATAAAAGATATAAAAATAAGCTTACTAATATAATGAGGACCTGTAAGAAAGAATATTACAACAGAATATTAGAGGATAACAAAAATAACTTAAGAGGAATATGGCAAGTACTCAATGGGATTATTAGTAATCGACCTAAGAATGTTAAGTATCCAGAATATTTTATTGAAAATGGCAATTTGATAAATAATATGGATGATGTGGTCAGTGGTTTCAATAAATTTTTTGTAAACGTTGGTCCTGAATTAACAAAATCAATAGTGACACCAGAAACAAACAACAGTGGTTCTGTAAATGAAATAGAAGATAGAAATCCAAACACAATCTTTTTGGGTGCAGTTACTGAAAAGGAAATTATCGAGACTGTGAGTAAATTTAAGAACAAAAAGTCAACGGACTGGAATGAAATTGACATGACAATAGTGAAAAAAGTAATTGAAGGAATTGTTAAGCCACTCACCTACATCTGTAACCTGTCATTTCAAACTGGTAAATTTCCAGACAAAATGAAAATAGCAAAAGTAATACCTCTATACAAAACAGGAGACAGTCATTGTTTCACAAATTACAGGCCAGTCTCTTTACTCTCACAATTCTCCAAAATACTTGAAAAAAAATCTTCACTAAGAGACTGGATGATTTCATTGAAAAACACAACCTCCTTACAGATAGCCAGTATGGTTTTAGAGCAGATAAATCTACATCTTTGGCACTGATTGAACTTATAGAAGAAATTACTAGTTGTATAGATAAAAAAAGGTTGCTGTAGGAGTATTTATAGATTTAAAGAAAGCTTTTGACACCATTGACCACAGAATACTACTAAGGAAACTGGAAAGGTATAGGATAAGAGGGGTAGGACTGAGTTGGGTGGAAAGTTATTTAAGTAACAGACAACAATTTGTACAAATTGGTGAGCACAAATCACCCTTCATGGACATCACTTGTGGTGTGCCCCAGGGGTCAGTTTTGGGACCCAAACTCTTTATTTTGTATATAAATGACATATGCCAAGTATCAAAAATTCTGAAATTTATTTTGTTTGCGGATGACACAAATATCCTTTGCACTGGTGAGAATTTGCAGCAGGTTTTAGAGGTGGTCACAACTGAAATGAAAAAGTTAACGCAGTGGTTCAACAAAAATAAATTATCTCTAAATCTAAAAAAAACAAAGATTATGTTGTTTGGAAATTATAAAATAAATCATGAAATAATGGTAACGATAGATGATACCAGATTAGAAACAGTACAGGAAAATAAGTTTCTGGGGGTGACGCCAGACAATAAAATTTGCTGGAAACCTCACATCAGTCACATCCGGGCCAAGTTAGCAAAATGTATAGGCATACTGGGGAAGACAAGACACATCTTGGACTATAAATCATTGGTCTTACTGTACAATTCACTGTTTTTACCTTATCTTAACTACTGTGTAGAAGTCTGGGGAAACACCTACAAGACCAACCTACAGTCAATATGCACATTACAAAGAAGAGCTATAAGGATAATAAACAATGTAGGATATAGAGACCATACCAATTCGTTGTTTTTAAAGTCACATGTCATAAAGTTCATCGATTTAGTTAAATTTAAGACAGCACAAGTAATGTACAGGGCAATTAATAATCAACTCCCAACTAATATACAAAAAATATTTAAAAAAAGAGACAATGATCATAATTTGAGAGGAGACTTAAACTTTACAAAACCCAAGATACGAACAGCCAAGAAAAGTATGTGCATATCTGTCTGTGGGGTGGATTTGTGGAACAGTCTGGAGCCGGAACTGAAACTATGTACAAACAGAAATCAATTCAAAAAGAGGTATAAACATTATTTGCTGAAAGGATATATGTTAGAAGGGTAGTATTTATATGTACGATTCACTATGCTCACTCTGGGACATTATGGGACACTGTGGAATGGTGGGTGGGACAGCACTGTGTATATTTGTGTTGTTTGAGGCTGGTTTTGATGTATGGACATCAATGTATGTTCGGATGGATGGGTGTTAATGTTGATATGTAAAAATACAGTAAATTGTTTACTTGGGGTCTTAAAGGTGGTAATTTGTATATAATTCACATGGGTGTATTTATGGAAAAGAGGAGATGGAATTAATAAGTGTTCACTTCTTCCTTCTCCCTTTCGAACACTGTATACTGTTACTTTATTGCATTTGTCATTTGTTTTGTTTTTGTTATATTTTTTTGTTCAAAATAAAGTATCTATCTATCTATCTATCTATCTATCTATCTATCTATCTATCTATCTATCTATCTATCTATCTATCTATCTATCTATCTATCTATCTATCTATAAAATTTCCAGTTAGCCCCTGGAGGTGCATATACATTCAGCAGGGTGATATCTTCTCCCTCTAGCCGCCCAAGTACCAAACTGTATCTCCCTTCTTTATCTTTGTGTTCTGATTTTTTTTCAAATATAATTTTGGTTGAGATCAATGTTGCTACTCCCCTCCTCCTCCCTGACTTACATGAAGATGAAGAGATCATTTTAAACCCTTGTCTATTGAGTTTAGTGTGCTCCACGTCTGTTAGGTGGGTTTCTTGTAAAAATATTATTCCTGCTTTGTCTTTTTTCATTTTGCCTAGAATCTTGGATCTTTTAACTGGATTCAGGATCCCTTTTACATTATATGAGATTATTTTGGTTACACCCTGTTTCTCCATTGTGTTGTCTTATTTAGTATAACAGTGTGGTGGCCCTCTTTTATGCTACTCAGAAACTGAAAGAACATTAAGAACATAAAAAACATTAAGAACATAGTGTATAAAACTTTAAAACAAAAAACTGACAAAAGAACTTCCTGAGCTGAGGTCTTTTTAGTGACCTTAGAAGAGCCATGATGGTGTGTTGGCTCTGAGGGAAATTCCTCAGATTCTGTTACGTGCTGAGGGCCCTCTCTTACCCCTGTAAGTTGTCCCATGTTTTTAACGTGAATTTCAGATCCCAATCTGAACTTGTAATGATTTTTTTTTTTTTTTTTATGCCTATACCCTATGAAATTGTGTGCACCCTCCCACCACCATCACAGCAAACATTCACGTTAATACAGTATTTGTTAGTATGGAGAGAACATGTGGTTCATTGTCACATTTCTATTTTAACAAGTTTTTTTTTTTGTAACTTAGATTTTTATTCATTTTTCATCATATATAATGCATTCAGATCACATTCTACATTTAAAAAACAAAGGGGTTAGGGTAGGGAAAAATAAAAAAAAATAAACAAAATAAAAATAAAAAATAAAAAAAAATAAAAAATAAAAGGGGGGGGGGACAAATGTTGGAGCATCAAGTTTTTAGTTTCCATCTCTTAATTCTTCTGGTTTTTTCAGTGTCTTTGGTTATTCTTTCAATTTCTGCCTCGTTGTTGCACTTTGTAGTGTGTCCATTTCCGCCATTTTTTCTCCCATATTCCTTCTTGCATTCTTCGTCGATATGTTAGTTTTTCCATCATACGTATGTCCTCAACAATGTCAGTCCATTGTTCTTGGTCAGGAAGAACTTCTGATCGCCATTTTTTTGTGATAGTTTTTTTACATGCAATCAACAAGATTTTAACTAGATATCTGTCCTCAGCCTGTATAACATTGTCTTTTTTAAGATCACATAAGTACATCAGGTTACAGTTCATTGGTATATTATATCCTAATATCCTCTGTATTGTCACATGCATAGATTTCCAAAATGATGATATTTTGTAGCATTTCCAAAACATATGTGAGTGGTCTGCATTTTGAGCCCCACATCCCCTCCAGCATAAAGATTGGGTATTTGTATATTTTCCTTGAATCTGTGGTGTAATGAAAAAGCGAATCAGGTTTTTCCATCCAAATTCCCTCCATGCCCTTGAATTTGTTGATGTGTGTTGTGTTTTCCATATTTCCTGCCAGCTTTCTTCTGTTATGTTTAAATTGAGCTCTTTCTCCCATTTCTCCTTTATATAGTTACTTGTATGATTGTTTGTCATAAGTTTCTGATATAGTTTTGAAATAATTCTTATTTTATTTCCTGCATATGAGCTTAAAATAAGTTGTATAATCTCATTCACATCTGTTTGGAGGTTATGCCTAATCTTCTTCATATAGTAATCTCTCATCTGCAGATATCTGAAAAATTCCGATCTTTCTAATTTAAATTTTCTCCTGATATTTACAAAGCTCCCGAGATCTTTTTTTCCGATATTGCCCCATGCTGTGATTCCCTTGTTCACCAGATTTTTGTATCCCCTATCTTGTTTTGCCGGTTCAAACTGACTGTCAAATGCTACCCATTTCAATAGTTTTATGTCTTCCCTTATATTATATTTTTGTACTATTTTATACCACAGTTCTAAAGTAAATTTAGTGATTGGGTCTATTTGTTTGATTTGCTTATATGCATCTTTATCCCCTATTATGCTTTGTACTGGGAGTCCCTCAATTTCCTTTTCCATTTCTTTCCATTTTGCCTCATATCCCTCGTCGCACCAACATATGATATATCTTATTTGTGCTGAGTAGTAATATTCCTTTAGACTCGGTAGGCCCATGCCTCCTTTCTCTTTTGGTAATTGGAGGGTTTTATATTTCACTCTTGGTTTTTTACCTCCCCAAACAAATCTCGATATCATCCTGTCCCACTTTGAGAATTGGGCATCTGGAATCTCTGTTGGTATAGCCTGGAAGAGGTAAAGTAATCTAGGTTGTATGCTGATTTTGACTGTCTCAATTTTTGAATTCAGATCCATATTTAAGATTGACCATCTATCAATATCTTTTTTTATTTCTTGTTCCAACCTATCATAGTTTGCTTTATATATTTTGCTTAGGTCTTTAGGTATGTTCACTCCAAGGTATTTTATTTCTTTTTGCTTCCAGTTTAGTTTGATCTTATCAGTTATCTGGTTTAGAGGGTTATAGTGGAATGTCAGTATTCGTGTTTTTGTTATGTTTATCTTGTATCCTGATAATTTTCCAAAATTTTCTATCAAGTTCATCATTTCCATTATTGATTTATCTGGTTGTTCAAGGTAAACTATAATATCGTCTGCAAATAGCCCAATCTTGTGTTCCGCCCCCTTTATTGTTACACCTTTTAATTTCTTAGTTTGTCCTATCGCTTGAGCCAATGGTTCTATGAACAGAGCAAACAAGGTGGGCGATAAGCAGCATCCCTGCCTAGTTGATCTTTGTATATTTACTTTGTCTGTTAAGCTACCGTTTATCTTGATTCTTGCCACAGGTTCTTGATATAGCGTCCTTATGCATTGTACTGATTTTTCGTTAAATCCAAAGCGCTCCAGTACACTATATAGGAATTTCCAGTTAACCCTGTCAAATGCTTTTTCTGCGTCTAAACTCATTATTACTGCGCTTTTCTTTTCTTTATGTATTTGGTTAATTATATGTATTGTTCTCCTGATATTGTCATGTGTTTGGCGTCCCTCTATGAATCCAGTTTGATCATCTTCTATCAATTCCGTCAAGAATGTCTTTATTCGTTTACATATAATTGTTGTGTATATTTTATAATCTACATTTAATAAAGAGATTGGTCTATAGTTTCCGCATTGTTCTTTATCTTTCCCTGGTTTTAAAATAACTGAAATGATTGCTTCGTTCCATGTTGGAGGTATTTTGTTGTTGTTCAGCGTCCAATTAAATGACTTTAGGAGTTGTGGCGTGAGTTCTTCTATAAACAGTTTATAAAACTCAGATGGGTATCCATCACTACCTGGTGATTTACCATTTTTAAGTGACTTAATCACATCTCTGATCTCTTGTGTTGTTATTTCTGCTGTTAGTTTTTCATTTTGTTGATTTCCTATTGATGGCAAGTCCAATGTGTCTAGAAATTTCTTGATATCTTTAGTATTTGTTTCTTCAGGTTGCGAGTATAGTTCTTGGTAGAAATTATGGAAAATTTCTTCGATGTTTTCTGGGTTAACTGTGGTTTTATTTGTGGTGGGGTCTTTAATCTTGTATACATTATTCATTGTTTGTTGTTTTCTTAACCGTTTTGCCAGCAGTTTTGTGGCTTTTGGCCCTGTTTCATAATATTTTTGCTTTAGATATCTATTTTTCCTTTCAATTTCATCCATTTGTGTTTCTTTTATCTTTGTTTTTTCTTCTTTAATTTCTTGATATATTTTTGGATCATTTGTGCTTTGATGTTTACGTTCTAATTCCCTTAGTCTCTCACATCTTTGTTCATACGCTTCCAGTTTAGTCTTATTTGCTTTTCCTGTTTCAACAATTAATTTACCCCTTAACACGGCTTTTAGTGCGTCCCATAGTATTGTTGGGTCCACTTCTTCATTGTCATTCTCTTGGATATATTCGTTTATGTTTATTTTTATTCTTTCTTTCATTTTCTCATCATTTAACAGTCCTACGTTAAGTTTCCATGTTGTTTGTCGTTTTCTATTGTTTAAATGTATTTCCATGTATATAGGATTATGATCTGATATTTCTGCCCCTCCAATCCAACAATTTCTCACCCTGTGTCTGTCACCTTCATTCATAAGGAAGTAATCTATTCTAGAGTGTACTTTATGGGCTGCTGAATAATGTGTATAGTCTTTTTCGAGTGGGTGCAGGTCCCTCCATATGTCTACCATACCCATTTCTGCCAGTGAGGTTCTTATGAACTTTGTTACATGTTTTTTTGTCTTCTTAACACTTGTTGTGTCAACTTCATGATCCATGACAGCATTTAAGTCTCCTCCACAAATTAGGACTCCTTCACTGTGTGTTGCTATGAGATCAAACAGATGTTGAAAAAAACCCTTGTCACTTTCTGGTGGGGCATAGATGTTCACTAATGTGATCTGCATACCATCTATTCTTCCCTTTATTATTACATATCTGCCTTCTTTATCCTGGATTTCCTGTTCACTTTCAAATTGTATTTTGTTTGAGATTAGTATCATAACCCCCCTTTTTGCTCCTCCTTTAAATGAACTGTAGTAGGAGTTCTTATAGCCAAATCTCTTTAGTTTCACATGTTCTGCCTTGCTCAAATGTGTCTCTTGCATAAATATAATTTCAGCTTTTTCCTTCTTGAATTTTCTTATTATTCTTTCCCTTTTAACAGGTGAGTTCAGACCATTCACGTTTAGTGTCATTATCTTAAGATTTTTACCCATATTCATGTTTTTCCATTTTTTTAACTTGTGCTCCTAGCCCCTTTAACAACAAAAATAACACATATTTATATAAAAACACATTAAAAAAACTCGACCTCCGTACTTTGGGCCTTTCTTCTGCCCACTGGTCCCTGTTGGTGGGTGGGGGGTTTGTCTTCACAGAGTGAAGGGCCCTCCCTAGACCTATATTTACTATCCAAGTAATAGTCATTAGTCTAGAAATGTCCAACAAATATCACTTAAACCTCTCCTAGCCGTCTGTTTCTCTTTTACCTTGTCTTCTTGGCCTTCATTTCTTCTGTGCCTTTCTTAATCTTTGTTATGATCTAGGCTTTCAGTTGAAAGCCTTGTAGCTTGTCCTGGGCCCGCTGCTCTACGTCTCTCCCCCTTCTTCCGCCGTTCACTCGTCTCCACTCCGTCTGTCGTGGTGCGTTCAGGGCCGCCGCTGCTCCAGCCGTCTCCTTCGGCACGCTCACCTCAAGGCCCCGCTCCATCATGTCCTGCGCTGCCTCTTCGGCCGTGTTGTAGGTTCTTGTGCCTTCCTCCCAATGAATCCTCATTTTCGTTAGCGGCGTTTGGAATCTAATTTTTTTCTTTTTCAGCGTTTTTTTAATATTGGCATATTTCTTCCGCTGCTGCACGATTTCTGTCGGGTAGTCATGGTCAAAAAATACCTGTTTGTCGCCGATTCGTATCTTTTTTTTCCATGCTTGCGTCAGGATTCTTTCCTTTATGTCATATTTCACAAAGTTTACCACAACTGACCTGGGTGGAGAGTTTGTTTTCGGGTTCTGTGCCGGTGTTCTGTGCGCCCGTTGAATCTGCAGATCCGTTTCTCCGGGTATTTCCAGTTCTTTTTTTAAGAACTGATCCATGAATTTTGTCATCGAGTTGCCTTCAATGCCCTCCGGAATTCCAAAGATGCGCATATTGCTTCGTCGGGATCTGCTCTCCAAGTCGTTTATTTTCTCCTGCATCCTCTGCGTTTGTGTCGTCAGGGTCTGTAGTTGTTTGTTTGCCTCGCTTTTCCAATCTTCTAGTTCCGAAATTCGGGTCTGCGCTTCTGTCATACACGCCCGCTGGGAGCGCAGCTCCTCCATGTTTTCCGTTAATTTACGCTCCATTTCTCTTCGGAGGTCCATGATTTCCTCCTTAATTTCTTTTTTCAGTTCCTCCTTAAGAGCCGCTAAATCCTGTTGTAGCTGTCGCTTGAATTCTCTCAACTCTTCACCCAAACTGGCGATGCCAGCGTTCATGTTGTCGAGTCTGGTGTCCTCCATTTTCACTGCTGTGGACATCTCGTTTTTTTGGGCTTTGCGTACAGCGGTTTTTCCTGCGTTGTTGGAGAGGAATTCTTCAATTTTACCCTGTTTTTGTCCTTGTGCCCGGTTCCTTCGTGTTTTCATCCCTTGGTTTATTGATTCGTTTATGTCGAGTTGGCCATTTACCGATGATTTTTAATCCGGCTAGGGAGAGCTCTTTGTTTAAGTGTTATGTCTCTCCGCCATCTTCCCGGAACAAAGTTTTTTTTTTTAAAGACTTATTTGTTTCTAATATTATGACTGTTCCATGAAATGCTTTACCACTTGCAGATTCTGCATCTCCTTTAATGTTTGTTACCTTGTAGGAGGGGGGTTGGATGTGCAGGTTGACTAAAAATATCGTTATTCCCTCCTGTAAATGGCCAGTTTTTCCTTGTATCTCTGGCGCTGGGTTTCCCGCTGCTGGCCCGTGGATTTTGAGGGCCTCTGTGTGGACCACGTTTGAGCCTTGATTCTTTCGATTGGGTCTGCTGTGGGTTTATACACCGTTACCGGGAGCCCTCTTCTCGCCATATCTGTGGTTGCTTCTTCCGCCGAGTTGTAGAGACACGTCTCATTGCCGTAGAAAACCTGCAGCTTCGCCGGAAATGGTGTCTGGAAGCGCAGTTTTTTCTCTCGTAATACCTTTTTAGCATCGTTGTATTCCCAACGCTTTTTAAGGACCTCCTGGGGCGTAACCGTGTTCCACGAAAACTTTTCTCTCTTGGTGCATAAATCCTTTTTTCTGCAAAGCCAGTCTTACAACCTCTTCTTTTATTTTGGAGTTGGAAAACTTCACCACCACCGATCGTGGAGGCGCTTCCACCGCCGGCCTAGGGGCTAATGTACAGTGCGCCCTTTCTATCTTCAAGTCGGTGGTTTGGGGAATATCCAACTTTTCTCTCAATAAGGATTCCACGCATGCCGCCATTGTGGTGAAACCATCCTGGACTCCTTCTTTCAGACCATGAATTCTTATGTTGTCTCTTCTTAGTCTGCCTTCTTGGTCAATTAGCTTAGCCTCCAGTCTTGACTGTCTATTGTGTAGATCCAGCACGGTATCTTCCAGCCCTTTTATTCTTTCCTCTGCTTCCAAGATTCGGTCCTCGGCCTGGTCCACTCTGCTGTTTGTCCTTTTTATTTCTTCTTTGATTTCACGAAATTCGCCCCAACACTCTCGGCGAAATCGTCTTAATTCTTTAAGTACCATTTTTAAGCTAACCTTTTTGCTAGCTTCATTCAGCTCCTCGTCTTCTGAATGGAAATCCTCCGGATCAGATTCTCCGGCCGATGTGTGTCCTGGCCTGGTAAATGTCGATTTCTTCTGTTTTCCTTTAGGCATGATGACTTTGTCTTTTGATTTTCACTCTTCCAAAAATCCGTTAAATCTGATTTTCAAGGTATTTTCCTGGATTGGGTCTGGGAGCTTCAGCGTTAAGCTGCTATCACCATGGTGTCCAGACCAGAAGTCCCTTTGTTTCCTGTGTTTTACCTTCGTAGTCATCTGTTGTTTGGTTTCTCTGTGTGTGACAGCTATCAGTGTTACTTCTGGGTGCCAACTGTATGCGCGGGCTGTCACATCTGTCAGTGGTTGTTCTGATTATTCCTCACTCATGTTCCCCTCACCTGATCTCAATTTGGTTGGTCCCTATTTTTTTTTTTTTTTGTAACTTTGATTTTTATTCACTTTTCATCATACATATTACATTCAGATCACAGTCTCTATATTTAAAAAAAAAAAAGGAGCTAGAAGAAGAAAAGAAAAAAAAAAGAGGGGGGCAAATGTTGGAGCATCAAGTTTTTAGTTTCCATCTCTTAATTCTTCTGGTTTTCCAGTGTCTTTGATTATTCTTTCAATTTCTGTCCCGTTGTTGCACTTTGTAGTGTGTCCATTTCCACCATTTTTTTTCACATTGTCCTTCTTGCATTCTTTGTCGATATGTTAGTTTTTCCATTAAACGTATATCTTCAACAATGTCTGTCCGTTGCTCTTGGTCAGGAAGAACTTCTGATTGCCATTTTCTTGTGATTGTTTTTTTACATGCAATCAGCATGATTTTAACTAAATATCTGTCCTCAGCCTGTATTACATTGTCTCTTTTAAGATCACATAAATACATCAAGTTACAGTTCATTGGTACATTATATCCTAATATCCTCTGTATTGTCGCATGTATAGATTTCCAGAATGATGAGATTTTGCAGCATTTCCAAAACATATGCGAGTGGTCTGCATTTTGAGCCCCACAGCCCTTCCAGCATATAGATTTGGTATTTGTATATTTTCTTTGGATCTGTGGTGTAATGAAATAGCGAATCAGATTTTTCCATCCAAATTCCCTCCATGTCCTTGAACTTGTTGATGTGTGTTGTGTTTTCCATATTTCTTGCCAGTTTTCTTCTGTTATGTTTAAATTTAGTTCTTTCTCCCATTTCTTCTTCATATAGTTACTTGAATGTTTGTTTGCCATAAGTTTCTGATATAGCTTTGAAATAATTCTTATTTTATTTCCTGCATACGAGCTTAAAATGAATTGTATAATCTCGCTCACATCTGTGTGGAGGTTATGTCTAATCTTCCTCATATAATAATCTCTCATCTGCAGATATCTGAAGAATTCAGATTTTTCTAGTTTAAATTTTCTTCTCATGTTTACAAAACTCCGGAAATCTTTTTTTCCCATATTAGATTAGATTAGATTAGATTAGATTCAACTTTATTGTCATTACACATGTATGAATACAAGGTAAGGAAACACAGTTTAGCATCCAATCAGAAGTGCAAAGGACAGCAGTGCAGTATATACGGTAATTAACAGTATGTTAATTATTGCCCCATGCTGTGATTCCCTTGTTCACCAGATTTTTGTATCCCCTATCTTGCTTTGCCGGTTCAAACTGACTGTCAAATGCTACCCATTTCAATAGTTTTATGTCCTCCTTTATATTATACTTTTGTACTATTTTATACCACAGTTCCAAAGTAAATTTAGTGATTGGGTCTATTTGTTTGATTTGCTTATATGCATCCTTATCTCCTATTATGCTTTGTACTGGGAGTCCCTCAATTTCCTTTTCCATTTCTTTCCATTTTGCCTCGTATCCTCCGTCGCACCAACATATGATATATCTTATTTGTGCTGAGTAGTAATATTCCTTTAGACTCGGTAGACCCATGCCTCCTTTCTCTTTTGGCAATTGGAGAGTTTTATATTTCACTCTTGGCTTTTTACCTCCCCAAACAAATCTCGATATCATCCTGTCCCACTTTGAGAACTGGGCACCAGGAATCTCTGTTGGTAGAGCCTGGAAGAGGTAAAGCAGTCTAGGTTGTATGCTGATTTTGACTGTCTTAGTTTTTGAATTCAGATCCATATTTAAGATTGACCAAGATTGACCATATCTTTTTTTATTTCTTGTTCTAATCTATCATAGTTTGCTTTATAGATTTTGCTTAAATCTTTAGGTATGTTCACTCCAAGGTATTTTATTTCTTTTTGTTTCCAGTTTAGTTTGATCTTATCAGTTATCTGGTTTAAAGGGTTATAGTGGAATGTCAGTATTTGTGTTTTTGTTATGTTTATCTTGTATCCTGATAATTTTCCAAAATTTTCTATCAAGTCCATCATTTCCATTATTGATTCATCTGGTTGTTCAAGGTAAACTATAATATCGTCTGCAAACAGCCCAATCTTTTGTTCCGCTCCCTTTATTGTTACACCTTTTAATTTCTTATTTTGTCGCATCGCTTGAGCCAGTGGCTCTATGAACAGAGCAAACAAGGTGGGCGATAGGCAGCATCCCTGCCTAGTTGATCTTTGTATATTTACTTTGTCTGTTAAGCTACCGTTTATCTTGATTCTTGCCACAGGTTTTTGATACAGTGCCTTTATGCATTGCACTGACTTTTCGTTAAATCCAAAGCGTTCCAGCACATTATATAGGAACATCCAATTAACCCTATCAAATGCTTTTTCTGCGTCTAAACTCATTATTACTGCGCTTTTCTTTTCTTTATGTATTTGATTAATTATGTGTATTGTTCTCCTGATATTATCATGTGTTTGGTGTCCCTCTATGAAACCAGTTTGATCATCCTCTATCAATTCCGTCAAGAATGTCTTTATTCGTTTACAGATAATTGTTGTATATATTTTATAATCCACATTTAATAAAGAGATTGGCCTATAGTTTCCGCATTGTTCCCTATCTTTCCCTGGCTTTAAAATAACTGAAATAATGGCTTCGTTCCATGATGGAGGTATTTTGTTGTTGTTTAATGTCCAATTAAATGACTTTAGGAGTTGTGGCATGAGTTCTTCTATAAACAGTTTATAAAACTCATATGGGTATCCGTCACTACTCGGTGATTTACCATTTTTTAGTGATTTAATCACATCTTTAATCTCTTGTGTTGTTATTTCTGCTGTTAGCTTTTCATTTTGTTGGTTTCCTATTGATGGCAAGTCCAATGTGTTCAGAAATTTTTTAATATCCTTAACATTTGTCTCTTCAGGTTGCGAGTATAGTTCTTGATAGAATTTTTGGAATATTTCTTCGATGTTTTCTGGGGTAACTGTGGATTTATTTGTGATGGGGTCCTTAATCTTATATATATTATTCACTGTTTGTTGTTTTCTTAACTGTTTTGCCAGCAGTTTTGTGGCCTTTGGCCCGTTTCATAATATTTTTGTTTTAAGTATCTATTTTTCCTTTCAATTTCATCTATTTGTATTTCTTTTATCTTTATTTTTTCTTCCTTAATTTCTTGATATATTTTTGGGTCATTTGTGTTTTGATGTTTACGTTCTAATTCCCTCAGTCTCTCACATCTTTGTTCATATGATTCCAGTTTAGACTTTTTTGCTTTTCCTGATTCAACAATTAATTTACCTCTTAACACGGCTTTTAGTGTGTCCCATAGTATTGTTGGGTCCACTTCTCCATTATCATTCTCCTCGATATACTCATTTATGTTTAACTTTATTCTTTCTTTCATTTTCTCATCATTTAATAGTCCTACATTAAGTTTCCATGTTGTTTGTCCTTTTCTATTGTTTAAATATATTTCCATGTATATAGGATTATGATCTGATATTTCTGCCCCTCCAATCCGACAATTTCTCACCCTGTGTCTGTCACCTTCATTCATAAGGAAGTAATC
Source organism: Pholidichthys leucotaenia (assembly GCA_020510985.1). Taxonomy (NCBI): domain Eukaryota; kingdom Metazoa; phylum Chordata; class Actinopteri; order Cichliformes; family Pholidichthyidae; genus Pholidichthys; species Pholidichthys leucotaenia. Next base: position 320,121,850 of record CM035837.1, on the reverse strand, counting down.
TATTCTAGAGTGCACTTTATGGACTGCTGAATAATGTGTATAGTCTTTTTCGAATGGGTGTAGGTCCCTTCATGTGTCTACCATACCCATTTCTGCCAGTGAAGTTCTTATGAACTTTGTTACATGTTTTTTTGTCTTCTTAACACTTGTTGTATCAACTTCATGATCCATGACAGCATTTAAGTCTCCTCCACAAATTATGACTCCTTCACTGTGTGTTGCTATGAGATCAAACAGATGTTGAAAAAAACCTTTGTCACTTTCTGGTGGGGCATAGATGTTCACTAATGTGATCTGCATACCATCTATTCTTCCCTTTACTATTACATATCTGCCTTCTTTATCCTGGATTTCTTGTTCACATTCAAATTGTATTTTATTTGAAATTAGCATCATAACCCCCCTTTTAGTTCCTCCCTTAAATGAACTGTAGTAGGAGTTCTTATAGCCAAATCTCTTTAGTTTCTCATGTTCTGTCTTGTTCAAATGTGTCTCTTGCATAAATATAATTTCGGCTTTTTCCTTCTTGAATTTTCTTATTATTCTTTCCCTTTTAACAGGTGAGTTCAGACCATTCACGTTTAGTGTCATTATCTTAAGATTTTTAACCATATTCATGTTTTTCCATTTTTTTAACTTGTGCTCCTAGCCCCTTTAACAACAAAACTAACACATATATGTACAAAAACACATTAACGAATCTCGACCTCCGCACTTTGGGCCTTTCTTCTGCCCACTGGTCCCTGTTGGAGGGTGGAGGGAATGTCCTCACCGAGTGAGGGGCCCTCCCTAGACCTGTAGTTACTATCCAAGTAATAGTCATTAGTCTAGAAATGTCCAACAAAAATCACTTTAACCTCTCCTAGCCGTTTGTTTCTCTTTTACCTTGTCTTCTTGGCCTTCATTTCTTCTGTGCCCTTCTTTTTTTTCCACAATATCTTTATTGAACCTTTTTTTTTTTTTTAACAAACATGATACAAACAATCAAACACTAACACTAAAGTACTCCAAAAAAAAAAAAAAAATGCACTAAAAACACCAACAACCACCAACAAAATCAAATCTTCTACAATGCTCCTCTGTTTAGTCTAGACAATCCAATACATAAGTATACATATTATGTTCACCAGTTTGGAATTTACAAGGTCCACACACATCATTCACCTTCTTCTTCAAGAGTTATGTTTAAATTTTTTACATAATCAATAAAAGGTCTCCATATATTCTCAAACACAATTTCCTTTGATTTTAGTATATATGTTATTCTTTCTAATGGAAGGTTTGTTAACATCTGTCTTAACCACTGAGTCACATCTGGTCTATGAGTCTTTTTCCATAATAGTGCAATACATTTTTTGGCATTAAGCAAACTGAGGTCTATGAATGTTCTTTCACTTTTATTAAAATTATGCTTTTCTGGGTACAGACCCAACAAAAACAGTTTAGGATTCAATATGATTTGTTTTGAGATTATTTTTTCAATTGTTACCCTCACCTCTTCCCAAAACATTCTTATTAATCTACATTCCCATAAACAATGAAATAGGGTTCCTTTACTTTCCATGCATTTTGTGCATGTATCTGGTATATTTTTGTTATATCTATTTAACTCCTCCGGTGTAACATACATCCGCATTAACCATTTGAAATGTATCAATTTAAGGCGTGCATTTATTGATTTGGTTTGAGCTTCTGTACAAGCCAATTCCCATTGTTCCTCTGAAATTTCAATTTGCAGATCTTCTTTCCAGTAGTTTAATCTTTTCAGTGAATTTTCACTTGAAGATAGTGTCAATGAGTTATAAAACTCTGAAATAATACCCTTTCTTTTACTATCTTTCATCATCATTTTTTCCAAGGATGAATAAATAGGTCGAGTGAGAGCTTTATTTTGATTTGATCGAATAAAGTTTCTAAGTTGAAGATATTTAAAAAAATGTGTTCTATTGAGATTAAATTTGATCCTCAGCTCTTCAAAAGACATTATGTTGTCTGCACATGGCAAATATAAATCCTGAATCTTTTGTATCCCTTTTAAATTCCATACTTTAAATACAGCGTCCGCTCTCCCTGGTTTAAAATATTGATTACCCCATATTGGACTAAATTGTGACAATAACTGTGGTTCTTTTAAATAGTTTTTAGCTTCACACCATATTTTGATCATATGCTTTACAAATGGATTTTTAACTTGTTTTTGTAATTTTTTTGCCGAATCTGAGTATATGAATATGGGAAGAGGTAAAGGTAAATTGTATGATTCCATTTCAGTCCAGTGAGGGAGATCATTTGATGAAAAATAATATGTCATAGACCTCAGTTGTGCCGACCAATAATACAACATAAAATTTGGACATTTCAGACCTCCACGATCAAATGGTAAATATAATAAAGACAAACGTAATCTAGCCCTCCTGTTGTTCCATATAAATTCCACTAACTTTTTTTTTATTCTTGAGAATAGATCTAAAGGTGGTGATAAGGGAATGTATTGAAATAAATAAAGTATTTTAGGTAAAATATTACTTTTAAGTATATTGATTCTCCCGATCATCGACATTGGTAGTGACATCCATCTCTGAGTTAACTCACTGATATCTGACATTAAGGCTTCATAGTTGACACTGGCGACTGATTCTAGCTTAGGCATAATTTGGATTCCTAAATATTTAAACTGATTTACAACATTGAATTGATTTACCTCAGGGGCTGGGTAATTTCTCTGGGTCTCATTTAGCATTAATATTGAAGATTTAGTTTTATTTATTTTATATCCTGATATTTCCCCAAAATTCTTTATTAAATTCAACAAGGTTGGAATTGATTTTTTTAGATTCGACATAAACAAAATTATATCATTGGCGTACAGGGAGATTTTATGTTCTGTTGGTCCAACTTTAATTTCATATATTTGTGAATGTAAACGTATCGCTATCGCTAAAGGTTCAATTGCCATAGTAAACAGTAAAGGTGAAAGTGGACAGCCTTGTCGACATCCTCTATTGATTTTTATTGGTTTTGAAATATTGTTATTTGTTAGGATTTCTGCTGTAGCATTATTGTATATTATTTGAACCCATTTTATGAAATTATTTCCAAGTCCAAACCTTTGTAGGACTTCAAAAAGAAAGGGCCATTCAACTCTATCAAAGGCCTTTTCGGCGTCCAATGATAGGAGAGCTGTATCCGGTGCTTCTTTATTAAAATAAATAATATTAAATAGTCTTCTTACATTATGGAAGCCTTGTCTACCCTTTATAAAGCCATTCTGATCTCGATTAATAATATTTGGTAAAATTTCTTGTATTCGTCTTGCTAAAATTTTACAGATTATCTTAAGGTCGGCGTTTAATAGGCTTATTGGTCTCATATTTTCACATTTATTAGAGGGCTTACCTGGTTTTGGCAGCAGTATAATTAAGGCATTATTTATGTATGATGGTAAATTATTATTTTGAAATGCTTCTAAAACCATTTCCAAAAAAGGTTTTATTAATTTATTCTTAAATTTTTTATAAAGGTCAACTGGAAGACCATCTGGTCCTGCACTTTTTCCTGATTTCATATTATCAATGGCTAGCCCAACTTCTTCTTGACTAATTTTAGACTCCAATATCTCCCTGTTTTCATTTGGAATACACGGTATAGATAGTTTGTTCAAAAACCCATTTAGTTTGGACTTCCGGTCTGGACGCCATGGCGACTGCAGCTTAACACTGAAGCTCTCAGACTCAATCCAGGATAACACCTTGAAAATCAAACTTAACGGATTTTTGGAGGAGTGAAAATCAAAAGACAAAATCATCATGTCTAAAGGAAAACAGAAGAAACTGAAATTCTCCAGGCTAGGACACGTATCGGCCGGAGAATCTGAACTGGAAGATCCCCGTTCAGAAGACGAGGAGCTGGTGATAGCTAACAAAAGGGTTAGCCTGAAATCACTATTTGAGGAACTACGACGATTTCGCCGAGATGTTACGGCCGAATTTCGGGAATTCAGAGAAGAATTGAAAAGGACAAACAGCAGAGTGGACCAGGCCGAGAACCGAATCTTGGAAACAGAGGATCGAATAAAAGTGCTCGAAGATTCTGTGCTGGACCTACGCAAAAGACAAGCAGCTATAGAGGCTAAGCTAACCGACCAAGAAGGAAAACAAAGAAGAGACAACATAAGAATTCATGGTCTGATAGAAGGAACCGAAAATGGTTTTAACTCAATGGCAGAATGCGTGGAATCCTTACTAAGAGAGAAATTGGATATTCCACAAACCACCGACTTGAAGATAGAAAAGGCACATCGTTCATTAGCCGCTAGGCCGGCGGCGGAAGCGCCCCCACGTTCGGTGTTGGTAAGATTTTCCAATTTCAAAATAAAACAAGAGGTTGTAAGACTGGCCTGGCAGAAAAAAGGATTTATGCACCAGGAGAGAAAAGTCTACGTGGAACACGATTACGCCCCGGAGGTCCTTAAAAAGCGCAGGGAATACAATGACGCGAAAAAGGTGTTAAGAGAGAAGAAATTGCGCTTTCAGACACCATTTCCTGCGAAGTTAAGGGTCTTCTACGGCGATGAAACGTGTCTCTATAATTCGGCGGAAGAAGCAACAGCTGACATGGCGAGAAGAGGCCTCCCGGTAACGGTGTTTAAACCCGCAGCAGACCCGAGTGAGAAGATCAAAGCGCAAACATGGACAACACAAAGACCCTCAAAATCCACGGACCAGCAGCGGGAAACCCAGCACCAGAGCGTCGCGGATAAACTATCCGTTTTCAGGTTGGAATAGCGACCTTTTTTTTTTTTTTTTTTTTTTTTTTTCCTTTCTCTTGAATCAATCCGCACATCCAACCCCCCTCATACAAGGTAACAAACATTAAAGGAGATGCATATTCAGCATGTGGTAAAACATTTCATGGAACAATCATATTATTTGAAACAAATAAGTCTTTGTAATAAAAAAAAAAAAACTTGTTAAAATAGAAATGTGACAATAATCCACATGTTCTGCTCATACTAACAAATACTGTTTTTGCGTGAATGTTTGATGTGATGGGGGTGGGAGGGTGCACACAATTTCACAGGGTTTAGGCATAAAAGGAAAAAAAAAAAAAAAATCATTACAAGTTTGGATTGGGTTCTGAAACTCACGTTAAAAGCATGGGACTACTTTCAGTGGTACGAGAGGGCCCTCAACACGTAACAGAGTTTGAGGAATTTCCCTCAGAGCCTTCACTCCATCAAGGCTCTTACAGGGTCTTTAAAAAGACCTCAGCTCAGGAAGTTCTTTTGACAGTTTTTTGTTTTAAAGTTTTTTACACTATGTTCTTAATGTTTTTCTTGTTTTTAATGTTCTTTCAGTTTCTGAGTAGCACAAAAGAGGGCCACCACACAGTTATACTAAACAAAACAACACAATGGAGAAACAGGGTGTAACCAAAATAATTTCATATAATGTAAAAGGGATCCTGAATCCAGTTAAAAGATCCAAGATTCTAGGCAAAATGAAAAAAGACAAAGCAGGAATAATACTTTTACAAGAAACCCACCTAACAGACGTGGAACACAATAAACTCAGTAGACAAGGGTTTAAAATGATCTCTTCATCTTCATATAAATCAGGGAGGAGGAGGGGAGTAGCGACATTGATATCAACCAAAATTACATTTGAAAAAAAATCAGAACACAAAGATAAAGAAGGGAGATACAGTTTGGTAACTGGGCGGCTAGAGGGAGAAGATATCACCCTGCTGAATGTGTATGCTCCCCCAGGGGCTAACTGGAAATTTTATAAAAATGTATTCGACCTAATGATAACTAAAGCTCAAGGTTTAGTGATATGTGGTGGGGACTTCAATCTTAGACTGAATCCATACTGGGATGCTTCTGGTAATTCCCCACATCAAAATAACACCCAAAACAGGAAGACTCGGATGCTACTAAAAGAAATGGGAATCTGTGATGTGTGGAGGGAACTCAACCCCAGTGTAAAAGACTATACATTTTACTCAACTCCACATTCATCTTACTCAAGGATTGACTATTTTTTTTTGTTTAATAGAGACATTGGTAGAGTAAAAACATGTAAAATAGGACTGATGGATCTCTCCGACCACAGTCCGATCTACATGGACTTAAATATCCAAAAATACACAAATAATACATTTTCTTGGAGGTTAAATTCAAATGTCCTGAAAGGACCATTGAAAGATGAATTGGAGTCAGATATTCTCAGATATTTGGAAGATAACGATAATGGAGAAGTATCCCCTTTAATACTGTGGGATGCATGTAAAGCTGTAATAAGAGGAAAGATTATTGCAAAACTGGCAACCCAAAAGAAACTAAGACAAGAAAAACTATCCACATTAGAGTCAGAACTTAGGAACCTAGAAAAAGAACACAAAGGCAACACTCATTCTACTGACTCGCTCAAGATTAAGGAAATTAAAAACCAAATAAATGAGATCTACACAATAGAAATCCAGAAGAAACTTACATTTCTGAAACAAAAATACTATGAAGCAGGCAGTAAATCGGCAAAATTGCTAGCCTATAAATTGAGGAAACATCAAACAGAAAGAGCAATCTACAAAATCAGAGACCCAGTATCAAAGGAAATAAAATTCAGAATTCAGGATATTCTTAAAAACTTCGAGAATTACTATAAGAACTTATACTCCCACAAAAAACATAAAAACGCATCCGAGGCATTCCTAAACACATTAAACCTTCCCCAACTTACGGAGTCACAAAATAAAACACTACTGTCAGAAATACATCCTAAAGAATTGGAAAAAGCAATTATGAAACTTAAAGCTAACAAATCCCCAGGAGCTGATGGCTATACAGCAGAGTGGTACAAAACCTTTAAACAGCAACTATCTCCTCTCCTCCTGAAAACATTTAATTATGTCCTCCACACAGGGGAAATCCCCCCCTCCTGGAGAGAAGGGGTCATTGCAGTTATACCTAAACCTGAAAAGGATAAACTAGAGTGCTCCAACTACAGACCAATCAGTGTACTAAATCAGGACTATAAGCTTTTTACCATTATCCTTGCCAAAAGGTTAGAGAATATACTGACAGACCTAATTCATTTAGACCAAACAGGTTTTATAAGACAAAGACAGACACAAGACAACATTCGACGCACTTTACACATAATTCATCATATAAAAAAATATAACTTAAATGCAGTCATATTAGGATTAGATGCTGAAAAAGCATTCGATTCGGTTGACTGGTCTTTTCTATACAGAATCTTATCCAGTTTCAATTTTCATAACAACTTCATTAGAACTATACAGGCATTATATAAAAAACCAACAGCTAAAATAAGGATTAACGGTAATTTATCATCATCTTTTGAACTGGAAAGAGGATGTCGTCAGGGCTGCCCCCTGTCTCCACTGCTCTTTGCAATCTTCATAGAACCTCTGAGCCAATGGATAAGACAAAACCAAAAAATTCAAGGTATTACACTTGGTCAGAAGGAACATAAAATAGCACTCTTTGCTGATGACATTTTAATATACCTAGGGCAGCCGGACACTTCTTTACCAGAACTAACCTCAGTTTTTTCAGAGTATGGAGATTTATCGGGGTACAAATTAAATATGCATAAAACCCAAGTTTTAACATTCAACTATGACCCAAATCATTATTCACTAAGCAAACTCAAAACTAACTGGGAGTCGGAATCTATGAAATATCTGGGGGTCAATATCCCGAAACAACTCAACAAAATTATATCACTAAACTATGATCCACTGGTGACAAAAATAAAATCTGACCTAGCAAGATGGAATATGATACCATTCTTGGGTATTGCACAAAGAATTGAAGCAGTCAAAATGAATATACTTCCACGTCTTCTATACCTTTTCCAAACAATACCGGTAGAACCTCCCAAAAAAACATGGCAGGAGCTGGACAGAAGGATCTCAAGATTCATATGGCAGGGCAAGAGACCTAGAATCAGATATAGAACCCTACAGCTAAACAAAGACAAAGGTGGGCTCGCGCTGCCAAATATCAGGGACTACTTTAAAGCCGCACAAATTAAAACTTTAGTAGAGATATGTAACCCAGTCTACTCTGCACAATGGAAGGAGATCGAATGCCAAATAACAAGTGACATCCCCCTACAGGCGATAATAGGGAACAATGTCTTACCTAAGCTTTTGAATAACACTAACCCGTGGATAGAGACCCCGCTAAAAATTTGGTTTAAGATAGTCAGAGAGAATCAAACTAAAGAGCCCTATCGACTTCTGCAATGGATCGCCTATGATCAGGACTTTACTCCTAATAAAACAGACACCAGATTTAAAAAGTGGAAGGAGAAGGGGCTGATAAAATATTACGATTTTTTTAAAGGGCAAATCTTAAGAAGTTTTGAAGATTTGAAAAAACAAGGCCTAATAAATCAAGACCTTTACAGGTTCTTCCAGCTTAGACACCACATAAACAATATACTTAAAAAGGAGGTTTTGGAAAGGGCCCAGTCAGGTGTTCTGAAGGTCTTCTTAATGGCATATAAAGGGATCCCAGGGATCAGATACATTTCTAAAATATACCAAGGTCTTCAAGACTTAAAAGGAGACAACACATCTTATATAAAAGAGAGATGGGAAAAAGAGGGGAATTTCACTTTACATCTGGAAATATGGGAAAAGCTAAATAAACAGCAATGGAAAAGTACCTCATCCCTGCAGTGGAGAGAATTTGGATGGAAAAACTTGGCAAGATTTTTCAGAACACCTGCACAAATCAAATTTACCCATAAGGGATTGAACTGTTGGCGCTTGTGTGGTGAAAAGACTGCAAATCATTTTCATGTGTTTTGGTCATGCCCAGTTATCCACCAATATTGGACCAATGTACAGACAATATTGGGGAAAATATTCAAAATTACAGTTCCCTTTTCTTTTGTAACTTTGTATTTGGGTTTACTACCGGACTCACTGGAAAGACGAGGAGAAAAATACTTATTCAATGTTTTAATATTGGCAAGCAAAAAAGCTCTAACTAAAAAATGGATGTTGAAGGACTGTCCTACACCTGAAGATTGGACTAACGTGATCCAAGACATTTACTCGATGGAAAAGTTGACATTCGCACTAAGACAGGACATGGATGGGTTCATGAACTTTTGGCAACCCTGGACCGCATATGTGTCTTCCATTAGATCTAATCTTTGACAAATACCATTTCAATAATGGTTCTGCTCTTTGTTCCAATGCTACTCAGATGCTCTTTTATCTTTATTTACTTACTTTTTCTTTTTGTTTGTTTTTTACTGGTTTGTTTGGTTTTTTTTTGTTTTTTGTTTTGTTTTTTTTTTCTCTTTAATTTCACCTTTTCTTTCACTTTAAAAAAAAAAAAAAAATAAGGGGTGTTGTAAGAATTAATCTTCCAATGTTGTCAGATATCAGAAAATAAGGGAACATGTGATGAAAATGTAAACACTGCATTGCTGTAACGACCTGTATACCCTTTACAAAAACTTAAATAAAAAAAAAAAAAAAAAAACCCATTTAGTTTTGTTAAATCAGGTTCATTTTTGGTATCATATAATTTTTCATAGTAATCTCTAAAGGCTCTATTAATTTCTAAAGGATCTATAACTACCTGTCCGTTACTTATAATACTGGTAATTGGTGTTTTAATTTCCAATTGTTTAATCTGCCATGCTAATAATTTTCCTGATTTTTCACCTTGTTCATAAAAAGATTGTTTCAATCTTAGAAGACTCGAGGCAGCTCTATTCGCTGATTTTTTGTCGTATTCAGCTCTCAAAATCAGTAATTCATTCTCCAACCTTGGGTCACTTCCTGCATACACTTTTTCCTGAAGATTTTTTATTTTATGTTCCAATTTAGCTCTCTCCTCTCGAGTCTTCTTAGATTTTGATCCTGTATAACTAATAATATGTCCCCTAATAAAAGCTTTGAAAGCCTCCCACTTTACACATGCTGATGTTTGTGTAGTATTGATGTCAAAGAACTCGTCTATCTGTTTTTCTATATACTTGACAAATTCCTCATCCTGAAGCCATTTATGCTGAAATTGCCATCTACCTGATTCCTTTGTCAATTTTTTTATCTACATATATTAGACAACAGGGTGCATGATCAGAGATCACGATGTTATCATAAAAGCAGTTTTGAATCTTGGACCTTAATTCTGTGGAAATCAAAAAATAATCAATACGTGAGAATGTCTTGTAGGTACTGGAATAACAAGAATAGGCTTTAACTTGTGGTTTCATTTCTCTCCATATATCTAACAATCTCAATTCTTTCATAAAATGATTAATAGTCATCCTACATCCAATGTGCGTACAATCCAGTCCTGTTGATCTATCCACACCTGGATTCAAAGTACAATTAAAATCCCCTGCTATTATATGTTGCCCTGTAAGTGATGATAAGATGAGAAATAAATTAGCAAAGAATTTCTGATCATCTATATTGGGACCATATAAGTTCACAAGATTTATATTTTCTAATAGCAAAGAACCTTGAATGATTACATATCTTCCAAATTTGTCTCCAATTACATTTTTCACTTGAAAAGGAACTGATTTATGTATGAGAGTCATAACTCCCCTGGCTCGGGATGAAAATGAAGAGGTGAATACACTTCCCTGCCATCTACTCCTAATTCTTTTAACATCCTCCTCTATCAGATGAGTTTCTTGTAAAAACACAATTCTTGAACCCATGTCCTTTATTTTATTCATAACTTGTTTAAGTTTTTTTAAATTTTGTAGACCTCTGCAATTCCATGAAGTTAAATTAAGATTAACACTTTGGTCCATGATCAATAGAGAGTTTGGGATTACCTTGCAGTGTAAACATGCTCATACAGAGAAGCAAAAACATGAGTGGTTGAACATTCATCCTACAAACTACACACAAACAAATTTCCCCTTCCCACACTTGTGGCAAACCCCCCAAAATCAAAAGAAAAATTCTGTCTCCCGATATAGCCATCGACCGTTCCACACCCACGGGGAACAGCCTAAGCCACTCCTTCTTCATCCTCCCAATCACCCTAACTCTACTGCTTTTAATGACGTAACATTAACTCTCCTCTGTAGTTTTCCAACTTAACTCCAAAATTTTTAACAACTTTGTACATCATAGTTTGTTTTTTTTTGTTTGTTTGTTTTGTTTTTGTTTTGTTTTTTTAATATATAATACAATCTATATTTTGTAAACTTACTATTTACTTCAAGTCAGTCAGATGCCTGTGCAAATGCTTAATTATTCTACCTTATATTTTGTTCATGCTTAGCTCCCACCAGTCTCTTCTTCTTCTTTGATCTTCTTGATGAACTCCTGCGCCTCCTCTGGGGTCTTGAAGATGTGGGTTCTGCCCTCATACGTGGTCAGCAGTCTCGCAGGATAGATTACACCATGACGAATCCCAAGGTTGCGCAGCTCCTTACGTACGGGATCAAACTGCTTCCTCAATTGCTGGATTCCTGTGGCCAAATCTGGGTAGAACCGCACCTGCTGGTCCTGGTGTTTAATCTCTCCTTTAGCACGTGCAGCGTTGAAGATCTTCATCCTGTCTCTGTTGCTAAGAAACTTCATAATTAAGGTCCTCGGCGGTCCCTTATCTCTCCGTGGGCCAATACGATGTGCTTTTTCCAGAACCACTGCTGATTGCAACTCCTCGCTGCCCAGCACCTCCGGAATCCACTTTTCCAGAAAGGAACACACGTCCCGACCTTCTGATTCCTCTGGAAGACCCACCAGCCTCAAATTATTCTGTCTCGACCGAGATTCCAAATCCAAAATATTATCTTCCAGAGATTTTTTTTTTTTTTTCCAAAGTGCGCACCTTTAATTGAAGACGGGTGACGTCATCTTCAGCACTAGCGAGACGGAGCTCCATCTGCGCCGTTCGTTCTACACAGTCACCCAATTCCTTTCTTATTCCTTCCAACGCTGTCATAATCCCATCAAATCTAGAGGAAAAGTCCGCTCTCATTGAACTCATGGCTGCCATCAGCGCATCTGCGCCATTCCCCGCAGAAATCGCAGCGTTGCCAGCCTCCTCCGCCATATATGGAGTTTTGTTTGCTGCGTCACAGACCTGAAAGTCCGTTAATTTGGACTGTTTCGGCGGCTCGCTTTTTCCTTTTCCTGGTTTTCCAGCCTTAGGCTTCGCCGACATATCCTCGCCCAAATGCTGGGATACGTTCTGTCCCAAATGAGAGAGTTATTTGCCGATTTTTTTTTCCAGGAGCAGAGCAGAGCGAGACACGTCCGTCCTACGTGGCAGCCATAACCGGAAGTCTTCTGTGCCCTTCTTAATCTTTGTTATAATCTAGGCTTTCCGTTGAAAGCCTTGCAGTTTTTCTTGGGCTCGGTGCGCCACGTCCGTCTCCCGCCCTCTGCCGCTCACTCGCCTCCACTCCGGTCGTCTCGGTGCGCTCCGTGCCGCCGCTGCTCCAGCCGCTTCCTCCGGTATGCTCACCACAAACCCTCGCTCCGTCATGTCCCGCGCTGCCTCTCTGGCCGTGTTGTAGGTTTTCACGCCGTCATCCCAATGAATTCTCATCTTCGTTAGCGGCGTTTGGAATCTAATTTTTTTCTCTTTCAGCATTTTTTTAATGTTGGCATATATCTTTCGCTGCTGCACAATTTCTGTCGGGTAGTCATGGTCAAAGAATATCTGTTTGTCGCCAATTCGTATCTTTTTTTTCCACGCTCGTGTCAGGATTCTTTCCTTTACGTCGTATTTTAAGAAGTTTACCACAACTGACCTGGGTCTAGAGTTTGAATTCGGGTTCTGTGCCAAGGCTCTGTGCGCTCGTTGGATCTACAGGTCTGTTTCATCGGGCAGCTCAAGCTCTTTTTTTAAGAATTGATCTATGAATTTCGTCATCGAGTTGCCTTCAGTGCCCTCTGGAATCCCGAAGATGCGTATATTGCTCCGTCTGGACCTGCTCTCCAGGTCGTTTTTTTTCCTGCATCCTCTGTGTTTGTGCCGTCAGAGTCTGTAGCAGCTCGCTTGCCTCGGTCTTCCAGTCTTCCAACTCTGATATTCGAGCTTGTGCTTCTACCATGCACGCCCGTTGAGTGCGCAGCTCCTCCATGTTTTCTGCTAGCTTGCGGTCCATTTCTTTTCGGAGACCCATAATTTCCTCCTTCATCTCTTTTTTCAGTTCTTCCTTAAGAGCCGTTAAATCCTGTTGGAGTTGTCGCTTGAGGTTTTTTATGTCCTTACTTATATTGGCAAAGCCAGTGTTCATAACATCGAGGTTGGCGTCTTCCATTTTCTTTGAAGTCTCCTCGTTTTTGTTGGCCTCATGTTCAGCGATTTCTCCAGTGCTGTTGAAGAGGGATTCTTTAGTTTTACCCTGCTTTTGTCCGTGTGCCCGGCTTCTTCGTGTTTTCATCCCTTGGTTTATTGACCTATTTATGTCGAGTTGGCCATTTACCAAAGATTTTTAATCCGACTAGGGAGAGCTCTCTGTTTAAGTGTTATGCCTCTCCGCCATCTTCCCAGAAGTCCTGGTTGGTCCCTATTTAAGCGCTGCTGTGTGACTCATTCCTCACAGCAGCCTTCTGGTTCACAGATGGTTATCCTACGTCTCCCCTCCTGTATCCTGCCTTTTTCGTGAGTTTTTGTGTATTTTGTACTTTTGTGTTTTTTCGTTATTAAATGTGCAAACCTACGGCTCGCGTGTGGTGTCCTCAGTTCTGCCCCTTGACAGGTCAATTTATGGTCGTTTTAACCCGCTGGTAATGGGAACAAGAATGAAGAGTCACTTAGCAAACATGTGTGGTTAGGTTTCAACTGAATCGCTGAGTATTTACCTCACCAGCTACTACAATATTAACTATGCATAATTATGTTCATTATTATGTACCTGGCAAGTTAAGATGACCGAAATTCACGGAGTCAGTGACTTTAATATGTCAGCAAACTTCAGACAAACTAAACCTGCCAACATTTGGATTTCAGAATAAGGGAGGTTTTTCCGGCTGTGGTGAGGAGATTTGTAAAACTATAAATATATAGAAATATTATAACAGAAATAACTGCATCTTTGGTAATTTAAGTTAATTTATTTTGTTAAATATAATTTTATTCATATTTTTTCTTTGAAATCAGAGTTAAATTATTGTTCTGTTCTGGCTCTGCAAAATTATGATCAAAAGTGTAAATTTTATAGGGAAAAAAAGTCAAAACTTTATCACAGTCTGTTTCAAATTTAAAAAAAAAAAGGAATTTTGTGGAGGATGGAATCAGATGAGACAGCGAACTGAACGACATAGAACTTTATTCACCTCCAATGAACAGAACAGACTGCTCATGGTCTCAAGGCAATCACTCTTATACTTCTTTATTCCCGCCTTTGAGACCCAGAGTGTGAGACATTAACATACGAGACACAAAGCCTGCACACATCAACATACAGTACACAGAACATTACTTATTACCATACTATCGCACCCCGGTGAACTCCGGTGTGAACCCTGTCACAGCGGGGGCGACGGCACCTCTTTGTTTCATCTAAACCCCCCCCCAGCGCTATGGCGCCCTTCCTATCTTCGCTCCCCTCTTCACCATTCATTTCTCACCCCCCCACCTCAATCTCAAGTCCTGGGTGGAGTGCTACCTGTTATGTATCATCACACAACCCCCCCCCCCCCCCCAAACACCCAGAAAGGGCCCTAACCCTCTGGTCCTTTGGGCTTGAGCAAGCGCCTGTAGCAGCTGTAGCGGGGAACCGCCGGTCCAGTCGAAGCGCCTTCCTGGCGAGGTGTGTGGGAGGAAACGTTGGTCTGTGGAAGGGAAGAGGGTGGGGAGGGAACAAAGTTAGTTTTGTGAGCACAGTTCTCTGCAGGGGGAACACCAAACTGCAGAGCCACCGTAGGTGGGCATCTGTGTCGGGGAGCTTGAGGCAACACCACCTGTCCGTCTGCCAACACATAAGCTGGCTTAAGCCTGTCAATGCAGACGGTTTCCTTACGCCTCCCCAAGTCTAACACAAAGTGTTTTGCCCCCGTTTCCAGCATTCTGAATGGGCCATTGTACGGTGGACGCAGCAGACCCGCAATGGCTGAGAAAAAACGAGTTCTGCCAGGGAGGCTGCCAAATCTTCCTTAGGCACGGAGCGCAGCCCAAGTAGACCCCAAGGCAGGCAGTCGACTCAATTTGCATCCATGAGTGAGGCTCTGAGCGCTGTTATAAGCTACCTGTGAAAACGCTGGCACAACCCATTAGCCTGGGAGTTGTATGAGGTGGTGTGGTGGATTTTGACCCCCAGGCTATCATCCATCGTGGACCAGAGTTCCAAAATGAATTGCGGACCCCTGTCAGAAGTGATGTCCAATGGGGATTCGAACCGTGCAACCCAAGCCAACAAAAACGGGCGAGAAACCTCGGCGGATGGGGTGGAAGCCAGTGGGACCACTTCAGACCAATTCATGGTGCTGTCCACGATTGTCAAAAGGTGTGTGAAACCTTGTGACAGTGGAAGGGGGCCCACCAAATCCACGTGGACGTGATTGAACCTCCTGGCTGGAATTTGAAATGGCTCGAGGGGGGCTTTGGTGTGTTTGTGCACTTTGGCTCGCTGGCACGCGACACACGCTGTGGCCCATTCCTTCATGTCCCTGTGTAGGCGAGGCCAGACAAATTTTGCCCCCACCAGTTTAATCGAGGCGCGCACACTGGGATGTGAAAGGGAGTGGACGGACTCAAGAACGTGGCAGCATCAAGGGCTCAGAACCACTGGAGGGAGCGGCCGGTGGAGACATCACAGAGCGGGGGGGGGGGGCCCTTCTTGCACCACCCCGCTCTCCAGTTTTAATCCAGTAGCTGCAGAGTGGAGCACGCAAATGTCTGTGTCCCCAGTTTGGTAGGTGGCCATGGCGGGGAAGTCTATCCCCATGTAGACCGGGAAGACTAACGCGTGTGACAGGCAGTCAGCCACAACATTAAGCTTACCGGCAATGTGTTGAATGTCGGTAGTGGCCAAGTGCCGCTGCTGCCGAGCTGACCACAGTTCTGAAACTTTGGACATTGCATACGTTAGTGATTTGTGATCAACAAACACAGTGAACTCACAATCCTCCAGCCAAAACTGGAAATGGTGCGTAGCCAGGTGGAGAGCCAACAACTCGTGGTCAAAAGTGCTGTATTTGCGTTCGTTGTTGCGCAAAGTACGGCTAAAAAATGTGAGTGGCTGCCACGAACCGGAGATGTGCTGCTCCACCACTGCCCCCATCGTAACATCAGATGCGTCTGTGGTGAGTGCTGTCTGCATTGACGGTGTGGGGTGGGCTAGTAAAGTCGCGTTAACGAGCGCTGATTTGGCTTCGACGAAAGCCTGGACCCGCTCGGGGGTCCAGTCAATGTTTTCTGCGGGCTTCTTTTTTTTGAGCATGCCATACAGCAGTTGCAGCAGCTGGGCTGCCCGGGGCAAGAAACGGTTGTAAAAACTGACCATTCCCAAAAATTCCTGTAGTGCCCTTACGGTCTGTGGATGTGGAAAATCTGACACCACGCGCACTCTATCTGGCAGTGGGATCGTGCCCTCCAGCGAGATGTGGTGGTCCAAAAAATCAATCACTGGCATCCCGAACTGGCACTTTGCCAGGTTAACGATAAGCTTGTGTGCTTCCAACCGCTGGAAGACTTGTTTGAGATGGGCGAGGTGCTCCTCCTTTGATGTGCTAGCCACCAAAATGTTGTCCAAGTAGATAAAGACGAACAGGAAGTCACGGAGCACCGCGTCCATCATTCTTTGAAAAGTTTGCGCTGCCCCTTTTAACCCAAACGGCATACATAAAAACTCGAAAAGGCCAAAAGGAGTTATTACCACCGTTGTGGGAATGTCTTCTGTGCGCACCGGGACCTGGTGGTAATGGCAGACCAGGTCCACTTTTGAAAAAATGCGCGTCCTGGCTAGGTGCACGGAAAAATCCTGGATGTGCGGGATGGGATATCGGTCGTGTTCCATGGCGTTGTTCAAGCGTCGGAAATCGCTGCACGGCCACCATGACCCATCGGCCTTAGGCACCATGTGCAGTGGAGATGCCCATGGACTGTTGGAGCGCCTAATGATGCTTAATCGGTCTAAGTTAGTAAAACTCCTCGTGCGCGCTGGCTAGTTTAACCACGTCCAGGCAGCGAGGGCACGCAAACACCAGTGGACCTTTCGTTGTGATAAAATGTTTGACCCCGTGCTTGGTTACCGTAGCAGAAAAGGTGGGAACCGTGAGTGCTGGGAACTCGGAAAGCAAATGCTGGTGCTTACCCCCTGGATCTAGAACATAAGCATGTGTTAGTGGCCCAACTCCCCGGGCTGTGCAGGGCAAGGAGGAAAAAGAAACGGCATCCATTAAAAGTCTGTTGGCAACATCGAATAACAGTCCATAAGCACACAGAAAATCAGCACCTAAGATGGGGACCAAACATGCAGCTACCACAAAGTCCCACTGATAATTGCGTCCATGTAAGGAAACAGTCACTGACTGTTCCCCGAACTTCCAGATGTGGGACCCGTTGGTGGCCATCACTGCTGGACTGCAGCCTTCTGCCAGCCTATCCACGCTAACTGGCAAAATGAGGCTCTTCTGGGAACTGGAGTCCTCCAGAAAACGTCTCCCGAATGGGTATCCTCAATGAAAAGCAGCTTCTCCCTGTTGCCAGCGGTCGCAGCTGCTACTGACCACTGGCTGTGCCATTTCCCGGCTTCTTGAAGCGGCACGGTGGCAGACAATGTTGCGCATTTGCGCCAAAACAGCGGTGATAGAAACAGAGTGTCCTGTTCCTGCATCTCCTGGTGGCTGTCCCAGCTACTATCAACGGCTCCTCGACCTCGCTGGATTCCTTCGTGGACTCCGGTGTCACTGCGTGCAAGCTGAGAGCCTTGTTCACCAGGATGATGCGGTCTGCCTCTTGCACCAGCGCGTGGTAGTTCCTGGTCGCCAGCAGCGGTGAGTTAGCGAGGATTGCCCGCGCTGTAGCTGGTAGGTTGCTGAGGAAGAGGTGGGTGAACAGGAAGGATCCGTCGTCCTTACCCATTAGCGTGAGCATGCTCTCCATCAGGTCCACAGCCAATCTGTCACCTAACTCCGAGCGTGTGAGGAGTTTTTCTGCTCTCTCCTCATCCGAAAGGGTATAACATTGCAGCAGCATCCGCTTGAGAGTGTCGTATTTACCCTGGGCTGGCGGTTCTTGGAGCAGACTCATGACTTACTGCAGAACGTGTGCATCCAGCGCAGCTACCACATGATGATATGTGGATTCATTGATGACAGCTGCGTTTGACGTTGACAGCTGCGTCTGACACTCACTTGCGTCAGACTGCTTTTTTCTCCTTTTTTGTTTGTTTTTATTGATTGTTTTTATTGATTTTATTTATTTATTTATTTTTATCCCTGTTTGTTATCAGTTTTTATTTACTGTTATCTTGGTATTGGCCTCGCCTAAAAGTCCGTCCTGACGCACGAGTAGCTGTTTTTGGCTAGCTGTGGGCTACCCATCTCAGCGCCTGGAACGCCATGGCTCCTTCTCCATCATGTTCCCGCTGTTCATCGCTCCTCGATAAGGTCTCTGAGCTGGAAATGAGGCTCTCCAATCTTTACAAGATTCAGGAGGCCGAAGACCTTATCGACACCATCATTCTCGGGCGATCATCGGCCCTGGCCACTGCCTCGCAGCTGGCGGAAACTGCTACTTATTTGGGTGAGCTCAGCGCGTCTCCACCTACCTCCACACCTGCTCCAGCACCTGCTCCAGCCTCCGCAGCCTCCGCAGACGTCCATGACCTCAGCAACAATCACTGGTTTCGTCTCGGGGCTAAACGAAAAGCTTCGCTTGGTCCCTCTCATCCTCCATCTGCACCCTGGACCTTGGTTCGACCAGCTAATGGCCATCGTCGATCGACCGGAACGGGCCGCGCGTCTTCTCTTCCGGTGTCCTTGGAAAACAGATTTGATATCCTTTCCCTGGAGGACTTTCCCCACCTGGACGCTGGCCATCCGCCCGTGGACGCCCCTCATCTTCCCTCCCCTCCTTCAGCGGCGGCTCATGTCCGCAAACCCCGGATTAAGACCACCCAGGGTGTGTCAAACTACACACCTGCTCCAGACGGAAGAAAAGAGCGCATCTCCCCGCCTTTGCAACAACAACATCATTCTCTTCAGAATTTCTCTCCACATCAGAATCCACTGACAAAACCCCCCCAGATGACGCTGATAATTGGTGACTCGATCGTGAGGAACGTCAGAAGCAGGTACTGTGTTACTCAATTTTTTCCCAGGGCTAGAGTCTCTGACATTGAGGCTCTTATCCCTGACCTGCTGAATGAATTCCCTCACATACAAACTGTCGTTGTGCATGTGGGATGCAATAACATCCCAGATGAAGCATCTGAGATTTTAAAAAGTGACTTCAGGAGCCTTTTGTCCACTCTCATGAACTGTGGCAGACGTGCGCTCATCTCTGGGCCTTTGGCACCTTTCAGACGAGGCTGTAATCGTTTTAGCAGAACTCTCAGCCTTAATTCTTGGCTGTGTTTTACTTGTCCTACTTTTTACATTGGTTTTGTTGACAATTTTAACTTATTTTGGAACCGCCCATCACTCATGAGGCCTGATGGCATCCACCCAAACAGACTTGGTGCACGTGTTTTAACAGACAATCTTCTCTATTTTAATCAGTGTTTTTTGGTGCAGTGACTGAAATTTGGTGTGTTTACTCACTCTGAAGTTTCTGGGTTTGCCAATCTGCCCTCTTTTGGTCCTGTTCCCACATATTGTATCGATCCCGTTAACTCGGGTGGTCTTTACTGTTTGGATCAGCCTTTCATTTATAATCCTTCAGAGATTGAGTCTGTCTCCCGTTGCCCTAAATATTGTAACCCAGGACTTTACAACACAACCTGAAAAACACTCGCACTCCTGCAGCTCCTCCTCATCCACCACCCTTCAACTTTGCCCCTCTCTCCTCCCTTAGAGAACCTTTTTCTGCTCCCTTTAAAGTTAATAAAAAAATTTAAAAAATAGAATGCATAAACTTCCCAGATTGATTAAACAAAATGTTGGGAAAATTCTAATCCAGCCTCAAGTCTCTAAAATTAATAAAATTAATAATTTGGCCTCTCTCCCCCCCCCAAAGTTTAAAAATTAAATGTGGCCTATTAAACATGAGGTCTCTATCCTCTAAGTCCCTTCTGGTCCATGATCTATTAATCGATCACCAGATCGATCTACTATCCCTCACAGAGACCTGGCTCGGGCTTGATGATTATGTTGGTCTGAATGAATCAACTCCCTCTGGGTATTTAAACTGTCATAACCCCAGAGGTTCTGGTTGTGGTGGTGGAGTGGCGGCAATTTTCCATCCTAAATTGCTAGTTAATGTTAAGCAGAAATTATGTTTTAATTCCTTTGAAGGTTTGGTCCTCAGTGTGGGGCCTGTTGGCAATCTTGGCTTGATCCCAATTCTCTTTGCCATAGTTTATCGTCTTCCCACGGCCTATTCAGAGTTTCTATCGGAATTTGCCGAATTTTTAGCTGATTTGGTGCTGAAAACCGATAGAATAATTATTGTAGGGGACTTTAATATACATGTTGATGTTAAGAGTGACTGTCTTAATAAGGCTTTCAATTCAATTTTAGACTCAATGGGGTTTTCCCAAAAAGTAAAAAATTCTACCCATTATTTCCACCATACATTGGACTTTGTTTTGACATATGGTATAGATATCGAAAATCTGGTTATGTCTCCTCATAATCCTGTACTGTCTGACCATTGTCTGTTAATTTTTGATTTCGTTATCGCTGATCACTTATTTCCTAAAGAAAAATACTACTACAGCAGATGTCTTTCTGATGATGTTGTTGCTAAATTTTTGCAGATTGTCTCCTCTATGCCATGGGTCAACACAACAGAAACATCTGAAATAAGTGATGGAGAGTCTGCTCCGTTCGTGATTGATAGCATGGTTGATGGTGTTACTGCCTCTCTGCATCAGACTCTAGAATTGGTAGCCCCTTTAAAAAAAGAAAAAGTCTAACCAGAGATTTCTTACTCCTTGGTTTTAACTCAGAAACTCGTGGCTTGAAACAGAAGGCTCGCCAATTGGAAAGAAAATGACGTTCAACTAATTCAGATGAATTCTACTTGGCATGGAGAAATCATCTCTTAATTTACAAAAAATCTCTTAGAAAAGCTAGATCAAGCTATTATTCTGCATTAATAGAAGCAAACAAGAATAACCCCAGGTTTCTCTTCAACACTGTAGCCAGGCTTACAAAGAGCCATGACTTGGTCAATCCTCACATCCCCCCTGAGCTTTCTAGTCAGGACTTTCTGAACTATTTCAATCTTAAAATTTTATCTATTAGAGATGAAATTAGTCAGATTCTTCCTACCATAAACTCTAGTACATTAACTACTGCAGCTCCCTCAATTGATATCTGCTTGGATAGATTTACTCCAATCGACCTCTTGGAGTTGGATAGGGTAGTTTCCTCTTCTAAGCCTTCATCTTGCCTTCTGGACCCTATTCCTTCCAGGTTATTTAAAATTATTTTCCCAATTATTAGTAGCCGTATTCTTCTTATCATTAATTCTTCTTTAACTCTGGGTTATGTTCCACTGGCTTTTAAAACTGCTGTAATTAAACCTTTACTTAAAAAAACCGATGCTCGATCCTGGAGTTTTAGCCAATTATCGACCAATCTCCAATTTGCCTTTCATTTCAAAAATCTTGGAAAGAGTTGTTGCTGTGCAATTATCTGACCATTTGCAGGGAGTTGGTTTGTTTGAGGTGTTTCAATCTGGGTTCAGAGCTCATCACAGCACTGAAACTGCCTTAGTGAATGAAGGTCTCTAATGACCTCCTGACTGCAGCTGATAATGGACTTGTCTCTGTTCTTGTTCTTTTAGATCTCAGTGCAGCCTTTGACACTATCGATCATGCCATTCTACTTGATAGATTGGAACACTTTGCTGGACTCAGTGGAACTCCGTTGCAGTGGTTTAGATCTTATTTGTCTGATAGATTTCAGTTTGTCCATGTCAATGATGGATTTTCTTCCAGCTCTAAGCTCACTCACGGAGTTCCACAGGGATCTGTGTTGGGCCCTACTCTTTTTAGTCTATATATGCTCCCGCTGGGCAATATCATCAGAAAGCACTGTATACATTTTCATTGTTACGCTGATGACACACAACTATACCTGTCAATGAAGCCCGATGATTGTGATCAGTTGGCCAAGCTAGATGCCTGTCTTAAGGACATCAAAGCTTGGATGACTTGTAATTTTTTACTATTGAACTCTGATAAGACTGAAGTCATTGTTGTTGGCCCAAAACATCTTAGAAATTCCTTTTCAGATTATGCCCTTAATTTAGATGCTGCCACTCTCACTCTGAACAGTTGTGTGAGGAACCTTGGAGTGATTTTTGACCAGGATTTGTCCTTTAATTCACATATTAAAACTGTTTCTAGGACTGCCTTATATCATCTGCGCAATATTGCTAAGATCAGGAGCATCTTGTCTCTGGGTGATGCTGAGAAACTGATTCACGCCTTTGTCAGTGACATAATATTCGGCCCAGGAAACACGCACGCAGGCTCAGGTAGATTTGAAAGCTTTATTTTCAACCAATGTAACGTGTTTGGATGTGTGTGTGTGATATAAGAATGTATTGTGGGCGGAGGATGTAGGCCGGGACAGAACAGCACGCCGTGCAGCCAGGCAACCCTATGAATGAGAAGAGAGAAGGGGGTTAGCTGGGCAAACCACACAGGAGAGTGACAAGATAATGTGCTTACTTGCAGTAACTGTGGTGGCTGGCATTGGCAAGATCCCAAGCCTGGGAGACAGCGTCCTGCTGTGCGTCCTAGGAGGAGCAGTGTGGCAGAGGAGTGATGAAGACGAGGGAGAGGATGTCCGCCGCCGGGAAATCCACCTGTGCACAGGGGAAGGCTGAGAGGACAGGTGAGACAAATAGACAGCTTACGTGTTGTGAAGAAGATCAGCAGGCCTGGAGAAAGGAATCCGCTGAGGGTTAGAGCACGAAGGAAGACAGACGGCTCCAGGCCGAAGCTCAGGGTGAGGTGGAATAAGTAGCTGTGCACTAACGAGGTGCAGGTGTGCGCGCAGCTGAGGTGGATGCCCGTGAGCGGCGAGTGGTGACAGTCAGTTCGCGATTAGATTATTGTAATTCGCTATTATCTGGTTGTCCTAGAGTATCTTTAAAAAGTCTTCAGTTGATTCAAAATGCTGCTGCTAGAGTTTTAACTGGTTCTAGAAAAAGAGATCATATTTCCCCAGTTCTGTCCTCCCTCCATTGGCTACCCATTGAATTTAGAATCAAGTTTAAAATCCTTCTTCTTACTTTCAGAGCTCTGAACAATCTGGCCCCCCAATATATAAAAGAACTGATATTACCTTACCATCCTAACAGAGCACTACGCTCCCAAAATGCTGGCTTACTTGTGGTGCACAGAATCTCCAAAAGTATGGTGGGAGGCAGAGCCTTCTGCTACCAAGCCCCTTCTCTCTGGAACCAGTTACCGCTCTGGGTCCAGGAGCCAGACTCGGTCTCTGTCTTTAAGGACAGGGTAAAATCCTTCCTTTTTAATATAGCTTTTGTTTAAGGAGGGTATTTGTGTCTTTTAACCCCACTCTTGTTCTATTGCTATCTGATCCATACTGCTGGTTGACCTCCAATATTGTACTTGGCATCTTACTGCTATGTTCTTTATGTCTGTCCTTCCATCCTCCCTATCCCCTCATCCCCAGCCAGTCGCAGCAGACGACTGCCCCTCCCTGAGCCTGGTTCTGCTAGAGGTTTCTTTCTTCCAAATGGGAGTTTTTCCTCTCCACTGTCGCCTAGTGCTTGCTCATAGGTGATCGTCTGATTGCTGGGTTTTTCTGTGACTGTGTGATTTTATTTATCTGCACTGTGGCGCCACGAGACGGCTTTTGTTGTGATGTAGCGCATTATAAATAAAGGTGAATTGAATTGAATTGAATTGAATTGAATGATATCTGGTGTCTGTGGAGATTCCGAGGAGGGTGAACTGGGCTTCCACATGCAAACACCAAGCAGTCAGATTGTGGAGCCAAAAGTCCGGGAGCCTGACTGTGACAGCGCACGCAGCGCTGGTGGGCTCCTGCTGGGGTGTCTCCGCGGAGTTGCTCGGTTCATTCTCCATTTCACGTCTCTGGGTCACCACTGTGGAGGATGGAATCAAATGAGACAGCGAGCTGAACGACAGAACTTTATTCACCTCCAACAAACAGAACAGACTGCCTGGGGTCTCAAGGCAATCACTCTTATACTTCTTTATTCCTGCCTTTGAGACCCAGGGTATGAGACATTAACATACGAGACACAAAGCCTGCACACACATAAACATACAGTACACAGAGCATTACTTATTACCATACTATTGCACCCCGGCAAACTCCGGTGTGAATCCTGTCACAGTGGGGGTGACGGCACCTCTTTGTTTCATCTAAAACCCCTCAGCGCTGTGGCGCCCTTCCTATCTCCACTCCCCTCTTCATCATTCATTTCTCACATCCCTCTCTTCCACAGCCTCGAGTCCTGGGTGGAGTGCTACCTGTTAAGTGTCACCACAATTTTATTTAAAAAAAACAGACAAAAATTAGCCATAAAAAAATCCACAAATTTATAATAAGGTGTCGAATTTACAAGAAAAGTCAATTTTACAAGAGGAAATTACAAATTTGAGGAAAATGGTTTCAAATTTAGATAAATTTATAGAGAAAAGTAGAAAACTATAAGAAAATTGTTACAAATTTTGGAGAAAAACCTCAAACTTTCAAGACTGAAGTCATTACTCAAGTTTTTAAGTGGGTGCTTTTCGCATCCTTAACCACTAGAAAATTTTGGTTGACTGGAATGTGTGTGTAGTGGAATGTGTAGTTATAAGGAGTTTCCTACTCTCACGTGGTGATTTAAAACAAAACAAACCACAATAGTGGATATGCAATGTTTATTAATGTCATTGTAGAGGATGGATCAGACGAGACATGAGCATCTGCAGACACACATCTTTATTCCTCTAACAAGCAGAACAGACTAAACTCTGGATGCAAAAGTGAATCTCTTTATACAGGTCATTCCCTTCCTTGGCTCCCTGAGTATGCACATTAACATACACTACCGTTCAAAAGTTTGGGGTCACTTAGAAATTTCCTTATTTTTCCACAATATTTTTTATTGAACCTTTTTTACAAACACAACACAATCAAACACTAACACTAAAGTAATTTAAAAAAAAAATTGTACTAAAAAACACCAACAACCACTAACAAAGACAGGTCTTCAACAATGCTCCTCTGTTTAGTCTAGGCAATCCATTACATAAGTATACATATACATTCACCAGTTTGGAATTTACAAGGTCCACACACATCATTGACCTTCTTCTTCAAAAGTTATGTTTAAATTCTTTACATAATCAATGAAAGGTCTCCATATATTCTCAAACACAATTTCCTTTGATTTCAGTATGTATGTTATTCTTTCTAGTGGAAGGTTTGTTAACATCTGTCTTAACCACTGAGTCACATCTGGTCTATGAGTCTTTTTCCACAGTAGTGCAATACATTTTTTGGCGTTAAGCAAACTGAGGTCTATGAATGCTCTTTCACTCTTATTAAAGCTGTGCTTTTCTGGATACAGACCCAACAAAAACAATTTAGGATTCAATATGATTTGTTGTGAAATTATTTTTTCAATTGTTACCCTCACCTCTTCCCAAAACATTGTAATTTTTCTACATTCCCATAAACAATGAAATAGGGTTCCTTTACTTTCCATACATTTTGTGCACATATCTGGTATGTTTTTGTTATATCTATTTAACTCCACCGGTGTAACATACATCCGCATTAACCATTTAAAATGTATCAATTTAAGACATACATTTATTGATTTGGTTTGAGCTTCTGTACAAACCAATTCCCATTGTTCCTCTGAAATTTCAGTTTGCAGGTCTTCTTTCCAATAATTCAATCTTTTCTGTGAGTTTTCACTTGAGAATAATGTCAATGAGTTATAAAACTCTGAAATAATACCCTTTCTCTTACTATCTTTCGTCAAAATTTTTTCCAAGGATGAATAAGAGATGAGATGAGATGAGATTCAACTTTATTGTCATTACACATGTAGGTAGGATAAGTAGGTCGGATGAGAGCATTATTTTGGTTTGATCGAATAAAGTTCCTAAGCTGAAGATATTTAAAAAAATGTGTTCTATTAAGATTAAATTTGATCCTCAGTTCTTCAAAAGACATTATGTTATCTGAACATGACAGATATAAGTCTTGAATCTTTTGAATCCCTTTTAAATTCCATACTTTAAATACAGCATCCGCTCTCCCTGGTTTAAAATATTGATTACCCCATATTGGGCTAAATTGTGACAGTAAGTGTGGTTCTTTTAAATATTTTGTGGTTTCACACCACATTATACACCATATTTTGATCATATGCTTTACAAATGGATTTTTAACTTGTTTCTGTAATTTTTTTGCTGAGTCTGAGTATATGAATATGGGAAGAGGTAAAGGTAAATTGTATGATTCCATTTCAGTCCAGTGAGGGAGATCATTTGATGAAAAATAATATGTTATAGACCTCAGTTGTGCTGACCAGTAATACAACATAAAGTTTGGACATTTCAGACCTCCACGATCAAATGGTAAATATAGTAAGGACAGACGTAATCTAGCCTTCCTATTGTTCCATAAAAATTCCACTAACTTTTTTTTAATTCTTGACAATAGATCTGAAGGTGGTGGTAAAGGAATGTATTGAAATAAATAAAGTATTTTGGGTAAAATATTACTTTTAAGTATATTGATTCTCCCAATCATCGACATTGGTAGTGACATCCATCTCTGAAGTAACTCATTAATGTCTGTCATTAAGGCTTCATAGTTGGTACTGGCGACTAATTCTAGCTTAGGCACAATTTGGATTCCTAAATATTTAAACTGATTTACAACATTGAATTGATTTACCTCAGGAGCTGGGTGATTTCTCTGGGTCTCATTTAGCATTAATATTGAAGATTTAGTTTTATTTATTTTATATCCTGATATTTCCCCAAAATTCTTTATTAAATTCAACAAGGTCGGAATTGATTTTTTAAGATTCGACATAAACAAAATTATGTCATCGGCATACAGGGAGATTTTATGTTCTGTTGGTCCTACTTTAATTCCATATATTTGTGGATGTAAACGTACTGCCATCGCTAAAGGTTCAATTGCCATAGTAAACGGTAAAGCCTGGTTCTGCTGGAGGTTTCTTCCTGTTAAAAGGGAGTTTTTCCTCTCCACCGTCGCCAAGTGCTTGCTCACAGGGGATCGCCTGATTGCTGGGGTCTTTCTGCAACTGTGGGGGTCCTCCCTACAGTTGATAGTGCTATGAGATGACTGTTGTTGTGAAATGGCGCTATATAAATAAAGTTGAATTGAATTGAATTGAATTGAATTGAAAGTGGGCAGCCTTGTCAACATCCTCTATTGATATTTATTGATTTTGAAATATTGCTGTTTGTTAGGATTTCTGCTGTAGCATTATTGTATATTATCTGAACCCATTTTATGAAATTATTTCCAATTCCAAACCTTTGTAAAACTTCAAAAAGAAAAGGCCATTTGACCCTATCAAAGGCCTTTTCGGCATCCAATGATAGGAGAGCTGTATCCGGTGCTTCTTTATTAGAATAGATAATATTAAATAGTCTTCTTACATTATGGAAGCCTTGTCTTCCCTTTATAAAGCCATTCTGATCTCGGTTAATAATATTTGGTAATATTTCTTGTAGTCGTCTTGCTAAAATTTTACAGATTATCTTAAGGTCA
This sequence comes from Pholidichthys leucotaenia, assembly GCA_020510985.1. NCBI lineage: Eukaryota > Metazoa > Chordata > Actinopteri > Cichliformes > Pholidichthyidae > Pholidichthys > Pholidichthys leucotaenia. The sequence continues at coordinate 320,093,944 of CM035837.1, read as the reverse complement.
GCATTTAATAGGCTTACTGGTCTCATATTTTCACATTTATTAGAGGGTTTACCTGGTTTTGGCAACAGTATAATTAAGGCATTATTCATGTATGGTGGAAAATTACTATTTTGAAATGCTTCTAAAACCATTTCCAAAAATGGTTTTATTAATTTATTCTTAAATTTTTTATAGAGGTCAACTGGAAGACCATCTGGTCCTGCACTTTTTCCTGATTTCATATTATCAATGGCTAGCCCAACTTCTTCTTGACTAATTTTAGACTCCAGTATCTCCCTGTTTTCATTTGGAATACACGGTGTAGATAATCTGTCCAAAAACCCATTTAGTTTTGTTAAGTCAGTTTCATTTTTTGTATTATATAATTTTTCATAATAATCTCTAAAGGCACTATTAATTTCTAAAGGATCTACAACTGGCTGTCCGTTACTTATAATACTGGTAATTGGTGTTTTAAATTCTAATTGTTTAATCTTCCATGTCAATAATTTTCCTGATTTTTCACCTTGTTCATAAAAAGATTGCTTCAATCTTAGAAGACTCGAGGCAGCTCTATTCGCTGATTTTTTGTCATATTCAGCTCTCAGAATCAGTAATTCATTCTCTAATTTTGGGTCACTTCCTGCATACACTTTTTCTTGAAGAATTTTTATTTTATATTCCAATTGGACTCTCTCCTCTCGAGTCTTCTTAGATTTTGAACCTGTATAACTAATAATATGCCCCCTAATAAAAGCTTTGAAAGCCTCCCACTTTATACATGCTGATGCTTGTGTAGTATTGATATCAAAGAACTCATCTATCTGTTTTTCTATGTACTTAACAAATTCCTCATCCTGAAGCCATTTATGCTGAAATTGCCACCTACCTGGTTCCTTTGTCAATTTCTTATCTACATATATTAGACAGCAGGGTGCATGATCAGAGATCACAATATTATCATAGAAGCAGTTTTGAATCTTGGACTTTAATTCTGTGGAGATCAAAATATAGTCAATACGTGAGAATGTCTTGTAGATATTAGAATAACAAGAATAGGCTTTGACTTGTGGTTTCATTTCTCTCCATATATCTAGCAATCTCTATTCTTTCATAAAATGATTAATGATCATCCTGCATCCATTGTGCGTACCGTCTAGTCCTGTTGATCTATCTATACCGGGATTCAATGTACAATTAAAATCACCTGCTATTATATGTTGCCCTGTAAGTGAAGAGAAAATAAGGAATAAATTAGTAAAGAAATTTTGATCATCTATATTGGGACCGTATAAGTTCACCAAATTTATATTTTCTAATAACAAAGATCCTTGAATGATTAGATATCTTCCAAATTTGTCTCCAATTACATTTTTCACTTGAAATGGGACTGATTTATGTATGAGAGTCATAACTCCCCTGGCTCGGGATGGAAATGATGAGGTGAATACACTTCCTTGCCATCTTCTCCTAATTCTTTTTACATCCTCCTCTATTAGATGAGTTTCTTGTAAAAACACAATTTTTGAACCCATGTCTTTTATTTTATTCATAACTTGTTTAAGTTTTTTTAAATTTTGTAGACCTGTGCAATTCCATGAGGTTAAATTGAGATTAACGCTTTGGTCTATGATCAATAAGAAGTTTGAGATTACCCCGCAATGTAAACATGCTCACACAGAGAAGCAAAAACATGAGTGGTTGAACATTCATCCTACAAACTACACACAAACAAATTCCCCCTTCCCACATTCGTGGTAATCCCCCCAAAATCAAAAAAAAAAAAATCCATCTCCCGCTATAGCCATTGACTGCTCCTCACCCGCGAGGATAAGTCAAAACCACTCTTTCTTTCTCCTCTCAATCACCCTAACTCTACTGCTTTTAATGACGTAACATTAACTCTCTTCTGTAGTTTTCCAACTTAACTCCTAAATTTTATAGCAACTTTGTATATCATAGGTTTTTTTTTTTAATATATAATACAATCTGTATTTTGTAAACTTGCTATATGCTTCAGATCAGTCAGATGCCTGTGCAAATGCTTAAATATTCTACCTTATATTTTGTTCATGCTTAGCTCCCACCAGTCTCTCTTGGATCATCTTGATGAACTCCTGCGCCTCCTCAGGGGTCTTGAAGATGTGGGTTCTGCCGTTATACGTGACCAGCAGTCTTGCAGGATAAATCACTCCATGACGGATCCCAAGGTTGCGCAGCTCTTTACGGGCGGGGTCAAACTGTTTCCTTAATTGTTGGATTTCTGTGGCCAAATCTGGGTAGAACCGCACCTGTTGATCCTGGTATTTAATTTCTCCTTTGGCTCGCGCCGCGTTGGAGATCGTCATCCTGTCTCTGTAGCTGAGGAACTTCATAATCAGTGTCCTCGGTGATGCCTTGTTATCTCTCGGTGGGCCAATTCGGTGGGCGCTTTCTAAGACGACTGATGACTGCAGCTCCGCGTTGTTCAGCGCTTCTGGGATCCACTTTTCCAAAAAGGAACATGGATCCAGACCCTCCGTTCTCTTTGGGAGACCCACCAGCCTCAGGTTGTTCCGTCTCGACCGGGATTCTAAATCCAGAACATTATCTTCCAGACGTTTATTTTTTAATTCCAATGTGCGCACCTTTAATTGTAGGCTGGTGACGTCATCCTCAGCACTGGAAATTCGGAGCTCCACCTGCGAAACTCGTTCCATACAGTCACTTAACTCCTTTTTCATTCCTTCTATCGCTGCAATAATCCCGTCAAGTTTAGAGGAAAAGTCTGCTCTCATTGAACTAATGGCAGTGAACACCGCACCTGTGCTGTCGCCAGTAGTCACCGCTCCTCCGCTAGCTTCCTCCGCCATATTTGGGGATTTTTCTGCTTCGTCACGGACGTGAAAGTCCGTTAACTTGGACTGTTTCGGCGATTCGGTTTTTCCTCCACCTGATTTCCCAGCCTTAGGCTTTACCGGCATGTCCTCGCCCAAACATTGGGATAGGTTTTGTTCCAATTGAGAGAGTTATTTGCCGATTTTTTTTTTTTAGGAGCAGAGTAGAGTGAAGCACGTCCTTCTACACGGTGGCCATAACCGGAAGTCGAAATTTCCTTATTTTTGAAAGAAAAGCATTTTTTTTCAATGAAGATAACTTTAAACTAATCAGAAATACACTCTATACATTGCTAATGTGGTAAATGACTATTCTAGCTGCAAATGTCTGGTTTTTGGTGCAATATCTACATAGGTGTATAGAGGCCCATTTCCAGCAACTATCACTCCAGTGTTCTAATGGTACAATGTGTTTGCTCATTGCGTCAGAAGGCTAATGGATGATTAGAAAACCCTTGTGCAATCATGTTAGGTCTGCAATGCTGTAATTGCTGCAAATGGAGGATTCTTTGACGAAAGCAAAGTTTGAAGGAAAAAATTATTATTTCAAATACAAATCATTATTTCTAACCTTGTCAATGTCTTGACTATATTTTCTATTCATTTTACAACTCATGGTGGTAAATAAGTGTGACTTTTCATGGAAAACACAAAATAATTGTCTGGGTGACCCCAAACTTTTGAACGGTAGTGTACATGACAACAGAGCGTAATTCAAAACATACTTCCACACCTGGCATCTCAGATGTGCAGGCACATCTTCAACCCACACAATACATTCACGCCTGGTATTCCAAGGTATGAAGGCACATCTTACTGATTGACTGAGCAGCACTTGTACCTCTGTTCCTCTGACTTAGTGCCTGAAGTCAGGCGCTGTCAGATGCTGCTAGACGCTGTCAAACAGTTGGAATTTCTGCTTCATCGTTCTCGACGATTTTTACCCACTTATAATTTTACTGGACCAAGGATTCTTACCACTTGATTTTTCTTGGTCAACAAACTGGGCTAGGCTAACCTGTTTGCTTTGGTTAGCCACCTCTGGCCTGGAAAGCCATGGCTCCCTCTCCGACCTGTGACAGTTGTGTTTCCCTCTCTAAGAAGGTTTCTGAGTTGGACCTGAGACTCTCTAACCTCTATAAGATTTGGGAGGCTGAAAATCATCTGGACACAATCATTTTTGGTCGGACATCGGCGCCAGCCACGGATTCGCAGCTAGCAGAGATGGCTACTTACCTGGGTGAAATTAGTATATCGCCATCCACCTCCACCCCTACTCCGGTCACCTCAGCTGTCCAGGACTGCAGCACCAAACACTGGCTTCAGCTTGGAGCTAAACCTAAAGCTCGGGTGGTTCTTCTCAGCCCTGGACCATGGTCGGTGCAAACGGCAAACGTCGGGGATCGACCAGGCATGGCCATGCCTCCTCCCTTCCCCCCTCATTGCAAAACAGATTCAACATCTTTTCCTTGGAAGATTTCCCCCACCTGGACGCTGATCTCCCCCCCATGGCCGCTTATTCTCTTTCAGCAGAGGCCCAAACCTACAAGCCCCGGATTAAAACTACCCTAGGTGTGCCGAACTTTACACCACCTCCAAAAAGAAGAAAGTGCAACCCCCCGCGTCACCCCCGCATCGGCATCCTGCCGCCTCTGCAGCAACAACAACGGCAAAACTATTTACCACTACAGAAGCCACAGACAAAGTCCCTCCAGACGACGCTGGTAATTGGTGATTCCATAATGAGGAAAGTCAGAAGCAGGTACTGTGCTACAAAATTTTTTCCTGGGGCTAAAGTGTCAGACATTGAGGCTCTTACCCCTGACCTATTAAATGAATAGCCCCATACTAAAACTGTTATTGTGCATGTCGGATGCAACAACATCCCAGATGAAGCGTCTGCGATCTTAAAGAGAGACTTCAGGAGCCTTCTGTCCACTCTTAAGAACTGTGGCAGACGTGTGTTTACCTCTGGACCACTTGCTCCTTTTAGAAGAGGTTGCAATTATTTCAGCAGAACTCTTTCCCTTAATTCCTGGTTGTGCTCAACATGTCCTGCTTTTAACATTGGTTGTATAGACAATTTCAGCCTGTTTTGGAACCGCCCATTATCTATGAGGCCAGATGGTATTCATCCAAATAAACTCTGTGCACGTGTCTTAAGGGACAATCTGTTTTATTTGATTCAGCATTTTTTTTTTAGTGCGGTGACTGAAAGCTGGTGTGTCACTTCACCCAAAAGTGCCTGGGTCTGCCAACCAGGTTTCTTTTGCTTCCACCTCTCATATTACTCCTATTATTCCAAATAATTCTCTCTGTTTAGACCAGTCTTCTATTCACAACCCCACAGAGACTGTGTCTGTCCCCTGATACCCAAAACATTATAAACCAAGACAAATACAACATAACTTGATAAAGATTAAAACCATTAATCTACCACAGATAAACAAAATAATTAAAAGCGGACTGCTGAATATAAGATCTCTGTCTGATAAAGCGACCTTAATTAATGATATGATCATGGATCACAATATAAAAAGACTCTGTCTCACAGAAACATGGCTATGCCCTGATGACTTTGTTTGTATCAATGAGGCCACCCCTCCCAGCTATGGTAATATTCATATTCCTAGAAACACTGGCTGAGGTGGTCGTGTCGGGGTAATACGTATATGAATCCACATTACCAATGAACCCTCAGCCTAAGCTAAACTCAAATTATAACTCTTTTGAATGCTTAATTTTTAGCTTAGCACACCCATCCTGGAGGACAGAACAGCCTATTTTATTTTATTTACCACAGTATATCGCCCTCCCAGTTCTTCTTTTGCTGAATTTATGTCTGAATTCTCAGAGTTCTTAACAACCTTAGTCCTCAGTTCAGACAAGATTATCATTGCTGGTGATTTTAATATTCATATAGACGTTGATAATAATAGTCATTGTGTAGCATTTCTCTCCCTCTTAAATTCAACTAAACCAACTCACCATCATAATCACACCCTTGACCTGGTCTTGGCCTATGGTGTAGAAATTGATGAGCTGCTAGTCATTCATTCATCTTCTTCCGCTTAATCCTTTTCGGGTCGTGGGGGGGGTGGGGTGGGTGCTGGGGCCTATCCCAGCATCTTTGGGCGAGAGGCAGGGTACCCCCTGGACAGATCGCCAGTCCATCGCAGGGCCAACACAGAGAGACAGACAACCATTCACTCTCACAGTCATACCTAAGGACAATTTAGAATCCCCAGTTTTGATGCCAATTAACCTAACTTGCATGTTTTTTGGCATGTGGGAGGAAACCGGAGAAATCCCGGAGTAAACCCACGCAGACACGGGGAGAACATGCAAACTCCATACAGATCACTGTTGGTCGGGGGCTAGGATCGAACCCAGGATCCCCAGGCCAAGGGTGAGTTGCTGTGCTGCTGCAGTGCTAACCACTCCGCCACCGCGCCGCCCTGAGCTGCTTGGCCCCCAGTCCGGGGCCACCGTGGGCGCTATGCCCCAGTCCGGGACCGCCGTGGGTGGCACCACTTGCTTATACTTGGTTTCTATGGGCATGCACGGGTATGCACTAGTGTGTGTGTGTGTGTGTGTATATATATAAGTGTGTGTATATACAGTAGTGTATATATGTGTGTACGGTAGTGTATATATATACAGTGGGGTAAAAAAGTATTTAGTCAGCCACCAATTGTGCAAGTTCTCCCACTTAAAAGATGAGAGAGGTCTCCAATTTTCATCATAGGTATACCTCAACTATGAGAGACAAAATGAGAAAAAAAAAAATCCAGAAAATCACATTGAAGGATTTTTAATGAATTAATTGGTAAAGTCCTCAGTAAAATAAGTATTTGGTCAATAACAAAAGTTCATCTCAATACTTTGTTATATACCCTTTGTTGGCAATGACAGAGGTCAAACGTTTTCTGTAAGTTTTCACAAGGTTTTCACACACTGTTGCTGGTATTTTGGCCCATTCCTCCATGCAGATCTCCTCTAGAGCAATGATGTTTTGGGGCTGTCGCTAGGCAACACGGACTTTCAGCTCCCTCCAAAGATTTTCTATGGGGTTGAGATCTGGAGACTGGCTAGGCCACTCCAGGACCTTGAAATGCTTCTTACGAAGCCACTCCTTCGTTGCCCGGGCGGTGTGTTTGGGATCATTGTCATGCTGAAAGACCTAGCCACGTTTCATCTTCAATGCCCTTGCTGGTGGAAGGAGGTTTTCACTCAAAATCTCACGATACATGGCCCCATTCATTCTTTCCTTTACAGGGATCAGTCGTCCTGGTCCCTTTGCAGAAAAACAGCCCCAAAGTATGATGTTTCCACCCCTGTCCTTCACAGTAGGTATGGTGTTCTTTCTCCTCCAAACATGACAAGTTGAGTTTTTACCAAAAAGTTCTATTTTGGTTTCATCTGACCATGTGACATTCTCCCAATCCTCTTCTGGATCATCCAAATGCTATCTAGCAAACTTCAGACGGGCCTGGACATGTACTGGCTTAAGCAGGGGGACATGTCTGGCACTGCAGGATCTGAGTCCTTGGCGGCGTAGTGTGTTTCTGTTGTAGCCTTTGTTACTTTGGTCCCAGCTCTCTGCAGGTCATTCACTAGGTCCCCCTATGTGGTTCTGGGATTTTTGCTCACCGTTCTCGTGATTATTTTGACCCCATGGGGTGAGATCTTGCGTGGAGCCCCAGATTGAGGGAGATTATCAGTGGTCTGGTATGTCTTCCATTTTCTAATAATTGCTCCCACAGTTGATTTCTTCACACCAACCTGCTTACCTATTGCAGATTCATTCTTCCCAGCCTGGTGCAGGTCTACAATTTTGTTTCTGGTGTCCTTTGACAGCTCTTTGGTCTTGGCCATAGTGGAGTTTGGAGTCTGACTGTTTGAGGTTGTGGACAGGTGTCTTTTATACTGATAACGAGTTCAAACAGGTGCCATTAATACAGGTAACGAGTGGAGGACAGAGGAGCCTCTTAAAGAAGAAGTTACAGGTCTGTGAGTGTCAGAAACCTTGCTTGTTTGTAGGTGACCAAATACTTATTTTCCACCATAATTTGCAAATAAATTCTTTAAAAATCAGACAATGTGATTTTCTGGATTTTTTTTTTCTCATTTTGTCTCTCATAGTTGAGGTATACCTATGATGGAAATTGGAGACCTCTCTCATCTTTTAAGTGGCAGAACTTGCACAATTGGTGGCTGACTAAATACTTTTTTGCCCCACTGTATATACACTACCGTTCAAAAGTTTGGGGTCACTTAGAAATTTCCTTATTTTTGAAAGAAAAACACTATTTTCAATGAAGATAACTTTAAACTAATCAGAAATACACTCTATACATTGCTAATGTGGTAAATGACTATTCTAGCTGCAAATGTCTGGTTTTTGGTGCAATATCTACATAGGTGTATAGAGGCCCATTTCCAGCAACTATCACTCCAGTGTTCTAATGGTACAATGTGTTTGCTCATTGTGTCAGAAGGCTAATGGATGATTAGAAAACCCTTGTGCAATCATGTTAGGTCTGCAATGCTGTAATTGCTGCAAATGGAGGATTCTTTGACGAAAGCAAAGTTTGAAGGAAAAAATTATTATTTCAAATACAAATCATTATTTCTAACCTTGTCAATGTCTTGACTATATTTTCTATTCATTTTACAACTCATGGTGGTAAATAAAAGTGTGACTTTTCATGGAAAACACAAAAATTGTCTGGGTGACCCCAAACTTTTGATTTTGAAATTTCTAAGTGACCCCAAAAGTTTGGGGTCACTTAGAAATTTCCTTATTTTTGAAAGAAAAACACTATTTTCAATGAAGATAACTTTAAACTAATCAGAAATACACTCTATACATTGCTAATGTGGTAAATGACTATTCTAGCTGCAAATGTCTGGTTTTTGGTGCAATATCTACATAGGTGTATAGAGGCCCATTTCCAGCAACTATCATTCCAGTGTTCTAATGGTACAATGTGTTTGCTCATTGTGTCAGAAGGCTAATGGATGATTAGAAAACCCTTGTGCAATCATGTTAGGTCTGCAATGCTGTAATTGCTGCAAATGGAGGATTCTTTGACGAAAGCAAAGTTTGAAGGAAAAAATTATTATTTCAAATACAAATCATTATTTCTAACCTTGTCAATGTCTTGACTATATTTTCTATTCATTTTACAACTCATGGTGGTAAATAAGTGTGACTTTTCATGGAAAACACAAAATAATTGTTTGGGTGACCCCAAACTTCTGAACGGTAGTATATATATATATATATATATACATATATATATATATATATATATATATATATATATACGTATATATATCCCAAACCATTCATGGGACTGGCCTCAGATTTGATACATGCTGTGCTGAGGTTACAAGGGTGTGCATCACCGAATTTCAGCCTCCCCGGATATGTGGAAGTTTAGGAGGGGAAATCTTTAATGAACGTCGGTAGGGGAGCTATGGGCATTCATAGCTATGACATCACAGATGCACAGATGTTGCCATGGTTACCATTGCCAGGCAGACACATCATCAAAGATCAAAGCAAGGCATCACTGAACGAGCTGTGACGTCAAAGATAAAAGGCAGGTTTCACCATGGTTACTGTTGCCATGGTAACCATGTCAAAGATCAAAGGCAGGCATCACCATGATTACTGTTGCCATGGTAACAGTAACTTTCTACGGGCATGCGGAAATACTTGCTAATACTTGGTTTCTACGAGCATGCACGAGTATGCACTAGTAATATTATAATGCAAAAAATCTCTGTCTGTCAGGGTTTTCCGTGTGTATCTCCCTAACCGTTCATCGGACTGGCCTCAGATTTTATACGTGTTTTGCTGAGGTTTCAAGGGTGTGCATTTGACCTTCTCTAGCCTTTTGAACGGACATGTCCAAATGTTGAATATTTCAGTACATTTTGTGTAACTTGCTGTTCTCTAACAAGGCACTTAACAGCAAAACTTACAACAGGTGTTTGATCCATGAATTGACCAATAATTTTTTTGGTTCAATTAGAATTGGTATTTAAACAGTCCTCTTCATCATGCTGTTCACATTTTGACATCATGAGACCAAGACGACACCTCACAACTGATCAACAGTACCTCACCATTGCGAGGCTTCAAACAGGATGTTCTCAGAGGGAAGTGGCCACTGAGCTTAGAGTGTCACAGAGTGTCATCAGCAGGTTGCAATAGAGATACAGAGAGACTGAAAGAGTTACAGAAAGGCATAGAAGTGGACGTTCTTTGGCCACATCCCACATTGATGACCGCTTCATTGCGAACAGTGCCCTGCAGAACCAGATGATAAATGCCACTCAACTCCAGGCACATTTAAGGGAGGTGAGAGGCACCCAAGTGTCATGTCAGACCATTCAAAATCATTTACATCAGCATGGTCTGCGTGCTAGATGACCTGCAACGGTACCTGACCACACCACCAGATACAGGTGTCATTGTCTTGCATGGGCCAGGGAGCATTTACACTGGACAAGGGACCAGTGGGCCTCAGTGCTGTTCTCTGATCAATTAATCAATCAAAACTTTATTTATATAGCACTTTTCTTACAAAAATTTGTAGCACAAAGTGCTTTACAAATTAAAAATATAACACAGTTTCACCCCCTTCCCACCCCACTCCTTCACCCACCCAACCCCATCCAGGCAGACAGACACACACACACACACACACACACACACACACACACACACACACACACACACACACACACACACAACCCCATACATACAGACAAACAGAAAGACACACACACACACCAACGATGGTCGCCAACGATGTTGATGACATCAAGGAGAGTGCTATGCATCAGCCACTGTTGTCACCAGATGAGCCTTTGGTGGTGGTGGTGTTACAGTCTGGGCAGGTGTGTCTAGTCCATACAGAACTGCCCTACACCTTGTGAATGGTACAGTGACAAGCCAATACTACCTAAATAACATCATTAATCCAGTCATTGTGCCCCTGCATGAACAGCACAGGCCCAATTTCATCTTCATGGACGACGATGCTCCAGCTCCTCAAGGTTGCATCATTAGGGAATGGCTGCTGGAGGCTAGGATACCTCAAATGGAGTGGCCTGAACTTTCTCCAGACCTGAATCCCATAGAAAACCTATGGGATTAGCTGGGTCGCCGTGTAGAGGCTCGTAATCCTGCACCCCACAACCTCAATGACCTGAGTGCCGCCCTTCAAGAAGAGTGGAATGCCATGCCTCAGCAGACAAGAAGTCGACTTGTGAAGAGCATGAGACGTTGTTGTCAAGCTGTAATTGATGCTCAAGGGCACGTGATAAGTTATTGAGACACTGACATTTTTGTTGTGGTATACCCACCACTGTTGTTACCTTTTATTTCAATAAATTGAGATGAGGAAATCACCATTTTATGTTTCTACTTAAATGCCCTACTTTCATGATATACAGTAATATCACTATTGCGTGAACTTTTTACATTTTCCATAAATTTCACCCAAAAGCCAAATATCCCTTTTTGTGAGTAGTGTATGTGTGTGTATGTGTTATATATATATATATATATATACATACACAGTATACATATACATACATCTCATATACCAGTGCATCGCCCATAGAATGCAAGTATTGCTGTCTGAAACAGGTATCCCAAATGTCCTGCAGCAGAACCCAAGTGCGCTTCAGCTTGAGGCCATGAACAGATGGCTGGACATTCTCCTTCAGGATTTTTTGGTAGACAGCAGAGTTCATGCTTCCATTTACCACAGCAAGTCTTCCAAGTTCTGAAGCAGCAAAACAGTCCCAGACCATCACACTACCACCACCATATTTTACTGATGGTATGATGTTCCTTTTCTGAAATGCTGTGTTACTTTTATGCCGGATGTAATGGGACGCTCACCATCCAAAAAGTTCAACTTTTGTCTTGTCATTCCACAGAATATTTTCCTGAAAGTCTTGGGGGTCATCAAGATGTTTTCTGGCAAAACTAAGACAAGCCTTTATCTTCTTTTTGCTCAGCAGTGGTTTTCATCTTGAAACTCTGCCATGCAGGTCATTTTTGCCCAGTCTCTTTCTTATAGTGGAGTCATGAACACTGACCTTAACTGAGGCAAGTGAGGCCTGCAGTTCTTTGGATGTTGTTGTGGGGTCTTTTGTGGCCTCTTGGATGAGTCGTCGCTGCACTCTTGGGGTAATTTTGGTCGGCCAGCCACTCCTGGGAAGGTTCACCACTGTTCCATGTATTTGTCATTTGTGTATAATGGCTCTCACAGTGGTTCGCTGGAGTCCCAAAGTTTTAGAAATGGCTTTATAACCTTTTCCAGACTGATAGATCTCAATTACTTTGTTTTTCATTTGTTCCTGAATTTCTTTGGATCGCAGCATGATGTCTAACTTTTGAGGATCTTTTGGTGTACTTCACTTTGTCAGGCAGGTCCTATTTAAGTGATTTCTTGATTGAGAATAGTAATCAGGCCTGGGTGTGGCTCGAGAAATTGAACTCAGCATTCTAAAGATGTGATAAACCAGTTCATTTATGTTTTAACAGTGGGGGGGCAATCACTTTTTCACACAGGGCCATGTAGGTTTGGATTTTTTACCCTTAATAATAACCGCATTCATTTAAAAACTGCATTTTGTGTTTACTTGTGTTATCTTTGTCTAATATTTAAATTTGTTTGATGATCTGTCAACATTTAAGTGTGACAAACATACAAAAAAAGAGAAATCAGGAAGGGGCAAACACTTTTTCGGACCACTGTAGATGGAAGGGGTACTAAAGGTAGCCTGTTAGCCCCTGAGCTATTAGCCTCCGAGCTAACACTGGTACCAGGAGGCTCATACCAAGTGCGGCTTATGTTATTTTCCTCAGATCTTACTCACCCTAATATCCATCCCTGTGTCTACCTGGTTCACCAGTCCACAGTCAACAATATTCCTTGCATCACTCCGGCCCATCTCACAATAATTTGTCGTGATTCCACAGCAAAACACTAGCACCGGCACCCCAGTTGTGGCAACCGACCTGGCCCGGTGTTGGTGGTACCTACACTGAGACCCGAGGCTGCTGGTTGGAACCTGCTGGCTCTCACGGCCAGCTCTCCCACCGTCCTCTGAGGCCCCACACAACTTCGCGCCACTCACGGGCAGCATAGGTGAGCCACCTCGTGACGGGGCATCCCCCAGCTGGACATGGGAATGGAGCTGCAGAGTGAGACACTACCCTTTGAGATCCCATGGCTCAGTAGCTCGGCCAGCAGCCTCGGGTCCCGGGCCTTGTCGCTTGCAGCAATTGGGGGGCTGCCCGGTGTGTGGTGCTAGCAGTTTGTTGTGGAGTCATGGCAAAATTATTGGGAGATGGAGTGTCGCAAGATACACTATTGACTGTGGAGCAATGAACCAGTGCTGCTCATCTGAACTAGAAGCAGGTTAGAAGCTAGTCAGCTAATGGCTAACTGACGTAAGAGGGAGGGTGAAGTTGAATAAGTGAAGGAATTTTTCTTAAAGTGATAGGCTTTAAATCAGAGTGTTTCAAGAAAGCCTGGGAAAATGCAGAACAAATTTGCTTCAAATAATTAAAAAATTAAAGAATGTGTGAACAAAATATGCCACAAACACTTCATTATGACGTGTGTGAGCTGTTAAAAATGTGGAAAAGGTGCAATGACCCCTTTTAAAAAATCTGGCCAGTCTAATACCTTTCATTTCTTTCCCCTGATCAACTCCATGGTTGTTTTGGGTCATTCTCTTTGTACATGAGAGGCAGTATAGCAGGACATGACAAAAATGACTATGGATAAATTATATAATTTTATTTGAACTTTTTAAATCTCTAAAGTAAGATTCTAATTTATGGTTGGTATGCTGACCAGCAGGTAGGAGTAACCTACGATTTGAAATTCTTCCTTCGATAATTTATTCATGTTATATTTTGTACAATGTCATTTCATTGGTTATAGGTCTATCTTGGTATACAAAAGTTTAAAAAAACATCATGAAAAACTATACTAGATTGATCTGATAACATTTTATTGCTACTAATATTATGTTAACATCCACAATCAAAAATGTGATAAATATAGTTTAAAGATATATTTTAATGTCTGTTGTTTGTTTTTATACTTTTTTGCACTTGTAGAGAAGGAGGTTGGGGAACGTTTTGATCACAGGAACCTCACTGAGGCAGAAAAGGCATTCGTTCTGACACTTAATCCTGGACACATCCTTGCCTTTGCTACAGGAAGTAGCAAAGTTCCAGGGACTGGATTTCTTTCTAGTCCCCAAATTACTTTTGTCCATGATGAAACCAGACACCTTCCCATTGCTCATACATGCTCAAACGAGCTTCAGATATTTGTTAACAAAAAGAGTCTGGAAAATGATGATGAATTTGATTATCAATTTCTGGTGGCTGTCATGAATGGAGTGATTTTTAGTGCAGTGTAGTCTACAGTAAATGGATTGCATTGCCACATCCTGTACAGAAAGGCTAAACATTTTTAATTTTATGTTCTTTAAGGATTTGTGCCCATGTTGGGCCTCTTCAAGTTACAGCCTTTTAATTTTTTAATACATGCATTTCAATAGCTTTTCACAAATAAAGGTCTGTTGCTGAAAAATGTTACCACACTGGATTTCATTGTTTTGTTTTGTTTTTAGTTGTATCATCTCCAAATGCACATTTTCTGTATCAAGATTTCCTGAACATAGCACTCATTTCTGACCTTTAGGGTTTGTATATTGGGTAGACAAGTTTTAATGTTAGGACCTGTTTGGGCTTATGTGTTTAAAGATATATGTAACATTTTCATATCGCAACATAAGATGGCGTGTTTCCTTTGACTTGTACTTGTAATATGTTAAACATTTGCAATAATTTTCAAATAAATTCAGATTGTTACAGAATGCACTGGCCTTTTTCATTTAGTCACCTGGGATGTAATGTGTAAACACCTTGTTATCAATTACATCAAATCTTCATCAGCAAGAGTGCTGAGCTTTGATCCCAAGACATTATCAAACCATGTCTTTATTAATTTGGTTGAGGCAAAAACTGCATATTGTATAAGAGGAATAAAGAAATACATTTTCAGGTGGCTTTATTTTGCCAAGGAACATTGTTTTGCTATCTCCTGTCTTCAAAAGCCATGTTAAAGTATAGCAACTGACTACACTTTGAAGCATTTTCTAAAATAAATACAAAAGCGTAATGGATCAATAGTTTATTTAAATTGCTCTGATCTGATAAATGTTTCTGTTGACAGAAATATTGAGTACATGGAGTGCCAAATTTTCTTTCATGTTACAGCTATTTACATTTTATATGAAGATGTAATTTTGCACTGTATGAAATGTACCCTTTACAAATGATCAGTCGAAGCTAACAAGATTAAATCACATTGGATTACAATACCCACATGTAAAGATGATAAAACAGAAATAAAATAATGAAAAAATAATAACAATGAAACAATTAAATAACAGTGAAACAAATGCAACACAACCAGACAGGCTGAAGGATAGCACAGGTGTAGAACAAAGACCCTCTCAATCAAGAATTACATAGTTTGTAAGTAAGTAAGTAAAATTTATTTATATACACTACCGTTCAAAAGTTTGGGGTCACCCAGACAATTATTTTGTGTTTTCCATGAAAAGTCACACTTATTTACCACCATGAGTTGTAAAATGAATAGAAAATATAGTCAAGACATTGACAAGGTTAGAAATAATGATTTGTATTTGAAATAATAATTTTTTCCTTCAAACCTTGCTTTCGTCAAAGAATCCTCCATTTGCAGCAATTACAGCATTGCAGACCTAACATGATTGCACAAGGGTTTTCTAATCATCCATTAGCCTTCTGATGCAATGAGCAAACACATTGTACCATTAGAACACTGGAGAGATAGTTGCTGGAAATGGGCCTCTATACACCTATCCAGATATTGCACCAAAAACCAGACATTTGCAGCTATAATAGTCATTTACCACATTAGCAATGTATAGAGTGTATTTCTGATTAGTTTAAAGTTATCTTCATTGAAAAAAAGTGCTTTTCTTTCAAAAATAAGGAAATTTCTAAGTGACCCCAAACTTTTGAACGGTAGTGTAGCACTTCTCACAGAAAGAATCACAAAGTGCTTCACAATAAAAAAAAACACACAATCACAAATACAACAATAAAGGCATTAAAAACAGGTATAAAAACATTAAAAACATAATCCATAATCAAACTAAAAAGACTGTTTAAACAGAATTGTCTTCAGCTGCTTTTTAAAAGCGTCAACAGAATGTACTGAGCGCAAAGACAGTGGTAGAGCAGTCCGCAATTTTGGTGCCACTGCCTGAAAGGCTCTATCACCTCAAGTTTTGAAATGGGGTCGAGGGACAGCCAGTAAAAGTTGATCCGAGGATCTCAGAGACCATGAGGGGTTGTACACTTTAAGCAGCTCGGTGATGTATTTAGGGACCTGGTTATGAATAGCTCTAAAAACAAGAACTAAAATTTTAAATTGAATCCTAAAACCAACTGGGACCCAGTGAAGTGCTGCTAAAACCGGTGTAATGTGAGCCCTTTTCTTAGTGTGCGTTAAAAGTCTAACAGCCGAATTTTGAACAACCTGGAGGCATTGAAAATGCTTTTGGCTCAGACAGGTAAAAAGACTATTACAATAGTCTAAGCGAGAAGAAATAAAAGCATGTATCATCTCAAGTTCCGCCTTCTACACCAGGGTTCTCAACTTAGAAATATTCTTCAGATGGAAGAAACAATTTCTAATTAATTGATTACCGTGGTGCTCAAGAGACATAGCCGAGTCAAAACTAACACCAAGATTCCGAAGACTCGCCAGGACAGAAGAACCTAGGGCACCCATGTGGTGCTTAATAAGTGGAATCTAGTTTTCAGGAGCGATAATTAATGTCTCTGTCTTGTCTGAGTTAAGCTGAAAAAAGTTTGCGCTTAACCACTGTTTGATGTTAGACAAGCAGTTAGTTAAAGATGACAGCATGTGAAACTCAGACTCTTTAAAAGAACAATACAACTGGATATCATCAGCGTAAAGATGATAAGAAATATCTTTGAACTGGCTAATTATCCGTCCCAGTGGCAAAAATGTATATTAGAAATAAAATGGGTCCTAAAGCTGAGCCTTGTGGTACCCCACATGAATACTGTGCTATTTCAGAAAAGATCTGATTCACGGACACGTTAAAGGTTCTTATGGTGAGATACGATAACAACCATTTTAAAACAGAACCAGACAGCCCTAGCTCTTTGAGTCTGTTGGTCATTATACAGTAATCAACAGTATCAAAGGCAGAAGAAAGATCCAGTAAGACCAGAACTGTGGATTTACCAGTGTCAGCCACCATCATAATGTCACTGGAGACTCTGACTAAAGCTATTTCGGTAGAATGATTTTTCTGAAAGCCCGACTGAAATTTATCCATGATATTACAATTTGCCAAAAATGACATAAGCTGCTCAGCCACTACCTTTTCCAGAATTTTTGATATGAAAGGAAGTTTAGAGATTGGCTTATAATTATTTGGTTGTGATGGATCCAAGCTCGGCTTCTTAAGAATTGGTTCAACCACTGCATGTTTGAAGGAGCTGGGAACCACACCAGCTGAAAGTGAAATAAGATAAGATAAGATAAGATAAGCCTTTATTAGTCCCACAACGGGGAAATTCCAGGATTGCAACAGCACAGGGATAGCAACACTCAGAGCAACAATCAGAAGGCAAGAAAAAACAAGCAAGCAAGAGCAGCTAATATACATATGTACATATTACTATAAAATATATATATATACACACACACACACACACAGACACACAGTGCAGAGCATTGTAGCTGGATGGAATAAATATATGAATATATGAACACACAGTGCAGAGCATTGTAGCTAGATGGAATAAATATGTAAATATATAAACACCCACAGTATGGAGCATTGCAGCTAGGTGGAATAAATATGCAAGTATATAAACACACACAGTGCGGAGCAATGTAGCTAGATGGAATAATATGTAGATATATAAAAACACAGTGCGGAGCATTGTAGCTAGATGGAATAAATATATAGATATATAAATATAAACACACCCAGTGCAGAGCATTGTAGCTAGATGGAATAAATATGTAAATATATAAACACACACAGTGCAGAGCATTGTTGCTAGGTGGGATGAAACAGCATAACCGTCTATTTAGTTATCCTACATGGTATGATTATGTGCCCATACATATTCTCACCCTCCATAGCGACCGGTATGTTCCTAGTTGTATGCCGGAGTGGACCATTGTGTAAGTCTATTGCATCTTTTGCATTCAAAAAAAAAAAAAAAAAAAAAAAACTATTAGTTTGTTACGTCTTTTTGCTATCTCTGCGAGCAGCCCTGCTTAGGTTGTACAGTCTGACAGCCGTTGGTAGGAAGGACCTACGAAACCTCTCGGTTGTGCACCTGGGATGATGTAGTCTGCTGCTAAATGAGCTCCTCAGTGCATCCAGTATGTCCTGCATAGGGTGGAACTCGGACTCCAGCAGAGATGACAGTTTAGCCACCGTCCTTCTCTCTCCTATCTCCTCCATCGGATCAAGGCGTTGCCCCAGGACAGAGCTAGCTTTCTTAATCAGTTTGTTCAGTCTCTTCCTATCGGCTGCAGTAATGCCACTGCCCCAGCAGACCACTCCAAAAGTGATGGCTGATGCCACCACCGTGTCATAGAATGACTTCAGCAGCGCCCCTTGTACACCAAAAGACCTGAGTCTCCTCAGCAGGAACAGCCTGCGCTGTCCCTTCTTGTAGAGTGCGTCAGTATTGTGTGACCAGTCTAGTTTATTGTTCAGATGAATACCCAGGTACTTGTAGGATGTCACCATCTCGATGTCTGTTCCCTGTATATTTACTGGTGCTGTGAGGGGCTGCCCATGCCTGCGGCAGTCCACCACCAGCTCCTTAGTTTTCCTCGCGTTGATCTGGAGGCAGTTCCGATGGCACCAGTCCACAAAGTCCTGGATAAGCCCTCTGTACTCAGCTTCATCTCCGCTGGAGATGAGACCAACGATCGCAGAGTCATCAGAGAACTTCTGTAGATGGCAATGTGTTGTGTTGTGTGAGAAGTCCGCAGTATAAAGAGTGAACAAGAAGGGAGCCAGCACCGTTCCCTGGGGGGCCCCCGTGCTACTGATGATCGTGTCGGAAACACAGTCCCGGGTTCTCACAAACTGAGGCCGGTTCGTGAGGTAGTCCAGGATCCATGATGACAGGTGCTGGTCCACCCCTGCGCGCAGCAGCTTGTCCTTCAGGATCATCGGTTGGATGGTGTTGAAAGCACTGGAGAAGTCAAAGAACATGATCCTCACCATATTCCCGGGCTTCTCCAGGTGGGACAGAGAACGGTGAAGGAGGAAGATCACCGCATCCTCCACCCCAATGCCATGCTGGTAGGCGAACTGGAGTGGATCCATCGCTGGTTCCACCAGGGGGCGGAGATGAGCAAGGAGCAGTCTCTCCAGGGTCTTCATCAAGTGGGACGTCAAGGCCACCGGTCTGAAGCTGTTCAGGTCTTTGGGGTGGGAAGTTTTTGGTACAGGTACCACACAAGATGTTTTCCACAGCTGTGGTACCCTCCCCAGTTTCAGGCTCATGTTGAAGATATACGTCACAATCCCACACAGCTGGTCTGCACAGGACTTGAGGAGCTTTGCGCTGATGCCGTCCGGTCCCGACGCCTTCCTCGCCTTGATCTTCCTCAGCTCCGTCCTCACCTGGGTCTTGGTCAGGGTCAGGATGGGGGGCTGTGTGTTGGGAGTGGGGGGGGGGGGTGTCGGTGGAGTGGGGAGTGGGTAGCAGGACTTGATTTCTTAGAGGCAGCAGTGGTTGTTGTGCAGACAGGGGGGAGGGCGGTTGGTCAAATCTATTGAAAAACAGATTCGGGTTGTTCGCCCACTCCCTGCCCCCCGTGGCCTGGGGGGAGGTATTCTGGAGCCCCGAGATGGTTTTGAGGTTTCTCCAGACCCCGCTGATGTCGCTCTGTTGCAGCTTGTCCTCCATCTTCTTCCTGAAGCTGTCCTTGCCTTCTCTGATCTTTCTCCTCAGCTCCCTCTGTACGGACTTCAGCATCTCCCTGTTCCCCGACCTGAAGATCCTCTTCTTCTCTCTCAGAAGTGTTTTTATCTCAGGGTTGATCCAGGGTTTGTTGTTTGAGTGACGCCGTATGGTCTTGGTGGGAACGGATTTGTCCACACAGAAGCTGAGGTAGCCCGTGAAGGTGTGAATGAGGCCATCGATGTCCTCACCATGTGGATCGCAGAGCTGCTTCCAGGCAGTGGCTTCAAAACAGTCCTTTAGAGTGTCCATTGTCTCCTCAGACCATAACTCCACAGTGTGCATGGCCGGAGGTTGTCTGTGCACTAGGGGTTTGTACACCGGTCGGAGATGAACCAAGTTGTGATCCGATCTCCCAAGTGGGGGGAGTTGTGATGAGGTGTACGCCTCCTTAGTGTTTGCGTAGAACAAATCCAGTGTTTTATTGTCTCTAGTGTGGCATGTGACATACTGGGTGAAAGTGGGCAGAATGGGAGACAGTGAAACGTGGTTGAAATCGCCTGAGATGAGGAGAAGAGCATCTGGGTGTTCTGTCTGCAGCCTGCTGGTTACTGAATGGATGACGTCACGCGCTGTCCCAGCGTTCGCCGTCGGATTTGCATAAACAACAATGCAGATCACGTGTGAGTGTTCTCTCGGGAGATATGTAGGCCTCATGCTAACAGCTAGCAACTCAATGTCTTTGCTGCAGTGTCGTTGTTTAACAGTGATATGTCCCGGTCTGCACCAGTTGTTGTTAACATACATGATCACTCCACCGCCCCTAGTTTTGCCACTCTCTGGTGTTCGGTCAGCTCGTATCGTGTGAAAACCCTCCAGCTCAATGTTAGCATCTGCTGCTAGTTCAGTTAGCCACGTCTCAGTAAACAAAAGGAGAGAGCACTCCCGGTAAGTGCTATCATAACGGGAGATAGCCGCTAGCTCATCTAACTTTCCCAGTATCGACCGTACATTTCCCATGACAACAGATGGAAGGGAGGGTCTGTACCTTATATTTTTTGTCCTCCGCCTTACTCCAGCCCGGCAGCCGCGGCGTTTTCGCCTCAGTTCTCTCGGTATGTCGAGTTTTTCCAGTGGGACCGGGTGGCGGTTAAATGCTAGCAGCTCTTCCCTGTTATATCGTATCCTGCTATAAACAGTGGCTCCGTCCACCGGCTCAGGAGACATTTGGGATGATCTGTGTGTCCGTGATATAAGTGGGGTGAAAAAAAAAAGTGATCAAAAGAGAGAGGAAGGGAAAAAAAAAACTCGGAATCGAGCCGCTGTTGCAAAAGGCAGCCGACTGGTGTGGCGCCGAGAGGAGAAAAAAGTTTATCAGTTCAACAACTGAAGGGCCAATTGACTCAAAAACAGCTTAGTAGGGAGAACATCAGCAGGGGAAGAGGAGGGTTTCATCTTCTGCAGCAGAGCCGTGATGTCCTGAAAGGTCACTGGATTAAAGGTGGACCAAGTACAAGGTGAGGGCATAACACTGGCACAATTAAGAGAAGAAGATGGCAAAATGTTTCCCCTGATATCTCTGATCTTATCAACAAAGAAATTAAGAAATTTGTTACCGTTTGCTTTACAGAACACAGGGATTAGAGAGGTGGTTGGTGAGACAAGAGTGTTAATTGTGTCAAATAAAACTCTAGGAGTAAAGAGAGGGGCAGAGCTACTCTCTTTACACCTCCGAGTAAAGAGAGGTGCAGAGCTGTCAACTGATCACCACCTGGTGGTGAGTTGGATCCGATGGCAGGGGAGGAAGCCATTCAGACCTGGTAGACCCAAACGTATAGTGAGGGTGTGCTCGGAGCGTCTGGCTGAGGCCCCTGTCCAGGGGAGGTCTTCAACTCCCACCTCCGGAAGAACTTCAACCACATTCCGAGGGAGTCTGGAGACATGGAGTCTGAATGGGCCATGTTCTCCACCTCTGTTGTTGAAGCGGCGGCCCAGAGCTGCGGCCGCAAGGTGGTCAATGCATCTCGTGGTGGCAACCCCCGAACCAAGTGGTGGACACCAGTGGTGAGGGGGGCCATTAAGCTGAAGAAGGAGTCCTATCAAGCTTGGTTGGCTTGTGGGACTCCCGAAGCAGCCGAGGTGTACCGGCAGGCCAAACGGAGTGCAGCTCGGGTAGTTGCTGAAGAAAAAACCCGGGTATGGGAGGAGTTCAGTGAGGCCATGGAACAAGACTTTCGGTTGGCCTCGAAGAGATTCTGGCAAACTGTGTGGCAGCTCAGGAGGGGAAAGCAGCTCCCCGTCCGCACTGTGTATGGTGCGGATGGGACACTGTTGACTTCGACTGGGGATATCGTCGGGCGGTGGAAGGAATACTTCGAGGATCTCCTCAATCCCACTGATACGCCTTCCACGGAGGAAGCAGGGTTTGGGGACGAGGGGGATGACTCGCCTATCACAGGGCCTGAGGTCGCCAAGGTGGTTAAAAACCTCCTTGGTGGCCGGGCCCCGAGGGTGGACGAGATTCGCCCTGAGTACCTCAAGGCCCTGGATGTTGTTGGGCTGTCATGGTTGACACGCCTCTGCAACATTGCGTGGAGGTCGGGGGCAGTGCCTTTGGCATGGCAAACCGGGGTGGTGGTTCCTCTCTTCAAAAAAGGGGACCGGAGGGTGTGCTCCAACTTTAGAGAGATCACACTCCTCAGCCTCCCTGGGAAGGTCTATGCCAAGGTACTGGAGAGGAGAGTCCGGCCATTGGTCGAACCTCGGATTCAAGAGGAGCAATGTGGTTTTCATCCTGGCCGTGGTACATCGGACCAGCTCTTTACCCTCTCGAGAATCCTTGAGGGTTCGTGGGAGTTTGCCCAACCAGTTTACATGTGTTTTGTGGACTTGGAGAAGGCATTTGACTGCGTCCCTCGTGGATTTTTGTGGGGGGTGCTTTGGGAGTATGAGGTATTGGGCTTGTTGTTATGAGCTATTCGGTCTCTGTATGACCGTTGTGAGAGTTTGGTTCGTATTGCCAACACTCGGTCGGATTCATTCCCAGTGAGAGTTGGACTCCGCCAGGGCTGCCCTTTGTCACCGATCCTGTTCATAATTTTTATGGACAGGATTTCTAGGCACAGCCAGGGAATGGAGGGTGTCATGCTTGGTGACCACAGGATCTCATCTCTGTTGTTTGCAGATGAAGTCCTGTTGGCTTCATCCAGCAATGACCTACAGCTCTTGCTGGGACGGTTTGCCGCTGAGTGTGAAGCGGCTGGGATGAGAATCAGCACCTCCAAGTCCGAGTCCATGTTCCTCAGCCGGAAAAAGGTGGATTGTCCTCTCTGGGTTGGGGACAGACTCCTGCCCCAAGTGGAGGAGTTTAAGTATCTTGGGGTCTTGTTCACGAGTGAGGGGAAAATGGAGCGAGAGATTGACAGACGGATTGGAGCAGCATCTGCAGTGATGCGGACGTTGTACCGGTCTGTTGTGGTGAAGAGGGAGCAGAGTTCTAAGGCAAAGCTGTCGATTTACCAGTCAATCTGCGTTCCTACTCTCACCTATGGTCACGAGCTTTGGGTAATGACCGAAAGAATAAGATCGTGGATACAAGCGGCTGAAACGAGCTTTCTCCATAGGATTGCTGGACTCACCCTCAGAGATAGGGTGAGGAGCTCAGTCATCCGGGAGAGGCTCAGAGTAGAACCGCTGCTCCTCCACATTGAAAGGAGTCAGTTGAGGTGGTATGGGCATCTGATTAGGATGCCTCCTGGACGCCTCCCACTTGAGGTGTTTCAGGCACGTCCCACTGGGAGGAGACCCCGGGGCAGACCCAGGACTCGGTGGAGAGACTACGTCTCCCAGCTGGTCTGGGAACGCCTTGGTATCCTCTCTGAAGAGCTGGAGCAGGTGGTGGGGGAGAGGGAAGTCTGGGCTTCTGTGCTTGAACTGCTGCCTCCGTGACCCGGACCTCCGGAAAAGCGGTAGAAGATGGATGGATGGATGGAAGACTCTAGGATTTTTCTTATTTGTGAGAATTATTTTTGAAAAATACTGATTCCTGGTATTCCTCAACATGTCATTTAAAGAGGCTGTAAGCTCCTTTAGATGGAGTCTGTGAACCTCCAATTGGGTGGATTTCTATAAGCATTCTACTTTACAACAATTTCTTCTAAAGGATCGAATGGAGTCATTTATCCAGGGATGAGACTTTTTAGGAGAAGCAAGGACAGATTTCACTGGTGCCACTTTGTCTAAAATAGCCATACAGTGGCTGTCTAATGTCTGAGTGAAGACATCGGGATCTTTAATTCCTATCAGTAAGTGGGGCTCAAACAAATCAGAGAAGTCATTTGCTGCCTCTTGGTTAATAATCCGCCTTTTTGCTGCCATTTTCAGAGGGGGAGGATTTGCAGGGAAGTTAACATTAAAAAGCACACAGCTGTGATCACTGATCTGGAAGTCATCCACACACACATTTTCAATATTCAAGTCCAAAGAAAAAACAAGGTCCAAGGTATGACCCTTAGCATGTGTAGGGCCTGAAACATGCTGGATGAGGTTATAAAAATGAGTGATGGATAAAAAGTCAACAGCTGGGTTACATATAACATCATCAATATGAATGTTAAAATCACCAATGATTAAAATCCTCTCCAATTTAATAAGAGAAGATAAAAAGTCTGTAAAATCTGTAAGAAAGACACTTGCAGGACCAGGAGGACGGTAGATTAAAACACAGTAAAAGGCATTAAAAGTCCCAACTTTTTTTATCTGAGACTCAAAGGAGGAGAAGGGTTCAGAGTTTACCAGTCTGCACAGGTGGCTGTCTCGGTATACAACAGTGAGTCCTCCACCACGTCGCCCAATCCGGGGAGGCCCGATAACAGAGCAGCCAGGGGCACAGAGCTCCTTCAGGTGGAAAAACTAATTTTCTCTCTGCCATGTTTCCACCAGGAACATAAAATCCATATCCTCTCTCAAGAAAAGTTAATTAAGAGTGAGGGATGTGTTAGAAATGGAGCAAGGATCGAGCAATCCCATCCAGATGGGTGACAGCTCAGCTGCGCTCACAGCTGATCGGAGTGAAACTGACAGCAAGCACCTGACGCGGTCACGTGACTTCCAGCTACACCGGGCGGCCAGCCTCCAGTCAGGCAGGACAACTTGAGACCCTGATGGCAAGACCATGATCCCGTTCACAAGCGTCTTGGGCAAAAGTGTTTGTGAGACGGGAGAGCAATCCAGCAGCTGCAGAGGAGCATCTGTAGTCACGTCCTGGATGGGAACCCGCAGCAGACACAGGGTGTGTTCACGGTAACTAGACCAGAAACCCTCAGTCCCAAGGGCTCGTCTCCTCTTAGCTTGACAGTCAGCTCTTTAACCCTGTCTCCTGGGCTTCTTCCCAGGCTTCCCAGGATGCCAGCTCGCGAAGAGAAGCCGGTACTCAGGTGAGGAGGGAGAACACACAAACAGTGGCGGAAAAGTTTGTCTGTAGCCCTCCCAAGAGTCAAATGATCTTTCCATAGACAGTTTAATCCAGTACAACAACTGTCGATCATATCTCAGTGTAGCAAAGACACATTTAGTGATAGGGTTAATAAAACAACAAAAATGACAAACAGCGATAGACAACACAGACGAACAGAGGCAGTAACCAGGCCAAGCACAGGCGCCATCTTGTCCACATCTTGTTTGTGGAATACAAATTCCTGTACTCTGTGATATAACGTTTTCCCTTGTTACTATCATTTTCAAGTGGGTTTACTGCAACAAACAATTCCTGCAAGTCCTGCTGGTTAAGTGGACAATAGGACCAACGTGCAGGTGGTGTTGATAGTATGTTCACTACCCTTTCCTCAGTTGCTGCTTCTGGAAAGTTTAGAAACAGAAGATGTCTGTCTAGTGTGAAAAGCCGAACTGGGGTTCTGTTTCCTTCTGAGGAAACTGAATGATTGTTCAAAGCAGCTTTAAACTCATCCAAAGTTCGATTGTTCCTGGGAATGTACACATAATGCAGACAAAACAAATCTTATTCATTGTCTACATCAATCTCCATTGACTCTAGCTCAAAAAAAAAATGGGGGCATGCGGTGTCACAACAGGAGATGGCACTCCACCCAGGACTTTGGGGTATTGGGGGAAGGAAAAGAGAGATGGTAATGGGGGAAGAAGTGAGACAGGTGCCAGAGCGCTAGGGGGGTATTGAACTGAATTAAGATGTGCCTTTGCCCCCACTGTGTCAGGTGTGGTTGTATTGTGGAGAGGTAAGACGCTTTTCACACCTGAGGACTCCAGGGTGCGAAAGTATTGTGTTAAGCCATGCTCTGTGACATGTATATTGATGTGTGTACATGTTCTCTGACGTATGTGTCAATGTGTTCACCCTGGGTGCCAAAGGTGGGATTAAAGTTGTATAAAGGAGTTCACTTTGGTACCCAGAGTTAGTCTGTCTTTCTGCTTGTTGGAGGAGAATAAAGTTGTGTGTTGTCAGCTCTGGTCTAGTCTGATTTCATCCTCCACGTTGGTGACCCTGAGACGTAAAAATGGAAATTGGACCAAGCTCCTCCGGGGAGATGGTCCCGCTAGAGCCTCCCCCTGCTGCTTTCGCTGTAGCAGTCAAACTCCTGGATGCTTGGCTCCATGATCTGGATGCTTGGTTTATCCATGTGGAAGCCCAGTCCGCCCTCCGTGGAGTCGTGGCAGACAACACGAAGTATCATCATGTGGTGGCATCGCTGGACACGCGCGCCACGCAGTGCGCCATGAGTCTATGCTGAGCCCCGCCAGCCCAAGGAACATAAGACACTCTCAAACGGCAGCTGCTGTGCCCTTAGACCCTTTCGGACACAGAGAGGGCAGAAAAGCTCCTCACCCGCTTGGAGCTAGGAGACAGATCGGCTGTGGACCTGATGGAGAACATGCTTGTGTTGATGGGCACAGATGACTGATCTTTTCCTTTTTGCCCACCTCTTCCTCAGAAACCTACAAGCTTCAACGCGGGTGATCCTTACTAACTCACCACTGCTGGTGGCCAGGGACTACCACGCGCTGTCAGAGGAGGCAGACTGCATCATCCTGGCAAACAAGGCTCTCAGCATTCAGGCAGTGAGACTGGGATCTCCGGTGGAACCCAGCGAGGTTGAAGAGCTGATGGTGGTGGCAGGAATGGTCACCCGGAGACACAAGACTGGGACGCTGTGTTTTTATCACTGCCATTTTGGCAAGGAAGCATAACGTTGTCTGCCGCCATGCCGTTTCAAGAAGCCGGGAAACGGGACAGCCAGTGGTCAGTAGCAGCTGCAACCACTGGCGACAGGGAGAAGCTGCTTTTCATCAAGAACACATGTTCTGGGAGACGATTTTTGGTAGACTCTGGCTCCTAGAAAAGCCTCATTTTGCCGGTCAGCGCGGACAGTCTGGCAAAAGGCTGTGGCCTGTCTCTAACGGCCACCAACGGATCTCACATCAGGACATTTGGAGAAAGGACGGTGACTGTATGTTTGTATGGATGCAATTACCAGTGGGACTCTGTGATAGCTGCATGTTCAGTCCCCAACTTAGGTGCGGATTTTCTGTGTGCTTACGGTCTCCTGGTTGATGTTGCCAACAGACGTTTAGTGGAAGCTGTATCTTTTTCCTCCTTGCCCTGCATAGCTCAGGGAGCTGAGCCACCAACACATGCAAATGTTCTAGCTCCAGGGGGTAAGTACCAGTGTTTGGTTTCCGAGTTCCCAGCACTCATGGTGCCCCCCTTTTCAGCTGCCGTAACCAAGCACGGCGTTGAGCATTTTATCACCACTAAAGGTCTGCCGGCTTTTGCGCCCCTTCGCCGCCTAGATGCAGCTAAACTAGCCCTCACGCTCAAGGAGTTTGCTAACTTAGAATGCTTAGGCATCCTTAGGCGCTCCAACAGTCCTTGGGCATCCCTGCTGCACATGCTGCCCAAGTCTGATGGGTCATGGTGGCTGTGCGGCAATTTTTGACGCCTGAACAACGCCATGGAACGCAATTGTTACCCAATCCTGCACATCCAGGATTTTTCCATGCACCTGGCCGGGATGTGCATTTTTTCTAAAGTGGATCTGGTCCGCGGTTACCATCAGGTCCTGGTCCGTGCAGAGGACGTCCCAAAAACAGGGGTAATAACCCCCCTCGGGCTTTTCAAGTTTTTACGCATGCCGTTCGGGTTAAAAAGCGCAGCCAAAACTTTTCAAAGGATGATGGACGCAGTGCTCCGTAATTTGCCGTTCGTTTTCGTCTACTCTACGACATTTTAGTGGCTAGCACGTCAGAGGAGAAGCACCTCGCCCATCTCAAACAAGTTTACCAATGGTTGGAAGCACACAGGCTGATTGTGAATCCGGCAAAGTGTCAGTTCGGGTTGCCAGTGATTGATTTTTTGGGCCATTGCATCTCGCTGGAGGGCGCGATCCTGCTGCTGGATAAAGTACGTGCTGTGTCAGATCTTCCACGTCCACAGAGTATGAGGGTGCTACAGGAATTTTTGGGGATGATCAATTTTTACAACTGTTTCCTCCTCCGGGCAGCCCAGCTGCTGCAACCACTGTATGGCATTCAAAAAAAGAAGCCTGCAGATAGCATTGACTGGACCCCCGAGTGGATCCAGGCATTCACAAACACCCAAACGGCGCTCGCTAACGCGGCTTTGCTGGCCCACCCAGCCCCATCAGTGTGGATAGCGCTCACCACAGACGCGTCTGACATCGTGGTAGGAGCCGTGGTGGAGCAGTAAGTCTCCAGTTCGTGGCAACCCCTCACCTTTTTCAGCCGTACTCTGCGTGACAATGACTGTAAGTACACCACTTTTGACAGGGAGTTGTTGGCTCTCCACCTGGCTACGTGTCATTTCCAGTTCTGGCTCAAGGGCTGCGAGTTTACCGCGTTTGTTGATCACAAACCACTAACTTACGCAATGTCCAAAGTTTCAGAACTGTGGTCAGCTCGGGAACAACAGCACTTGGCCGCAATCTTAGAATTCACCACCGACATTCAACAAGTAGCCAGTAAGCTTAATGTCGTGGCTGACTGCCTGTCACGCGTGCTGGTCTCCCCGGTCTACATGGGGATTGATTTTTCTGCCATGGCCACTGACCAAACTGGGGGACGCAGATATTTGCACGCTCCCGTCCGCAGCTACCAGATTAAAACTGGAGAGCAGGGTGGTACAAGAAGGGTGCCCCTCCTTGCTCTGCGACGTCTCCACCGGCCGCCCCCGCCCGGTGGTTCCGAGCTCTTGACACTGCCACGTTTTCGAGTCCATCCACTCCCTTTCACGTCCCGCCGTACGAGCGTCAGTTAAACTGGTGGGGTACAAATTTGTCTGGCCTCACTTACGCAGGGTTGTGAAAGAATGAGCCACAGCATGCGTCATGTGCCAATAGGCTAAGGTGCACAAGCACACCAAAGTCCCTCTCGAGCCTTTTCAAATTCCAGCCAGGAGGTTCGACAATGTACACGTGGATTTAGTGGGTCCCTTTCCGCCGTCGCAGGGATTCACACACCTTTTAACAATCATGGACTGCACTACGCGTTGGCCAGAGGCAGGCCCACTGAATTCCACCACGTCTGCCGAGGTAGCCCATGCGTTTTTGTCGGCTTAGGTCGCACGGTTCCGATCCCCATCGGACATCATATCCGGCAGAAGTCCGCAATTTGTTTTGGAACTTTGGTCCACGATGGCCGACAGCCTGGGGGTCAAAATCCACCGCACCACCGTGTACGACTTGCAGGCAAATGGTTTGTGCAGTCGTTTTCACAGGTCGCTTAAAGCAGTGCTCAGAGCTTTACTGACGGACGCAAATTGGGTTGACCGCCTGCCTTGGGTCCTATTGGGGTTGTGCTCCACACCTAAGGCAAATTTGACAGCTTCTCCGGCAGAACTTGCTTTTTCTCAGCTGTTGCGGATCCCGGGGGAATTTTTGCCAGACAGCCCTGCGCCTGGTTCCGACCCGTCCACGTGCCTTTTTTCCGGTGCAGAGGCTGGCAGCATTCCGGGGCCAGCGCACACCTTTTTTCAAAACATTTGGAAAATGTCAAATTCAATTTTGAGAGGTATGACGCACACAGAACACTGCAACGTCCACCGTAGGCCAGCCCTTTCAGAGTGTTGGAAACAGGGCCAAAACATTTTGTGTTTGACTTGGGGGGAGGGGGTAAGGAAACCATCTGCATCAACAGGCTGAAGCCTACTTATGTGTTGGCAGATGAGCAGGTGGTGCTAGCTCAGGCTCCCCGGCACGAACGCCCACCTATGGTAGCTCCGCAGGTTGGTGTTTCCCCTACTGAGAACTGTTTTCAGGAGACTAGGTCTTTTCCCTCCCCACCCTTTCCCCCTCCAGAGGACTGCTCGTGCTTTTCTCCTACCCACCTCGACAGCAAGGCACGTCAGTCGGCCTGGCGGCTCCACGGTACAGCTGTTATGGGGGCTTGCTCAAACCCAAAGGACCGGAAGGCTAGAGCACCTTCTGGGTGTTTGGTGGTGGTGGTGGTGGTGGGGGCTCTGTGATGTCACAACAGGAGATGAAGCTCCACCCAGGACTTCGGGGTACTGGGGGAAGGAAAACACAGATGGTAATGGGGAAAGAAGTGAGATGGGTGCCAGAGCGCTAGGGGGATATTGATCTGTGCCTTGTGTCGAAGATGTGCCTTCGCCCCTGCTGTGCCAGGTGTGGTTGTATTGTGGAGAGGTAAGACACTTTTCACACCTGAGGACTCTGGGGTGCGAAAGTATTGTGTTAAGCCATGCTCTGTGACGTGTATGTTGATGTGTGTACATGTTCTCTCGTGCATGTGTCAATGTGTTCACCCTGGGTGCCAAAGGCGGGAATAAAATTATATAAAGGAGTTTACTTTGGTACCCAGAGTTAGTCTGTCTGTCTGCTTGTTGGAGGAGAATAAAGTTGTGTGTCGTCAGCTCTGGTCTCGTCTGATTTCATCGTCCACAGGCAAACACATCACGGCAGTTTCTGTTCAGGTCCCTATGGAATTGTTCAGTTCTCTGGTTATGTACAGAACTTCCAGTAAACACAGAATTTTCACCTCTGTGCACTCTCATGTCTTCCCAAATCCAGACATTCTCCCCTCCATGGTCAGTTCTTATATGGAGGGGACGACCATGCTCACTGATGGCTGTACTGAAAAGGTCTCTAACAGTTTCAGCCCGGTTGTTGTTGGAACACTGGAGAAATGTTAACATTCTACTGTAACCATCCATTGCACTGTGCACAACTAACTTCCACCAAATCAGTTTGTGATTGCCATCTATGTGCCATATGTAGTTTGGACAAGGTACGGTGTATACTCGTCTCTGTATTGTTGTTGTGCGCCTAGCCTCAACACCAGTACCATCAACCCTCTTTACTGAGTCTCTGAGACAACGTCTCTGGACCACAATGTTTCAGGCACGCAAATGTCCATTAAGCATAACCTTTTCTATACGAGGATGTTCTGTTTTTATTTCACTTATGATTGAGTCTAACTCCTCATCAGAAATGTTTTAAAACTTTGTATGCTTTATGTTGTATCCCGCATGAGCTTATATAATGTCAATCTGGAGATACAAAAGACTGAAGCAACTTCAGAAAGTGATGTCCCAAGCAGCAGCAAACCTTCAATGTCCTCTGGATATATGCCCACAATCCTGAAAAAAGGAGAGAATAAAAACGCACAAGATAGTCAGAGGATGCACAAAACATAAAATGATAATTATCATTTCAGAATGCACAGGATAAAATCATTATACCGAAATTAATACATTTCACACTAAAAATGACATAAGCCTACAATACTATTAAATAAATAGACCTACTAGTGGATGTTTGACAAAGCTGTTGAACAGACACCATGCTGCGACCTCTCTAGACAGTGGTTCAAATTACGTATATTTCATAATTGTAAAGTGTAGCAGTTTGCACTGGGGAAAAAGTACAGCGACACCAAGGGATTAGAGAAGTTAAAGTGAAGCCCAAGACAAGCTGAGAATTAACTAACAAGCAATTATGGTCTAGCAATACAGCCAATACACAGTATGATCATGTTGAATGAAAGGAATCATCTATCATGACAGTTATCAGCTGACAGTCTTTCCCTGAAATAAATCAAACTGCTTCCTGAAAGTCTCATCAGTTTGTTAGCTAGATATTCTGCAGTCAAGTTTCTCAGTCAGCTTTGTGTAAAACAAACCTTTTCTGGCTATATATATATTAGCTTATTGTGTTTTCTATGCTGTTATTAATTTGGAATGATGTGACACATTATTCTTATACTATGGAGCATCTCTCTCATATTCACACTCATCATGTGTCCTCTGAAATATCCTGTGTTGCTGCATCTCTCCTGTAAATCATACTGTAGTCGTGGTGTGACCTCTTTGGGTCTAATGCAGCCTTCCTGCCTGTTGTGTCTGGAAATTAGGGGCAGCAGAGGCGATGGCTGTGCTGAACAGTGGTTTTATTAAACAGACAGTGTATGACTTTGCAAAAATGATGTCTGCCACTGTAGTATTCTCTGGGCCCCTCCCCAATCTGACCAGTGATGACATGTTTAGTCGCTCGTCATCCTTGAACCGCTGGCTGTCTGTGTGGTGTCCTAAAAATGACGTGGGCTACATTGACAATTGGAGCTCTTTTTGGGGAAAACCTGGTCTTATGAGACGAGACAGCATTCATCCCACTTTGGATGGTGCTTCTCATTTATCTAACAATCTGGCATCTTTTTTATCCAAATTTCCAAAACCATGACTACTCAGAGTTGGGACCAGGAAGCAGAGTCGCAGTCTTACACGCCTCTCTGCAGCTCCTCTTCATCCGCCACCCCTCAGCTTAGCCCCTGTCTTCCCCATCAGAGAATCGTTGTCTGCTCCCTCCAAAGTGAATAAAAATATAATGTATAAGCATCCCAAAGTGATAAAGCAAAATATTGGTAAAACTCAAATTAAACATAAAGCCTCTAAATTGAATGATTTGGCCTCTGTTCCTCCTCATAATTTAAAAATTAAATGTGGTTTACTAAATATTAGGTCTCTAACTCCCAAGTCTCTGTTAGTCCATGATCTGTTAATTGATCATCAGATTGATTTAATTTCCCTTACAGAGACTTGGTTAGGGCAAGAGGATTATGTTGGTTTAAATGAATCAACTCCCTCTGGTTATTTAAACTGTCAAAATCCCAGAAGTTCTGGTCGTGGAGGAGGAGTAGCAACAATTTACCATTCCAAATTACTAGTTAATGTAAAGCAAAAAACATGTTATAATTCCTTTGAGGGCCTGGTCCTCAGTATTGGGCACTTTAGCAATTTTAGGTTAAACCCAATTTTATTTGCCATAGTTTATCGTCCCCCATCAACCTACTCAGAATTTTTATCCGAATTTGCTGATTTCTTAGCTGATTTAGTGCTGAAATCTGATAGAATAATTATAGTAGGGGACTTTAATATACATGTGGATGTAGATAGTGACTGCCTTAATGTGGCATTTAATTCAATATTAGACTCGATTGGGTTTTCTCAGAAAGTAGGAAATTCTACTCATTACCTCCACCATACATTGGACCTTGTTCTGACATATGGCATAGAAATAGAAAATCTTGTAGTGTCTCCTCATAACCCTGTACTGTCAGACCATTGTCTGTTAACCTTTGATTTTACTATTTCTGACTATTTGGCTCCTAAAGAAAAATATTATTACAGTAGATGCCTCTCAGATGATGCTGTTTCCAAATTTATGCAGATTGTTTCCTCTTTGCCATGTGTCAACACAACGGAAATAAGCTATAGACAGCTTGCTCCTTCTGTAATTGATAACATGGTGGATAGTGTTTCAGCTTCTCTGCATCAGGCTCTAGACTTGGTGGCCCCCTTAAAAAAGAAAAAGTCTAATCAGAGATTTTTAACTCCTTGGTTCAACACAGAAACTCGTAGCTTAAAACAGAAGACTCGTCAATTAGAAAGAAAATGGCGCTCTACTAATTTAGATGAAATCTATTTAGCTTGGAGAAATCATCTTTTAATTTATAAAAAATCTCTTAGAAAAGCTAGAACAAGTTATTACTCTGCATTAATAGAAGAGAACAAGAATAATCCCAGGTTTCTTTTCAGTACTGTAGCCAGGTTGACAAAGAGTCAGGACTCTGTCAATCCTAGCATTCCCTTAGAGCTTACTAGTCAGGACTTTATGAACTTTTTCAATTATAAAATTTCATCCATCAGAGATAAAATCAATCAGATTCTTCCCACAGTTAACTTAAATACTGTAACTACTACAACTCCTTCTTTTGATGTCTGTCTTGATGAGTTTACTCCAATCGACCTTTGTGAGTTAGACAAAATAGTTTCCTCATCCAAACCTTCAACTTGTCTTTTAGACCCTATTCCTACTAGGTTATTTATAGAAGTCTTCCCACTTATTGGTAGCTTTATTCTTCATATAATCAATTCTTCATTAACTTTAGGCCATGTACCGCAGGCTTTTAAAACAGCTGTAATTAAACCCTTACTCAAAAAGCCAACGCTAGATCCAGGAGCTTTAGCTAACTATAGACCAATCTCTAATCTCCCTTTCATTTCAAAAATCTTAGAAAGAGTTGTTGCTACGCAATTATTTGACCACCTGCAGGGAAATGGTTTACTTGAAGAGTTTCAATCTGGGTTTAGAATCCATCATAGTACTGAAACAGCCTTAGCGAAGGTCACTAACGACCTCCTCATTGCATCTGATAATGGACTAGTTTCTGTACTTGTCCTTTTAGACCTTAGTGCAGCTTTTGATACTATCGATCATAATATTCTACTTGATAGATTAGAACACTATGTTGGACTTAATGGAACTTCGTTGCAGTGGTTTAGATCTTATTTATCTGATAGGTTCCAGTTTGTTCATGTAAATAATGAGTTTTCTTTCAGCTCAAAGCTTAGTCATGGAGTTCCACAGGGATCTGTGCTAGGCCCTACTCTTTTTAGTTTATATATGCTTCCGTTAGGCAACATTATTAGAAAGCACTGTATACATTTTCATTGTTATGCAGATGACACACAATTATACCTGTCAATGAAGCCAGATGATAGTAATCAATTAGCCAAGTTAGAAGCCTGTCTTAAGGAAATCAAAGCTTGGATGACTTGTAATTTCCTGCTATTAAATTCAGATAAGACTGAAGTCATTCTTGTTGGTCCAAAAAACCTTAGAAATTCCTTTCCAAATCAAACTTTCAGTTTGGATGCAGTTACTCTTTCTCTTAATAGCTCTGTGAGGAACCTTGGAGTTATTTTTGATCTGGATTTGTCCTTCAATTCACATATTAAATTTGTTTCTAAGACTGCCTTCTATCATTTGCATAATATTGCCAAGATTAGGAGCATCTTGTCTCAGAGTGATGCTGAGAAACTGATCCACGCTTTTGTTAGCTCGAGATTAGATTATTGTAATTCTTTATTATCAGGTTGTCCTAAAACATCTTTAAAAAGTCTTCAGCTGATCCAAAATGCTGCAGCAAGAGTTTTAACAGGTACTAGAAAGAGAGATCGTATCTCTCCGGTTCTGGCCTCCCTTCATTGGCTTCCCATAGAGTTTAGAATTAAGTTTAAAATCCTTCTTCTTACTTACAAAGCTCTAAACAATCAGGCTCCTTTTTATTTAAAAGATCTGATACTACCGTATTATCCTAACAGAGCACTACGCTCCCAAAATGCAGGACTACTTGTAATACCTAGAATCTCCAAAAGTACAATGGGAGGCAGAGCCTTCAGTTATCAAGCTCCTCTCCTGTGGAATCAGCTGCCAATCTGGATTCGGGAGTCAGACTCGATCTCTGTTTTTAAGATTAGGGTTAAAACCTACCTTTTTGATATAGCCTACAATTAGGGAGGGATCATGTGTTTCTGAACCCTCCCTTAGTTATGCTGCTAATAGGTTTAGTCAGCCGGGGGACCTCCAGTAATGCACTGGGCCTCACTCCTTTCCTCACTCTCTATGAAATATTTTTTTTTTTTTGCTGGTCATTAACATTTGTTTGTTCTCTCCCATAGATTGAGTCCCCATCGTGCTGTTTGCTCTCTACATGTCTGTTCTTTTCATCTTCTCTGTCCCCTCACCCCCCAGCCAGTCGCAGCAGATGACTGCCCCTCCCTGAGCCTGGTTCTGCTGGAGGTTTCTTCCTGTTAAAAGGGAGTTTTTCCTCTCCACCGTCGCCAAGTGCTTGCTCACAGGGGATCACCTGATTGCTGGGGTCTTTCTGCAACTGTGGGGGTTCCCCCCTACAGTTGATAGTGCTATGAGATGACTGTTGTTGTGAAATGGCGCTATATAAATAAAGTTGAATTGAATTGAATTGAATTGAATTGAATTGACAGCTGGTAGCACATGTTACAGTACAGCAAGCTAATGTAGCAGGGTGCAGAGATATAGGTTGGTGTTAGGTTAGGCTAGAGGCGACGCAGCAGAGCTGCCGACAACAGTCCCTTTATAAAGGTACGGTGTGATGACGTCACCCGTGCGTCCATCGTCACATCCAGGCAGTCTATTGTAAGCTGAGGCATCACAACATTCACTTCATATTCACTTCCGGCGCCACACGAGTCAGCTGCTTTTTTGCAACAGCGGCTCAATTCTGACTTTTTCTTCCTATTTCTTATTTACTATCTGGCTTCTCTTGCTAAATTTTCTGATCCGGCGACACCTTAGCCATCACAGACACACAGATCGCCCCAAATGTGTTCCTGAGCTGGTGGACGGAGCCACTGTTTATAGCAGGAGACAGTACAACAGGGACCAGCTGTTAGCACTTAACCGGCCCACGGTGCTAACGCAAAAACTTGACATACCGGGAGAAATAAGATGGAAACAGCGTGAAAGTTGAGCTGGTATAAGACGGCGGGCAAGGAATATAAGGTACAGACCCGTCCTCCCATCCGTTATTATGAGGAACGTTCGATCGCTACTCAATAAGACAGACAAACTAGCGGCCATGTCCCGCTAAGAGAGCGTCTTCAGAGAGATTAGCATGATGTTGTTCACTGAGACGTGGCTAACAGAACTGGCAACACATGCTAACATTGAACTGGAGGGTTTCCACGCAATACGGGCAGACCGGACACCAGACAGTGGGAAGGCAAGGGGCGGAGGAGTGATAATGTATGTCAATAACAGCTGGTGTAAACCGGGACATATCACGGTTAAAGAGCAACACTGCAGCAAAGACATGGAGTTACTAGCTGTTAGCATGCGGCCTGTTTACATCCCGAGGGAATACTCACACATGATCTGCATTGTTATTTTTGCAAATCCGACGGCAAACACTGGGGCAGCGTGTGACATCATCCACTCAGTAACTGGCAGGCTGCTGACACAACACCCAGATGCTCTCCTCCTCATCTCTGGTGATTTTAACAATATCTCACTGTCCTCCATTCTGCCCACGTTCACCCAGTATGTCACATGCCACACCAGAGACAATAAAACACTGGACTTATTCCATGCAAACACTAAGGAGGCGTACACCTCATCACCACTCCCCCCACTCGGGAGATCGGATCACAACTTGGTTCATCTCTTGCCGGTGTACAAAACCCTAGTACACAGACAACCTCCGGTTATGTGCACGGTGAAGATATGGTCTGAGGAGGCAATGGACGCTCTAAAGGACTGTTTTGAAATCACTGCCTGGGAGCAGCTCTGCAATCCACATGGTGAGGACATCGACAGCCTCATTCACACCATCACAGACTACATCAACTTCTGTGTGGACAACACCGTACCCACCAAGATCATACAGTGTTGCTCGAACAACAAACCCTGGATCAGCCCTGAGATAAAATCACTACTGAGAGAGAAGAAGAGGATCTTCAGGTCGGGGAACAGGGAGATACTGAAGTCCGTACAGAGGGAGCTGAGGAGGAAGATCAGAAAAGGCAAGGACAGCTTCATGTAGAAGATGGAGGACAAGCTGCAACAGAGCGACATCGGCGGGGTCTGGAGAAACCTCAAAACCATCTCTGGGCTCCAGAATACCTCCTCCCAGGCCACGGGGGGCAGGGAGTGGGTGAACAATCTGAACCTGTTTTGTAATAGGTTTGACCAACCACCAACCACCCTCCCCTCCCGCCTGCACAACAACCACTGCTGCCTCTACAGTCATCGAGACCTGCTGTCCACCCCACCCCCACCAACACCCCCCCACTACCAGCACACAGCCCCCCAACCTGACCCTCACTAAGACCCAGGTGAGGGCGGAGCTGAGGAAGATCAAGGCGAGGAAGGCCTTGGGTCCGGACTGCATCAGCATGAAGCTCCTCAAGTCCTGCGCAGACCAGCTGTGTGGGATTGTGGAGCACATCTTCAACCTGAGCCTGAAGCTAGGGAGGGCACCACAGTTGTGGAAAACATCTTGTGTGGTATCCGTACCAAAGACTTCCCAGCCCAGAGACCTGAACAGCTACAGACCAGTGGCCCTGACGTCTCACCTGGTGAAGACCCTGGAGAGACTGCTCCTTGCTCACCTCCGCCCCCTGGTGGGACCAGCGATGGATCCACTCCAGTTCACCTACCAGCATGGCATCAGGGTGGAGGATGCAGTGATCTTCCTCCTTCACTATTCCCTGTTCCACCTGGAGAAGCCTGGGAACGCGGTGAGGATCATGTTCTTTGACTTCTTCAGTGCTTTCAACACCATCCAACCGATGATCCTGAAGGACAAGCTGCTGTGCGCAGGGGTGGACCAGCACCTGTCATCGTGGATCCTGGACTATCTCACAAACTGGCCACAGTTTGTGAGAACCTGGGATTGTGTGTCCGACACAATCATTGGCAGCACAGGGGCCCCCCAGGGAATGGTTTTGGCTCCCTTCCTGTTCACCCTTTATACTGCAGACTTCTCACACAACACAACACACTGCCATCTACAGAAGTTCTCTGACGACTCTGTGATTGTCGGCCTCATCTCCAATGGAGCTGAAGCTGAGTACAGAGGACTTATCCAGGACTTCGTGGACTGGTGCCATCGGAACTGTCTCCAGATCAACGCGAGAAAAACTAAGGAGCTGGTGGTGGACTGCCGCAGGCAAGGACAACCCCTCACAGCACCAGTAAACATCCAGGGAACAGACATTGAGATGGTGACATCCTACAAGTACCTGGGTGTTCATTTGAACAATAAACTAGACTGGTCACACAATACCGACACACTCTACAAGAAGGGACAGCGCAGGCTGTTCCTACTGAGGAGGCTCAGGTCTTTTGGTGTACAAGGGGTGCTCCTGAAGACCTTCTACGATTCAGTGGTGGCATCAGCCATCACTTTTGGAGTGGTCTGCTGGGGCAACGGCATTACAGCAGCCTATAGGAAGAGACTGAACAAACTGATCAAGATAGCTAGCTCTGTCCTGGGGCAGTGCCTTGACCCAGTGGAGGAGATAGGAGAGAGAAGGATGGTGGCTAAACTGTCATCTCTGCTGGAGTCTGGGTCCCACCCTATGCAGGACATATTGAATGCACTGAGGAGCTCATTTAGCAGTAGGCTACATCATCCTAGGTGCGCGACCGAGAGGTTTCGCAGATCCTTCCTACCTACGGCTGTCAGACTTTATAACCAAAGCAGGGCTGCTCACAGAGATAGCAAAAAAACGTGACGACCTAATAGTATTGAATGCAAAAGACGCAACAGACTTACACAAAATGGTCCCCTCCAGTATACAACTAGGACAATATCAATCGCTACGGAGGGTGACAATATGTATGGGTACATATTCATGCTATGTGGGGTAACTAAATAGACTGTTATGCTGTTTATTCCATCTAGCTTCGCACTGTGTATATATATTTACTGTATATATTTATATGTACATACTGTATGTATATTCACTGCTCTTATTTTCTTATCTTCTAAATTATTGCTCTGAGTGTTGCTATCCCTGTGTTGTTGCAATCCTGGAATTTCCCCATTGTGGGACTAATAAAGGCTTATCTTATCTTATCTTAACATTCACCCCCAGGAGGAAGGGGGGACTCACCAGTATTTTAAACAGATCCTGGGCCACTGGGTGGACCACAGGTTGACCCTGCATGACTGAGTGGATTATTCTGCCACTTTTAAAGCAGTTGTGCTCTGCTAAACAGTGCAAAACAGAGTCACTGCTACAGTTCAGCTTCAGGGGCCTCAGGTGAGCCCATGGTGGGTGTGCCCCTGGAGACGCCAGTGGTAGCGGACCTGGGCGCCATTTCACTGGAGTCATGGCTTGCTTGTCAGCAAAGTTCCTGTCTGGGTCTCACATCGGCTGGGTCGGTTCCAGCATCGTGGCTTCACCTGGGGCAGCTGCTGCTCTTACCTTTCGCAGACGGCTGGTGTGCCATCTCAAACCATCAGCCATCTGAAAGGTGGCTGGTCCCAGCTGCGTGGTGATTCTCATCGGCAATGATGGGACCGTCTGTGGTTCCAGGTATTCGGATCGTTGGACCCAAACCCATTCCAGCAGTGCAAGTGGCGACTAGTTTGGCTGCACTCTGTGTTGTTGTGGTGGCAGTGTGCCTTTCATGCTGGCGGCAGGATATGCCTTTGGTTGGCATTCCTCTGCTGGGTCCTGCTGGGCCACAAACTCTTTATCCTGCAGTGCTGCGGAGGCTCGCTGATGCTGATGCTGGGTGAGGATGTGAGATGAGACCGGCTTCTGCCCCTTCTCTCCTGGTGCCAATTGTGGTTGCAGCAATGTGTTGCTGTTGCCAGCGACAGAACGCACGCCGGGTTGTTGTCGTTCACCAGGGTCCCCTTTGGCCACAAACTCCTGTTGTGGTGGGTATCAATGAAAACTACTTGTAGTCTTGGTTTTACTCTTTATTCAGGATTTAACTTAACTCAACTTGCTAACTTAATGTGCAGCTGAATGCTTCACCCTTCTTCATGTTCTCTCCTTCTTGCACATGCTCCTTCCTTACACACTCTACCAACTCCTTCTCCTGCGATGAGGTGGCAGCTCGAGAACGCTCGTGCGGACCAGCTCCAGGTCCAGTATGGTTGCCGGCTGGGGCTCCTATGGTTACTCCAGGTCTGCTGGGTTCTGCTTGGCGTGCGGTGTGAGGCAGGGAGTGGCTGCGTCAACACCTGAGTGCAGCGGACACGGTCCGTCTTCGGCCAAACTGAGTTTTCCGCTGGGTCAGCATGCAGTGGTGTCCTGCTGTCGTGAGGCGTCTACCTTGGGGCCCTCCTGAGAAGACGTGGGGTTGACGGGCTCAGCAACCGGGGCAACCGTCTATACCAGTGGAGCCGACTGTGGGGTGCGCGGACCGGAGCCCATTAGCTGTGATGCTACCTGGGCTGTTATCTCTAGCTGGGACACCAATTCCATCACCTCCGTCTCTGACAGGATGCCCAGCACTGCCAGCACCGACTCCCATAGCATTTCCACTGTGTCTGCCACTGGCAGGTTGTCCGGCACCATCCGCAGTAACTCTTGTATCACCGAATCCATCGCACACATCTTCAACTGTCTTCCAAGTGTCCGAACTCGCACGTGTTAGCCAAACAGCGAGGAGTGGCTACATACTATAGGACAAACTCGCCCGGTTGCTGTCGGTACTGGTAAAACACAAATCTCTGGGCTATTACATTCTGTGGAGCAGTGAAATGACTGGTTAACAAGGTGGCACATTCGCTGTAGGTGTCTGCAGGGCCCAGAGCTTCCAACACACGCTGTCCCTCAAAGCCAACGCTATGAAATAACAAAGCATGAAGACGATACTGTTTACTAGTGATTTTCAGTGGTGCCAGCTAGTTGACAGCAGCTTCCTGTTGTCAACTTTTGTTACTATGACAAATGTAGCTGCTTTCCGTTGTATGCACCATGCAACAGGGTGACACGTTGATCCGAAATACCGGCCGTGCACCTACACATGCTTTTATTCATCTATCAATTTACTGAGGATGACAGTCGCTACTCTAGAGGATGACAGTCGCTACTCTGTGCTCCGCACATAGAGTAAACTAACGTCTCTGTGGAAAATGGAGTTTAACTTACTGGTCTCAGTAATGAAATGCTGGTGATGAGGCTGGGAGTGACCGTGGGAAGCACTGGCGGGTTACACTGTGAGGTGGAAGCCTGAAACAAGAACCCACACTTTAACTGGAGCCCCTGACACTTATTAGCAATTATTGCCAATCAGCCCTTTTTTGGTCTTGTTTCCACTTCTCATATTAATCCCATTAATCCAAATAATCCTCATTGTTTGGATCAGTCTTCGACTTATAACCCTACAGAGATTGTATCTGTCTGCCGTTACCCAAAATATCATAACTCAAGACAAATACAACACAAGTTGATAAATACACGTCTTTCTGCAGCTCCTCCTCATCCACCCCCCCCCAACTTTGCCCCTGTCTTCTCCCTTAGAGAACCCTTGTCTGCTCCTCCCAAAGTTAACAAAAAAGTTAATAAAAATATGATGCATAAACATCCCAAAGTGATTAAATAAAATGTTGGTAAAATTCAGATCAAACCTCAAGTCTCTAAATTTAATGATTTGGCCTCTGTTCCTCCTCATAATTTAAAAATTAAATGTGGTTTATTAAATATTAGGTCTCTAACTCCCAAGTCTCTTTTAGTCCATGATCTATTAATTGATCATCAGATCGATATATTATCCCTCACAGAGACTTGGCTAGGGCAAGATGATTATGTTGGTTTGAATGAATCAACTCCCTCTGGTTATCTAAACTATCATAATCCCAGAAGTTCTGGTCGTGGAGGTGGAGTAGCGGCAATTTTCCATTCTAACTTACTAGTTAATATAAAGCAAAAATCATGTTTTAATTCCTTTGAGGGCCTGGTCCTCAGCATGTTGGCTATCTTGGCTTGAATCCAATTTTCTTTGCTATAGTTTACCTTCCTCCCTCGGCCTCAGAGTTTTTATCCAAATTTGCTGAATTTTTAGCTGATTTAGTGCTGAAATCAGTGCTGAAATTTAGTGCTGAAATCAGAATAATTTTTGTAGGGGACTTTAATATACATGTTGATGTCTTAATAAGGCATTCAATTCAATTTTAGACTCAATGGGATTTTCCCAGAAAGTAGAAAATTCTACCCATTATCTCCACCATACATTGAACCTCATTTTGACTTATAGTATAGATATAGAAAATCTGGTAGTGTCTCCTCATAATCCTGTACTGTCAGACCATTGTCTGTTAACCTTTGATTTCACTATTTCTGATTATTTGACTCCTAAAGAAAAACATTACTACAGCAGATGTCTCTCAGATGATGTTGTTACCAAATTTTTGCAGATTATCTCCTCTATACCATGGGTCAACACAACGGAAATAAAAGATGGAGAGCCTGCTCCTTCCGTAATTGATAGCATGGTAGATAGTCTTACAGCCTCTCTGCATCGGACTCTAGATTTGGTGGCCCCTTTAAAAAAGAAAAAGTCTAACCAGAGATTTCTAACCTCTTGGTTTAACACAGAAACTCGTAGCTTAAAACTGAAGACTCGTCAATTGGAAAGGAAATGACGTTCTACTAATTTAGATGAATTCTATTTAGCGTGGATAAATCATCTCTTAATTTATAAAAAATCTCTTAGAAAAGCTATTATTCTGCATTAATAGAAGCGAATAAGAATAACCCCAGGTTTCTTTTCAACACTATAGCCAGGCTGACAAAGAGTCAGGACTCGGTCAATCCTTGCATCCTTCTTGAGCTTTCTAGTCAGGACTTTTTGAACTTTTTCAATCATAAAATTTTATCTATTAGAGAAAATCAGTCAGATTCTTTCTACCATAAACTCAAGTACATTAACTACTACAACTCCCTCAATTGATATCTGTTTAGATAAGTTTACTCCAATTGACCTTTTAGAGTTGAATAAAATAATCTCCTCATCTAAGCCTTCATCTTGTCTTTTGGACCCTATTCCTACCAGGTTATTTAAAATTGTCTTCCCAATTATTGGTAGCCATATTCTTCACATAATTAATGCTTCTTTAACTCTGGGTTATGTACCACTGGCTTTTAAAATTGCTGTTATTAAACCCTTACTCAAAAAGCCAACGCTCGATCCAGGAGTTTTGGCTAACTATCGACCAATCTCTAATATGCCTTTCATTTCAAAAATCTTAGAAAGAGTTGTGGCTGCACAATTGTTTGACCACTTGCAGAGAATTGGTTTATTTGAAGAGTTTCAATCTGGGTTCAGAGTTCATCACAGCACTGAAACAGCCTTAGTGAAGGTCACTAATGACCTCCTTATCGCATCTGATAATGGACTTGTTTCTGTTCTTATCCTTTTAGAGCTTAGTGCAGCCTTTGACACTATTGATCATGACATTCTACTTGATAGACTAGAACACTATGTTGGACTAAATGGAACTCCACTGCAGTGGTTTAGATCTTATTTGTCCGATAGACTTCAGTTTGTTCACATCAATGATGAATTTT
The DNA here is from genome assembly GCA_020510985.1 of Pholidichthys leucotaenia. Lineage (NCBI taxonomy): Eukaryota > Metazoa > Chordata > Actinopteri > Cichliformes > Pholidichthyidae > Pholidichthys > Pholidichthys leucotaenia. The sequence goes on along the minus strand of CM035837.1, from coordinate 320,049,579 downwards.
CTTCCAACTGTAAGCTCAGTCAAGGAGTTCCACAGGGATCTGTGTTAGGCCCTACTCTTTTTAGTTTATATATGCTTCCTTTAGGCAATATCATTAGAAAGCACTGTATACATTTTCATTGTTACACAGACGACACACAATTATACCTGTCAATGAAGCCCGATGATTGTAATCAATTAGCCAAATTAGATGCCTGTCTTAAGGAAATCAAAGCCTGGATGACTTGTAATTTTTTGCTACTAAACTCAGATAAGACTGAAGTCATTCTTGTTTGCTCAAAAAACCTTAGAAATTCCTTTCCAAATCATACTCTTAATTTGGATGCCGCCACTCTCACTCTGAATAGTTCTGTGAGGAACCGTGGAGTTATTTTTGATCAAGATCTGTCCTTTAATTCAAATATTAAATTTGTTTCTAAGTCTGTCTTCTATCATCTGCGCAATATTGCCAAGATTAGGAGCATCTTGTCTCTGAATGATGCTGAGAAACTGATCCACGCCTTTGTCAGCTCTCGACTAGATTATTGTAACTCGTTATTATCAGGTTGTCCCAAAATATCGTCTTCATTTGATCCAAAATGCTGCTGCAAGAGTTTTAACTGGTTCTAGAAAGAGAGATCATATCTCTCTGGTTTTGTCCTCCCTTCATTGGCTTCCCATAGAGTTTAGAATTAAATTTAAAATCCTTCTTCTCACTTTCAAAGATCTTAATAATCAGGCCCCCTTATATATAAAAGATCTGATACTACCCTATCATCCTAATAGAGCTCTACGCTTCCAAAATGCTGGATTGCTTGTGGTGCCCAGAATCTCCAGAAGTACATTGGGAGGCAGAGCCTTCTGCTATCAAGCTCCTTTTCTGTGGAACCAGTTGCCACTCTGGGTCCGGGAGTCAGACTCAGTCTCTGTTTTTAAGAACAGGGTAAAATCCTTCCTTTTCAATATAGCCTACGATTAAGGAGGGATTTCGTGTCTCTTAACCCCGCTTCTGTTCTGCTGTTAATAGATTTAGACTGCTGGATGACCGCCAATAATGTACTTGGTTTTTCACTGTTTCATGTTTTTTGTCTGTTCTTTTCATCCTCTCTATCCCCTCACCCCCAGCTATTCGCAGCAGATGACTGCCCCTCCATGAGCCTGGTTCTGCTAGAGGTTTCTTCCTGTTAAATGGGAGTTTTTCCTCTCCACCGTCGCTAAGTGCTTGCTCACAGGGGATCATCTGATTGCTGGGTCTTTCTGAAATTGTGGGGTTTTCTCTGCATTTTTGTAGTGCTATGAGATGACCTTTGTTGTGATGTGGCGCTATATAAACAAAGCTGAATTAAATTGAATTGAATTGAATTGCAGGGCTTTATCCATCTTATTCCTGGGGGTGCCGCTGTAGGAATGATTATGGGCGGGACTTTCAGTTTCGGCTGAGCTAGTGTTAAATCAGTCAGCAAGAGTGGAGTAGCAGGGGCATTTAAAATAGCGTTTTTAGACTTCCGGTCTGGACACCATGGTGATAGCAGCTTAACGCTGAAGCTCCCAGACCCGATCCAGGAAAATACCTTGAAAATCAGATTTAACGGATCTTTGGAAGAGTGAAAATCAAAAGGCAGTCATAATGCCTAAAGGAAAACAGAAGAAATCAACATTTACCAGGCCAGCACACGCATCGGCCGGAGAATCTGATCCGGAGGATTTCCATTCAGAAGACGAGGAGCTGAATGAAGCTAGCAACAAGGTTAGCTTAAAAATGGTACTTAAGGAATTAAGACGATTTCGCCAAGAGTGTTGGGCCGAATTTCGTGAAATCAAAGACGAAATAAAAAGGACAAACAGCAGAGTGGACCAGGCCGAGGACCGAATCTTGGAAGCAGAGTAAAGAATAAAAGGGCTGGAAGATACCGTGCTGGAACTACACAAATGCCGGTCAAGATTGGAGGCTAAGCTAACCGACCAAGAAGGAAGACTAAGAAGAGATAACATAAGAATTCATGGTCTGAAAGAAGGAGTCGAGGACGGTTTCACCACAATGGCGGCATGCGTGGAGTCCTTACTGAGAGAGAAGTTGGATATTCCCCAAACCACAAACTTGAAGATAGTAAGGGCGCACCGTACATTAGCCCCTAGGCCGGCGGCGGAAGCGCCACCAAGATTGGTGGTGGTGAAGTTTTCCAACTCCAAAATAAAAGAAGAGGTTGTAAGACTGGCTTTGCAGAAAAAAGGATTTATACACCAAGAGAGAAAAGTTTTCGTGGAACACGACTACGCTCCGGAGGTCCTTAAAAAACGTCGGGAATAAAACGACGCTAAAAAGATACTACGAGAGAAGAAACTGCGCTTTCAGACTCCATTTCCGGCGAAGCTGAGGGTTTTTTACGGGGATGAGACGTGTCTCTACAACTCGGCGGAAGAAGCAACCACGGATATGGCGAGAAGAGGACTCCCGGTAATGGTGTATAAACCCGCAGCAGACCTGATCGAAAGAATCAAGGCTCAAACGTGGTCCACACAGAGACCTTCAAAATCCACGGGCCAGCAGCGGGAAACCCAGCGCCAGAGCTACAAGGAAAAACTGAGCGTTTTCAGGAGGGAATAACGATATTTTTAGTCAATCTGCGCATCCAACCCTCCTCCTACAAGGTAACAAACATTAAAGGAGATGCAGAATCAGCAAGTGGTAAAGCATTTTAGCATTTTGGTAAAGCTGAGGACAGGATACATGGTGTCGGATTTGTCATTAGAACAGCACTGCTGAAGAACATACCAGCCTTGCCAGTTGGAATCAGCGAGCGTCTCATGAAATTGTGCATACCTCTCAGCAAGTCCAGATCCCTCACAGTCATCAGTGCATACGCTCCTACGCTCACCTGCCCGGACGAAGACAAAGAGCAGTTTTATGAACACTTTGACCAGGTCATCAGGTCAACCTCTCAGAGTGACAAACTTGTTGTGCTCGGCGATTTCAACGCTAGAATAGGAAAGGACCCCAGCAACTGGGAAGGCGTTCTGGGTAGACACGGAGTAGGCAAGATCACCGACAATGGCCTACTCCTCCTCAGTAAGTGTGCAGAACACAGCCTTTGCATCACTAACACCTTGTTCAGGATGGCAGACAAGTACAAGACCACCTGGATGCACCCGAGGTCAAAACACTGGCACATGATCGATTTTGTCATTGTACGCCAACGTGACATCAGGGATGTCCGTGTGACCCGTGCCATGAGAGGTGCTGAATGCTGGACTGATCACAGGCTGGTCAGGGCTGTAATGACACTGCACATCGCTCCGCCTCACAGAAATCGACCCAAGATTGTCAGGGCCTCCTACAATGTCACCAGACTGAAGAATCCAATCTGTCTGACAGAGTTTCAAGAAGCACTTGACGAAAAACTCCAAGATGGTCTGACCTCCGAAAGCAGCTCCGAGAAATGGTCCTCCTTCAAAGATACCATCGCTGAGACTGCAAAGGAAGTGCTCGGAGCCAAAAACTAGAACCCATGAAGACTGGTTTGACGGAAATGATGACAAGATCAGAGAAGCCCTCCATACTAAGAACAAGGCTTACATCGAGTGGCAGAATGACCCATCCTCCGTCTCCATGCGTGAAAGATTCAAAACTCTGCAGGCAAAAGTCCAGTCCGACCTTCGACTGATGCAGGACCAGTGGTGGCAGGATAAAGCGGCCGAAGTCCAGCACTATGGGGATATCCACAATTCCAAGGAATTCTTCAGTGCTCTGAAGACAGTCTTTGGCCCCTCTGCATCAGGCTGCTCCCCGTTGCTGTCCTCGGATGGTTTGGCCCTGATTAAAGATCAAGAGGGCTTGATCAAGCGCTGGCAAGAGCACTTCAGTAATCTGCTTAACCGACCCTCATCAGTTGACGCAGACGCACTGAACCAGATCCCCCAGCAGCTAATGCAAGACTCGCTCGCAGAACCCCCATCCATAGACAAAATTAAGAAGGCGATCCTTCAGACGAACTCGGGCAGAGCGTCGGGAAAGGATGGCATTCCTGCCGAGATCTACAAGGCGGCAGGCCCCAACGCCCTTGAAGCCTTTCATGATGTCCTGCTGAGTATCTGGGAAAAGGAGGAGATGCCTGGTGACTTCCGTGATGCCTTGATTGTCTCCATCTACAAGAACAAGGGAAGCAAATCTGACTGTGGCAACTACAGGGGCATCTCCCTCCTCTCTATTGCAGGGAAGATCTTTGCCAGAGTCATACTCAACAGACTTATCATAGTATCAGAGCAGAATCTCCCAGAGGCACAGTGCGGCTTTAGGCCTGGCAGAAGTACTGTTGATATGATTTTTGCCATGAGACAACTCCCAAGAGAAGTGCATTGAACAAAACATGCCCCTATTCTCTGTCTTCATAGATCTGACCAAGGCTTTTGACACGGTCAATAGAGAGGCCCTCTGGACAGTCTTAGAGCGTATCGGATGCCCCCCAAAGTTTATATCGATGATCAGGCTTTTCCACAACGGTATGACTGGCCAGGTCATCTCCAGCAGGAATGTGTCGGAAGCCTTTGCAATCAGCAACGGTGTGAAGCAGGGCTGTGTCCTAGCTCTAGTCCTATTTAACATGTTCTTCACCTGCATGCTGTCCCATGCCGTCCGATACCTGGTGAAGGGGGTCTACATTCGCTACCATTTGGATGGCTCCCTCTTCGACCTGCGTCGTCTCACTGCCAAGACAAAGAGCCTGCAAACCCTCCTCCAAGAAGTGCTCTTTGCTGATGACTGCGCCCTTGTGGCCCACGCAGAATCCGACCTGCAGATGATGTTAGACCGCTTCTCTGAGGCTTCAAAGCTCTTCGGCCTGACCGTCAGCCTCTGCAAGAAGGAGGTGCTTCACCAACCTGCACCAAACACTCATCCACCTGCACCCAACATTGTCATTGACGACATACCACTTGCCAATGTCGAACATTTCAAGTACCTGGGAAGCACCATTTCCTGTGATGGCTCCCTGGACAAAGAAATTGCCTCTAGAATTGGCAAGGCTAGCCAGGCACTGGGCAGACTCCGCACTCGAGTGCTCAACCAACACAGTATCCGGTTATCAACGAAACTGAAAGTTTACAATGCTGTGGTACTTCCCTCCCTCCTCTATGGTTGTGAAACCTGGATGCTGTATCGCAGACACGTCAAAAAGCTGGAGTACTTCCACATGTGAGCTCTCCGCTCCATACTCGGAATCAGCTGGCAAGACCACATCACCAACTTGGAGGTCCTGGAGCGTGCCAACTCCACCAGCATTGAGGCCATGCTTATTAAGGCCCAACTTCGATGGGTGGGGCATGTCATCCGAATGGAGGAGTTTAGGATGCCAAGACGCCTGATGTATGGTGAGCTCCAGCTCGGCAAGAGAAACCGAGGCCGCCCAAAGCTGCGATACAAAGATACTGTGAAAGCAAACATCCAGTGGTGTCACGTCAAGCCGAAGAAACTGGAGGAGCGTGCTATGGACAGACCAGAATGGAGTGTCATGCGGTGATCCTCGTGGATCACCATAAGATGCCAAGAGTCCACCGGTGAGTTTTGCAATGATGGTGATTTATTTACAAAACACGAGACACACATACAAGACTATGACTGTGGCGAAAAAACACTGAACACTGAGCATGGGACCGTAAGGCTAACCCCAGCCACTTACGGTCTAAAACATGGCATGACATGAATGAGCAAAGCACGAGAATATACATACGAACCTGACCAGACCAGAACGATGAATGTCTGACGAGGCTTGGATGATGTCTGACAATACTCCTGCAATCTAACTGCCGTCAGCATCCGCCTAATAAGGGCGAGCCCTAACGAGCAGTAATGACAGTCAGCTGGCCGACCTTGACAGCCGGGAGCCCCACCGAGCGCCTTCACAATAAGAGCCTGGTGAAGCCAGAATATAACCCACAGCTGTCAAAGCCAGCAGCGAGCTATATGTAGCCCAAGCGCGGACAAGACCAGCGTTCGGGTCATAACAGTACCCTCCCTCCGAGGGCGGGCTTCCAGAATGCCCATGGACCACCCTGTCCCCCCCCCCCCTCCAGGGTGGGCGGCTGGGGGCAGGTCCGGAGGGAGAGAGAGACCAAACCCAGAATCAGTACAATAAAACATAATCAAGACCAGGCAAAGGAAACAAAACTAACACAGCACAATGACAAAAAATATACCAAACACTCGGATCAGATTAAATGCCAAAATAATTACAGCAAACAGCACAGGACAGCAAAAAAAAAAAAAAATAAATCTTTGCCCACACGTTTCACAAGAAAATGGCTTCTCACCTGTGTGAATGCTCGAGAGAATTTTCAAATAACCAAATACAGAAAAGCAGAACAATTACTGGGTCAAACCTAACTGTACACAAACAAAATAAGGCAACTGCAGGGCAGACCACAAATACCCACAGATACCCAAACACTCATTACAAAACACCAGATAACAAGAAAAAAAAACAAACAGAACAATTACTGGAACAACCCCCACCAAAAAAGTGACCTCTACTCCCCCCAGTGGGATTGAGGAGATCCTCGAAGTATTCCTTCCACCGCCCGACGATATCCCCAGTCGAAGTCAACAGTGTCCCATCCGCACCATACACAGTGTGGACGGGGAGCTGCTTTCCCCTCCTGAGCCGCCGGACAGTTTGCCAGAATCTCTTTGAGGCCGACCGAAAGTCTTGTTCCATGGCCTCACCGAACTCCTCCCATACCCGGGTTTTTGCTTCAGCAACCACCCGAGTTGCACTCCGCTTGGCCTGCCGGTATACCTCAGCAGCTTCGGGAGTCCCACAAGCCAGCCAAGCTTGATAGGACTCCTTCTTCAGCTTAATGGCCCCCCTCACCACTGGTGTCCACCACTTGGTTCGGAGGTTGCCACCACGAGATGCACCGACCACCTTGTGGCCGCAGCTCTGGGCCGGCGCTTCAACAACAGAGGTGGAGAACATGGCCCATTCAGACTCCATGTCTCCAGACTCCCTCGGAATGTGGTTGAAGCTCTTCCGGAGGTGGGAGTTGAAGACCTCCCGGACAGGGGCCTCAGCCAGACACTCCCAGCACACCCTCACTATACGTTTGGGTCTACCAGGTCTGAATGGCTTCCTCCCCTGCCATCGGATCCAACTCACCACCAGGTGGTGATCAGTTGACAGCTCTGCACCTCTCTTTACTCGGGTGTCCAAGACATACGGTCGCAGGTCTGATGATACGATAACAAAATCGATCATCGACCTGCGACCTAGGGTGTCCTGGTGCCAGGTGCACATGTGGACACCCTTATGCTTGAACATGGTGTTTGTTATGGACAGACTGTGGTTAGCACAGAAGTCCAATAACTGAACACCACTCGGGTTCAGATTGGGCAGGCCGTTCCTCCCAATCACCCCCCTCCAGGTTTCACTGTCGTTGCCCACGTGCGCATTGAAGTCCCCCAGTAGGACAATGGAGTCTCCAAGAGGAGCACCCTCCAGCACCCCAGTCAGAGACTCCAAAAAGGGTGGGTACTCTGAAACATCATTTGGTGCATAGGCACAAATGATGGTCAGGACCCGTTTCCCAACCTGAAGGCGCAGGGAAGCAACCCTTTTGTTCACCGGGGAAAACTCCAATATAGAGGCAGCAAGGTGGGGCGATACAAGAATACCCACCCCTGCTCGTCTCCTCTCGCCCGGGGAAACTCCAGAAAAGGCCAAGCTCCAGCCCCTCTCCAGGAGACTGGTTCCGGAACCGGAGCTGTGTGTTGAGGTGAGACCGACTATATCTAGCCGGTATCTCTCAACCTCGTACACCAGCTCAGGCTCCTTCCCCACCAGAGAGGTGACATTCCACGTACCAAAAGCCAGTTTAGAAAGCTTGGGATCAGTACGCCAAGGTCTCCGCCTTTGACCGCCACCTAATCCACATAGCACCGGACCCCCATGATCCCTCCTGCAGGTGGTGAGCTCACTGGAGGGCGGACCCATGTAACTCCTTCGGGCTAAGCCCGGCCGGGTCCCATGGGTGGAAACCCGGCCACCAGACGCTAGCCATCGATCCCCTCCCCCAGGCCTGGCTCCAGGGTGGGGCCCCGGTAACCCCATACCGGGCGAGGTACACTGAATCCTTGATATACAATTTATTGGATCGTTCTTAGTCTGGCCCTTCACCCAGGACCAGTTTGTCTTGGGAGACCCTATCAGAGGCAAATTGCCCTGGACAACATAGCTCCTGGGGTCACTGGGGCACGCAAACCCCCCCACCACGATAAGGTGACGATCCATGAGGGGGGGGGGGGGACACCAATGCACTAAATATTGATAGAATAGTTAGTAATGGAATTAGTAATGAAATATTAACAATGTTAGGATTTTTTTGGTTTCGGATATCTTTTGGATAATTAAACATGCACTGGGTCAAACTGACCCGGGAACACCATTGTTGTTCCTGACAAATGAACATAACAGGAGGGTTAAAACACACTCACTCACCCCCCACCCCAACACAGCCATTCACACATCCCTAAGACACATTTAGTTATTACAGTAATATTAACTTATTACAGTTGCAGTTTAAAGTGATAATAACTACCTATGTATAAAAAACCAATTAAAGTGGCTGAGTGAATCAAAGTGGCTACTTGAAACTAACTAGAACTATAATATACATAAATATACATAATGTCCATAAGGTGCAGTAGCATGTATGAAAGATTCTGGCTGAACTGTTCAGTATCCTAACAGCTTGTGGAAGGAAGCTGTTAATCAGTTTGGTGGTTCTGCCTCTGATGCTCCGGAATCGTTTGCCAGAAGGCAGCAGTTCAAAGTGTTTATGCAGAGGGTGAGAGTGGTCCTTGACAATGTTCAGTGCTCTGCTCCTACAACAGCTCTGAAAAAGTTCTTGGACAGAGGGGAGGGAAACTCCAATTACCCTCTCAGCTCCCTTGACTATCCTCTGCAGGGCTTTTTTGTCTGACATACTGCAACTGGAGTACCATGTTGCAATGCAGTACGTCAGAACACTCTCCACCACACCTCTGTAGAAGGTCCTGATGATGCAGATGGGGAGAGAGGCCTGTTTGAGTTTCCTCAAGAAGTGCAGTCTCTGCTGGGCCTGCTTCCTGATCCCCAAGGAATTCTTGCTCCAGGTCAGGTCCTGCGAGATCTGCACTCTGAGGACCTTGATGTTCTCCACTCTCTCCACCGAACGGCCGCTGAAGCTGAGAGGGACGTGTTCAGGCCGTGACCGCCGGATGTCGATAATCATCTCCTTTGTTTTGTCCACATTGAGCACCAGATTGTTCTCTCTGCACCAGCCCTCCAGGTCTCTAACTTCTTCCCTCTACATAGATTCCTCATCCCTCTGAATAAGTCCCACCACTGTGGTGTTGTCAGCAAACTTAATAATCTGATTCCCCTCGTGTCTGGACACACAGTCATATGTTAGAAGTGTAAACGACAGTGGACTGAGTACACAGCCTTGAGGGATCCAGTGCTCAGCGTGATGGAGTCGGAGACGTTGTTTCCAACACGGACAGACTGAGGTCTCTCAGTCAGGAAATCCAGGATCCAGAGACATGTGGCAGTGTTCAGACCAAGAAGGAGTAATTTCTCCATCAGTCTCTGGGGAGAATAATGGTGTTGAAGGCTGAATTGAAATCAATGTACAGGAGTCTGGCGTAGGTGTCTTTCTGGTGGGTGATGACAGAGTGCAGGGTGGTGACTATGGCGTCCTCTGTGGAGCGATTTGAAAGATACGCAAGCTGGAGCGGGTCATGTGATGCAGGGAGGCAGGCTGTGATGTGTGGTTTGACAAGCCGTTCAAAACACTTCATCACAATTGGTGTCAGTGCAACAGGACGATAGTCATTCAGACAAGACACAACTGGTTTCTTTGCCACCGGTACTATGGTAGAGGTCTTAAAGCAACTGGGAATGATGGCCTGGCTCAGGGAGATGTTATAAATGTCAGTCAGGACATCCGCCAACTCGCACACACAGACTTGGAGCACACAATGTCATATATGTTATGACCCGAGCGCCAGTTCTTATCGCGCTCGGGTTAAAGTTATGTCCCGCTGCCGGCCTTGACAGCTGCGGGCTGTATTCTGGCCTCACCGGGCTCTTATTGTGAAGGTGCTCGGTGGGGTTTCCGCCTGTCAATGGTCGGCCAGCTGAGCGTCATTACCGTCGTTAGTTCGCCATATAAGCCCAGCACTAGCGATGGTATGACGCAGCAGTGGAAGTCGCTATACGTCTGAACTACGGACGACTTGGATCTGTATCTACCTCACATGCTTGTGATTGACCGTCGCCTCTCCGGCACCAGTAAGTTAGCTGTTAGCCTTGCTCCTCCCGGTGAGAGTGAACCTTTGTGTGTCTTTACTTCAGCAGCCTGTGTAGCCAATTAGTTAATCAGCATTTGCCTGTGTTTGACTGTCTCCTCCTTTGGACTCGTAAGTGAGCTGTCTAGCCTTACGCCTACAGAAGTGTGGAGACTCATGTATCATTGCCCCTGCATCTTGTGTTGTTAACCTTTCACCGTAAATAAAACTCACTGTAAACTCACTGGTGACTGTGTGCGTCTCTAGCTGGCTCACGAGGGCCAGCGCATGACAATATAGACAGCATAGTATAGAGTGATTCAAGAAAATCTGTGTGTGTGTCTGTGTGTGATCAAAGGCAGGCATCACTCACGATCATAGGACATCAAAGAGCAAAGGAAGGCATCACTCACGATCGTAAGACTCGCTATGACATCATCAAAGATCAAAGGCAGGCATCACTCATGCTCACTCACGATCATAGGACATCAAAGATCCAAGGCAGCCGTCACTCACGATCATAGGACATCAAAGATCAAAGGAAGGCATCGCTCATGATCATAGGACTAATGACATCATCAAAGATCAAAGGCTGGCATCACTCACGCTCACTCACGATCATAGGACTCGCTATGCCATCATCAAAGATCATAGAACTCACTATGACATCATCAAAGATCAAAGGCAGTCACCACTAATGATCAAAGGACTCACTATGACATCATCAAAGATCATAGAACTTGCTATGACACCATCAAAGATCAAAGGCAGGCATCACTTACAATCATAGGACTTGCTATGACATCTTCAAAGATCATAGGACTCACTATGACATCATCAAAGATCATCGGACTCGCTATGACAGCATCAAAGATCAAAGGTAGGCATCCCTGAATGAGTGCTGATGTGCTTGCTTACACCCTTGTTTACATCTACTTTCTACGGGCATGCAGAAATACTTGCTTATACTTGGTTTCTACAGGCGTTCACGGGTATGCACTAGTACATAAAATGAGTGGGGTCCAATCGGACCCCAAGCACATTTTTTTTTATTGAGACAATTTATCACTGTGCACATCAAATTAAAATTGACCAATATGTAGTACACATGTAGACTGACAACTACCTAAAAGGAAAGATTGTTAGCATTACTCTGAAAAAATATCAACAAATAAACACATCTGGGGCACAGTTGGACCCCAGGTGTACTGAAGAGGGATTTATACTAGCATCTGATTAACACCCAGTCATGTGCACTAGCTAATAACAGTACGAGGGGGTGCCGAAAAGTTCATAGGCTGACCGAGATGGAGTGGTTTATTATATCCATACTCTTGACAGTTCTCTCACTCTCAGCTCTGCACTCTTGTTCCTCGGCCACTGAAGCACAAATACTAACTGGCTCAGCACCTACAAGCAAAACTCCTTAGGCAGCCATGAACTTTTCAGCCCCCCTCCTACCTACCTCCAGAATGTGTTAAGAAAATAAAATTAATGGTGATGCCTGCCTTTGATCTTTGACATAGTTACCATGGCAACAGTAACCATGGTGAAGCCTGCCTTTGATCTTTGACGTCACCACTCGTTCAATGATTCCTTGCATTTAATCTTTGACAGCACCACTCCTTCAGTGATGCCTGCCTTTGATCTTTGATGATGTCATAGCGAGTCCTATGATCTTTGATGATGTCATTGTGAGCCCGCTATGATCTTTGATGATGTCATAGCGAGTCCTATGATCGTGACACACAGACACACAGACACAGATTTCTTGAATTATAACATGATGACTAGTGCATACCCGTGCATGCCCGTACAAATGATGTCATAGCGAGTCCTATGATCTTTAATGATGTCATAGTGAGTCCTATGATCTTTTAGTGAGTCCTATGATCATGACACACAGACAGACAGACAGACAGACACAGATTTTCTTGAATAATACATAAAGTGATAAGTCTCTTCTTTCTTCCTTGTTCTTCCTTTCTTCCCTCACCCCCTAACCAGTTGTGGCAGAAGACCTGCCCCCACCTGAGCCTGGTTCTGCCAGAAGTTTCTTTCTATAAGGGAGTTGTTCCTTCCCACTGTCACTTAATGCTTGTTCACAGGGGATCATCTGATCGTTGGGGCTTTTCTCTGAATTATTTATGATTTGTGCTTATGTATCTAGTGCTTTGAGATGACTTTTGTTGTGACTAGGCGCTATGGGATGAAAAGTTACCCTGTGGTGACCCACCACAATCTACATGGACATTCAGCCTTCACACTCAGCTAGGCGACAGGAAGCAGAACAATTTGCATACGGACAGAGAGCCCCTAGGAGACAATCAGAACAATGGCTATTGTTATACATCCCTGGATTAAGGAGAGGAAGTCCGGGCCCAGTTAAATACGCGATTGATATGTATTGACTGATATGTACTGTATTTCAATATGCAAATGTGCAATGCATTCTCTCTTGTCTGTATAAAAGAGCTTACTATACATGCCTCACAGAGAACACACACAGGACTCACAGCCACAGTGCACAGCGCTACAGTGTGTCTCATGATGGAGGAAATAAAACTCTGAAACCTTCCAGCTCGTCGCATCTCGCCTGAACTTATTTGTTCCTCCACAACACAACCATATATATTTTCATTTGTCCACTACAAGCTTGTAATATAACTAGTGCATACCTGTGCATGCCTGTGCATACCCGTGCATGCCCATAGAAAGCAAGTGTAAGCAAGCATTTCTGCATGCCCGTAACAAGTTACTGTTACCATGGCAACAGTAACCACGGTGAAACCTGCCTTTGATCTTTAACGTCACCACTCGTTTAGTGATGCCTGCCTTTGATCTTTGATGATGTCATAGCAAGTCCTATGATTGTGAGTGATGCCTGCCTTTGATCTCATGGCGAGTCCTATGATTTTTTAGTGAGTCCAATGATCATGACATCGTGACAGACAGAGAAATTATATACAGAGTGATACACAAATTCATATGAAAGAGGACATGTCCAAAAGCACATGATCAAGATTTATATGAAATTAAACTATATTAACCACATTTATTTGACTAATGATAAACTTTTGCCCCGGCTTACCCTACAGTCTGAGTGCTCTCCCTACTTGAGTTACATAGTCAGTTATTATGAAGAAGAAGTAACGTTTTAAGAGTGACAAATTTACTAGCTTTATCAGTAAAGCGGTTTCTGGCTCTAAAGCAGAGTATGCAAATGCTATAGTCCCCGTCAGCCACTAGGGGGCCCCCAGGCTACAAATTCACCCTCAACATTTGTTTGGGGGGAATGAATATTGCTTTCACTTTTTTTCCTTGTAAAGTTGTTGCTTTTTCTCATAAATCTGCTACGATTTTTGAATAATTTTTTGACTTTTTTTGTAAATTTGCAATATTTTCTCATAAAATTGATCCTTTTTTGTTATAAATTTGCTACTTTTTCTCATAAATTGCAATTTTTGTCTTGTAAATTCGCACCACTCATATGGATGCTGGATACATTTTTATTCTATGTAGTCATTTAAAAAAAATTAATCTAGGGCTAGGCAATGATCTATTTTTTTTAGTATTTTTGTTGGAGGCAAGAACCCCCCCCTTCCCCATACACACACATTTTAAAAGGTTTAAACTTTTCCCTATGACCAAAATGGGGCCCCCAAACACAATCAAGCATAGATAGGGCCCCATAATGGCCCTGTGTATTTGTCACTACACGTGGTCTTGAGTTACAGTGATGATGACCTTTCTGACAGAAGTGTGTTACATGGGTGAAATGCAGGTTTTATCTAACACAAACATGATTCAGTAACAGTAAATCTAACCTGCTGCTCACTGGCCTGACAGAGTGCTGATTTACAGTGTTTGTGCACACTGCTGCTCTGCCTGAGCCAAGAACACAGCCTACTGCAGGGAGAGAGGAGAGACAGTCATTTTTTTCCCCCTCTTGTCGTGAGGGGTCTCCTCTATATAAGGCTCAGAGTTGCTCTGGAGTAACCAGTCTCTGTTTCCTCCAGGAACATCGCCAACTCTCAGCAGTAGGAGCAGCCCGGTCCTCTCATAAGGGAATAAAAGAGAGGAAGCTGCTCTGAAAAGATTCAAGCAACTGGGGAGACAGAGGTGAGCAAGAGCGGATATTACACTGTTTTTTGCAGTGTAAAAACATATTTTTTAACCTTTTAAGAGCAATATGATATACACCTTTCTGCAACATTAGGACTATAAATAGTTTGCATTATCTTCTGACTGGAGCATGTATGCATTTTCTTAGTTTGTCAGTTGCAGGTTTTCACAAACTACTTTAAGATGTTGGCAAGACTATTTCATTGTGTACTGCTTCAGTGTGGAAATGTCAGCACAAGGATGGAAGAACTTTATGAGTAAAGTGGAGCAGTGTTAAAACTGTAGTTCCTAAACAACAACAAGAAAAATGGGTCCTTCATACATTTCAGAGGAAAGACTTAAAATAAGATGCATCTTTAAAAGGGCTCTTTGGTTTATAAAAGTGAAAAATGATAATATGCAAATCAAACCACCAGTATTGTGGATGGAGACGAAGTCAATCCCTGAAAGGATCAGATCAACACTGCAGAAGACCAAACTCACCCAGGCAGCATGTGGTTGTGCACGTGTGTGATGGTCTTCTGCTCTGTCTGTCACCGGGGTATAAAATTCATTAGAACCATGAGAAGAGCCCAGACTGAGAAGCTGGTTGAGGTTCAGTAAGGAAGGGTGTGGTGCCTGTGCTGTCCTCTGGCTTACAGTGCCCAGAGCTGGCACAGCATGTTGACACAAAGCCGGCGCCAGACCTCAAGCTGCCTTTTCAGCCAAAGAGGTGAGGGGATTCAAGGATAAGAGCAAGCAGTGCAAGCTGGACCTCAGTTTGTTTTCTCTTCTCTGATCACACTCACGGCCACCTTTCTCCTTCACTGTTGATTTCAGATGGATGTCAAATGTACTGCAGAGTAAGTTACACTCTATTGAATATGTAAGGAATGCAAGTCGTGGTGGGACAGATGACAAAGCAGTGTTTTCCTCACCCTCATTAACCCCACTGTGGTTCTCTTGAGCAAGGCCCTTAACCCCACCCGCTCCAGCGGAGCTGCTCAGTGGCCACAGGTCAGTCTGTGGTTGTACGGGGCAGCTTCCAGGTGTGAATGTGTAATTGTGTGAATGTGATCAGTGCATCCTTGAAAAAGAGAGGTTGCCTCTCAATTGACCTTCCCTGAATAAATAAAGGTTAAAAAATTCTTCTGGTTGAACTCAGATCTCCCTCCCAAACTTCTCAATTTGGTTCGAAAACTTTTTTGATTATCCATGGCTTGTACCTACTGTAAAATGTGTCTATGTGTATTATTTGTAGTTTGAAAGGCTTCAAAAAGGGATAGTCCTAATCACGTGGCAAAGATCTTAATGTCTTTTGGATACAGAAAGTAAATATTCAGCTCTCCATTCTTATGACTGCTTATCCAGTTCATCTATGAGTTTAGTCTATTTAAACCATCTTTGGACAAAATTTCTTCTTTTATTGCAGATCTGATGATTCAACATTACACATTAAGTTACTGGGCTTGGTGATCAGAGAAACCCTCACAATGGCTACTCCAGTGTTTCTCAACCTTAGTTGAGCCACAGGACATTTTTCACATTGGCAAAAGTCCTACAGCACACGACCAACCAAAAACATTACAAATGACATTGTAGCCTGGTACAGCATACTGTATCCAATGGCAATTTAGTCTTGTAATTTGTTCATATTCACTCAACCGCCACCATCAGTGTGTGAATGGGTAGATAGCAGGATCTGTAAAGTGCTTTGGTCATCCAGAGATGAGAGAAAGCACTATACAAGCAACCACCATTTAGAATTTACCATTTCATCCATCTTGTCACCGCCACCTCTTGCAGGTGGCTATGCTTTGCACACCTGCTTGAGCACCAGGCTTACGTAAATTTCGTCATCCTCTTTAGTCCATTAGGCTCTGTGGAGTCCCACCACGACTGTGCATGTGCAGCTGTGTCCACTTGACTGTGCTTGCAGACTTGAGTATACACAAAGATCCAACCTCCCTTTCAAAAGGTGGCGCCACTGACACAGCATACAAATATGAAGAAGACAAAGATTACGTTCTCATTCAGTGGTCATACACTATACTTTCTCCTCTTTTTTTACCTTCTTCTGGCAAAAGTAGTAAACACAAGAGCTCCTTTTCGTGCCTACATACAGTTGCCATTGATAAAATGTGCTTAGCTCTTGCTTTTCTTCTCTTTTGTATAATCAGTGAACATTTGCGCTACCTGTCGGGTGAGGGTGGAACTGCAGATGATGGTTATATGTACATACATATAACCATCATCTGCAGTCATCTTTTCAAACGCTTAGTTGAAAAGTAGATGCAAATGAAACATATATACAGTTGCATGCCAAGGTTGCCAGCCTTATCCGAAGCGTAGGCGCATCACAGATGCACAAAGAACCTCCGTAAAAAAAAAAAAAAAAAAAAAAAAAAAAACACAAAGAAAAAGAAGATTATCATTATTGGATTCATACTGCCACCCAGTGACATGGAAGATCCACTACACTGCAAGCACAGACGCACAACAATGGCAAATTATTTGCAACAAATAATCATTTTTTGGAACAATTAAGTGGATTTAGACAATTTTCTGCAGCATACCTGATGACCTCGTGCCATGACACAGTGGTTGAAAATCACTGACCAATATACCAGACCATCAATGATGGAGGAGCTCATTCCAGCCTGATGAAATTACTCCGAGGGTGCTCAGATATCCTGATCTTTGACTTTGACCTTAAGCACTGCCTAAATGCAGACCCACCTGTGGATCATTGTGCATGAGTTTGCCGAACATTTGGGAAATTGCCTAGAGAGAGTAACATTTTTCATAAAATCATATAAGCCCTGAGATCCAGTGACCTTTGACCCTGACTTTGAGCACACCTTTGATGCAGACCCACCTGAGGATCATTGTGAGTGAGTTTGGTGAAAATCAAGGCAATTGCATCGCAGGAGTAGTGAATTTTCTGAAATCACATAAGTGTCCAAATCTCCTAACCTTTGATCTTGACCTTGAACACAACCTGGACGAAGACCATCTGAGGATCATTGTGAGTGAGTTTGGTGAGCATTGGGGAAAATGCCTCGGAGGAGTAGTGATTTCCATGAAACGTGGACAGACTGATGGACCACAGATGCCATGCCATTGCATTAGCTCTTTTCTGCTTCACTGGAATGAACCAATAACTGTGTGCTTCAAGATAGTTAGAAAACATGTCTCATTTACATGCTGACAGTTTTCCAAATCTGTGCAATCTAAGCTTTTACTGATCAGATTTTGTACACACTTTATAAAATACTACATAATAAAGTCTATGGTGTTTTTAACAGCCATGGAACACCACCTCTATAGCCCCCAAAATTATCAATGACATGCTAAATCTTCATCATAAAAACTTCCAGTATTTCTCTAAGAAAGAAACAACTGCAGGGAAGTTGCGCTGAGTTGCATCAGATTCCATTAGCGTAACTAATAAACACTCATAAACTGCCAAAAGACTGAACTGACAGAAAGCAGAAGAACAGGGAGTAAAAATGTAATGATTGAGTAAAGACACTCAGGACCATTTGGCCTCGATTCAAGACTCTGTCAGTAGTAATAATAAAAATCATTTAACTGTAAAGACTGTAGAAGCATGTTTGGGTGTTAATGTTGTTTTTGAGCCCTCTCAGACAGTTGCGATGAGAAGGTGACAGATATTAAGTGAGAGTTTGATGGGATAGTTGTTTGCGTCATCAACCTTGTTTTAGGAAGTGCTTCCAACGTTGCTTTACTAATTCATGGTGTGTGCCAATATCCCATAATTTGTACATTTTGTTGACTCACACAGTTGAAATACTCATTTAATACTTCTTCTCCGAAGGTTGTGACGGGTGGAATTCATATAACAGCTGCTGTCTGCTGTGAGCCAAAAGATTTACGCAGAAAACCCAAGTGTCAGGATGACCTGTGCTGCCGTGACCTGCCTCCTCGCCCTCTCCCTCATGCTGCTGTGCATCGAAGACTCTGCTTCCCTCTTTCTCCCCTCCAAGGAGCTTGAGAAGCTACTGAGCCGCTACGAGAAGGAAACAGACCGGAACGGCACCAGCAGCACACATGGCAACAGGATCCGACGAGCCATCCGCTGGTCTGACCGTGAGGAGATCCTGCAGCTGCACAACAAGCTGAGAAGCGAAGTTTACCCGACTGCCTCAAACATGGAATACATGGTGAGACAGAAAGAACCTGGTTTTAATGCACCATCCCTCATAAACACTAAAAGGTAGCTAATTAGGCCTTTATTGTCATTAGAAAAATGGTGTTGCTGTTATAAAAAAAAAACCCTTTTCTCTCAGCTGGAAACATGCAGTCATGATGGTGAGAGCTTGCCAGACTGCTGTGCCACATTTACAGGGAGGATAATAATGCTGACTCTGTCCTACCTGCAAATAGCTCTGCACTGCATAACACAGTAGACGGAGGGGGAATGAGAGAATAATGGCTGAAAGGGAAAATTAACAGGCTGTGTGGCACATTTGTGGATAAAGCAGGGGAGGGACTATTATCTTGATGTACATTAGCCTATAGAAAACCACATTGTCTCACGGTGGTGGCCCGTGTGTCTCTGGAGCAGTGTGGTTGCAGTGTGGAGGGAAACTGTAGACTTTTCCCACTGAAATTCCAGTGAACAGGCAGTGTGTGTGTGTGGTTGTGAATGGGTGTTTGGGGTTACAGTGGTGTCTGTGTGCATGTCTTAGCGAACACCAAAAGGCTGGAAATTTACTGAAGCAATGCACTTTGAGGGTCTCGCTCCCGTCACAGTGCCCCCTTCCACGGCCGGCTTCAGGTGTCTTTTCTGCTTTCCACCCTCCAGTCTGCTGTTGTAAGGAATCCTACTCAGGAAATGTGGATAATTCAGTTGTGATTGTTGGAGATTTGTTGTGGATCTGGGCCAGGAGCTAGCAGCTCTGCTCAGATGTCACCATCTAACGTTAATGTTTTACTTGTATGCAGCTCAGTTTCAGAGTAGTGGGAGAAAAGGAAGTATAAGAGCTGAAGACTTGAACAGTTTAAAGGTTGTTTCTATGTCAGAACATAATGGCATGATTGGCATTTGACTACCGCAGAGTCCTCCCATTGTGTCCTCATGAGGAAGTTGTGTGATTGTATGTGTTCAGGTTTGGGACGACGAGCTGGAGAGGTCTGCCACTCACTGGGCGGAGCAGTGCCAGTGGGACCATGGTCCTCAAGATCTGCTCATGTCTATTGGACAAAACCTGGCAGTTCACTGGGGCCGGTGAGTTTCAATCACATGATTTACTGCATGCTTTTACATTTGACACTTATTGCATATCTTCCATTTTATTATTCCTATTGACTGACCATCAGCAGCTAGCAATGAGTAGCTGATTTTGGTCCTTGGACCTTGAGCACAACCTGGATACAGATCATTGTGAGGATCATTGTGCGTGATTTGGTGAGCATCTGGGCAATTGCCTAGGAGTAGTAGTGATTTTTTGTTTCTTTAAAGACATACTCCAGTGGATATAAATCCCCTATAAAAACAAATCTACATAGTCTAAAATCATATCTTATGCAATTTTTTCTACCAAAAAAAAAAAAAAAGCTTTCATTGTCTTACAGTTTCGTGTCAAAATCTTTTTCACTTTTCCTCCTCCTTCAAATGCCAGGATCTGTTTCTAGGCCCACTCACATCCCACAAGGCTAATAGTGGCTAGTGCTACATTGAACGTAATAAATTCTGTGATTAAAAAGACTTACTGGTTGAAGGACATGCCCAGCTGTATGCATGGTGGCCCAGGATAATGACTGAAACTGCATCAGTCCTTAAAAACAGTTTAATGGTAAAACCCATCTTAATTTGGGTCAAGCTTAAGACTTGTTTTGGGGCATTTTTTTTCTTTAACAGGAGCATTGAAAATAGAGACATAAATAACAGGGGTGAAAAGCAGGGAAGAAACACAGAAAATATCACTCTACCCCTGTACTAAACCTGGGATCACTGCAATTGAGCAGCATGCTCTTGTGGCATATTTATAATCATTAGACTACCAGGATGCCCTGGGGCCTGCACTACGAAGCAGCAGACTTAGCCAGGTAACTTCAGGTTTAACCCTGGGTTTTCTGTACTACGAAGCTGGTTCACTTCTTACCAGGGTAGATCACCATGGCAACTTATGCTGTGATATATTTTGAAAATAGTTTTTTGCCAATATTGATATACAGTCACGTGAAAAAATTAGGCCACCCTGTATAAGCCTGTGTGTTTTTTAACATATTTGGACATATGGATATTTAATATCAATGTTAAAAATACTGGGAGATTCGTGTAATACAACTAAACAAAAATGAATTGAAGACTTTTTTCAAAATTTTCTGTAAAATCTAATTCTAAACAAATAGTGAGGAATAAATTAGGCCACCCCCCCATCTTTTTTAGGACACCCCACACTCATTCCCACTTAAAATGGCTAAAATAAATGTTAAAAAATGCAAATAGAAACAAAAACAAGGTTAGACATACAGT
Source organism: Pholidichthys leucotaenia (assembly GCA_020510985.1). NCBI lineage: Eukaryota > Metazoa > Chordata > Actinopteri > Cichliformes > Pholidichthyidae > Pholidichthys > Pholidichthys leucotaenia. Next base: position 320,028,674 of record CM035837.1, on the reverse strand, counting down.
AGATATGTGAGCATTTCTTAATAAAGAACTGAATATTTAAAGGGGTGTCCAAATTTTTTCACATGACTGTATGTACCTATTTTTCCCACCTGTTTATCATCTCCTTTGTCTTACAGGGATGATTTACTGGCATATAAAGACACATTCCCCAAGAAAAATAAGACAACTACTTCAACTTAATACGAAAATAAATACATGCTATTTTGTAGTAACATGTTCAACAGAACTATAAATTTTCTTTAACAGGCTTGGAGGATCCCCCTCATGGATCGTCACCTTATCGTGGTGGGGGGGTTTGCGTGCCCCAGTGATCCCAGGAGCTATGTTGTCCGGGGCAATTTGCCTCTGATAGGGTCTCCCAAGACAAACTGGTCCTGGGTGAAGGGCCAGACGAAGAACGATCCAACAGACTCTCATGATAAATTGTATATCAAGGATTCAGTGTACCCCGCCCGGTATGGGGTTACCGGGGCCCCACCCTGGAGCCAGGCCTGGGGGAGGGGCTCGAAGGCTAGCGTCTGGTGGCCGGGTTTCCACCCATGGGACCCGGCCGGGCTCAGCCCGAAGGAGTTACATGGGTCCGCCCTCCAGTAGGTTCACCACCTGCAGGAGGGATCATGGAAGTCCGGTGCTATGTGGATTAGGTGGCAGTCAAAGGCGGAGACCTTGGCGGACTGATCCCAAGCTTTCTAAACTGGCTTTTGGTACGTGGAATGTCACCTCTCTGGTGGGGAAGGAGCCTGAGCTGGTGTACGAGATTGAGCGATACCGGCTAGATATAGTTGGCCTCACCTCAACACACAGCTCCGGTTCCGGAACCAGTCTCCTGGAGAGGGGCTGGAGCTTGGCCTTTTCTGGAGTTGCCCCGGGCGAGAGGCGACGAGCAGGGGTAGGTATTCTTGTATCGCCCCACCTTGCTGCCTCTATATTGGAGTTTTCCCCGGTGGACGAAAGGGTTGCTTCCCTGCGCCTTCGGGTTGGGAAACGGGTCCTGACCATCATTTGTGCCTATGCACCAAATGATGTTTCAGAGTACCCACCCTTTTTGGAGTCTGTGACTGGGGTGCTGGAGGGTGCTCCTCCTGGAGACTCCATTGTCCTACTGGGGGACTTCAATGCGCACGTGGGCAACGACAGTGAAACCTGGAGGGGGGTGATTGGGAGGAACGGCCTGCCCGATCTGAACCCGAGTGGTGTTCAGTTATTGGACTTCTGTGCTAACCACAGTCTGTCTATAACGAACACCATGTTCAAGCATAAGGGTGTCCATATGTGCACCTGGCACCAGGACACCCTAGGCCGCAGGTCGATGATCGATTTTGTTATCGTATCATCAGACCTGCGACCGTATGTCTTGGACACCCGAGTAAAGAGAGGTGCAGAGCTGTCAACTGATCACCACCTGGTGGTGAGTTGGATCCGATGGCAGGGGAGGAAGCCATTCAGACCTGGTAGACCCAAACGTATAGTGAGGGTGTGCTGGGAGCGTCTGGCTGAGGCCCCTGTCCAGGAGGTCTTCAACTCCCACCTCCGGAAGAACTTCAACCACATTCCGAGGGAGTCTGGAGACATGGAGTCTGAATGGGCCATGTTCTCCACCTCTGTTGTTGAAGCGGCAGCCCAGAGCTGCGGCCGCAAGGTGGTCGGTGCATCTCGTGGTGGCAACCCCCGAACCAAGTGGTGGACACCAGTGGTGAGGGGGGCCATTAAGCTGAAGAAGGAGTCCTATCAAGCTTGGTTGGCTTGTGGGACTCCCGAAGCAACTGAGGTGTACCGGCAGGCCAAGCGGAGTGCAGCTCGGGTGGTTGCTGAAGCAAAAACCCGGGTATGGGAGGAGTTCGGTGAGGCCATGGAACAAGACTTTCGGTCGGCTTCAAAGAGATTCTGGCAAACTGTTCGGCGGCTCAGGAGGGGAAAGCAGCTCCCCGTCCACACTGTGTATGGTGCGGATGGGACACTGTTGACTTCAACTGGGGATATCGTCGGGCGGTGGAAGGAATACTTCGAGGATCTCCTCAATCCCACTGATACGCCTTCCACAGAGGAAGCAGGGTTTGGGGACGAGGGGGATGACTCGCCTATCACAGGGGCTGAGGTCGCCAAGGTGGTTAAAAATCTCCTTGGTGGCCGGGCCCCGGGGGTGGACGAGATTCGCCCCGAGTACCTCAAGGCCCTGGATGTTGTTGGGTTGTCATGGTTGACACGCCTCTGCAACATTGCGTGGAGGTCGGGGGCAGTGCCTTTGGCATGGCAAACCGGGGTGGTGGTTCCTCTCTTCAAAAAAGGGGACCGGAGGGTGTGCTCCAACTTTAGAGGGATCACACTCCTCAGCCTCCCTGGGAAGGTCTATGCCAAGGTATTGGAGAGGAGAGTCCGGCCGTTGGTCGAACCTCGGATTCAGGAGGAGCAATGTGGTTTTCGTCCTGGCCGTGGCACATCGGACCAGCTCTTTACCCTCTCGAGAATTCTTGAGGGTTCGTGGGAGTTTGCCCAACCAGTTTACATGTGTTTTGTGGACTTGGAGAAGGCATTTGACCGCGTCCCTCGTGGATTTTTGTGGGGGGTGCTTCGGGAGTATGGGGTATCGGGCTTGTTGTTACGAGCTATTCGGTCTCTGTACGACCGTTGTGAGAGTTTAGTTCGCATTGCCAACACTCGGTCGGAGTCATTCCCAGTGAGAGTTGGACTCCGCCAGGGCTGCCCTTTGTCACCGGTCCTGTTCATAATTTTTATGGACAGGATTTCTAGGCGCAGCCAGGGAATGGAGGGTGTCATGCTTGGTGACCACAGGATCTCATCTCTGTTGTTTGCAGATGATGTTGTCCTGTTGGCTTCATCCAGCAATGACCTACAGCTCTTGCTGGGACGGTTTGCCGCTGAGTGTGAAGCGGCTGGGATGAGAATCAGCACCTCCAAGTCCGAGTCCATGGTCCTCAGCCGGAAAAAGGTGGATTGTCCTCTCCGGGTTGGGGACAGGCTCCTGCCCCAAGTGGAGGAGTTTAAGTATCTTGGGGTCTTGTTCACGAGTGAGGGGAAAATGGAGCGAGAGATCGACAGACGGATTGGAGCAGCATCTGCAGTGATGCGGACGTTGTACCGGTCTGTTGTGGTGAAGAGGGAGCTGAGTTCTAAGGCAAAGCTGTCGATTTACCAGTCAATCTACGTTCCTACTCTCACCTATGGTCACGAGCTTTGGGTAATGACCGAAAGAACGAGATCGCGGATACAAGCGGCTGAAATGAGCTTTCTCCGTAGGATTGCTGGACTCACCCTCAGAGATAGGGTGAGGAGCTCAGTCATCCGGGAGAGGCTCAGAGTAGAACCGCTGCTCCTCCACATTGAAAGGAGTCAGTTGAGGTGGTATGGGCATCTGATTAGGATGCCTCCTGGACGCCTCCCACTTGAGGTGTTTCAGGCACGTCCCACTGGGAGGAGACCCCGGGGCAGACCCAGGACTCGGTGGAGAGACTATGTCTCCCAGCTAGTCTGGGAACGCCTTGGTATCCCCTCTGAAGAGCTGGAGCAGGTGGCTGGGGAGAGGGAAGTCTGGGCTTCTCTGCTTGAACTGCTGCCTCCGCGACCCGGACCTCCGGAAAAGCGGTAGAAGATGGATGGATGGATGGATGGAGGCTTGGAGGATACTGTTCCTGTATAGACCGATGTCGGAAATGAAAGAACCATAGGTGCTGATGCCTCGGTGCTTGCGGCATGGTAGCATGGGATAGTTAAGTACTGTGTCAGTCCATCTATGCATGGTTTTGAAATGCTTGGTATGTGTTTATGCAGGTATGACGCCGATGTCACTGTCACAACACACATGAGGCGTACGTCATCCCAGGGCTGTACACTGGCATTTTTTTTTTTTTTTTTTTTTGTCAAGGAGCTTATGGAAGAAAAAATATAGAAACACAAGAATAAAATTAGGAGCACAAGGAAAAATGCTGGAGTAACAGATTTTATGAATTTAATACATGTATATTTACACCACAGCATGCAATACCAGGTAAAAAAAAATATCTAAATTTCAAAAACCATTATCATAATCATCAATATTAAATCAGAGTCATGTTCATTATGTCTGTTCTCTTCATCCTCTCTATCCCCTCACCCCCAGCCAGTCGCAGCAGATGACTGCCCCTCCCTGAGCCTGGTTTTGCTAGAGGTTTCTTCCTGTTAAATGGGAGTTTTTCCTCTCCACCGTTGCTAAGTGCTTGCTCACAGGGGATCATCTGATTGCTGGGTCTTTCAGAAATTGTGGGGTTTTCCCTGCATTTGATAGTGCTATGAGATGACTTTTGTTGTGATGTGGCACTATATAAATAAAGCTGAATTGAATTGAAAATTGAATTGAAATGTTTCACTCTGTGTGTAATGAATATTGAGAAAGCTTCTTGAATTATCTTGCAAAAAACTAATTTATTGAAATTTTTTTCTATAAACATGTAATATTCTTACCTGGCTTCCAGCTTGTTATCTTTTAACCTTTATTTTATAAAGGGTAGTTCCATTGAGAGGCAACCTCTCTTTTTCAAGGACGCCCTGTTCACACTCACACATTCACACCAGGAAGCTGCCCAGTACAACCACAGACTGACCTGTGGCCAATGAGCAACTTCACTGGAGGAGTTGGGTTTAAGGGGCCTTGCTCAAGGGCACCACAGTGGGGTGAAGAAGGGTGGGGCAAACACTGCTATGTTATCTGTCCCACTCAGATCTGATCCTGCTGGTCCAGGGATCGAACCAGCAACCCTCCGCTCACCAGTCCACATCCCTAACCATTAGGCCACCACTGCCCTTCACAGCTGTTCAGACCGCTGACCTTCAGGTTCACCACCATGGAGCTCAAAGACAAATGAGAAGAAACAAAAAATAATGAAAATCTGATTATTATTACAGATGTGATAAAAAAATTTTTAAAGTCAGCATCATCAAATAAATTAGATTACAGATGTCACGTTCCTCCTCAACAAATTGCTTGGTTTTGTCTAAAAATAACCTCGTGTTTTTTTATATTTCACACCATCATATCATCTTTCCTTGAGTAAATAAATCAGTAAACAAATAAAACTGTAAACGTTATTTTTAAGCAAATGATTCAACGACATACTAATGTCAGTGATTTGCATTCATTCATTCATTCATTCATGAATGAATGAATGATTCAACAACGTCACACTGTGGTGTTTTTATATTACTGACATTAGTATGTAGAGTTTTAAAAATCAGCTGAAGTTCAGAGGAAACAACATATTAACAATTTATTGACATATTGATTGATAATGTAACCGTAATCACGGAGCTACCAGTAGTGGAGCACATCAGAAAAAGTAATGTCAGGAAACAGAAGCTTGAAGAATCAAATGTTGTCGTTTTAGGAGTTGTTAATGTTTTAACATTGAAACCGCGACATAATTTAAGGCCAAAAGTTACTTGTAAAATGTTTTTTCTCCTGCTCTTCTCTTTTGATATCGTCTGTCAGTTCCTTTGACTTCAAAGCAGCTGTGTTGTGATTGGCAAGTTGCAATTTGAGCAATGTGGTAATTGTAGTTTTTGCCAATGAGCTGAAAACTACAGGAAGAATATACTTTGTCTTTTATCTTCAAAACTAAACAGCAAAATGTGTCTGAAAAGAATCAATACAATGAGTAAATGGTGTAGTTGCTGAATACGTGTTTAGTTTTCAGTAACAACTGCTATTATAAAAATTCAGCACGAGATTGACGGTTGACAGGAAGTGGTCCGTGAGGTTGTAAAAAAAAAAAAAAAAAAGTCACACCTCCACCTCTACTGGCCCTGCATAGTTATTACAATAACTTTTCCCCAGCTCCATTGACTGTAAACATGAGTTATTTTTCTGTTTATTTCGAAAGCAAAGTGATACCTCAAAATTCTGGCAAATTAAAAGTCAAGAAAATATGGTGATACAAACCTTTAGTTCCACTTTATTTTGACCGCACAAGCTGAAAAGCTGGTGACAGACAGACAGACAGACAGACAGACAGACAGACAGACACACACACACACACACACACACACACACACACACACACACACCATGACATGTTACCGTATACCTATGTTGCTTTGCACCGAGGCATATACCGACAACTGACTTAATATTTATGATTGTTTTGGTATTGGCCAGTTGTTTTGGTATCAGCTAAGGAATACGCATTAAAAAAACAAAAAAACCCCGAACTGAAATAGTTTAAAATGGTTCAGTCCAGGATGTTTTCTGAATTTGCACCTGTAGTCAGCCGTTGTCTGTTTCAGGGCAAAATCAATGCCACACAACTGGGACACACTAAAAAAAATCAACATTGAACATATCTTATTTGCCAATAACCAATATCAGTCAATAAGGTAAATATCTGCCGATACCAATGTTAGGCTGATATATCAGTGCATCCCTTAAAAAACTGTTTGGGCTAAATATGGCCCATTGCAACCACAGTCCTGCACACTGAAAAATTACAAGTTGGAGGCAACATTAGACCGCTGTCCTATGACTGTTTGATTATTGATATTTTGTAAAAACTGCACACATGCGCAGCCCTGTGATAAAGTGGTTACCACTGTGGCAGCACAGCAAGAAGGTCGTGGATTCAATCCCAGTCCTGGCCATCGGTGACCCTTCTGTGTGGAATTTGCATATTCTCCCCATGTCTGTGTGGATTTTTTTCTGTACTCCGGTTTCCTCCCACAGGCCAAAAATATGCATGTTAGGTTAATTGGCATCAATTGGGAATTCTAAATTGTCCCTAGGTATGAATGTGAGAGTGAATAGTTGTCTGTCTCTCTGTGCTGGCGCTGTGATGGGCTGGTGAACTGTCCAGGGTGTATCCTGCCTCGCGCCCAAAGATGCTGGGATAGGCTCCAGCCCCCTGCAGCCTGGAAAGGATTAAGTGGTTGAAGATGAATGAATCTGCATACATATACAGTACCACCACATTTGAAAAAGCGCCAGTATATCATGCCTTAGTCATTTGAAAGGGGCTTTTAAAAAGATACTGTATCTTTATGTCCCAAAGTGAGATTTGAAAAATCTCTTCAAATACATACATTATAACTTAAATTAGTTTATCATCTAAAATTAGAGCATAAGACGATGAGGCAGAAAACTGATCATTTTGTGCCTGTTAATTTCATTCTCAGCAAAATACAACTAGTCTAATGAAAACTAGGTTGAAGAAATTTGCTTCATTTTGGTCTAGGTGTGTGAAGCATAAAATATGGGTATGCTTGTCAATACTCGTGTATGAATGCTTTATGTTTATATGAATGAGTTTTGTGTGTCTGAGTCGACCTGAACAGAAGGCCTCTGTTTGGAAAACTTATGGCTATCACAGCAGGTGCCCTTCCAGGAATCTGCCCTCATTCTCACAGCCCCATTCCTCCCTCCCTTTTTCATTCTTCTCTTCCAGTGCCAGCAAACCCTGATGTGGAGTCATTTTTTTTTTACCCCTCTCCCCCTCTAGTCTGTATTTATAAGCTCAGCACTTCTCAATACCATAAAAAGAGATGTTTATAAGAGCCTGAGCTGATTTGTTTAGCTGTCGAGACATGTTTAGCTTTGCTCTGATTCTTCTTTTCTTCTTGATTTGATTTTCCCTGTTAGGGACGGCACACAGACACTCACTCTGTTGGGCTCATGCAGTGTTTCTAAAGTCCAGCCAAAGCACCTGGTGGCACCCTGCTCCCCCCGTTTCCCTCTTTTCCCTGCTACCTGACTGAACCTACTGTTTGTCTTGCGTCTATGTGACTCTGTGTTTATGTGTGTATTTTTGTGGATCCTACAGATACCGCTCACCTGCCTACCATGTCCAGGCCTGGTATGATGAGGAGAAAGACTACACCTATCCATATCCTCATGAGTGCAACCCCTGGTGTCCAGACCGCTGCTCTGGGCCCATGTGCACCCATTATACTCAGGTGAGACAAATAAAGAAAGAGGGCACAGCGTCCCAAACAGAATTTCTATTCCTTACATGCTTTTATCATGGAAGCAGAAGGGGTCTGCAACCTGTGTGTGCTCCCTTTGCCCATAACTTATGAAAAAAGTGTCACATTTATGTGGAAAATTCCTCACATTTAAGAGAAAACCCTAAAAAGAAAAAGAAAAAATGTAAACTGGGAAAAGCTAATTCATTACAAGAAAGTTTCATATTTTAGATGAAAAACTTGACTACTGCTAATGTTGACTGCTCTGTTGTTTTCTTATAATTGCTGTTTAAGCTTCATATTAATCCTTAAACATATTTTGGTGCTCCATGCAGAATTTTGGAGGTCAAAAATAGCTCAAAATGACTCTTGGCATTTAAGCAATTCCGATTGCTCCTGACTTGATCAATAATTAAAAAAAGCTGAAATGTTCTACTCTTATGGTACACTTGATGCAATTGGACAAACTGATAAGTTGATGAGAAAATTAATAAAAGAGTCAAAAAGAAATAAAATGGGTGAGCTGTGCCATCTGTTTGCCCCAGACATGACTTTGTAGTTGTTGGGATGAGTTGAGAGAAACATCCCAGCTCCTCCCTGAAACCTGATCGCTGCCATCTGTTAGTCATTTTCAGACAGAGCAGACATCCCTCACTGCCTGACCTGGATTCTTTTAAAGATGTTGCAAAGGAAGGCAGTGCCAGAGCCAAGCATCATCACCTTGTCTCTTACTTGCTGTAACTGCTGGTACATCTGCAGCCCAGGCAGTCATCCCCAATAACGCTGTCTGACTGACTGGTGCATGCCTACTGAACCCTCGGCACACATCGGTCTGTGTGCTTACTCACTGCTTCCAGAGGCCTCGACATTCCTGAGGAAGAGAGTGCACATTTGGGAGGAAAGTTTGGGCCACTTTCTGAATATGCTGTGTTGTATTTCCCGTCAAACGGCACATCATTCATCCATAACCCCACTGCAGCAACTTTCCATTTTATAAGCTGTTTTATGCTACCTTAGACAATTTTCCGCCTACGCTGACTGTAAGTTAAAATATTAAAAGCTGCTGTTTTTTTCCCCTCCCTCCTAAATGATGAATGATGATAATGATGACACTCAGGTCAGAGAAGGCAAACTGGGTTCATGTGATGACCGCCTGACTGGGGTAGAATAACAGACCAGGCACTCGTCTAACTCCCAATGGCCACATAAATTATACAGGCTTCCTCTGGAGTGACTGCTTGGACTGCAGGCTCAGATTGAAGTGAAGCAACATCAGGCTACAAGTTTAGATTACTTTGATATTTGTCAATCCTGAAGCAGGTCATGCTCACTTTGGCCATTTATTTCTTCCCTTTACAGCTGGTCTGGGCCACAACCAACAGAGTGGGATGTGCCGTGCATGTGTGTCCAAGGATGAGCGTGTGGGGGGATATATGGGAGAATGCCGTTTACCTTGTCTGCAACTATTCCCCAAAGTAAGATCACTAGTCTTTTATGTCCTTTTTTTTGTCTCTGGCCCTTTGTTTACATACCTTCTCCTTGTGTTCCTGATAAGTGTTACCTTTTGTGTTTCCAATATAAGTGAGAAGTTGTAAAGAAGACTTTACTCTCAGCAGTTTATGACTATTTTCTTCTAAATTTGCTACTTTTTCCTCTTAGATGTGAATTTTTTTTTGCTTTTTTAAAGACTTTTTCCTTATAAATTGAAATTTTTTGACAGATATTTGAGAGTTTTTGTAAATTTAACTTTCTTTCTCATAAAGTTGTCACTGTGGAGAGTGCAATAATTAGACCAGACATTCACAGCAGACGAACTTTATTCACTCTCACTTTTCTCAGAACTAGAAAAAGCATAGCTCTCATGCCGCAGGGTCTCTCCTTTATATCACCACACTCACTCCCCCTGCTGCCTGAGGTCTTGCATCACAATACATTTACACATCACAATTCCTATTGTCCCCACAGCTGCTTATTCCTGCTGCCTGGGGTCTTGCATCACAATACATTCTCCCATCACAATTCCTATTGTCCCCAGTTGCTTAATCTCCCATGCTCTTCCAGCAGAGGAATTTACTGCCTCTCCTTTACTTCCAGTCTGAGATGAATATCCCAGCATGGGTTCCCCATACCGCCCCCCCCCCCCCAGAGTCTCAGACTGAGCGTTAACCCTCACGTCCTTTTGGCTTCAGCCTCCTCCCATATCTGCTATAATGAGGGGTCTTCGGCTCCGTGGTGCTGCTGTGCCGGTGGGGGGTTCCTGGGGGTGTGTCCATCTGTGGGTGGACAATAGCGGGGGGGGGGGGGACATTCAGCCTGCTCGTGTGACTGCTCTGATGAATCGTTTACCTGGAGAGTTCTCAGTGGGGGTCTTCCACGCCGAGGAGCTCGAGCCAACATCACCTGCTCATCTGCCATCACAAAGGCGGGCTTAAGCCTGTCTATACAGATTTTCTCCCGGCGACCCCCCCAAGTCTAACACGAAATGTTTGTCCCCTGGTTCCAGCACTCTAAACGGGCCATCGTAGGGTGGGCGCAATGGGGGGCGGTGGGCATCATGCCTGACAAACACGAACGTTGCGTTCTTCAAAGTTTTCGGCACAAAAGCACGTGGAAAACAGTGGTGGGCCGGGCCAAGTAGTGTGCCTGCGTCTGCGCTATGCCGTGAATGTGGGGACGGATGGTTGTTCGGCGCGGGGTTATCTGGTAAAAATTCCCCGGGGAGCCGCAGCGGCTGAGAAAAAACCAGATCTGGTGGGGAAGCCTCCAAATCCTCTTTTGGTGTGGAACGCAACCCTAATAGAACCTACGGCAACCGGTCCACCCAATTTGCATCCGTAAGCGAAGCCCTGAGTGCTGCTTTTAGTGACCTATGGAAACACTCGCATAACCCATTGGCCTGTGGGTTGTACGCGGTTGTGCGATGAACTGCAACACCCAGGCTACGGGTCATCGTGGACCAGAGGTCGGAAACAAACTGAGGGCCCCTATCGGACGTGATGTCCGAAGGGATGCCAAAACTTGCCACCCATGTTGTCAAAAAGGCGCGCGCCACGTCCGCGGACCCGGTTACAGCTAGCGGGACTGCTTCTGGCCATCGTGTGGTGTGGTCCACCACTGTCAGAAGGTGCATGAACCCCTGCGATGGCGGGAGGGGGCCCACGAGGTCCACGTGAACGTGGTCGAACCTCTTAGCCGGGATATGAAATGGCTTCAAAGGGGCCTTTGTGTGCCTGTGCACTTTGGCTCGTTGGCACGCTACGCAGGCTGCAGCCCACTCTTTCACTTGTTTGCGCAGGCCTGGCCATACAAACTTCGCTCCCACCATTTTGACTGACGCGCGCACTCCTGGGTGCGCCAGGGCGTGAACGGACTCAAACACGCGGTAGCGCCAAGTGCCTGGGACCACCAGGCATGGCCGTCCTGTGGAGACGTCGCAGATTAGGGGGGGGCCCCCGTCTTGCAGTACTCTGCTCTCCAGCCTTAACCCTGTTGGTCCAGACTGGAGTGCGCACACGTCCGCATTGCTAATCTGCTCTGCGGCCATGGCCGTGTAATCTATCCCTACGTAGACTGGGGCCACTACTGCGCACGAGAGGCAGTCTGCCACCATGTTGAGTTTACCGGCCACATGCTGAATGTCGGTCGTAAACTCCGAGATCGCGGCCAGCTGTCTCTGCTGCCGGCCTGACCATGGTTCCGAAACCTTGGCCATTGCGTACGTTAGCGGCTTGTGGTCCACGAATGCAGTGAAGCTGCGCCCTTCCAGCCAGAACTGGAAGTGGCGTATGGCCAGGTGGAGAGCCAGTAACTCTCTGTCAAACGCGCTGTATTTACGCTCACTGTCGCGCAAAGACCTGCTAAAAAAAGCAAGCGGCTGCCAAGAACCGGCGACGCGTTGCTCCACGACGGCCCCTATGGCCACGTCCGAGGCGTCGTAGTGAGTGCTATCCTAGCCGCCGGGTCCGGGCGCGCCAACAGTGTGGCGTTTGTCAGGGCTGTTTTAACCTCAGAGAATGCCTGCTCCCGCTCAGGAGTCCAGTCGACTCTGTCCACTGGTTTCCCTTTCTTGAGTGCGGTGTACAATGGCTGCATGAGCTGAGCTGCGCGGGGAGGAAACGGTTATAAAAGTTAACCATCCCCAAAAACTCTTGCAGCGCCCTGACCGTTTGAGGCCAGGGAAAATTCGCCACCGCGCGCACCTTGTCCGGCAAGAGTATCGCTCCCTCCGGTGAGATGTGGTGCCCCAAAAAATTGATCCCCGTCACACCGAACTGGCATTTCGCCTGGTTGATTATTAACCTGTGGTCCTCTAACCTCCGGAAAACCGTCCTGAGGTGGGTTACGTGTTTGTCCTCGGACGCGCTGGCCACCAGGATGTCGTCCAGGTAGATGAACACAAATGGCAGATCACGCAACACCGCATCCATCATGTGTTGGAATGTCAGTGCCGCGCCTTTTAATCCGAAGGGCATGCGTAAAAACTCAAACAGACCAAACGGGGTTATTACCGCCGTTTTGGGTATGTCCTCCGCGTGCACCGGGACCTGGTGGTAACCACGGACCAGGTCTATCTTAGAAAAAATACTTGCCCCGGCGAGGTGAACGGAAAAATCCTGAAATATGGAGAATCGGGTAGCAGTCGTGCGCTGTGGCGTTGTTTAATCTGCGGAAATCTCTGTACGGTCGTCACGATCCCTCGGCCTTAGGGACCATATGTAGTGGGGATGCCCATGGGCTGTTTGAGTGTCTGATGATGCCCAACCTTTCCAAGTTGGCAAACTCCTCATGCGCTATGGCCAGTTTAACTGTGTCCAGGCGCCGAGGTCGTGCGAAAACGGGCGGCCAGGTGGTGGTAATAAAGTGTTCCACCCCGTGTTTAGTGATGGCTGCCGAAAACGTCGGGACCGTGAGTGCTGGGAACTCAGTGAGCAGTGTGTGGAACTTACCACCTGGAGCTGTGACGTTGGCTAGCGTTGTGGGCCCGGCTCTTCGAGCTGTACAGGGGAGGGAATCAAAAGACATTGCATTCATCAGGTGTCTGTTAGCAACATCGACTAGCAGCCCATGTGCGCACAAAAAATCAGCGCCCAAAATTGGGAAACTGCATGCCGCTATGACAAATGTCCACTTGTACGTACGGCCATGTAGGGATAAAGTCAGTGTCTTCTCACCAAAAGTCCTAATGTCCGAGCCGTTTGTGGCCGTCAGCTTGGGGCCGCTAGCTCTCGCTAGCCGGTCGGTGTAGGATGGCAGGATGAGGCTCTTTTGGGAGCCGGAGTCTACGAGGAACCGTCTCCCTGAGCGCGAATCTGTCACATAGAGCAGCTTATTTTCTTCACTGGCAGTCGCAGCTGCTACCGACTGCTGGCCTTGGCATTTCCCGGACGCTTGAACTGGCACGGTGGCACGCATCGGCGTGCGTCCTCTCCAAAACGGCGGTGGTAGGAGCAGAGCATGTCTCTCTGGCACTTCCTGGCCCCCGCTGCCGCTACCATCGCCGGCTCTTCGCTTCCACGGCCGTTTTGCTGGGTTCCAATGCCGCTGTGTTCACTGTGAGGGCTCTGGTGGTGAGGATGATCCGATCTGCCTCCTGGGCTAGCGCCCGGTAGTCACGCGCAGCCAGCAACGGTGAGTTGGCAAGGACCGCTCTGGCCCCCGTTGGGAGGTTCTGGGGGAAAAGATGGGCAAACAGAAAATGCCCGTTGTCTGTGCCCATCAGTGCCAACATCCTCTCCATCAGTTCGACCGCCGACCCATCTCCTAACTCGGAGCACGTCAGGAGCTCTTTGCTCTCTCGCAGTCCGAAAGTGTGTAGCGCCGGGTCAGCGCGGCTTTGAGAGCCTCGTATTTGTTGTGGGCTGGGGGCAGTTGGAACAGGCTCGCTACTAGCTGAGTCGTGCGAGCATCCAGCGCTGCGACCACATAGTATTATCTGGTGTCATCTGCCATTATTCCCCGGAGCGCGAACTGGGCCTCGATGTGGAGGAACCAAGACTTCGGGTCGTGCAGCCAAAAGTCTGGTAGTTTGACCGAAATGGCGCACGTGTTGCTGGGGCTTCCTGTCCGGGCTGTCTCTGGGGTGCTTGCAGCGTTGCTGGGGCTTCCCGTCCAGGCTGTCTCCAGGGTGTTTGCCTCGTGTTCCATTATTTGTCAAGGGCCACCAGTGTGGAGAGTGCAATAATTAGACCAGACATTCACAGCAGACAAACTTTATTCACTCTCTCACTTTTCTCAGAACTAGAAAAAGCATAGCTCTCATGCCGCAGGGTCTCTCCTTTATATCACCACACTCACTCCCCCTGCTGCTTGAGGTCTTGCATCACAATATATTTGCACATCACAATTCCTATTGTCCCCACAGCTGCTTATTCCTGGTGCCTGGGGTCTTGCATCACAATACATTCTCCCATCAAAATTCCTATTATCCCCAGTTGCTTAATCTCCCATGCTCTTCCGGCAGAGGAATTTACTGCCTCTCCTTTACTTCCAGTCTGAGATGAATATCCCAGCATGGGTTCCCCATATCACCATATTGTCATAAATTTGTGATTTTTCTATCTTAATTTTGTAAGTTTTTCTTGCAAATGTGCAAGTTTACTTCTAACCATTTGTGAAATTTTTTCTAATAATTTTGTGACTTCTTTCTTGTAAATTTACTTATTTTTCTTCTTAAATGAGAAACTTTTTTGCTTAAATTTTCAACCTTTTCCACATAAGTTTGCAGATTTATCCCTTATGAATTCGCATTTTTTTTAATTTTAAAAATTCTTATAAATTTGTGACCCTTTTCCACATCAATGTGCATCTTTTTTTTTTTAAATTTACAACTTTACTCTTGCTAGTTCCCAGATTTTCCCATATAGAAACACTATATAAAATTTTCACCTTAAATTAATATTTTCCAAATTATTTTGATGGTTCATCAACTTAGACCTGATGAATGTTACTTCCTGCATAGCCTGAGTGGGTCCACATTGCCTGCTACTGCTCTGGTCTGGGTCAGAACACTGAAAGGACTACAACTATGGTGACTGTGACCTCAGTCCCGGTGTGCAACTTTAGCCACCAACATCTAAGCACCCTGTGATTGGCTGTTGGGTCTGAGGTCTTTGGAGCCATAGTTGTAGTCTTTTTAGTATTCCTACCTGAAACAAGAACCTTAATACTGTTTTAGTTCTGTAACATTTTTTCTTGTGGATTTTCTTGTGGATTTTCTCATGAATCTGGAACATTTTTCTTAAAAATTTGTGCCTTTTTTTTCTTGTAAAGTTGCCCTTTTTTGCTACAAAATTTGCTACTTTTATCTCTTATAGAGAGCCTAAGTTACGCCCCCTCTACTTCTTCATATGAGACCTTAAATTGGAAAAAAAAATCTCCATTGAAATGAATAGCAAGAGAGAAATTAGCATTTGATCTCAGTCAAATTTTGCCATGAGTTGCACATATTGTGTTTGCCAGTTTAAAAGCTAATCTCCCACCTAACTAAGTTGTCGGTTGTCATATAATAAAAGAGTAATATTTGGTTGTTGTGAAACTGCTTAGTGGACTACATCCCCTTGTTTCGGACTACACACGTCACCAAACATGATTGTGGCAGTTCCCCCCTCAAAGCTCACCTCCTGTTTTCTGACAGACAAAAGAAACATCCAAAGAGGAGAAAAAAACATCACAAATGTATTGTATAGGGAATGGGCGCATGACGTGACCCGATGGAAAAACCACAAGGAATTGTGAGAAAAGTGGTCTTTTTGTCTTTGTTCAGTAGTGAATGATGGAAGTGGTTAAGCTGAAGTTTTTGAGAGGGTTGCTTCAGTGTGTTATTATTCATCCGAATACCACGCAACGTTAGAATGGGGAAGTTTTGTTGCATTATCAAATGCAACAACCGCTCTCACGATTGGCATGGGAAAAAGACTCATAATGGCGTACGCTTTTTTAACATCCCGACTTGGAAGAAGAGTGGAGAGAATCGGGTTTCCGAGCTAACAAAGAGGCATCAGATGGAATGGATTGCAGCGGTCAGAAGGAAAGACATCAGCTTTGACAATATTCCTGCACACATGGTCGTGTGTTCACAGCATTTTCATGAAGGTAAGTTTGTTTAAACAAATAACAATTACTTGTATGCGCGTGGAGTTGTTGCTAACTTTTAACAAGCTGGCTGGGAATGTCATAAATCTGCTTTGGCAGGAAGATGGGGTTTTGTAATAGGACCCAAGGAAGCAGGCAGAACTATGGTTTGAGGATATTTATTAACAGAACACAAAAATAAACAGCACCATGAGAGCTGAAAACCAAACCAAACCAAACCACAGAGGCACGAACCAACTCACGAAGGATAATTCTGAGAGAACTCGGCACACAGGGAAAACACAGGAATAAAGAATGTCAGGAATTATGACAATGATCTCACAATGAACAGAGAACAAAGACTGACATAAATAGGGGAACGAACGATCACTAGAACATAAGACAGGTGGGAGACAATCAGGGCTAAACAGTAACACATGAAGGGAAGTGGCTACGGGTACAGAAACGCACGAGGGACTGACAACGATAGGTAAACAAGTACAGGGGACACACATGAGACTTGCACAAGAGACTAGGGGGACAGAGAGAACAACAACATTCGGGACAACATGACAGACTAAGGACAAGGTAAACACAAAAGATAATAACAGAGGACCCAGGGGAATACAGAAGGCAAATAATGCAAATAATGATAATAAACCAAAACAAGGGAAAACACAGAGAACAAAAATGAACATAAAGCGTGGGCATGGTCCTAAGACCATGTCCAGAACATGACAGCCCCCCCCCCCCAAGGGTGGATTCCAAACGCCCTCAGAATACAAACAAAGATGGCCTGCCCAGGGAGAGTGGTGGGGGCAATAGGCCAGGTGGGCCGAAACAAGCTACAGGGCCAAGGGGCAAAACCATTTGTTGGGTTGCTTACCAAAGTCCTCGGGCCACCACACAGAAGAACATGATGCGCCAGGTGGCCTACCAAAGTCCAAAGGCCACCAGATGGAGGAGTACAACATTGCAGGAGTGTACACATCAGGTGTGGCAGGAGCACTGAGCTTGGGTGACAACAGTTGAAGAACGGCGACCTCGGGCGGCGAAGGTGGAGTGGACTGCTCTGACAGTGACCAGGGTGGAGCAGATTGCTTGGACGGCCATGGTGGAGTGGACTGCTCGGGCGAACCAGGTGTAGCGGACTGCTCAGTCGACCAGGGTGGAGCGGACTGTTCAGTCGACCAGGGTGGAGCGGACTGTTCAGTCGACCAGGGTGGAGCGGACTGTTCAGACGACCCGGGTGGAGCGGACTGCTCAGACGACCAGGTGGAGCGGACTGCTTAGGCAAACTAGGTGGAGCAGGCTGCTCTGATCAACCAGATAGAGTGGGCTGCTCCAAGGAACCAGGTGGAGCAGGCTGCTCAGGTGAAGAAGGCTGGCAAGCAGCATGCTTGGGAGCCTGGAAATCCATTCCTGATGCAGCCACCTCAGACGGGGAGGAAAAAACACAGGTGGGTGTTGGGTCAGTGAAGGAACCAGCAGTGGAGCCTGGCAGAGGGAGGTCAGAAGCAGATGAGAGATGCAACTGGGTTCCCCTGCCAGGAGTAAGGCAAGACTGTTTAAGTATGGATGTAAAAAAATAAAAAAAAAAATACTTGCCTTAGTTCCCGCTCCACTGCTGGCAAGGACCCTAGTGATTCTGCTGCTGAAGAAGCGATGACGACCCCTGAAGATGCTGGAGGAGCAGATATGATGGCCTCTGGAGACGCTGGCGAGACAGCAGATGAGGCAGTCTGAGAAGCAGCAGCTGGCGAGGGAACCAGCATAACAGATGTGGGAGCCGGCACTGCAGCTGCTGTGGGGGCCAGCGTAAAAGCTGTCATGGGAGCCGATGGTGCAGCTGCCGTGGGAGCCAACATTGAAGAGCCCTCCAGGGCTGGAAAACTCCGTGGGGCTGGAGCGGAGGTGGAAGAGTGGCGAGGACGTAAAGAAGCCAGAGCTCGGTGTGAAGAGAGAGGTGCTGAAGCTAGGGGATGCTTCCTTGTTGGCACAGGCTTCAGCGTTCCCGACAAATATCTCCCCAAACCGTGAAGTGGCTGCAGGGCTAGTGAGGCTGGCATTGGAGCTGGTGCGGACACCGGAGAGTGGCGAGGAAAGGGATGCGCTGGAGCCCGGGGACTCTTCTTCATCGGCACAAGCCTCGGTGATCCAGGTAAGTTCCTCACCATCTCACAGTACATGTGCCGGAGGTTGGAGACTGAGATTAACAGCCTGACCAGCTCGGGGTAGCTCCGCAGGCTGGGGTATGCCTCTACTACCTCAGCTGCGGCGTCCAAAAACCTCAGGGCTGCCGCCGGTGTGTGGGAGGTGCGAGCATCCAAGACAAAGTCTTCGATGGTTTGAGCTGCCCACACCTCATCTGCATCGAGTCCAAAGCTCTAGTAATCCGTGCCTGCTGAGTCCTTAGTTGGTGAGGGCAGTCTGTCATAAATCTGCTTTGGCAGGCAGATGGGGTTTTGTAATAGGACCCAAGGTAGCAGGGAGGACTATGTTGTGAGGATATTTATTAACAGAACACAAAAATAAACAGCAGCATGAGAGCTGAAAACCAAACCACAGAGGCACAAACCAACTCATGAAGGATAATTCCGAGAAAACTCGGCACACAAGGAAAACACAGGAATAAATGATAACAGGAATTATGACAATGACCACACAATGAACAGCGAACAGAGACTGAGATAAATTAGGAAACTAACAACCACTAGAACAATATGAGAAACGGGTACAGAACGGGTACAAACGGGTACAGAAACACACAAGGGACTGACAACAAGTACAGGGGACACACATGAGACTTGCACAAGAGACTAGGGGGGTACAGAGAACAACAACAACCGGGACAATGGGGACGACACGACAGATTAAGGACCGGGTAAACACAGAAGATAATAACAGGACCCAGGGGAATACAGAAGGCAAATAATGATAATAAACCAAAACATGGGAAAACACAGAGAACAAAAATGAACATAAAGCTTGGGCATGGTCCTAAAACCATGCCCAAGCTTTTTGCTTTAGTATGGTTTTATAGTGGCTAATTATACTGGTAATTTTTTCAGTGCGTCAGCGTGAGTGCCGGGTTTATCACATTACTTGATTAGTATTTCATGTCCAGTTGTGTAATAATGTGTATATACTTATCAAGCATCACATGACAAATTTGAACATAAATCTAACATTTCACCGCTGGGACTTAGAAATGCCTGTAGCTGCAGAGACACATGCTAGTGCAGAAAACCGTGTAGAAACAGTGATTGCTTACCTTCTCGCAACTGACCGTTTTCTGTGTGAAACAGTTGGTTGAAATCTGTGGTCAATTTCTTGTGTTCATATCGATCAGTCCCATTTATTTCTTTATTTTTTTGGAGGTAGCGCTGCCGTGCTTCGTTATTGAGCTTCTCAGAATAAGGAATTTTAATTTTCTGTTTGCTGTGTTCCATTGCACGTACAGTTAGGCCCAAAAATATTTGGACAGTGACACAAGTTTTGTTGTTTTAGCTGTTTACGAAAACATATTCAGGATACAATTATATAATCAATATGGGCTTAAAGTGCAGACTCTTAGCTGTAATTTGAGAGTATTCACATCCAAATTGGAGCAAGGGCTTAGGAATTACAGCTCTTTAATATGTAGCCGCCTCTTTTTCAAGGGACCAAAAGTAATTGGACAATTGACTCAGAAGGCTGCAAAAAAAAAAAAAATAACAAGGCTGCATGGGCTCTTCCCTCATTAACCTGTCATCAGTTAAGCAGTTAAAAGGTCTGGAGTTGATTCCAGGTGTGGCGTTTGCATTTGGAAGCTGTTGCTGTGAACACACAGCAACAGGAGCTCTCAATGGAGGTGAAACAGACCATCCTGAGGCTGAAAAAAAAGAAGAAATCCATCAGAGAGATAGCAGAAATGTTAGGAGTGGCCAAATCAACAGTTTGGTACATTCTGAGAAAAAAAGAGTGCACTGGTGAGCTTGGGAACTCAAAAAGGCCTTGACGTCCACGGAAGACAACAGTGGTGGATGATCGCAGAATCCTTTCCATGGCCCTTCACAACATCCACTCAAGTGAAGAACACTCTCCAGGAAGTAGGTGTATCAGTATCTAAGTCTACCATAAAGAGAAGACTTCATGAGAGTAAATACAAAGGATTCACCACAAGGTGCAAACCATTAATCAGCCTCAAAAACAGAAAGGCCAGAATTGACTTTGCCAAAAAACACCTGAAGAAGCCAGCCCAGTTCTGGAACAGCATTCTTTGGACAGATGAGACTAAGATCAACCTGTACCAGAATGATGGGAAGAAGAAAGTTTGGAGAAGAATTGGAACAGCTCATGATCCAAAGCACACCACATCTTCTGTAAAACATGGTGGAGGCAGTGTGATGCATGGGCATGCATGGCTTCCAATGGCACTGGGTCACTTGTGTTTATTGATGATGTGACAAAAGACAGAAGCAGCCGGATGAATTCTGAAGTGTATAGGGATATACTTTCTGCTTAGATTCAGCCAAATGCAGCAAAGTTGATTGGACGGCGCTTCACAGTACAGATGGACAATGATCCAAAACATACTGCAAAAGTAACCCAGGAGTTTTTTAAAGCAAAGAAGTGGAATATTCTGCAATGGCCAAGTCAGTCACCAGATCTCAACCCAATCGAGCATGCATTTCACTTGCTCAAGACAAAACTTAAGGCAGAAAGACCCACAAACAAGCACCAACTGAAGACAGCTGCAGTAAAGGCCTGGCAAAGCATCACAAAGGAGGAAACCCAGCATCTGGTGATGTCCATGGGTTCCAGACTTCAGGCATTCATTGCCTGCAAAGGATTCTCAACAAAATATTGAAAAGTAACATTTTACTTAGGGTTGTATTTATTTGTCCAATTACTTTTGAGCCCCTGAAATGAGGAGTGTTTGTATAAAAATAGCTACAATTCCTACATGTTTAATCATATATTTTTGTTCAACCCCTTGAATTAAACCTTAAAGTCTGCACTTCAGTTCCATTGTAGTTGTTTCATTTCAAATCCAATGTGGTGGCATGCAGAGCTCAAATCATGAAGATTGTGTCACTGTCCAAATATTTCTGGGCCTAACTGTATGTCTGTCCCCATTAGCAATTGAACTAGACTAAAAGTAAATAAAGAAGCCAGACCATGACAATGGCGACAATGGCCCAGAATGCAGCGCGGTATGATGTGGCATGACGTCAATGTCCATTCTCTATAGTATTTTGAGAACTGGAGCTAATCTACAGGAATGTTATTTACTTCCCCCTGGACGCTCTTTGAAAGTGATGATGTAACTTAACGTGAGTCTGTTTGTAGTCTTTCAATTTATGTATTTATTTTCACAACCTTATACCTTGACAGTTAGACACCAACCCATACTGTTATTTATATGGAAAATTATCTTTTAAATTGACAAACCTCATATGTGTAACTCGTGGCAAAATTCAATCCAGAGCAAAAGATAATTTCACTCTTGCCATTCACTTCAATGGAGATTTTTTTCCAATTCAAGGTCCCATATGCAGAAGTAGACGGGGTGTGACTTAGGCTCTCTATAGTACAAGAGTATGAGTATGATGTCATAGTCACCGTAGTTGTAGTCTTTTCAGTGTTCCTATACCCAGAAAAAGAAAGTTGCAAAGTGCTTACATTGTGTTACATTGTGAATCATCTTTTACAACCTTACTTAGAATGATTTGTTTCATACATGTCTCTTTAAATTCCTAAGAGCCATGTTTAACTCCACTCTCCCTCTTGCGTGACTATAGCCAGTCTTAGCTGGCTAGCTCCTAGCTCCGGTATAAGCTTGATCCAACTGACGTCAATTCTTCTTAAAGAATGAATGACATAATACATCAATTGTGGGCAGGGGCGTGTGGTTTCAGTGGTCGAGAGGATATGACTGGTCCTAGGAGTACAATAAATACAGACATTTTTCACATCGATGAGGTAAATGAGAAGTTAATTGCTGGTATTGTTAAAACACTGTCAAACTCAAAAACTAATGATATCTACAATATGAGCACCTCCTTTCTCAAAATGCACAGCAAAATATTAATCAAACCACTGACTCATCTCATTAATCTCTCCATTAGGTCTAGTACATTTCCATCTGGCTGGAAAAAAGCTGTCGTCATACCAGTTCATAAATCAGGCAGTAAAGACGATATATGCAATTACCGCCCAATCTCTATCTTACCAGTCCTATCTAAGGTTCTTGAAAAAGTTGTAGCTACACAGCTGATAGACTACTTACAAGACAGTCAACTTCTTCATCCACATCAATTTGGTTTTAGACCAGGATACTCAACAGAAACAGCAAATTGTTGCCTTATTGAAAACGTCAAACAGTCCTTGGACAGGGGTAATGTGGTAGGAGCTGTTTTTCTAGATCTCAAAAAGGCTTTCGATACTGTAAACCACAGTTTGCTTTTATCCAAAATGGTATCTTTTAACTTCTCCCCAAATACATTAGAATGGTTTGCATCTTATCTCCAGAATAGAGAACAGTGTGTAAAAGTTCACCAGGATAAATCCTCATTTTTAAACAACCGCATGGGTATCCCACAAGGGTCCATTCTTGGTCCTTTACTTTTCAGCATTTTTATTAATGACCTGCCGTTACACTGCTCAGCTGCAACATGCCAACTTTATGCAGATGATGCAGTTATTTACACAGCTGCCAAGACTCCAGCACAGGCTGCAGATGTACTGTCTACAAGTATGGTTGATGTCCAAGAGTGGCTCCTCAAGAACCATCTATTGCTGAACCTTCAGAAAACAGTCTCAATGTGCTTTTCAATCAAAAAATGTAACCTGCAACATTTTAAAGTTAATATACATGATCATGACATCAGTTTAGCTACAGAATTCAAATACCTTGGCATTGTACTAGATCCTCAACTCAAATTTAATCTTCATATAAAGAAAATTTCAAAAACAGTAAAAAAAAATCTGAACTGCTTTAAATTAATTAGATATTACATACCTTACGAAGCAGCTGCACTGTATATGCATTCTATGGTTTTTTCTCATATATCATACTGTTTGACAGTCTGGGCTCAAGCAGCCCCTTCCACAATAAGACATATAGGTTCATTATATAATCAAACCCTAAAAATCTTGGACAAAAAGCCCATTAGGTGGCATCACTGTAATGTTTTAAAAAAATACAACCTATTGAGTTTTGAGAGCTTCATTGACCTCTGTCTTCTGAAATTAACGTTCAAATGTTTCCATAAATCAGCACCCGAGCCACTTGCTGGTTTCGTCCAAAGACAGGACAGCAGCAGAGCCACCAGGAGTTCTGTTAACAATAACTGTAAAATATTCCACCGCAGAACCACATTTGGACAAACAGCTTTCTCTATAAAGGGCAGTCACATCTGGAACACAATGCCAAATGAAATTAAAATAATAACGGACTTTAAAACATTCACTAAAAATGTTAAAAACTGGCTGAAAAATAAACAAGAATGTACTCATGTATGAATTAATTGTCTGCAAAGTGAGAGTGAATGAAGGGAAGGAATAAATGTGTTTGTTTATAGTGAGTGACGGAGGGAGGAAGGCCTGAAATAGGCAAATGTGAGTTATGTTATATGTGTTAAATGTGAGTCAGGCTGTTATATTTGTGTATTTATAATATTTATAATATTTATGTTAAATGTGAGTCAGGCTGTTATATTTGTGTATTTATAATATTTATAATATTTATAATTGTGTATTTATAATTTTTCTGCATTGATGTATGTGGTTATTGTGTATATTTTTTATCTTGATTCTTTTTTCTAAAGCCCATCCAGGGACAAGAGTTGCAAATTAGCTAATAGCTATACACTCTATGTGCAACACATCAGATTGATTGTCTTTGATTAATTGTCTATGTTTATTGCACTGTCCCTGTCAAATAAACTAATCTACTACTACACATTTGAGAATGAGTGGCTAAACTGCAAGTTTCAGCTAGCCGCCAACCACCTTGCCAGGCTAATGCTAATTAATGTAGCATCACGGTGAAAATATAACAAAATATGCCAGAATGACACAAGATGTATTATAAACTGTGGAGTAGTGAATGAAGTGGAAACAGGGATGTTTATTAGGTTGACTGAAATCTAAAGAAAATAATATAAACCGTGCTGTGTCTGACACAGAAACGATATAAAGGCCATGTGGGTTTTTTTTTTTTAAGAGAAGTGAGGGTTTTGATGTTTTTTTTGTTTTGTTTTGTTTTTTAATAATAATGTGATCAATAGATGCATTTCAGAAGGTTAAAATCTACAAAAACACAATTTGTGTGTCACACTTTGAATATTTCCTGTGATGGAAAAATTTCAGTGAAATAGAATTGATAAATTCACTAAAATGATTAAAGCTACTGTTATTTCTGTTAAGAATAGGTTGCTACAATACAAACAAGCACATTTCTAACCAGCTGTCAAATCAGTGAAACCAAAGTAACTCAGAGTATGATCAAATGTACTTGAGTGCAAGTAGAATTTTTCCTCCTTTATATACTCAAATAAGAGTGAGAAGTATATTCCAATAAAAATCAGTAAAGTACAGTTATGTAAAAAAGTTACTTACCTGTGCTTCAGTAAATTTAACTCTTTACTACCCACCTCTCATATTAGTACCATTAGAATTCTACCAGAGGTCCTAAGAAATAATAATAATAATGGCATACTGGGTAAAGGAAATGGGTAGAAATAAAAAAAAAAAGAAGAGGATTTTTTTTTATTTGTTTGTGGAACAAATGACGTTTGGGAATGGTGATCATGGGCAGAGTAATTAAAAGGCCTTGAACTTTGTAACAGCTGACTGATGATTAATTTCCAGCTTAGTCAAACTCTCCACTGTTTGCTGCCCCTGCAGAGGCAACTGGATCGGAGAGGCCCCATACCAGCATGGTCGCCCTTGTTCTCAGTGCCCTCCCAGTTATGGTGGCAGGTGTAAAAATAATTTGTGTTACAAAGGTGAGCAAACTCCACATGATCTTCATTCATTTAAACATCAAACACTACTCGCCTTAATGCCATCTTTACCTTCTTACATCTTCAATGCTCAGAAACTGAAGATATGAATGAAGTGGAGAAAGTTCCACTCCCACCCAGGACCACTGCCAGACCTGTCCCACCAAAGAAACCAGTGTCCAAACCGTTTACACCTGGGACCCCATCCTCAAAAACACCCAGCAACCCCTATCTTGGTACAGCATAGATAATTATGAATAATTAAGTACAATCTTGATCTTTTAATGTTTTGCATTATCTACTAACTTGTGGTTTTGTTCTTACAGCTCACAATATAAAGTGTGAGACAAAGCTGCGGGATAAGTGTAGAGGAGCAACCTGCAACAGGTCAGGTTATTTTGACTGCTTTTGATGTTCTAGTAAAATATAGTTTTATAATGTTTAATTAACAACAACTCTCAAACTCATTTTCTGTCTGCAGATTCAAGTGTCCAGCTAATTGTCTGAATAAGACAGGAAAAGTTTGGGGAACTGTCTCTTATGATGTGGTGAGTCTGTCCAACATGTTACAAACATGTTGCAGCATCCAACAATTTAATGTGAAACAAGATTTAAATAAATCATGTTTCAGACTAGGCATGTGGTAAATGAGTGATACAGTCCGTTAAATGGACAAAAATGAGTATTGTATTGAATATCAGTCTGTGTTTTGTTAAAGGCACACTAATGAGGAAATGCTCTTAATTATGCTATAATAACTGCAATGTCAAATTCAGTCTGGTAGTGTGGTGGTTTTCTTTTTTTTTTTTGCAACTTTCAGTTTTCTGATGGTTGGTAACTCAGTGCTACAAACAGAATAAAAAAAAATCACACACACACAAAAAAACCTTTTATGCTGTGTGCAAAATGTTTTGTTTTTAACTCCAGAGAAAGGTGCTAAACATTATACAAAAGTAAAATGCCCACAATTAACTTTTAAAGTTAATTATGCTGCCTATTTTAGTATAACAAACTCACTTTAATTAGACAGTGACATAACCCACAAATACTTGGATATCAAAGGCAAAATCAACTTTATTATCAATTCTGCCATATGTACACAACAAAGAAAAATTGCATTTCTCTCTACTTCGATGCAGTAAAATAGAATATCAAAAAAAAACAAAACAGCAAGCGTCAATATATACAATATAGAAAATGGTATTGTATGAAAAAAGGCAGTGCAATATGTGTGTGTGTGTGTGTGTGTGTGTGTGTGTGTGTGTGTGTGTGTGTGATTTATCTTGCAATCTTGAGTCCTGAGTAAAATAGAATGGTGAACCTGAATAGACTAAATAAATAAGTAAAAGAACAAGATCGCGGATACAAGCGGCTGAAATGAGCTTTCTCTGTAGGATTCCTGGACTCACCCTCAGAGATAAGGTGAGGAGCTCAGTCATCCGGGAGAGGCTCAGAGTAGAACCGCTGACTCCTCCACATTGAAAGGAGTCAGCTGAGGTGGTATGGGCATCTGATTAGGATGCCTCCTGGACGCCTCCCACTTGAGGTGTTTTGGGCACGTCCCACTGGGAGGAGACCCCAGGGCAGACCCAGGACTCGGTGGAGAGACTATGTCTCCCAGCTGGTCTGGGAACATCTTGGTATCCTCTCTGAAGAGCTGGAGCAGGTGGCTGGGGAGAGGGAAGTCTGGGCTTCTGTGCTTGAACTGCTGCCTCCGCGACCCGGGCCTCTGGAAAAGCAGTAGAAGATGGATGGATGGATGGAATAAGTAAAAGTGGCTGGTGCTGGTAATAGAAGACATCTCTATTGTCATTCAGTCCATACAACCAATCATGTACAGTAGAACAAAATTACATTTCTTCTATCTACAATGTTAATCGCATGTAGAATCAGAGGGGTCGCTGCCATGTAAGGCGCCGGCACAGACAACTTCTCCCATTCTATTACACTGAGCACGAAGCTAAAAGGTGGGAAGTACAATTTTTATATGGTCTTTGGTATGACCCTGCCGGGACTTGAATCCCCAACCTCCTGGTTCTGGGGCGGATGCTCTATCAACTAGGCCACGACTCCGGTCTTGTGCAGTTCACCTTAATGGTGATATAGTCCAGGAGATGTGGTCCAGAGTTTATGAGGGCAGACAGAGAAGGGCAGGAAGAACTGGGAGAGAGTTCATATAGGTATAGACTTTTTTTTATCAGATAAAATACCTTCATATCCCATTTAAGGTTTGATGTTATGTTTTATATTTAAGATTCAAAAGATTTAAGGATTTTTATTTGTCAATACTTCTATACATACAGGACATACAGCAGAATTGAAATGCCAGTTTTCTCTCTCTCTTAGTGGTGTGCACAATGTATAAGAAAGAAGGGATAAGGATGAAAAACAGCAATGCTACTCATAGTGCAAATAAAGATAAAACACAACAATCCTTTGTACAGAAAAAAAGTAGAGCAGTAATACCCGTAGTTGCAAGTTCAATGCGGTAGTGGAGGTGCAGACAGTGACAGATTGGACTTCGCATGATCAGTGTTGCAATAACAGACAGCAGTAAGTAGGACATTTGTGCAAATGGTTGCAGTAAGGTACAGAGACATACAGCGGCAGATGTATTACTGTTGGTGTGCCAAGTCTTTCTGTGCAAACAGCTGAGGTAGTTATTGTGTGAGTGAGTGTGTTATGGTCCTAGGGTGAGGGGTGAAGGGGTGCAGGAGGAGTGGGCAGAGTTCAGGGTCCTGATAGCCTAGTGAACAAAGCTGTTTAGCAGTCTCGTGGAGCGGGCCTGGAGGCTCCGGTACCTTCTCCTTGAGGGCAGGGGGCTGAAGAGGGAGTGTGGGGGTGGGAGGTATCACCTGCGATGTTGATGGTTCTGTGGGTGAGGCGAGTGTGGTAGATGTCTGAGAGACAGGGCAGAGGGGCACCGATGATCTTACTGGCAGTTTTCATTGTGCATTGTAGAGTCTTCCGGCAAGAGGCGATGCAGCTTCCATACCACACCGTGATGGAGCTGGTGAGGATGCTCTCAATGGTACCCCGCTAGAATAAGCACATGATGGGGGGTGGGACTCATGCTCTCTTCAGTTTGCGGAGGAAATGGAGGTGAGTTTGAGCCTTCTTGGCCAGTGATGTGGTGTTGTTAGACCAGGAGAGGTCCTCGGAGATGTGCACCCCCAGGAACTTACTGCTGCTCACCCCTCCACAGCTGCTCCATCGATGATCAGAGGGGGATGCTTTGTGTGTCCTCTCCTGAAGTCGACCACAATCTCCTTGAATTTTCCCACATTCAGGAAGAGACTATTGTCTTTACACCACTGGACCAGTTGGCTCACTTCATTTCTGTAGTTGGCCTCTTTATTGTTGGTGATGAGGCCCACCACCGTCGTGTCATCTGCAAACTTGATGATGTGGTTGGTGCTGTAGGCTAGTACGCAGTCATGGGTCAGCAGGGTGAAGAGCAGCGGGATGAGCACACACCCTTGTGGGGCCCCTGTGTTCAGTGTGATGGTCTTGGAGGTATTGCTGCTGCCAACCCGTACGTTCTGTGGGTTCCCTGTGAGAAAGTCCAGCACCCAGTTACAGAGAGAGGTTTTGAGTCCCAAGTGTCTGAGTTTTTGTATTAGGTGCTGGGGGATGATTGTGGTGAATGCTGAACTGAAGTCGAAGAACAGCATTCACACATAGGAGTTCTTTGAGTCCAGGTGGGCGAGGGCTTGGTGGAGAGCAGCAGAGATGGCATTTTCTGTGGATCTGTTTGACCAGTATGCAAACTGAGATGGGTCATGGGAGAGAGGGTGGATTTGATGTTCTGCATGACCGGTCGCTCAAAGCACTTCATTATGATGGAGTTCAGTGCGACTGGCCAGTAATCATTGTAGCTGGATGGGACGGGCTTCTTTGGGACTGGTATTATGGTAGCAGTTTTGAAACACGTGGGGACAACAGCTTGACTCAGGAAGATGTTGGCCAGGACATTCTTGAGCTCCTCCGCACAGTCCTTCAGAATGTGACCTGGTATGTTGTCTGGTCCAGCTGCCTGATCCTGGAGAGGGTCTTCTTCATGCTAGCAGGATCCAGACTTACAGGTATAGCCTGCTCGTCTGAGGGAAGCGTGGTCTTTTGTGCTGATGTGCTGTGTTGTTTTGTGCTTCAAAGCGGCCAAAGAAGTCATTTATGTTGTTAAGCAGTGTGTGATGTCACTCGCACAGGTCTAAGGTGGAGGTTTGTAAAATAAAACGAATGCTCCTATTCAATGTGCCTAGTTTACTCCCATGTATTATATTTTTGTTAAATTTTGATTTTACTCTGCCTGCCTGACTTTCAGCAATCAAGTATTTGCCGAGCTGCTATCCATGCTGGAGTCATCGATAATAATGGAGGACTCATCGATGTCAAAAGGACAGACAAGTTTCCGTTCTTTGTGAGATCCACAAAAAATGGCATTGAGTCTCTGAGGTAGATATGCTTAATTTTCTCAACTGTTGGAAATGCCATTTGTCTCACATAGAAATCACATTCCCCATTTTCCTGATTTTACAGTAAATATAAGCCTGGCAATGCCTTTGTGGTGGCCAAAGTGGAAGGTAAGTAAAGCAAGACTTTTCTTGTTTTTAATTCTGAGATCTACATAAATCATATATTTAATATATCAGCAGTCAAATGTATACATTAGGTACAGTGTATAATGTTTTTTTTCCCCTTTTCCCTTTGCAACAGAAATTATTGCTGATTGTTACACCACAGTAGCTGAAATCTGCCCTTACCGAGAACCATCCTCACATTGTCCAAGGTGCCGTACATTTTGTTGTTGGTAAAACATGAATTAGGTTTTAAATGAAAGATTTTACAGTATGGACTTGCCATCTATCAAATCTTGCATTTTACAATTATTTAAATTTTGGTTTATAAATATTATTTATTCATTACAAACTGTCTTTGCTAGAAGTCATAAATCCTCTTGGATATTAATTCACAAGTGTCATTGTTGGTATTAGTTTTTCTGCTTTAAAGTAGTGTCTATAAATGCAAAATATGGATGATAAAATGTCAACCTTATGGTTATTTTACAGCAGCTGTTTTGACAGAACTGTAAGGAAAAATTATGTGCTACTTAGGACTGGGCAATTTCAGCATTTCAGTTAATTGAACCTTTCACATTGTGTTTTTTTTCTGTTCTTGTGTTTTTCCAATCCTTTCTTCTCCCTTGTAGTTTACTGGCAAGGCTTGTAATTAAGCAATACTGTGTAAGAGTGTGGTATCAATGAATATATCACTATGGTGATTCAGTAGTAAATGAGAATAATATATTAAAGAATATATAATATTTTTCTTAATATTATAAGAATATATAATATATAATAAAGAATAGGCCTTTTGTCATTTCACACATGTAACCAGATTAAATACTGTCCAGTGCCGAAGTCAGTGTTTATGCACTTACCTCTTGAGGGTTTCTGGGTCACTATGTTATGTGATTATGTTATCACCACAGGGATTACGAGTCTCTGATGGGGTTCTTAAATACAGCCTTAGTTTTTCCATTTTGTTATCCATTCCCACTGTAAAGTGGTCGAGATAACATGGAGAGCAGTCAGAGACTAACAGCAATTTAGCTTTGCCATATTTCTGTTAGTTTCCACAGTTTCACTTTTTCTCTGCATCTTCAAATGAAATAGTCAATCATCACATACTATATGGACAGACACTGCATTTCTTTTCAGTACAGACTGTTTTACAAGCACTGACTGTGCTGCTTCTGTGGTGTGGAATCGCATGATCATGCACACAGGAGATGTTTTAAATACACATGGACACAACAGGGAGAAGGGAATCAAAACAAACAAAAAACCTGATATGAGCAAGACTATGTTGGTTATATGACCATTTCAGCATTTATTTTGGTTAATCGCCCAGCCCTAGTGTTACTAATTAATAATATAATAATAGTAATAGCAGTTAAGGCTCTCTGCATATGTACAGGTGCATCTCAGTAAATTAGAATGTGATTGAAAAGTTGATATAGTTCAGTAATCCAATTCAAAAAATGAAACGCCTGTATTATATAGATTCATTACACAAATATTCATATATTTCAAATGTTTGTTTTTTTAAATATTGATGGTTATGAAAATCCCAAATTCAGTTTCTCAAAGAATTAGAATATTACATACAATTAATTTTTAAAAATTGATTTTTAATAGAAATGTTGGCCAACTGAAAAGTATGTCCATGTACACACTCAATACTTGGTTGGGGCTTTTTTTTGCATGAATTACTGCATCGATGCGGCGTGGCATGAAGGTGATCAGCCTGTGGTACCGCTGAGGTGTTATGAAGACCCAGGTTGTTTTGATAATGGCCTTCAGCTCGTCTGCATTGTTGGGCCTGGTGTCTCTCATCTTCCTCTTGCCAGTACCACATAGATTCTCTATGGGGTTTAGGAGAGTTTGCATGGCCAATCAAGCATAGTGATACCATGGTCATTAAACCATGTTTTGGTATTTTTGGCAGTGTTAACAGGTGCCAAGTCCTGCTAGAAAATGAAATCAGCATCTCCATAAAGTTTGTCAGCAGTGGGAAGTATGAAGTGCTCTAAAATTTCCTGGTAGACGCGCTGAATTTGGACTTTATAAAACACAGTGGACAAACACCAGCAGATGACATGGCTCCTCAAATCATCACTGACTGTAGAAACTGTCATGAATCGTCAAGAATTGCCCCTCGGGGCAGAGAGGAAGACCAACGCACTGAAATGTGAGTTTTTGAGATTTATTAACAACAACAAAACACAAAGTCCAAAAGAGTGCTCTAACACAAAATTCAAACAAACACGCAAACTTACGAGTAAAGTGCGCCAGAATGAGGGCTGCGTTCTGGTGGAGACGAGCAAAGGGAAACTCAAGACTGCGGCAACGAGAAATAAAAATAACCGCCCTTAAATAAGGTCAGAAACAAATCACATAAGTAATGACAGGTGTGGGTCACATGAGCAGGCAGAAGGTAACAATGATTCATAATTTGGACCAGCTGGGAGCAATGACAGGGCAGCGACCAGAGCTGACAGCTGACAGGGACAATGCCCACACGGAACACAAACCCGGAAACGCCACTGACAGCTGTCAACCCGGAGGGAGAACACAACAGTAAGGGATATCAAGGATAAAATATCAACAAATGCAGACTGAAATATAAATACAAATTAATACAAAATAAGAGTGTAACAAAACTATGACATAAACAGGAAAATAGAAAACAGTACAAGAATTACAAAAACCAAAAGGTAACAAAATACAATAAATATATAAATATAGAGAAAAAGCCATGAGACTGAACATGGCCGAAACCTCCAGTGCTCAGCTCATGACAGAAACTTCACACTGGACCTCAAGCAACTTGCATTCTGCCCCTCTCCACTCCTTCAGACTCTGGGACCTTGATTTCCAAATGAAATGCAAAATTTACTTTCATCTGAAAAGAGGTCATCTGCTGGTATTGGTCCACTGTGTGTTATCAAGTCCAAAGATAGCACAATCGTTTCTACTCTGTCAAAAAGGCCGTTGTAAAATAGGCCCGTTGCAAAATAAATTGCATTTCTGTGGCTCAAATCTTTGGTGAATTCACACTAACATCTCATTGATTCCTCAGAATCTTCTGCCCAGACAACTGTAAAACACAACCTTCATACTGGTCACCAGTAATTGGAAACAACATTTACTCAGATGTGAGTAAGACATGTTTTCATTGTGTATCATCCCAACTTTTACCCACCACAAGTGATCACTAATCTTTTTCCTCTTGTCAGTTTCTCCTTATTTATGTGGTAAATTTAAAACTGTTTGTACCACTCCAGCTTTTTTATGATGCAGACTCATCTTGAGTTAATAGTATAGTTTTGTTTGGTTTTGTTTTAGAATTATCTGATTATTGAATTGTTTAGTTGAATTACACATTTGTTGATTC
Organism: Pholidichthys leucotaenia; assembly: GCA_020510985.1. NCBI lineage: Eukaryota > Metazoa > Chordata > Actinopteri > Cichliformes > Pholidichthyidae > Pholidichthys > Pholidichthys leucotaenia. The sequence goes on along the minus strand of CM035837.1, from coordinate 319,995,711 downwards.
TGCTGTAATAGAAAAAGTGGATGCATGTCTGGGTTCCATGGAAGTGATGGAAAGCAACCAAATTATCCGTCCATCCATCCATCCATCCATCCATCCACCTTCTACCACTTTTCCGGAGGTCCGGGTCGCGGAGGCAGCAGTTCAAGCAGAGAAGCCCAGACTTCCCTCTCCCCAGCCACCTGCTCCAGCTCTTCAGAGAGGATACCAAGGCGTTCCCAGACCAGCTGGGAGACATAGTCTCTCCACCGAGTCCTGGGCCTGCCCCGGGGTCTCCTCCCAGTCCGACGTGCCCGAAACACCTCAAGTGGGAGGCGTCCAGGAGGCATCCTAATCAGATGCCCATACCACCTCAACTGACTCCTTTCAATGTGGAGGAGCAGCGGTTCTACTTTAAGCCTCTCCTGGATGGCTGAGCTCCTCACCCTATCTCTGAGGGTGAGTCCAGCAATCCTACGGAGAAAGCTCATTTCAGCTGCTTGTATCCGCGATCTTGTTCTTTCGGTCATTACCCAAAGCTCGTGACCATAGGTGAGAGTAGGAACGTAGATTGACTGGTAAATCGACAGCTTTGCCTTAGAACTAAGCTCCCTCTTCACCACAACAGACCGGTACAACGTCTGCATCACTGCAGATACTGCTCCGATCCGTCTGTCAATCTCTCACTCCATTCTCCCCTCACTCGTGAATAAGACCCCAAGATACTTAAACTCCTCCACTTGGGGCAGGAGCCTGTCCCCAACCCAGAGAGGACAATCCACCTTTTTCCGGCTGAGGACCATGGACTCGGACTTGGAGGTGCTGATTCTCATCCCAGCCGCTTCACACTCAGCAGCAAACCGTCCCAGCAAGAGCTGTAGGTCATTGCTGGATGAAGCCAACAGGACAACATCATCTGCAAACAACAGAGATGAGATCCTGTGGTCACCAAGCATGACACCCTCCATTCCCTAGCTGTGCCTAAAAATCCTGTCCATAAAAATTATGAACAGGATCGGTGACAAAGGGCAGCGCTGGTGGAGTACAACTCTCACTGGGAATGAGTCCGACCGAGTGTTGGCAATACGAACCAAACTCTCACAACGGTCGTACAGAGACCAAATAGCTCGTAACAACAAGCCCAATACCCCATACTCCCGAAGCACCCCCCACAAAAAACCACGAGGGACGCAGTCAAATGCCTTCTCCAAGTCCTCAAAACACATGTAAACTGGTTGGGCAAACTCCCACGAACCCTCGAGAATTCTCGAGAGGGTAAAGAGCTGGTCCAATGTGCCCCGGCCAGGACGAAAACCACATTGCTCCTCCTGAATCCAAGGTTCGACCAATGGCCGGACTCTCCTCTCCAGTACCTTGGCATAGACCTTTCCAGGGAGGCTGAGGAGTGTGATCCCTCTAAAGTTGGAGCACACCCTCCGGTCCCCTTTTTTGAAGAGAGGAACCACCACCCCGGTTTGCCATGCCAAAGGCACTGCCCCCGACCTCCACGCAATGTTGCAGAGGCGTGTCAACCATGACAGCCCAACAACATCCAGGGCCTTGAGGCCCTGGGCGAATCTCCCCAGGGCGAATCTCGTCCACCCCCGGGGCCCGGCCACCAAGGAGATTTTTAACCACCTTGGCGACCTCAGCCCCTGTGATAGACGAGTCATGCCCCTCGTCCACAAACCCTGCTTCCTCTGTGGAAGGCGTATCGGTGGGATTGAGGAGATCCTCAACCAAATCATAGTATAAAAATGTCACAGGGAGAATGGTGAGCCACAGACTGTGGAGGATATGTTATCCTCTGTGATGTGACCACTGAAGAGACTCATCTAAACATTACAGTGGGATGAAAGCGTTTGGCCACTCTGCATATTTTTAATTGAAAGGATGTAAACACAGTCTCTGTAGGATATGGAAAAAATACAATATTACCAGCAAACATCCATCCATCCATCCATCCATCTTCTACCGCTTTTCCGGAGGTCCGGGTCGCGGAGGCAGCAGTTCAAGCAGAGAAGCCCAGACTTCCCTCTCCCCAGCCACCTGCTCCAGCTCTTCAGAGGGGATACCAAGGCGTTCCCAGACTAGCTGGGAGACATAGTCTCTCCACCGAGTCCTGGGTCTGCCCCGGGGTCTCCTCCCAGTGGGACGTGCCTGAAACACCTCAAGTGGGAGACGTCCAGGAGGCATCCTAATCAGATGCCCATACCACCTCAACTGACTCCTTTCAATGTGGAGGAGCAGCGGTTCTACTCTGAGCCTCTCCCGGATGACTGAGCTCCTCACCCTATCTCTGAGGGTGAGTCCAGCAATCCTACGGAGAAAGCTCATTTCAGCCGCTTGTATCCGCGATCTCGTTCTTTCGGTCATTACCCAAAGCTCGTGACCATAGGTGAGAGTAGGAACGTAGATTGACTGGTAAATCGACAGCTTTGCCTTAGAACTAAGCTCCCTCTTCACCACAACAGACCGGTACAACGTCCGCATCACTGCAGATGCTGCTCCAATCCGTCTGTCGATCTCTCGCTCCATTTTCCCCTCACTCGTGAACAAGACCCCAAGATACTTAAACTCCTCCACTTGGGGCAGGAGCCTGTCCCCAACCCGGAGAGGACAATCCACCTTTTTCCGGCTGAGGACCATGGACTCGGACTTGGAGGTGCTGATTCTCATCCCAGCCGCTTCACACTCAGCGGCAAACCGTCCCAGCAAGAGCTGTAGGTCATTGCTGGATGAAGCCAACAGGACAACATCATCTGCAAACAACAGAGATGAGATCCTGTGGTCACCAAGTATGACACCCTCCATTCCCTGGCTGCGCCTAGAAATCCTGTCCATAAAAATTATGAACAGGACCGGTGACAAAGGGCAGCCCTGGCGGAGTCCAACTCTCACTGGGAATGACTCCGACCGAGTGTTGGCAATACGAACTAAACTCTCACAACGGTCGTACAGAGACCGAATAGCTCGTAACAACAAGCCCGATACCCCATACTCCCGAAGCACCCCCCACAAAAATCCACGAGGGACGCGGTCAAATGCCTTCTCCAAGTCCACAAAACACATGTAAACTGGGTGGGCAAACTCCCACGAACCCTCAAGAATTCTCGAGAGGGTAAAGAGCTGGTCCGATGTGCCACGGCCAGGACGAAAACCACATTGCTCCTCCTGAATCCGAGGTTCGACCAACGGCCGGACTCTCCTCTCCAGTACCTTGGCATAGACCTTCCCAGGGAGGCTGAGGAGTGTGATCCCTCTAAAGTTGGAGCACACCCTCCGGTCCCCTTTTTTGAAGAGAGGAACCACCACCCCGGTTTGCCATGCCAAAGGCACTGCCCCCGACCTCCACGCAATGTTGCAGAGGCGTGTCAACCATGACAGCCCAACAACATCCAGGGCCTTGAGGTACTCGGGGCGAATCTCGTCCACCCCCGGGGCCCGGCCACCAAGGAGATTTTTAACCACCTTGGCGACCTCAGCCCCTGTGATAGGCGAGTCATCCCCCTTGTCCCCAAACCCTGCTTCCTCTGTGGAAGGCGTATCAGTGGGATTGAGGAGATCCTCGAAGTATTCCTTCCACCGCCCGACGATATCCCCAGTTGAAGTCAACAGTGTCCCATCCGCACCATACACAGTGTGGACGGGGAGCTGCTTTCCCCTCCTGAGCCGCCGAACAGTTTGCCAGAATCTCTTTGAAGCCGACCGAAAGTCTTGTTCCATGGCCTCACCGAACTCCTCCCATACCCGGGTTTTTGCTTCAGCAACCACCCGAGCTGCACTCCGCTTGGCCTGCCGGTACACCTCAGCTGCTTCGGGAGTCCCACAAGCCAACCAAGCTTGATAGGACTCCTTCTTCAGCTTAATGGCCCCCCTCACCACTGGTGTCCACCACTTGGTTCGGGGGTTGCCACCACGAGATGCACCGACCACCTTGCGGCCGCAGCTCTGGGCCGCCGCTTCAACAACAGAGGTGGAGAACATGGCCCATTCAGACTCCATGTCTCCAGACTCCCTCGGAATGTGGTTGAAGTTCTTCCGGAGGTGGGAGTTGAAGACCTCCCGGACAGGGGCCTCAGCCAGACGCTCCCAGCACACCCTCACTATACGTTTGGGTCTACCAGGTCTGAATGGCTTCCTCCCCTGCCATCGGATCCAACTCACCACCAGGTGGTGATCAGTTGACAGCTCTGCACCTCTCTTTACTCGGGTGTCCAAGACATACGGTCGCAGGTCTGATGATACGATAACAAAATCGATCATCGACCTGCGGCCTAGGGTGTCCTGGTGCCAGGTGCACATATGGACACCCTTATGCTTGAACATGGTGTTCGTTATGGACAGACTGTGGTTAGCACAGAAGTCCAATAACTGAACACCACTCGGGTTCAGATCGGGCAGGCCGTTCCTCCCAATCACCCCCCTCCAGGTTTCACTGTCGTTGCCCACGTGCGCATTGAAGTCCCCCAGTAGGACAATGGAGTCTCCAGGAGGAGCACCCTCCAGCACCCCAGTCACAGACTCCAAAAAGGGTGGGTACTCTGAAACATCATTTGGTGCATAGGCACAAATGATGGTCAGGACCCGTTTCCCAACCCGAAGGCGCAGGGAAGCAACCCTTTCGTCCACCGGGGAAAACTCCAATATAGAGGCAGCAAGGTGGGGCGATACAAGAATACCTACCCCTGCTCGTCGCCTCTCGCCTGGGGCAACTCCAGAAAAGGCCAAGCTCCAGCCCCTCTCCAGGAGACTGGTTCCGGAACCGGAGCTGTGTGTTGAGGTGAGGCCGACTATATCTAGCCGGTATCGCTCAATCTCGTACACCAGCTCAGGCTCCTTCCCCACCAGAGAGGTGACATTCCACGTACCAAAAGCCAGTTTAGAAAGCTTGGGATCAGTCCGCCAAGGTCTCCGCCTTTGACTGCTACCTAATCCACATAGCACCGGACTTCCATGATCCCTCCTGCAGGTGGTGAACCTACTGGAGGGCGGACCCATGTAACTCCTTCGGGCTGAGCCCGGCCGGGTCCCATGGGTGGAAACCTGGCCACCAGACGCTAGCCTTCGAGCCCCTCCCCCAGGTACCAGCAAACACTAATGCATAATTATTTAATAATTATTAGTGTTTGCTGTTTACCAGCAAACACTAATGCATAATTATTTGATAAAGTTAACAAAATAACAAAAAGAAAATCAAGACACAACTGCAAAAGTGCAAACTTTTAAGTGCACACTTATTTAACTAAAAACACCATTTTTTTTTTAAATCACAAAAATACTATGCTATTTGTCAAGAGACGCCCAAATTTAGATTGGTTCAGAGCATCTCTATACATACCGTAGATCATTTTGGTCCCTGTGGCTTTGCATATGAGCAGAAAAGGTCACAGTTTGGTGGTTAAAAAAGCTGCAAATTTATGGGGAAAAAGCCACAACTTCACAAAAATCACCAAAATTTCTGACAACTGTATTATGCAAAATTTAAAAGGAAGAAATTTTTCAAAAAAAAAATCACAAATTTATGATAAAAAAGTAACAAAGTTGGAATAAAATAGACAAATTTATGAGAAAAAAGTTCCAAATTGACAGTAAAAATAGCAAATTTTGTTAGATAAAAATTTTATAAGTAAAAAAAAAATCATATTTACTGCAGGTACAAACTGCCAAAACAAAGGGAAAAAAAAATCACAAATTTGTGATAATTAAGCTGGAAAAAGCCACAATGTTAGTTATATAGAACAAAACAGCAAATTTTCAAGGAAAAAAAAACACACAAATCTGTTAGAAGAGAGTTGCAGATTTAAGGGGGAAAAAAACCCACAAATTTGCTAAAAAACAAAACAAAAAAACCCCAAAACTGATTTATAAATTTATCCACCTTATTCCTAGGCCCCATGATGCCTTGTGTGAATTATGGTAGCAACTTCCGGTACTAGTTACCTCTGCCAGGCCAAAAAGGCCAGGAGGAGGTTATGTTTTTGCCAGGGTTTGTGCGTTTGTCTGTTTGTCTGTCTGTCTGTCTGTCTGTTGGTTAGCAAGATAACTCAAAAAGTCTTGGACGGATTTCAATGAAACTTTCAGGCATTGTTGGAAATGGTACAAGGAAGAACTGATTAAATTTTGGGGATGATCCGCATCACCATCTGCATACAGGAATTTTTTAAAGCATTTTTCCACACTGTGACATATGGCCATTTTCAACATGTGCGCAGGTGCAATGGAGGGCGCTGGGCGTCGTGTCTGACCAACACAAACTCCGCCTTCTTCAACGTTTTAGCCACAAAAGCATGCGGAAAACACTGGTGGCCTGGGACCGCCAGCCATAGGCGCTGCGCACATTGCGCTGGTTGTCGTGTCTGACCAACACAAACTCCGCGTTCTTCAACGTTTTAGGCACAAAAGCACGCGGAAAACACTGCTGGCCTGGCCCCGCCAGCGTGCGTGTTTTTGCGCCACGCTGCAAAACCTGACACGGCCACCTGTCCGCCGCCCGATTATTTGCCACAAATTCCCCGTCCAGCTATAGGCGCTGCGTAAAAACGACCTCTCTGCCGGGGAAAATTCTAAATTCTGTTTTGTCGCGGAGCGCAACCCCAATATAATATAAAACCCATGGCAACCTGTCTAACCAATCTGCATCTGTCAGTGGAGGAGATGGACACACCAACACTTCAGTTTATTACCTCCGCCAAGGAGGCAATGCTTTTACAACCGTAAAACGGGGCTATAAGGGACGGCGGGGTAATATGGGACACTTTTCTAAATGTAATTCTGCTTTTTTAATTTTGCTTCCGCCTAGATTTGATGAAGGATTCATGGATATTTGACAATAACAACACAACTCAGCGTCCTGCTCAAAATAAAAAAAGCAGAATTACATTTAAAACATTTCCCAGAAAAGTGTCCCTTATTAACCCGCCGTCCCTTATAGCCCCGTTTTACACTACTGAACCACTAATCCTATCACTATCACATTGATTGTCATTCATTAATTGTCTGTTTATTGCACTGTCCATGTCAAATAAACAAATAATCATTGTGAATCCAATTGCTAGTCATATCTTTTCATGCTCAGGGAATCTGAAAACGTACACACAAACACTGTATGGGGGGAACTGTGCCGCTTGGCGGAGGTCTGCGCTCTCCGAGTGCTTTTCTAGTTTAGAACATGTGGTTGTCACTGAAACAGGACACTTTTCCTTGTTAAAAAACAATGACTTCGGCATCAGAAATGTGGGAACACGGCCTCTTGCACCTCAAAACAGTAATATAACCATACCACTTCCCACGACTATCAAGGGATGGGAAGATGACCTTAAAAAGTGGCCTCGTAGAGAGTAGCTCTGTTAGTTAGCGCCACTGCTAAGACGCTAACGCTGTAAACAAATGACCCGTGCTGGCGAAATGAGTCACAATGAGAACATTTTCAAAACTGATCTCACGTTATTTCCATATTCTGTCTTGAAAGACCTACAAAATGATATTTAATTTGTAGGATGTGCACAAAAACTGACCCAGAAAAAGACGATTTGTTTATATTTTAGCTCTGTTGAAAACTCCCGTTCGATCAGTTGGGAGCTACGTTTTCTGCAAAAACACAGGTATTTTTAGAAAGTATGATTTCTAAGCTTTCCAATAACACCAGGCACTCATGGGGTTTTCCCGGGACTTGCGCTTCCAAACAAAGAAAGAGTCATGATTTATGACTTCTTGTTGCCTGTACTCATAATGACATGGTGCGCATTCGGACCAGCACGTCTTCACTGCAATAAAGTTGGCTGCATTTTGTTAAAATATGTTGGACATAATCAAATTTACCTTAGGGCAGACGTACGCCACAACATCGTGCTTGGATGTCATCTGTCACCGTGTGGTGAGAAGCCTTCATTTATCTAGTCTAATGGCACAACCACAAACACCAGCAAGTACCAGAACTACGCCAAAACATTCAAAAAATACAAAAACTAGAACAGCTGAAATTAGCTGCAACTTGAGTGCAAAATACGTATATGGACTATACATTAAAATAAATTTGAAAAACTTTTAAAAGCGCTATTTTAAATGCCCGTTACTCCACTGAAATTGACTGATTTAACACTACGTCAGCCGAAACCAGAAGCTCCACCCATAATCATTCCTACAGCGGCACCCCTAGGAGTAAGGTGGATAAGAGAAAGAGGCTATTTATGAGGAAACATTTGCCGTACTGCATTGGATTAGTGACCTATCCAGGGTGTACCCTGCCTCTCACCCAAAGATGCTGGGATAGGCTCCAGCCCCCCGTGACCCAAAAGGAGTAAGCGATTAAGATGGATGGATGGATGAATTGATTGATTGATGGATAGATGGACATTTGCCTTAAACTAACCTACACAGTCCAGTTTATACACGTAACTCCGTTGTTATACCTTCATATTGCTTAGTAGTCTCATGCAGATTTGGTTTTTCTCGTCTTTCCCCCAAAATGGCTGTTTGTGCTGTAGAGGCTATTGAGCCCCGCTCTTGCTCATTGATAACATACACCTTGGTACAGATCACAGTCCCCCACAGGCTCTGAAGCAAGGACACAAGACTCTGAAGCAAGCACACAAGACTCATATCTAATGTACCCAAGAATGTTTTACATCCCAGGAACCCAGCAGTGGTGTAGAAGCTGGATGCTGGTTAAACATGAGGCTTTATGTGTCTGGTTAGAATCTTTGGCAGGGTTGTATGGACATAGTGATCTGTGTTTGGACAAGAAATAATTGATTCCGCTCCAGACTGTTGATAAGAGCCTATGGGCCGTAGTAATGCTGGAGCCAGACTGCTGGCTCAGACTGTGTGTGTGTGTGCCTGTCAGTGGGTGCCAGTGTGTATTTCTGTGTTAGCATGATGCATTTTGTACACTATTCTATAGTAAGATCATTGTTAGCATGTTTAGATTATCTTTTTTAACCTTCCAACATTTTTGCTTTGCAGAACTCCAGCATTTGTAAAGCAGCCATCCATGCAGGGATGATCAGGTCAGATGGGGGCTACATTGATGTCCTCCCACTGGACAAGAGAAAGAGCTACATCGGCATCCTAAAAAATGGCATCCAGTCTGAAAGGTAGTAGTCATGTAATTAACTTGGATACCATTTTAGTTCATGTTACCTGTGATAACTAATCTTAGCACTGTAGATAACACAGAAACTGTGGTAACAACTAATTTAGTATTTTGCATTTTGGTCTAGGAGCTGTCATGATTTAATGTTACTTTTACAGCTCAGTCAGTATTGTTAATCAGTGTAAGTTGGCCTACTGAACTGAGTAGATGGTGTCTGTGGTTTTAATCTAGCTTATCAATGTTGCATATTAAATGCAGATCTATATTGTTTTCACTTGTAGTCTAGTCGACTAAATTCAGTTTTGCAATTTCAATCATATGATTTTTATTTAAACCTGTCCTGTCCAGCAGCGTGGCAAACAGAAGACATATATGCTTGCCTTACTGTGCCAAACAGATTTGCTTTGCCAAAAGGAGCTTTGCTCATATTTGATATATGCTATATATAAATAGTATTTATAGGCTCCTCTTGCTATATAAAAACTTTAACACTTTATTTATATTGCCTTATGCTGGAACTGACAGGGATGGATGGGGGAGGGAATTGAAGGAATATGAATGGTCAGAAGAGGTGGGGAGTCAAGGAGTGGGGAGAGAGAAAGAAAGAAAAACAAAGAGAAAATGCAAGAAACATTTGCTGTTTTTAATTTTTTAATTTAACCTTTATTTAACCAGGTATGTCAGCTGAGAACCAATTCTCATTTCCAATGACAACCTGGCTAAGCGGCAGCATAAAAAAGGACAAACAAAAAGAAATTCATACAAAGCAAACAATATCATACCACTTAAATCAGATTGTACTGTGATATATATAAAAATAGTGAAAGTAACTAAATCTAAAAGCAAGTACAACAATTACAGATTATTTCCCTTACTAAATTTTTAAAGGATGAGAGTGGTATAAAAGAATTGAGCTTTAGTTTTTGTTGCAAATGATTCCAATCTTCTGCAGCAGAAAACCAAAAAGATGAATGACCAAAAGTTGTGCAGGATTTGGGAACAAGCAGAATAATGTGGCTGCTTAAGCGGATGGAACGGCTAATGTTATGGAAATTGAGCAATGAGTGAAAATATGACAGAGTTTTGCCAATTAAGGTTTTGTAAATCAACAGAAATCAGTGTGTTTGACGGCAAGAGTGAAGAAAGTGTCATGACTGGCCCTTCGGGGCAGAGAGACAGACCCAGATGCCGACTGCAGTTTGTGGCATTTATTAACAAAACACAAAGTTCCAAAGTGCATAAACGCAAAATCCAAACAGATAACAAGGTAACTTACAAATGGAGTATCAGAATGAACTCACCAGAGCGGGGAAGGGGTTCTGGTGGCAAGGAGGAAGAATCATTAAGACTGCGGCAAAATGACATGAGAATGCTGTCCTTAAATAGGGTCAGAACAAATAACAAAAGTAATGTCAGGTGTGGGGTCACATGAGTGGGCAAAAAGGTAACAATGATTAACTAGAAAAGTACTCGGAGAGCGCAGACCTCCGCCAAGCACCACAGTTCCCCCCATACAGTGTTTGTGTGTACATTTTCAGATTCCTTGACCATGAAAACATATGACTAGCAATTGGATTCACAATGATAGGATTAGTGGTTGAGTAGTTATTCACAAAAATCGCATTTTCCGTAATGGCGGTTTTCTTCTGGACGGTGATCTGGATCACCACCAAAATCTAATCATCTGTAGGATACCCCATTTCTGACAATCTGTGAAAATTTCATGAAAATCCGTGCATAACTTTTTGAGTTATCTTGCTAACAAACAGACAGACAGACAGACAAACCAACACCGATGAAAACATAACCTCCTTGGCGGAGGTAATGATAAGGATCAGCTGTGAGTGATGAGAGGAGAGCGAGGGGAGCTGACAGCTGACAGGGCGACGCCCACATGGAGCACAACCTGGAAATGCCACTAGACAGCTGTCAACCCAGAGAAAGAACACAATAGTCCAAATGCAGAGAATAAAATATCAATTAATACAGACAGAGAAATAAATACAAAATGAGAGTAACAAAACCATAACATAAACAAGAAAATAAGAACTAATACAAAAATACAGAAACCCAAGGCACAAAATACAACAAATATATAAATACAGAGAAAAAAGCCATGAGACTGAGCATGGCGGAACCTCCAGTGCTCAGCTCATGACAGAAAAGGCCAATTTACCAGAGAATACAAGCTGCAGTGGTGAGTGCTGAAAGGAGCTCCGGTAACAAAGTGAATAGCAGCATGGTAAATGATGTCAAGTTTATGGAGGAGTGTTTTAGTGGCCGATCTATAAATTACATCACCATAGTCTATGATTGGGAGGACTGCCATGTTTACCCAAAGATGTTTAGCAGACTGTGTTAAAGAGAACTTATTATGATACAGAAAACCTATTCTAGATTTAACTTTAGAGAGCAGTGTGTTTCAAATGAAAGTGAGTAGTCTAGCCAGATTCCTTAATACTTATAAGAGTCAGCAAACTGAATCTCGGACCTGTTCAATGAAAGAATTTTACTAGGAGACTCAATTTGTGGAAGACATCTGTTGAAGATTACACATTTTGTTTTGCTTGTGTTCAGTGTTAAATGAAGATCAAGAAAAGCATGTTGAATGCTGGTGAAGCTAGTTTGTAGTGCAGACAGGGCAGTGTTGCGAGAGGAGCTGAAAGTGTAGACAATAATATCATTGACATACAAGTGAATATGGGAGTTAGTTAGAGCATGGTTATGTTGTTGATGTAAATGTTGAATAACGGATTGAATATAGAACTTTGGGGGACACCTTTGTGAAGGGGCAGCAGATCTGAGAGAAAACCTTCCACCCTCACTGACTGCATACGTCTGGAACAATAACTACTGAACCAAGCTACACAGCTCTCTGAGAGACCAATAGATCGTAACCTTTCCAGCAGAATGTGTCAGGTTTTTCCCTACAGGGCTTAAGGACAGACTGAACTGCGGGGCGACGTTTAGGCATATTTATTCAGAAAGAAAACACTGCACATGGGCAGAACAGAAAATAAAGCCATAACGGCAGAGTACAACACAGATAAACGTTGTAGACAATAAAACGTTCCAGGCATGTGGAGAGAATTAACGAAGACGCCCTACTCTCAGTAGGGCATGAAGTGTATAAGTAGGGCTGACAATGATTAACAGAGGAGGCACAGCCGTGAACAATTAACAACAAAGAGCAATAACGAACAACAGGAATTAACTAAGGGCGCTGCCATAACAAGGACACACAAGCTGCAGAGCAGGACAGAACAAGGGTGATAATAATACAAAGAATGAACCGTAACTAAAGGTAAGGGCAAAATAACAATAAAGACAACTGAAAGGAAACATTCCTTAAAGAGTGGGACATGTTTGCAAACATGTCCCCCCATGATAGAATGGAATGATCTACAGAATCAAATGCCTTAATCATATCAACAAATAGAGCAACACAGTATTCTTTGTTGTCAGTGGCACATATAATGTCATTTACAATCTTGAGTGTGGCAGAGATGCAACTATGCCCCGATCTAAAACCAGACTGTAAGGGGTTAAAGATATTATGGGTCTCCAGATGGTCCATAAGCTGTTTGTTGATCTTTTTGTTTCTGAGATGTCTGCATGGGCCTGATATTTCCACCTGATAGAGAACAGATAGACATGTATGTACAGTGGGGAAAAAAAGTATTTAGTCAGCCACCAATTGTGCAAGTTCTCCCACTTAAAAGATGAGAGAGGTCTCCAATTTTCATCATAGGTATACTTCAACTATGAGAGACAAAATGAGAAAAAAAAAAAAATCCAGAAAATCACATTGAAGGATTTCTAATGAATTGGTAAATTCCTTGGTAAAATAAGTATTTGGTCACCTACAAACAAGCAAGATTTCTGGCTCTCACAGACCTGTAACTTCTTCTTTAAGAGGCTCCTCTGTCCTCCACCCGTTACCTGTATCAATGGCACCTGTTTGAACTCATTATCAGTGTAAAAGACACCTGTCCACAACCTCAAACAGTCAGACTCCAAACTCCACTATGGCCAAGACCAAAGAGCTGTCAAAGGACACCAGAAACAAAATTGTAGACCTGCACCAGGCTGGGAAGACTGAATCTGCAATAGGTAAGCAGCTTGGTGTGAAGAAATCAACTGTGGGAGCAATTATTAGAAAATGGAAGACATACAAGACCACTGATAATCTCCCTCGATCTGGGGCTCCACGCAAGGGCTCACCCCGTGAGGTCAAAATGATCATGAGAACAGTGAGCAAAAATCCCAGAATCACATGGGGGAACCTAGTGAATGACCTGCAGAGAGCTGGGACCAAAGTAACAAAGGCTACATCAGTAACACACTACGTTGCCAGGGACTCAAATCCTGCAGTGCCAGACACATCCCCCTGCTTAAGCCAGTACATGTCCAGACCCGTCTGAAGTTTGCTAGAGAGCATTTGGATGATCCAGAAGAGGATTGGGAGAATGTCATATGGTCAAATGAAACCAAAATAGAACTTTTTGGTAAAAACTCAACTTGTCGTGTTTGGAGGAGAAAAAAACACCATACCTACTGTGAAGCATGGGGGTGAAAACATTATACTTTGGGGCTGTTTTTCTGCAAAGGGACCAGGACGACTGATCCGTGTAAAGGAAAGAATGAATGGGGCCATGTATCGTGAGATTTTGAGTGAAAACCTCCTTCCATCAGCAAGGGCATTGAAGATGAAACGTGGCTGGGTCTTTCAGCATGACAATGATCCCAAACACACTGCCCGGGCAACGAAGGAGTGGCTTCGTAAGAAGCATTTCAAGGTCCTGGAGTGGCCTAGCCAGTCTCCAGATCTCAACCTCATAGAAGATCTTTGGAGGGAGTTGAAAGTCCGTGTTGCCCAGCGACAGCCCCAAAACATCACTGCTCTAGAGGAGATCTGCATGGAGGAATGGGCCAAAATACCAGCAACAGTGTGTGAAAACCTTGTGAAGACTTACAGAAAACGTTTAACCTCTGTCATTGCCAACAAAGGGTATATAACAAAGTATTGAGATGAACTTTTGTTATTGACCAAATACTTATTTTACCGAGGAATTTACCAATTAATTCATTAAAAATCCTTCAATGTGATTTTCTGGATTTTTTTTCTCATTTTGTCTCTCGTAGTTGAGGTATACCTATGATGAAATTGGAGACCTCTCTCATCTTTTAAGTGGGAGGACTTGCACAATTGGTGGCTGACTAAATACTTTTCTTCCCCACTGTATGTATATATGTGTGCGTAGCTTGCCAGAAAATATACAACCTTCTACTGGTGACTGGAAGGACACCAGTTCAGTCCCTGGACCGGTAGGATCAGATCTGGGTAGGATAGATAGCATAGCAGTGTTTGCCCCACCCTAATTAACCCACTGTGGTGCCTTTTGAGCAAGGCCCTTAACCCCAACTGCTCCTGTGGAGCTGCTCAGAGGCCACAGGTCTGTACTGGGCAGCTTCCAGGTGTGAACGTGTAACCCTTGATTTACACTGACTCTGGATGCAGTACATTATGGCTGCGACCCGGCCTCCGCAGCAAATAGTTCCCATTTTCGTCAATTTTTTAATCTCCACCTGGTCCAGACTACTGCGGAATGAATCCGACTCATCAGATTCGGTTCGCTAATGAAATGCAACAAGTCTATTTTTGACAGATCCCAGATCCAATCCGCAATGAAATCCCACGGTATCTTGCGATATTTAATAGCCGTTTGTTCATTACAAACGATTTAAGGATTGTTCGTTATTTTCTGAGGTCTTCTCCTCCACCACTGTGTCAGAGAAGGTAAAAACGTGACTTAACATACAAACGCTTCATAGAATTAAAATTAACGGGCTACATACCTTTTATTTAGAGCCCAAAAATCCAGGTGGGGAGTCGCTACATCACATTTACTTGTTGTTATCACATGGTTGGTTCATCTTGGTCACTCTCGGGTCTTTCTCGAGATCTTGCATTATTTTTTTATACAGCGGAGAAAATGAGTACTGTACACGTCAACGTTTATCTCATTAAACATATTTCTGATAGAGCCATTGACCTGAGATTTTCTTTTTTTTTATTAACCTTTTTAAAAGCATACATTGATTATGAAAGCAGTGTCTCAGTTACAGCGTTTCTCTTTTTTTTTTTTTTCTCCCAGAACACCCATACCATCACCAAGGCCCTCACTGTCACGATCTGAGCACGGAGGATTTCACCGTGCTCTGTCTCTTTGTCTTTTTGTTTTTCCTTATTTGTATAATGTTGTATTTTGGAGTCTATGCCAGTGTCTGCTCTTTTCTTTCTCTCTCTGGAGTTGCAGTTGTCAGGAGCACTTCCAGGCTTTTCCCCTGGTTGTGGGCGGTGCTCCTGTCAAACTGTCAGCTCCATCTCCCCTCCTCATGACTCACAGCTGATTGTCATTTTCTCCCCAGCCCGCTCATGTGATTCACACCGGTTACTTTTTGTGTTAATTGTTTCTATCCTATTTAAGGGCTGTTATTTTTATTTCTCGTTGCTGGAATCTTAAGTTCTCAACCCTCATCTCCATCAGAACCCAGCCCTTGTTCTGGTGTGATAAATTGTAAGTTTACTTTGCTTGTCTTTTTGGATCTTGTGTTTGAGCATGGTTTTTGTGTTTGCTTTCTTAATAAATTCACAAACTGCAGTCCTGCGCATGGGTCTCTCCTCTCTGGCCCAAAGGTAATTCATGACAGAAGATTCCGGCCAGTTTGAGACCCAGCGGCTGCAGTTTGAGTTAATTTTTTTTGTTTCACTCCAGCGGCAGTGAAGGCTCACAGGTTTATTTTATTTCTCCCCCAATTTTGTTTTTTCACCTGGGGTTTGCCATGTCAGCCACCCTCGATTTTTCAACTCTGGGACTGAGCGAGGAGGAGTGCATAACGACTATGCTCATCGAAAGTTTTGCCTCAGGGGCTGGAGCCTCCTGTTCTCCCGAGGAGGCTTGGGGATTTGCGAATGGCGCGGCCCGGGTGATTGAGACACATCCCAGTCTTTGGAGCTACCCGGGTCTCACAGTTTTCCTTGCCTCGGTGATTGACGCACAGCACAAACTCTGTAGCCAGGTGAGGGACCCCCCCTTCGGCGCCACCGGAGCGCAAGAAGAAGCGCACCCGGGAGTGAAGACTCGCTTGTCCCATCCAGAACCTGAATCTTCAACAGGCCCTGGAGGTCCCGAATGGACATTGTCTGGTCCCGACACAGCAGCCCCACCTTGTCCTCCTGAACTATGGCCCACACCATCGGCCAAGGAGCTGGAGGAGCGCAGGTGGGTCCAGTTAGTGGAGACAGAGCTCCTACTAGAATATAAACCATGGCTCCTCCCGGATCTTGCCCAGGAGCTGGAGGGGGTTTTACCAGAGGGCCCGGAGTTTAAGCCAACTAATGAGCATCCCCTGACTCCGGAGCCTCTCCTTCTTCACCCTGAGCCTATGTCTCTGCCTCCCGCTCCCCACAATCACTCAAGGAAATCCTGTCGGAACAGCACCTCCAGTTCCTCATCAGCAGTTTCCCTGTTGCCAAGGTTGAAAACTCCTGCAGCGGTCCCCTCATCTAGTTTTTCTTCTCCGGCTGTCCCACCAGCTGTTCCTGCCACTGCTGCTGCCTCTTCCTCGGTGATTCCTCCCACTGCTGAGGGGTCGGCCATTTTCCCCCTGGCTCCGCCCATCGCTGTGGCTGCAGGGGCGGCTCCTCAATGGTTCCCTGGGAGGCCCTCTTCTACAGAAGTCACGGAGAGGGCTGATTCCCAACCTGCTGCAGCAGAAGACATCACAGCCCAAGAGTTCAGGCAAGTGTTTTTTTCTTCTCATTCTATTAAGCATCAATTATCTTGCCTGACTCCTGACGGTGAGGCTCAGATTAGGCAGTCCTCTGAGTCCTTACCATCTGCTGCAGCTTCAGACTGTTCACCTGCTCTCTCTGTGTATCCTCCTTTTCCCCCTGAGTGTCTGCCAGCCCCTGAATTGAGCCGCCAGATGGTGGAGGAGCCTGCGGCTCTGGAGGACCTGGTCTCAGTCCCGCAGCCACAGTCTGGACAGAGGGAGAATGCTGAGACCGAGCTGATGCCTGTGCCGATGATGGAGTGTCCCCTGGCCTCAGCAGAACAGGATCCAGTGCCAGCAGGAAGCCAACCTCCTGTGTCCATGTCGGGCGAGCCACCTGCGTGGGCCACTTCGTTGGGGGGGGGGGGGTTTCTCTAGACTGCATCCACCACCATGCCTGCTGCTGAGGCGGCCACAGCAGAGTCCAAGCTGGACCTCCAGAGGGCCGGGCCTGAGGCGTCATCGTGTGGATCGACGGAGTCCTGAATGGCGGTGGAGCTTGGGCTCAGGCAAGTACTCTCTTCTGTTTCTGTTGTTTCTATATTGGAGAGATCTTGTCTGGCTCTTGGTGGGGAGAGCCAGGTGCAGTTGTCAGCTGCACCTGAGCTCACCTTGCCGGGCTCCACTGCCGCCGGTGACCCTGACCCTGCTTCTCTGCCTTTCCCATCTAAGCTTTTCCCCAGGGTCACTGAGGATCGTCCAGTCTTGCCGCCCGAGATCACCGTGGGTCCAGCTACTCCTGCCGAGGTCATCGCGGGTGCTCCATCCCACCTGGGACCTCGGTGGGTGAGGCTCCCCCTCCGGCTGAGGTCATCATGGGTGCTTCATCCCAGTCTGGGACCTCTGTGGGTGCTGCTTCCCCTCCAGCTGAGGTCTTCGTGGGTGCTCCGCCCCAGCCCGGGGCCTCCGAGGGTGCTGCTTCCCCATCAATTGAGGTCATCGCGGGTGCTCCGCCCCAGCCTGGGGCCTCCGAAGGTGCTGCTTCCCCATCAGTTGAGGTCATCACGGGTGCTCCGTCCCAACCTAGGACCGCCATGGGTGCTGCTCCTCCTCCGGCTGAAGTCTTTGCGAGTGCTTTGCCCCAACCCGGGGCCTTCGAGGGTGCTGCTTCCCCATCAATTAAGGTCATCGTGGGTGCTCCGTCCCAGCCCCGGGCCTCCGTGGGTGTAACTCTGTCCCAGTCTGGGTCCATCTCGGGTGCAGCTCTGTCCCAGTCCGGGTCCACCGTGGGTGCAGCTCTGTCCCAGTCCGGGCCCACCGCGGGTGCAGCTCTGTCCCAGTCCGGAGCCACCGCGGGTGCAGCTCTGTCCCAGTCCGGAGCCACCGCGGGTGCAACTCTGCTCCAGCCCGGAGCTACCGGTGCAACTCTGCTTCAGCCCGGAGCCACCGCGAGTGCAACTCTGCTCCAGCCCGGAGCCACTGCGGGTGCAACTCTGCTCCAGCCAGAACCACCGCGGGTGCAACTCTGCTCCAGCCTGGGACCACCTAGGGTGCTACTATGTCCCAGTCTGGGACCACTGAGGCTGCTGGAGAGTGGTCAGAGGCCGTCGTGGTCCCCTCTCCTCTGCCAGACGCTGTTGTGGTCCTCTCTCCTCTGCCAGACGCTGTCGTGGTCCCCTCTCTTCTGCCAGATGTCATCGTGGTTCCCCCTCCTCTGCCAGATGCCGTCATGGTTCCCCCTCCTCTGCCAGGCACCGTCATGGTTCCCCCTTCTCTGCCAGGCACCGTCGTGGTTCCCCTTCCTCTGCCAGACCTCGTCATGGTTCTCCCTCCTCTACCAGACCTCGTTGTGGTTCCCCCTCCTCCACCCAACATTGACATGGTTCCCCCTACTCCACTGTTCTTTTCTTCATTGGACCTCCCCGTGGGGGGACCACCTCCTGGGCCACCCCTTCTGTTTAGGTGGCTAAAAAACTCTGGCCGACCGCCTGACAGACTGTGCTGTTGGGTTGGGTGGCTCATACTCTCCGGCAGGCCACCCGACTCTTACCACCTCGCCGTCTGCCAGGCCTGGGACTTTGGCCGGCCACCGGAACTGTCTAGCCCTTTGGTCCAGGGGGCCTAGGTCCCTGATTTTGTCTGGTGTGGATCCTGAGCGGGGTTTTTGTTTTTTGTTTTCCCCCAACCTGGGTTCTACTGGGGTGTGAGTCATGGGAGTTCTTATTATTTTCTCTGGTTTGTTTCGGTCCCTCCGTGCATGGGTCTCCCTCCTTCTGCCCAAAGTGGGGTTATTTGCTTGTCTTTTGGTGGGGTGGGTCCTTAGTGTGGTTGGGCCCTTGTTTTTCTTTTGATGCTGCCCGGGGTGTCTGGTGCCACCCCTTGAGGAGGGGGCTGTCATGATCTGAGCTTGGGGGATTTCACCGTGCTCTGTCTCTTTGTCTTTTTGTTTTTCCTTATTTGTATAATGTTGTATTTTGGAGTCTATGCCAGTGCCTACTCTTTTCTTTCTCTCTCTCTGGAGTTGCAGTTGTCAGGAGGACTTCTGGGCTTTTCCCCTGGTTGTGGGCGGTGCTCCTGTCAAACTGTCAGCTCCATCTCCCCTCCTCATGCCTCATAGCTGATTGTCATTTTCTCCCCAGTCCGCTCATGTGATTCACACTGGTTACTTTTTGTGTTAATTGTTTCTATCCTATTTAAGGGCTGTTATTTTCATTTTTCGTTGCTGGAATCTTAACCCTTCTTGTGGCAAGATTTCATGGACAGATGGCGCCCCCACTGCCACAGGCACAGCACTGCGCCTGTCATGTGATGTTATATGATGTGGCCAAAAACTCCCCAGTTGATTTAAGTTGTACAAAGGATTCCACCTCACAAGATGGCAGACACGTATAACTTACTGCTCTTGCCTTGGAGGACTTATGGCGGACATAGAATCATCCTAAAACCTCACTTCTGAACACCACAGAAGAAGAGTTTATAAATGAATGTTGGTGTTCGCCATTGCCATGGCAAGACAGAGGAGGGATGGCTCCCAGATTTGCCAACTATGATTCTAAAAAGAGATTATTTAGCTTATGAAGGTAAATATGTACATTTTGTAATAACAGAGGGTGGGTGAAGCTGGTTGATGTTCACCTGCCATCGCTGCCAGCGCCATGTGACTGGAGAAAACAATTGCGCCAGTTCCGTGTCGTCATGTAAGATAAATAGCGGCGGGATAAAAGCGAAATTGAGGTGGAATAATCATAACAGTTTCTGAATGTGAGGGGAAAAATAAAATGACTGACAGAAGAGAAAATAATGACCAGGATGTCGCAAAAGGACGAAGCGAGCGAGCCGCCCGGCCAGCGGTAATTGACAAATTTGTTTGTTTGTTTACATTGTACTGATTTTCTGGTTCATATACTTTGAAGATAACAAAATGCCCAAAACAAGAAACGGTGACAAAAAGCAAAACCATTCTTTGTGTAAATATGTGCAAAGTCCACTTTTGACTGAAAGTTATGTAATTTGATATGGCTGCCGTGGCATTATGCAAATTAGGTGTGTAAATTTACTTCTATCTTAAACTTTGGATCATATTCTACATCTTTCTAATTGACAGTGAGCCTTTATCTCTTACCACTTTCAAGTTATAGCCTTGGTAATCTCTGACATCTGAACTGAATATTTTCTTGAAAAAACCTTGACCACTAGGGGCTTATGGCACAACGGAGCGCCTGTGGCAGTCATTGGGTTAAGTTCTCAACTCTCATCTCCACCAGAATCCAGCCCTTGTTCTGGTGTGATAAATTGTAAGTTTACTTTGCTTGCCTTTTTTGGATCTTGTGCCTTTTTTGGATCTTCTTAATAAATTCACAAACTGCAGTCCTGCACGTGGGTCTCTCCTCTCTGCCCTGAGGGGCAATTCATGACACTCACTGGCCCAACAATAGAACAAAGTCTCTGTCCGGTGCAATAGCAAAATATCAAGTATAGAATACATGTAAAAAGAAAACGAAAAGAAAAGGAAGATTGGGGGGGGGGTTACAATGACTCATAGTAATCTATGAAAGACTGCCATTTATGAAAAAATTTAGCTGGAGAACATTTTACTGCAAATCTTATTTTTTTTCGAATTTAAGAAAAAACACGACATCCTTAAGCCAGAGGGAGATAGAGGGGGGTTTAGGTGGATTTCCATGCAAGCAAAATGCGGCATCTTGCTATGAGAGATGTAAAGGCTAATATATCTGACTGTGTAGAATCAATGTGATGAGAGTTAACACTAGAAGTCCCAGAGAGGGGCCATTTGGCCTTTTTGGCTAGAAAACCCATAGGGGGACCATCAAGTGGCCACAAGAGGGCTAATGTCTGGGTCTTCTATTAACAGACAGCCCAAATATAGCCATGAGGGGGGCTGGAGAAACATTTTTCCCCAGAGCCTTAGACATGATTTCAAAATAGTGACACTAAAATTTCTGTAACCTAGGACAGGAAAAACAAAACAAAACATATGACTAAGACTGCAAGGAGAGGTGTAGCATTTGTCACATTGGTCTGCACTATCAAGGTAAATTTCAGATAAACGAGATTTTGACCAGTGGGACCTATATAACACTTGGAACTGTAAAAGTTGTAGCCTGGCATAAGGTGTGCTAGAGCGTATACTGGAGACAGCTTTGTCCCATAACTCATCTGTTATTTTCAAACCTAGCTCCTGTTCCCAGGAACTTTGCGCTTTTGCAACTGATTGACCATCAAATGTGAATAGCTGTGCATATATTTCAGATATAAGAGATAGGAGATCATCCCATGGTTGACTAGCGGGGAGGGAAGGGAAGCTTGGAAACAGAGAAGAGGCACAATGCCTAAGTTGGAAGTAACGAAACAGATGAGATGCAGGCAAGTTATAGGTTGACATCACATCTGAAAATGTGGAAAAATTGCTGTCTTTGTATAGATCCCTGAAAAGCTTATGGCCGCAACTCTGCCAAATCATGAAAGTAGTATCAATAAGTGATGGAGGAAAGATGATTTTGTGTTACAGGTGTAAGAGTTGATGGTGACAAAAATTTGAAATGCTGTCTAAATTGAGCCCAATCTTAAGGATGGAGAGCACCACGGGGTTACTTGTAAAGTTTGATGAATTCAAAGGTAGGGAGGAGGAGACTAGAGCCAATAGGGAAGAAGAAGAAAGTGACTGAGCCTTCAGCCAACACCATAATAACCCCAGACAGTGAAACCAATGGATCAATTTGTGAATATGCGCTGACCAATAATAAAACAGAAAATTAGGTAATGCAAGACCACCGTCGAGTTTAAGCTTTTGCAAGAGTGAATACTTAACCCTAGGAGTTCTACCGGCCCACAAAAAGTTTGTAACAATTTGGTCAACGGATTTGAAAAAACTTTTTAGGTAAAAACAAAGGAATACACTGAAACAAAAATAGAAATTTAGGCAATAAAGTCATTTTCACTGCATTAATTCTACCTATCAAAGACAGTGGTAGAGAATTCCACCTCTGCAAGTCTGCATGACCTGACTCATCAGTGGAGAAAAATTAGCAGCAAAAAGAGAGGTTGGAGTGCGGGTCATGTTGATCCCCAGATATCTAAACCCCGAAGCTAAGTTTAGAAGGTATGTCAGATTGTTTAAGTAACAGAGCAGAGGAATTTATGGGATAGCATTCACTCTTAGAAAGATTGACTTTATAGCCGGAGAAAGAGCCAAACTGCTTTAAGAGAGCTAATATTAGTGTAATACTGGTCAATGGATCTGATACACAGAGGAGCAGGTCATCTGCATAAAGGGACAACTTCAGTTCAATACCAGATCGAGAGACACCATTAAAGAGTGGAAAAGATTTCAGAGCAATTGACAGTGGTTCAATGGCTAAGGCAAAAAGCAAAAGAGAAAGAGGACACCCTTGTTTACTGCCCTGTGATAATGTAAAATAAGTGGAGCGAGTGTCATTAGTATGAATGCTAGCCTGGGGGGAAGTGTAAAGAAGTCTAATCCATGATATGAATCTGTCGCCAAATCCAAATTTATGGAGTGTAGTAAAAAGATAATCCCACTCAACTCGATCAAATGCTTTTTCAGAATTGACTGAGATAACAACCTCAGGGACCGAAGAGGAATTTCTAGAAAAAAATCACATTCATAAGTGTGTGAACATTATAAAAGAGCTGGCAGCCTTGGATAAACCCATTTTGTTCTTCTGATATGATGTTAGGAAGAATCTTTTCAAGACGAATTGCTAATACTTTAGCTAAAATTTTAGCATCAACATTCAATAGGGACAAAGGTCTGTCGTCGTCGGCTCCAGCTCGTGTCCGAGCATAGGGTTGCTCCCGTTCCAGAAATCACTTGTGCTTGTGATGGATGTGGCTCTGTAGCCCGAGCCGGTGATGGAAGAGGCGTGGGCAGAGACCGCAGGGAAGTGACGGTGGAGGCCGCGGCTGCTGCGAGAGCTCCTTCCTTCTTCTTTGCTTCTCCTCCTCAAATGCACATCTGTTTCTCTCAAAGGCTATAGTGCCATTGTGGATAGCTTCTCTCCATACCATTCTCTCCTTTGCTAGGTGTTCCCATCTGTGGATGCTGGTTTGGGCCAAGGTGGACTTTAGTTGGTCTTTATAGCGCAGTTTTGGTCTGCCTAGTGGTCTTGTTCCTGAGGTGAGTTCTCCATAGAGCAGAATTTTTGGTAGACGATTTGAGTCCATTCGTTGTACATGGCCTGCCCAGCGGAGACGGTGCTGAATAATGGTAGCTTCAACACTAGGTAGTGCAGTGCGGGCAAGAACTTCGGTGTTTGTTACCCGGTCTGTCCATTTGGTTTTAAGGATTTGTCTAAGCTTCAGCTGTTGGAAGTGCTCAAGACGTTTGATTTGGCGACGGTAGAGAGTCCAGGTCTCGCAGGCATAGAGAAGGGTAGACAGAACTACAGCCCTGAAAACCATGATCTTTGTTTTGATAGTCAGTGAGTGGTTGTTGAAGACTCGACGATTAAGACGTCCAAAAGCGGAGTGAGCTGCCCTAACGCGATTCTCCACGTCCTGATCGCATGTAGGTGTCTTTGATAGAATGCTTCCTAGATAACAGAAATGATCCGCTTTTTCCAGAGGCTTTTCATCAATAGTGATGATTGTGTCAGGGAGCATGCAGCCTGGGGGTGGTTGGATGAGGACTTTGGTCTTGTCAGTATTCACCTCTATTCCAAAACGCTCATAAGCATTATTGTAGAGGTCAGCCGTCCTCTGTAGATCTTCAGCAGTTAAGCTAGGGGTAGCGTTATCATCTGCATACTGCAGCTTGTGGACTGTGGTGGTTAACGTTCTTGTTTTTGCTCGGAGTCGATTGAAGAGGCCTCTGTCCATGCGATATCGTACATCAATGGAAGGGGTGTCTGGTGGGATTTCATTGATCATTGCTGCCAGGTACAGTGAGAAGCAGGTTGGGGCTAGAACGCAGCCTTGCTTGAGTCCTCCTGTCATGGGAAAAGGGTCAGAGAGAGCTTTTTGATGGCATACTCTGCCCACCATTCCATCATGAAGTGAGCGGATCAGCATAATGAAGTCATCTGGGCAGCCAAATTTTGCCAAGACTGCCCACATAGCTGGCCGTGGGACCTTATCAAAGGCTTTCTTTAGGTCCCAGAAGATGAGCATAAGTGGCTGTTGCTGTTCTTGACATTTCTCCTGCAGTTGTCGGGCACAGAAGATCATGTCTATTGTCCCGCGGGAAGATCGGAAACCGCACTGTGATTCAGGAAATATTTCTTCTGCGATGACAAGGAGGCGGTTGAGGAGGATGCATGCAAAGATCTTACTTGCTATGCATAGCAGTGAAATGCCACGGTAGTTTTCACAGTTTTCTCGATCTCCCTTTTTGAAGATGGTGATAATATTTGCATCGCGGAAGTCACTAGGGACTGTCTTTGTTTCCCAGATTTTTAGGATGAGGTTCAGCAGTCGGTTCTTAAATTCCGGGCCACCATGAGTAATTAGTTCTAGTGGGATGTTGTCTGGTCCCGGTGCTTTGCCTGGTTTCATGTGCTTGATGGCTTTGTTCATTTCCTCAGAGGAAGGTGGAAGAGACATCCAGTGCGAACAGGATGTTGTGGCGTTTTACAGAGAAGGTCGTCTGGTGTGCGCGAATGATCATTGAGAAGGCTTTCAAAGTGGGATCTCCATCGGTTTAAAATTCCCTGGGTGTCATTGATGACAGTGGAGCCATCTGCATCCTTCAGACTGCAGGCAGTTGACCTTGTAGGGCCGAAGATTTCCTTTGTTGCGGCATAAAAGCAGCGCATGTCACGTTGGTCTGCAAATCTTTGGATCTCCTCCGATTTCTGTTGCCACCAGTTGTTCTGAGCAGCACGAATTTCTCTCTGACAGTTTGCAAGTGCTTGTTTATATTTTTGTTTGTTCTGTGTGGATGGCTGGTTTTCAAAAGTGAGCCTTGCCTGACGTTTAGCTTTAACAAGGTTTGTGATGACTTCGTCATTTTCATCAAACCAGTCTTGGGTCTTCTTCTGAGAGAAACCTATTGTCTTTTCTGCAGCATCAAGCACTGCGTCATGAAGGGTGGTCCAGTTATCTTCCACCTGTGGTGGTTCTGGAAGATCCGCGATGTTCTTTTCTACGGCTTCCTTAAAGTCTTGAGATGTCTGTGGATTGCGTAGTTTTGCACAGTCAAAGCGATGATGAGGAGCGCTTGATGAGGTCCGTTTTGGTAGACGACGGACTTTGATTTAGAGTCATGAGATAAGCAATCTGTGGTCTGTCCAACAGTCATCTGCACCAGGCATGGAGCGAGTGATGTGCACGTCTCTTTTGTCTCTGGCTCTAGTTAGAATGTAGTCAAGGATATGCCAGTGTTTGGATCTTGGGTGTTTCCAGGTTGTTTTTTGACGAGATGGTAGCTGGAAGAGGGAATTGGTGATGACCAGTTTATGTTCAGCACAAAGGCCAAGGAGGAGTTGGCCATTGGAGTTGCAGTTTCCAATTCCATGATGTCCAAGGACGCCTTTCCAGAGATTGTGATCTCTGCCTACTCTGGCATTAAAGTCGCCCAAGATGACAAGTTTGTCCTGTCTTGGGACACTTTGGATGATACAGTTAAGCAGGTCATAAAAGGAGGCTTTTCCATCATCCTCTGAGGTGAGCGTTGGAGCATACACAGATATCAGGGTGAGAAATCTGTTTTGGACAAGAGGGATTCTGACTTTCATCATGCGTTCACTGATGGCCGTAGGGACGAGGTTGTGTTGGTCAACGAGTTTCGATCTTATAGCAAAGCCAACTCCGTGAATACGTGGTTCTTCAGCACTTTTCCCTTTCCAGAAAATGGTATAGTTTGACCCTGCTTCTACGATGTTACCTTCATCTGGGAATCTTGTCTCACTAAGAGCTGCCACGTCGATGTTGAATCGGTCGAGCTCCTTGCAGACGAGTGCTGTTCGGCGTTCTGGTCTTTCTGTGTTGCTTTTGTCGAGGAGTGTGCGAATATTCCAGGCCCCGAGAGTTAGAGGCCTCTTGAGAGAGCAAAGTGTTTTCTTTGATTTTCGACCGCAGAGATGGGAAGTCCGCCAGCCGCGGTGAACTGGCCAGACTGAGATGCCGTGTCCGATGTTTACCCCACCTTTTCTAGGGGTCTCCCCAATTAGGGTGGGCTGCGGTGACCCTAAAAAGGCCAGCCCAGTCACAGATCCAGCTGCCGAAGCCCTGCCGTCACGGCTGTTCAGCAGGGAGCAACCATCTTAGATCTGCCGCCAATGTGCAGGTGCGGACTAGGGGCTTCCAGCTTTCCAGGCCTACTCTCGTCACCCGCACTTCCGTCGCCATTGGACTTTGGGAAAGGAACAAGCCATTCGCTGATGAAGTTGTTTAAGGTGGTCGTGGTTGCGCGAGGGGCCACGCACACTCACTTGACTGCAAGCCAATTCACTGCAGCTCAAGGGATTGAGACGCGCAGCTTCAGTAGAAGGCAGTTGCAGCGGGCTGCTGGGTGCTTGGTATGTCAAGGCCCACCTTTACCGCCTGCCCGCTAAGCGTTGCACTCGTCCGCCATGTCAAACAGGTGCAGTCTTACTTGACATCATCTGCCTGGCACGCCGTTGGTGGCTTGTACGTAACCCAGTATGGGAGACTATTGGGTGCTACACCTTGCCCAAGGGTGACCCAGCACAGCAGCAATTAAGAGGTAGTGACATTCTCCTCAGAACCCCAGAACTCCCGGACTGGGGCCTTGCTGCCGGATGTAGTTTAACGTCGTGCCCAGGACATAACAAAGGTCTGTAAGAGGTGCATAATTCAGGAT
This sequence comes from Pholidichthys leucotaenia, assembly GCA_020510985.1. Taxonomy (NCBI): domain Eukaryota; kingdom Metazoa; phylum Chordata; class Actinopteri; order Cichliformes; family Pholidichthyidae; genus Pholidichthys; species Pholidichthys leucotaenia. The sequence goes on along the minus strand of CM035837.1, from coordinate 319,968,559 downwards.
CCTTGTCCCGCTTCAAAAGAAGGGTTATGGAGGCCTGAGTCAAGGTTGGAGGCAGTGAACCTCATTCAAGGGACTCGTTGTACACTGAAATGAGTAGAGGGGCAAGTTTATCTGTGTATTTTTAAAAAAAAAACTCAACACCAAATCCATCGGGGCTGGGGGCCTTATTGCTTTGCATTGCTTTAATGGCTGCTGTAATTTCTTGCAAACTAAAGAGAGCATCAGGGCATCAAGCTCACTAGCCACATCCGGGTCAACAGTAGGTTACACTGAGGTTTTTGAAAAAGGAAGTCATTTCTGCTGTTTCAGGTGGAGATCATAAAGAGAGGAGTAAAAGGACTTAAAAACTGTATTGATAGTATTTGGGTCAGAAGTGATTGAACCGGTAGAGTCTCTAATTCTGGGGATCAGTCGAGATGTGGCTTGTCTTTTAAATTGATGAGCCAACAACCTGCTCGATTTATCGCCATATTCATAGTAACTGACACAGGAGCGTAATAAAAGACGTTCAGCATCTGCTGTTGTTATCAGATCGTGCTCCGACTGTAAACTGAGCCGACACTTCAACAAGGTCGGGCTTGGGTTAACTGAATTTAATTTGTCTCTATCTGAAATTTTTGATGTGAGCTCCTGCACTTTTGCCTTGCAAATTTTATTAGTATATACTGAATAAGAAATGATTTGTCCACGCAAATATGCTTTGAGTGACTCCCATAATAACGAAAAACTGATAGTCTAATTTGTTTAGGGCTATGAAATCGTCCATTGAGGAGGATATAAAGGCATTAAATGTGTCATCAGATAACAATTGTGAATTAAACCTCCAAGGTGACGAAAAACGAGGCTGTTCAAGAAGTCTTATATGTAAAGTTAAGGGGGCATGATCTGAAACAACAATTGTATTTAGAAGAGGTTACCTTAGAAAGAAGAGAGCTGTCAACAAAAAAAGTAATCAATGCGAGAATATGTTTGATGTACTTGTGAAAAAAAGAAAACTCCTTAGCTTGAGGGTTACAGAACCTCCAGGGATCAACAAACCCATTTTTGAACATGAAATCAGAAATTGACTTGGACATGGAGGATTGGGTCAAAGTGCAGGGGTTTGAACAGTCTAGAGAAGGATTAATAACACAATTCAGATTGCCACCCAATATCAGAAGGTGGGTGTTCAAGACTGGGAGGGTACTAAATAACATCGGTAAAATTTGGGTCATCGAAATTGGGCGCATAAACATTTACCAACAATACAGGGTTATGGTGCAGCATACCTGCAACACTTAAGTATCTTCCATTTTTGTCAGTTATTATCTTAGAGGGGAAAAAATGGACTCTCTTATTGATCAAAATTGCAACCCCTCTAGCCTTGGAATCAAAATTTGAATGAAACACGTCTCCAACCCAAGGGCATCTGAGTCTGAATTGGTCTCTATTATGCAAATGAGTCTCCTGAAGGAAAGCGATATCAATGTCTAAACACTTAATATGTGAAAATATTTTTGATCGCTTAATTGGATTATTTATGCCTTTAACATTCCAGCTTAAGAATCTAATGCTCGATCCAGTATCAATGTTATGTGAATTGGTGTTAACCATCAGCAGTATTACAAAGGTGACTGTCTTGCCCCTCATGGCTGGGGTAAGGGGAAAAAAGGAAGAAAAAAGGGAAACAAAACATAACAAAAGAGCTTCCATACACACAGAGACAAAACCCAAGAACCAACAACTCAAACACCCACCCACATAACTGCACATATAGTGTTCCCATCCCCAAACGATAACTGTGTAGACTCCAAAAGGAGCCATACTCAAAGAGTTGCTTTCAGCTGAGTAGCTAAGCTAACTTACAAGTGCCTACAGAGACAGAACTTAAGTATGAAATATATGGCACACAGTAATCAACAATCTCAAATACTATGACAGCTGTAAGCTGCTGAGAAGACAGAGTATAAAAACAAAAAGAGAGGAAAAAAATAATGTTCACAATGCTCTGCACTGTGTTTATATATTTATATATCTATCCCATCTAGCTACAATGCTCCGCACTGTGTGTATATATATATATATATATATATATATTTTTATATGTACATATGTATACTTGCTGCTCTTGTTTTTTTTTTCTCTTGCCTTCTGATTGTTGCTCTGAGTGTTGCTATCCCTGTGCTGTTGCAATCCTGGAATTTCCCCATTGTGGGACTAATAAAGGCTTATCTTATCTTATCTTATCTTATCTTATTATATAGCACAACATGGCTGCAGTAATCAAGGAGAAAAAAATTATGTGGATATATTTAACCTGGAACGATATGAATAGAAAAAAATATTGTAAGCCTCCAGTAGTTAACAGTATTGTTCATATAGGCAGTCAATGTCCTGGAGTGAATTATGATATGGAATCATATTTATTAATTTACTCACTCACAAAGGAAACTAAGATGTAATCTCATTGGATGAGTTCTTGATGGGTGCCATGGCTTCTTCTGGTGATGTAAACTGTCGCTGCTGGCCTCTGTATGTTATACGCAACCGGGCAGGATATAACAGACCAAATCTGACTCCCTCGATCTCGTGCAGCTGGCGGCGAACATCATTGAAGGTGGCGCGGGCCCACGTCATCTTGGGGATGTGGTCCTGGAAGACAGAGATGGTCATATTATGAAGTTTTATCTGCTGCAGCTCTCTGGCTCTCCTGAGGATATCGACACAGTCCGTGTAGTAGTGAAGCTTTGCACAATAGCGCGGGGGTGACCTCCAGGTTTCGGCTTTGGCATAAGAGACCGGTTGGCACGATCCACAACTGGCTCCTCATCCAAACCGAAAGCCTCCCTCAGTGGTTTGGATACACCGGCCGCGGACAGAGTGGTGGGGTCGTCCTCTGGGACACCAATAATCCTTATATTCTGACGACAAGCTCTCGACTCCAGATCTTCACATTTATTCTCCAGCCTAATGCATTCTTTAGATAGATGTTCCACTTTATGCTGGAGAGCAACAATGTCGTCGGAGCAAGTGGAGAGAGAGTGCGCCATCTCAGTAACCGTAACTTTAAGTCCCGCGACGTCCGATTTCATGGAAGAAATACTACCAGACAGTTCTGTTTTCAGAGTGAGCAGTTTGAACTTGATAGATGTTAAATTGTCACTCTGCTGCTTGAAGCTTGGTCTTAAATATGGCTGCAACCTCATTATGAAGGTCAGAAAGAATCTTCGTTTTGAGCGCAGCAAAGTCTGCAGTCAGAGGTGGCATGTTGCAGGTGTTAGCTGGCAGAGCAGAATCACTGTGGGGTGGTGAGGCTCCATGCGCAACAGGCCACAGGCTAGGCTGAGAGATGTTTCCTGCCTTATTATGTTTTGGAGGCATCTTTGCGATAAAAAAAGCCAAGGTGACCAAGTCAAAAAAGTGTTAGTACAACCTTAAGCTGTAGAAGTGATGTAAATGGTGCCGTTTGAAAGAAAAAATAAATTAGCTTTGCAGTAGCTCCCTCACATGCATCTCACCCCATGTTCGCCAAGCCGGAAGTCGTGACCTGAGATTTTCACTAGATATCAGTAACAACCCAAGTAATCCATACATACAAAGAAATCAAGGCAACTGTGTTCACAAAGCAAGTTATATTTAATAAAGTGGAATGACACAGGGAATAAGTAGTGAACACATGAAGAAAAAGGGGTGCAAAAAGGCATAGAAAGCCAAAAAACTAGCTGAAATCCATCAGAATATAGGAATCCCATCGCCCATCAGTGCAAATTAATTTCTGCTGGTTAAGTCCTGACTGATAGCCTTTAAAAAGGTCTGTGAATATCAGATTGTCACACCACAAAGAACTTATGATGGGTAGAAGCAAAGAGTTCTCTCTAGACCTTCGAAACCTTATTGTTCCAAAACATAATGATGGGATTGGTTATAGGTGCATTTCTAAACTGCTGAATGTTCCAATGAGCACTGTTTGAGCCATCATTCGGAAGTGGAAAGAATATCATTTTACCATAAACCATCCACAACTGGGAGCTCCTCGCAAGGTTTCTGACAGAGGAGTCAAAAGAATTATCATAGGAGTTATCCAAGAACCAACTCATGGAGAACTCCAGAAAGACCTGGCGTTAGCAGATACTGCTGTTTCAAAGAAAACAATAAGTACTGTATTACACTCAACCAACATGGGCTCTATGCCCACTCACCTTGCAAGACTCCATTGCTGAAGAAAAAGCATGTTGAAGCTCATTTAAAGTTTGCTGCACAACATTTGGGCAAGCCAGTAAAATATTGGGAGAATATAGTCTGGTCAGATGAGACGAAAATTGAACTTTTTGGATGCCACAACACACAGCATGTCTGGAGGACAAATGGCACTGCACATCCCATCATGGTGTGGGGGTGCTTTTCAGCACATGGTACAGGCAGACTTCATTTAATTGAAGGAAATATGAATGGACAAATGTACAGAGACATCCTTGATAAGAACCTGTAGCCATCTACCAAGATGCCACAGATGAAACGAGGGTGGACATTTCAGCAAGACAATGATCCCAAACACACAGCCAAGGAAACTCTCAACTGGCTCCAGAGAAAGAAAATAAAGCTGCTTGAATGGCCCAGTCAGTCACCTGACCTGAATCCAATTATAAATCTATGGAACAAACTAAGGATCAGAGTTCATAGAAGACACCCACTGAACTTTCAAGATTTGAAGACAGTTTGTGTGGAATAATGGGATAAGATCACTCCTGAGCAATGTCTGTGCCTAGTTTCTCCATACAGGAGGTGTCTGGAAGCTGTTATTACCAACAAAGGCTTTTCTACTAAATATTAAATGAATTTAACCAAGTGTGTTCAATACTTATTCCATGTGTTATTCCACTTTATTAAATATAACTTGTTTTGTGAACACAGTTGCACTGATTTCTTTGTATGTATGGATTACTTGGGTTGTTACTGATATCTGGTGAAAATCTCAGGTGAATGGCTCCATCAGAAATATATTTAATGAGAAAAATGTTGACGTCTTCAATACTTATTTTCTCTCCCATAATTCTCACGTGATCTTGTATTTCAAACTCTGTTTTTATCCATGCATCTGCAAAATACAAACGGAGCTGGTACGGATGAACGCAAGGGGCCAGCCGCACTGCATCTGCAACAGACTGCATCCGGAGTCAGTGTAAATCCTGGGTAACTGTGTCAATGTGAACAGGGCGTCCTTGAAAAAGAGAGGATACCTCTCAGTGGACTTCACCTGTATAAATAAAGGTTAAATTGTTCTTTGTATAGTAAAGGTTGCCAACTCCTACTCTTTGTAAAAGTTAACTACAAACTGAAACATGACACAGCTGACATGAACATAGCTGGTATGGGGGGCTGAAAAGTTCATAGTGGTTAAATTTGATCAAATGCGGTTTATTTTTCAACATAGTCTCCCCTTCGGTCCACATGCTACTGCCATCGGTGTTGCAGCCCTTGGATCCTTGCGGTTGAAAAATAAACTATATTTTGTCAAGTTTGACCACTATGAACTTTTCAGCCTATGAACTTTTCAGCCCACCCTTGTATGTATTGAAGTGAAGTAGATTTAACAAGTGAGAGAGAAAACATGCCTGAGAAACGTTCTTAACTACAAACCTACATTTTGATTTATGTCTCCTGTAATAGTGCATGTAGTGGGTTCCCTGCTTGTGCACCATGTCTTTCAAATCAGTCTCAAGCCTGTAGCCAGCTCCAGTGGACTTAACTTAGGCGATGAAGCCCCTGTGGCCATTTCTGCTGCCATATGGGGCTGCAAGAGTAATGGTGTGGTTTCGAGTGTGGATGGGCCACACATGGGCTCTTTGCTTACTTTACCCAAGCATGTCAATTGAGTGTGCAAAGTGCTGAATGGCCAAAAACAATTCTAGTCTGACTGTAGGAAATCGAATGCAGAGCTGCTAAGGCCTCACTCGGGGCACTGGGATAAGGGGTCAGTAGAAGGCTTGAACTTTGTGCCATGTGCCAACATTATGGCAGGCTGGGCAATTTGGATCACACTATTGCTGGGGAAGTAATCACAGCCTATCCAATTACTTGAGGCTGGAAGTGGTGTCAGCCACTAGTCAGTGCTTTCCTATGAGAACAATTATCTGTGATCAGATACCTATCACACCATCCTATTGTGATTATTGATCATGGCAGAACTTCATGGTTTCTCCACTAAAGAACTAATTACAGTCATCAAGTTTAACACATGTGGTAACTGGAAAAGGAAGAAATATAGAAACAATGAGTCATTCTGCAAATGTGCTATTTGGTGGGTGTCTTTTTTTCCAAAGATACTGTGAGTACCACTTTTGCATCTGTAAATGGTGCTCAGGATGGCTGCTCCGAATGTCAGTTTAACATAAATAAAGATTTGTCTGAAAATATAAAAAGAACCAGAAAGCACCCCAAGAGTACAGACCTCTGCCAAAGGATCACAGTTCCCCTCATAATGCAAATATGGCAGTGTATAATTTCACAAACAAAAGCAATAAACAAAGCAACTTGTATAATAATTTTATTACAATAACTTCAGAACTCTACAAAATAATTCTACAGCTAATAAAAAAAGTACAAATGCATTTATATTTTTAAAACACTTATAAGTGAAATCCCATTCTCTACATACAAATGATATGTTTTTTACTCTCCAGATTTGTAGGCGGCAGCAAACAGGAAGCAGGAAGTTGTTGCACTGGTAGCAGTAGCACATTATCTTTATGCGTTTTATTTTTTCCTGAATATCAGGTGTCACTGAAACAAGTTTTGGATAGTGTGTGGGACTATTTTAGTCACTTAAAGCCAGAATAGGCAAAATATGTTTTTTTTTTAAATTTGAAGATAAATCAGCTATCATTGTATAGCATTTTGTAATGAAAGTGAGACCCTGTCCTGCCTGCAGAGGCTTTCACACCCATGACAGTTTCTTTGACCATCCACATGTCTTGTCAGCTAGAGGCTTTGCAATTGGCTGATCTACAAAAATTCAACCTGGTCTAGATGGGCACTTCAGGACTGGCTTTTTCACATTTCACATTCATGCACTTTTTAGCCGATTCTGATGAAGCTGAAAGGAGCTAATGCAATGGTGCGGCGTTCGTCTGTCCATCCACATTTCATGGGGATCAGTATTCCTCCTAGGCAATTGCTCCAGTGGTTACCAAACTCACTCACAATGATCCTCAGGTGGGCCTGCATCAGGGTTGAGCTCAAGGTCAGGGTCAGCGATCAGGAGATCACATCACTGTTGTGGTGATTTCATCACATGATTTCATCGTGTGCTACTCCCTCATTGACGGTCTGGTTTCGAAGATTTCTGCCTACTCTAGCTTTAAATCACCTATTGGGATGTCAGTCAATTGTAAGAGGGTTTGTGAATTAATTTTTTTTAGATAGCTTATTATATATAGACAGCACATGGCCTTATGGGAAATCAGGGAGTCTGATGCTACATTCCTGGTTTATTTCCGAGTTATCTGACCAGAAATTTCACTGGATTGTGGGGGTGGGAATCGCGAGTGACCTCATCAGCCGATTCAGATCACAGTACTTTGGTCACGATTCAATACTATTATGATCTATTATGATAACATCACTATTACGATCCATCAAGACACCATACATCCCCCTCCCATGTCAACATCAAATTTTGTCCCTAAAGTACAACTGTCAATATCTGTTTCATATAAGTTTTAACTCTTTTCAACTCACCACAGTCGCTTATGTTTGGGTGGCTGCTGGCTCTCAGTCCCCCAGCTGTGTGGTCCTTTCTGCTGCCCACATTCTCAGGGCTTCATTTTCTGCAGAGAGATGTCTCTGCACACAGGGAGGGCGATGATGTTGTTTACTTGGCTCACTCTGAGGTTGATGGTGGCAGGTGTCCGGAGTTTGCTGGTCAGCACCACTCAGCAAAAAAGCAAACTCCATGCTGGTTTGTTTACAGCTTAGCCATTGCTAACGCTGCTCCAAGACGTGTTGTGACATGTTCCGAGTTTTTTTTAAATTTTTCATTCAGTGCTTCTTGCGGGTTGTGTGTCATGTCAAGGTCTTTCATTAAATCTTTGTTATAAAATCCAAAAAAGATCTGACATTTGAACCAACTTTCCAGTGCATCCAGCTGCTTCCTAACTTTCAAAGCTGGCTGCAAATGTCACTAAAAAGATATGACTTCACCCAACAATGGGTGCTTTTGCACCATCTGGCTGCAAATCTCGCGAGACAAGCTATGACCTCACTTGACTGGGTGCTTGCTTTATGCCATCCAGTGGACTGAAAATGCAATTGGTTGATTAATAGCCCGAGTGTTTAGAAAGCTTGGGATCAGTCCGCCAAGGTTTCCGCCTTTGACCGCCACCTAATCCACATAGCACCGGACCCCCATGATCCCTCCTGCAGGTGGTGAGCCCACTGGAGGGCGGTCCCATGTAACTCCTTCGGGCTGAGCCCGGCCGGGTCCCATGGGTGGAAACCCGGCCACCAGATGCTAGCCATCGAGCCCCTCCCCCAGGCCTGGCTCCAGGGTGGGGCCCCGGTAACCCCATACCGGGCGGGGTACACTGAATCCTTGCTATAGAATTTATCATGAGAATCTGTTGGATCATTCTTAGTCCGGCCCTTCACCCAGGACCAGTTTGTCTTGGGTGAACCTATCAGAGGCAAATTGCCCCGGACGACATAGCTCCTGGGATCACTGGGGCACGCAAACCCCTCCACCACGATAAGGTGATGATCCATGAGGGGGGCACTCGGGTAAAGAGAGGTGCAGAGCTGTCAACTGATCACCACCTGGTGGAGAGTTGGATCCGATGGCAGGGGAGGAAGCCATTCAGACCTGGCAGACCCAAATGTATAGTGAGGGTATGCTGGGAACGTCTGGCTGAGGCCCCTGTCCGGGAGGTCTTCAACTCCCACCTCCGGAAGAACTTCAACCACATTCCGAGGGAGTCTGGAGACATGGAGTCTGAATGGGCCATGTTCTCCACCTCTGTTGTTGAAGCAGCGGCCCAGAGCTGCGGCTGCAAGGTGGTCGGTGCATCTCGTGGTGGCAACCCCCGAACCGAGTGGTGGACACCAGTGGTGAGGGGGGCCATTAAGCTGAAGAAGGAGTCCTATCAAGCTTGGTTGGCTTGTGGGACTCCCGAAGCAGCTGAGGTGTACCGGCAGGCCAAGTGGAGTGCAGCTCGGGTGGTTGCTGAAGCAAAAACCCAGGTATGGGAGGAGTTCAGTGAGGCCATGGAACAAGACTTTCGGTCGGCCTTGAAGAAATTCTGGCAAACTGTCTGGCAGCTCAGGAGGGGAAAGCAGCTCCCTGTCCACACTGTGTATGGTGCGGATGGGGCACAGTTGACTTCGACTGGGGATATCGTCGGGCGGTGGAAGGAATACTTCGAGGATCTCCTCAATCCCATTGATACGCCTTCCACAGAGGAAGCAGGGTTTGTGGACGAGGGGGATGACTTGCCTATCACAGGGGCTGAGGTCGCCAAGGTGGTTAAAAATCTCCTTGGTGGCCGGGCCCCGGGGGTGGACGAGATTCACCCTGAGTACCTCAAGGTCTTGGATGTTGTTGGGCTGTCATGGTTGACACGCCTCTGCAACATTGCATGGAGGTTGGGGGCAGTGCCTTTGGCATGGCAAACCGGGGTGGTGGTTCCTCTCTTCAAAAAAGGGGACTGGAGGGTGTGCTCCAATTTTAGAGGGATCACACTCCTCAGCCTCCCTGGGAAGGTCTATGCCAAGGTACTGGAGAGGAGAGTCCGGCCATTGGTCAAACCTCGGATTCAGGAGGAGCAATGTGGTTTTGGTCCTGGCTGTGGCACATCGGACCAGCTCCTTACCCTCTTGAGAATTCTCGAGGGTTCGTGGGAGTTTGTCCAACCAGTTTACATGAGTTTTGTGGACTTGGAGAAGGCATTTGACCCCGTCACTCGTGGTTTTTTGTGGGGGGTGCTTCGGGAGTATGGGGTATCGGGCTTGTTGTTACGAGCTATTTGGTCTCTATACGACCGTTGTGAGAGTTTGGTTCGTATTGCCAACACTCGGTCGGACTCATTCCCAGTGAGAGTTGGACTCCGCCAGGGCTGCCCTTTGTCACCGACCCTGTTCATAATTTTTATGGACAGGATTTCTAGGCGCAGCCAGGGAATGGACAGTGTCATGCTTGGTGACCACATGATCTCATCTCTGTTGTTTGCAGATGATGTTGTCCTGTTGACTTCATCCAGCAATGACCTACAGCCCTTGCTGGGATGGTTTGCCGCTGAGTGTGAAGCGGCTGGGATGAGAATCAGCACCTCCAAGTTCAAGTCCGTGGTCCTCAGCCGGAAAAAGGTGGCTTGTCCTCTCTGGGTTGGGGACAGGGTCCTACCCCAAGTGGAGGAGTTTAAGTATCTTGGTGTGTTATTCACGAGTGAGGGGAGAATGGAGCGAGAGATTGACAGAGGGATTGGAGCAGCATCTGCAGTGATGCGAACGTTGTACCGATCTGTTGTGGTGAAGAGGGAGCTGAGTTCTAAGGCAAAGCTGTCGATTTACCAGTCAATCTACGTTCCTACTCTCACCTACGGTCACGAGCTTTGGGTAATGACCGAAAGAACAAGATTGCAGATACAAGCAGCTGAAATGAGCTTTCTCTGTAGGATTGCTGGACTCACCCTCAGAGATAGGGTGAGGAGCTTAGTCATCTGGGAGAGGCTCAAAATAGAACTGCTGCTCCTCCACATTGAAAGGAGTCAGTTGAGGTGGTATGGGCATCTGATTAGGATGCCTACTGGACGCCTCCCACTTGAGGTGTTTCGGGCACGTCCCACTGGGAGGAGACCCTGGGGCAGACCCAGGACTCGGTGGAGAGACTATGTCTCCCTGCTGGTCTGGGAATGCCTAGGTATCCTCTCTGAAGAGCTGGAGCAGGTGGCTGGGGAGAGGGAAGTCTGGGCTTCTCTGCTTGAACTGCTGCCTCCGCGACCCGGACCTCCGGAAAAGCGGTAGAAGATGGATGGATGGATGATTAATAGCTAAGAGTATGCAACATTTACATAAATATATACTGTATAATTATTAAAAGATTGATCTGTGCATTTAGGGATCAGTGCATCGTCATTAGTGTCAAATATCACGATCCATCACTGAACTGACCTTTTGTCCCACCCCTATTGGATTGGCTCCAAGTTGGATTTTGTCAGGTCAGGCATCTCTCGACATACTCTACTTCATTATCCAAGATTGCTGTGCCCATGCACCATGCATCATCAGGCTGTGCAAAATGTACAGTTTCTTAGCTCTTCTGTATTATGTGTCTGTTGTAGTCAGTGCATAGCACCGGTAATTTTATATACAAATTGCAACATACAACATTGTTTTCACCCATTGTCACTAGAAAATGGGTGAAAACAATGTTGTATGGTAATGTTGACAATGGTAATTGTACTAACCTAGCCAGAGTGGGCCACAATTCCCCTGGAGGTCAGTGTGGAAGTGACACCATTCTGACCTTCAAGTCAGAGACTCAGACTTACCAGAAACACAGCATTAGTCCTCTGAGTTGGAGTCGTCCTCTGCTGGTGACCATCAATCATTTGGTAGTTGGTCCATTTCCAACCTCTGCTGAAAATTGAATTAAATCTTTAAAAAGTTATGGTGTTAACACAGATACGCATAAACACACAAGTGAATGCAACTGTAAACACTGTCTCCTCGGTGGAGGTAACAAGGTTGAAATGACCAATTCCTTGCAGTTTCTCATGATGTTTGGAGACACAGCTACTAGATTATGCAGTGTTAATTCTGTCGACTAAATAGTTTTAGTTGGTGAAGTTAACACTGATTATAAGCTATCCGTTCAAGTGGTAAACAACATATTTTCTTTGATGTCTGTTTTTCAGCAAAAGCAACACAGGCGGAGGCTCCTTTCGAATCTTTAAAGTGAGGCAGTGAGGCTTCGTTTTAGAAGTCTGAAGACCACAAGTATCACCTCAGCAGCTCATCAAGAGTGTGGCTGTTCATCTGTTTCTCTGGTGCCTTCATCCAAACACCCATGAAAACTTCATCCAGTAATACCAAACCATTGTCACCCAATCATCTGTTTGCTGTGCATTTTTTTTTTTTTTTTTACATCTTTCCGGACATTTACATGGTCTGCAAATTTAATTTTTTTAAAAATATAGTTAAGATATATACTGAACAGCTGGTGCTGGATTTTTTTTAATAAGTACTATGTTTACATTGATGTTTTTCTTTTACAAATATAGGTTGGCTTTCATACACAGGAATGTAGACTGATCACACTTTTATCATTGTGTACAGAATGTTTGTTGTAATAAGTATACGTACGTGTTTTATGTTCAGTGCAGATATTTTCCTCATTGTGTTTTATTTCCTTTTTCTGCTTACCTAGATAACATTTGTATTCCCAGACATTTAAACAGTGACAATGTAACCATGTTTCTGGTTACATAGTCACAATAAACCGATTACTGGGAATAAACTGATAATGGCAATAATCAGCTGTCGCATTTACATGCACTGAATAAACAGATTATTGGAGGGTGAACCACTTGAGTTAATGACCCCGGTTACATAGCCTTTATTGGATTATTCTGTTTACATGGCCACTTGAATAACTGGATAATCAGATAAAGACCATGTAACCAGGGTCATTAACTCCAGAAATCCAATCATAACTGGTTTATTTGCGTACATGTAAACAAGGTCAGTGAACTGAAATATTTAAAAGTTAAATGGTGTGCTTTTTTTCTTCTTGTGCAGAATAGAATTGAAAAGACAAATGCAAAAGGAGAGGCAGTGAGTGTATAAAGGTATAGATTGTGTACAGATTGTTGACAATATTGTGCATTTATTCAGTCAAAGGCAGCAGATATCATTGTAAACAATAATTTCACAATATTTATTACAACTGAGTGCTTCTGTTTTTCTCTTTTTTTCTTCTATGTATGAAAATGAACAAATTGCCCCTTCCTCACCTAAGACGGTTGAATGTGTTGTATTTTCAATATTATGGAAAAAGAGAGAATTTGTTTATAGACTAGACCATAATGCAGAGGAAGTGAATATGGAAAAGAAACTGAACTTGTGCACTTTTTAATTATTAACACCTGGGTTTCACATTAGCACTAGCCAGTTTCAAACATGGCAAATTTTGCAGTGTAGTGCCAAAATACAAATGTTTATGATCACCACTTATTAAAAAAAAAACTCCAACAACTCAAATTTACCATTCCTAAGATGAAAAATATATATATTTATTTTTAAGAGTAAAGTCGAAAGTTTTCTAAATATAGAAATAAGTGAAAAGTTGCTTATTTTTAAGAAAGAAAATTCAAATACATGAGAAAAGTAGTAATTTAACATTTAAAAAGCTGCAAACTTTATAAAATAAGTCACAAATTTAGGAGAAAAAAGTTGAAAATTTTCAAAAAAAAAACCATGCAAAACTAGAAGAGCACTCAGAAAGCACATACTTCTGCCAAGGCTCCTTCCCTCCCTGCCTTTGTCCATCCATCTGTCCGTACTTCCCTGACTCCATCCCTCCATACATTGCAAGATAGGGCCTTGGTAGAGGTAGGCACTCATGTATTAGATTACCTGCAAAATCTAATGGCTTCATCTGTAGCCCAAGGACCACCTCAAAGTTTCATCAAAATCTGTCCAGTAGTTTCTGAGTAATATTGTTAACACATTGTGACAAGATAGAGCCTTGGCGGAGGTATGCATGCTTAGATTATCACCAGCATAATGTACATACTTGCATACATTTACACATCAGTCATTAATCTTAATCAATCCTAACCACCTAAACAGACTCACCACACCACACAAACTAACGGGACAGTTTTGGCCCAGACCGTATGTTTGACATCCCTGGACTAGATGTAAAAATAGCCTAGGTATTTAGAGGGATTAATTAGCCTCAGAAGAAGCTTCATTTGTTCTTCACAGCAATGTATAACTAATCAAAGTGAGGTCAGTTCTTTTCTCTGTCATAAGAAAACTCCCATTTGTGCAGCTGCGGACAATATTGCTCAAGTGATCTGATCGTTGACGATGGAAGCCGGTGTGTGTGCTTCCCGCTGCCTGTCTGTTCGTCGTCGATTCTTCCTCATCCAGACCATCCGTAAAATGAACCCCTCGTAGACGGAGTTGGGCTCCACTGCGGGCCCAGTACAAGAGAAGCCATAGACAGTTTCCACCACTGGTCAGCCTCCCGTCCTGCCCCAGCTGTTGCTCACACCGCAGCCAGGCAAGGAGAAATGTGCGCTGTTTCCGGGGTGCGGAGGTACGTCTCCGGGCATGTCTTAAAGGGGAAGTACATGTAAAGTGCAATAATATCCACCTTATTCCTAGGCCCCATGATGCCTTGCGTGAATTATGGTAGCAACTTCTGGTACTAGTTTAGAACGTATTGTTGTCACTGAAACGAGACACTTTTCCTTGTTAAAAAACAATGACTTCGGCATCAGAAATGCGGGAACATGGCCTCTTGCACCTCAAAACAGTAACATAATCATACCACTTCCCACGACTATCGAGGAATGAAAAGATGACCTTAAAAAGTGGCCTTGTACACCATAGTTAGTTAGCGCCACTGCTAAGATGCTAACGCTGTAAACAAATAACCCGTGCTTGCAAAATGAGTCACTTTGAGGACATTTTCAAAACTGTTGTAATATTTCCATATTCTGTATTGAAAGACCTTTAAAATGATATTTAATTTGTAGGTAGTGTGCAAAAACTGAACCAGAAAAAGACGACTGTTTATATTTTAGCTAGGTTGAAAACTCGCGTTCGATCGGTCAGCAGTTACGTCTTCCGCAAAAACATAGGTATTTTTAAAAGTACAATTTCTAAGCTTTAAAATAACACCAAACACTCATGGGGGGTTTCCTGGGACTTTGCTGCTACCAAGAAAAGGAAGAGCCATGATTTATGACTTCTCGTTGCCTGTACTCATAATGACATGGTGCACATTCTGACTCATTTTGTCAGCACAGGTCACAATATCAATGTCTCCACCGCAAGAAAATTGGCTGCATTTTGTTAAAATATGTTGGACATAATCAGATTTACTTTACTTTTATGGGCCAACCCACCCTGATGACCGAGCACAGTTGTGACAACGTGGGGTCCCGTTCCGACTCTGCCCAGAGCTCCTGGAGGGATACCATGTCCCAGAGGGGTCCGTGCAATGTGTTGACCAGATCTGCATCCGTGGGGTCGTCATCGTTGTCGTCTGGTTGCAAAGGTGTTGGCTGTGGCACGGGACAGGAGGTTCGCCACTACGTTCTCTTTTCCAGGAGCGAACTGGGTAGTAAAGTTGTAGGCCCTCAGCTGCTCAGTCCACCTGTGGATCCGTAGGGGTCTGTGTCCCGAGCCTGTCATCTCCAGCAGTGGTGACAGCGCCCGGTGGTCCGTTCGCAGGGTGAAGTGGCGTCCATAGAGATAGATGTGTCACCGTTCACACGCCCAGACACAGACGAGTGCCTCCCTCTCACCCACAGCATATTTCTGTTCAGCTGCTGAAAGTGACCTCGACAACACCACTGGGCGCTCAGTACCGTCTTGCGCCTGAGACATAACCACCCCCACTGCAGAAGCAGACACGTTGCAGGTCACAAAAGTCAGCCATTTTGGATCAAAGTGAGCCAACATTGGAGGGGGGGTGAGTTAGGACTTCAGCCTAGCAACCGCCGCTGAGCAGGCCGGGGTCCACTGCCACGGCGTATCCTGTTTCAGAAGTGCCCAGAGTGGTTTGATAGTCTCTTAATAATGGGGAATAAAACGTCTGTAAAAGTTCACCATGCCCAAGAATGAGGAGATTTGTGCTGGTGTCATGGGATCTGGTAGACGCAGGACCGCTTCCATGTTCAAGTGCAGGGGCCTCAGACCCTTGGCCGCCAGCCGGAATCCCACAAACTCCATGGAGTCCGCCGTGAAAATGCACTTCTCCACATTCAATGTGACTCCGTGCTCCTGTAGCACCTCCATCACCTGTCCCAAACGACCATCGTGCTCTTCCCACGACGCGCTGTGGACCACGATGTCATCCAGGCACACCACTACACCCTTGACTCCGGCCAGAATCGTGGACATGATCTTCTGAAAACAGCTAGGCGCTGAGCTCAGACCAAAAGGCATACGGGTGTACCTGAAGATGCCCATGAGCGTCACAAATGCTGTCAGGTTCCTGCTGGCTGGGTGAAGAGGCACCTATAGGTAACCCTCGCGGAGATCCAGCTTTGTGAACACCTTCGAGCCGCTGAATGTTGTGGTAAGCTCCTCCATCGTGGGGAGTGGATATTTGTCTGGAACAATCACCTTATTCACCATCCTAAGGTCAATACACGGCCGAATGCCACCCGTCTTCTTCCTGCCCACCACAATGTTCGATATCCAGGGTGAAGCGTCCACCCTTTCGATGATGCCAGCTTCAAGCAGTCTGTTCACTTCTGCCGCGATATCGTCCCGCAGAGCGAGGGGAAGCCGCCGTAGTGGTTGGATCTTTGGCATCATGCTTGGGTCGATGAGCAGGCAGTGGTAGAATGCCTTAATGCATCCAAGGCCCACAAACAACGCCGGCCAGCGGACATGCCATTCGGGGGACACTGCTAGCACCGTTGAGCCCTCTGGGTCATGAGAATCCCAGTTCACCCAGCAGATCGATTCCCAGCAAGTCGGCCCCCTGGCATGAAACCTGTAAGGTAAACGCGGGAATAATCCTTAACCCACATTTCACCGAGAAGCTGACCGTGCCCGCCATGTCAATTTCAACGTGACCATACCCAAACATTTTCACAGCCCCTGCATTGATGGTTTTGCCCGGGAAAAGTCTTTTCAATGTAGCCATACTTAGTATGGACTTACTGGCTCCTGAGTCCACCATAAGAGGCACATCAACTCCGTCTAGCTGCAGGACGTACCACTTTAACGGTCCCTTCCTGGTGCCCGCCACACACACCTGCATCATGCTTTTTGGCTCTGCCGCCAATGGTTTAATAGTGGTTGTGCAGGCCCTGGCCCAGTGATTACAACGGCCGCAGTTATAGCACTTCTTCCCTCTGGCAGGGCAGGTGGATGAGCCCGCCCGGTGACAAGGGGAGCCACAGCCGTCACACAGACCCCTAGCCCTGCCTGTGCCATGGTCCGCCACCTTTTGGGGGTCTGCCCCAAAGTGTCAGCAGCGTTGCTAGCGGCCAAACTTGGAGGGAAAACTTGAGTGGCTAGGTTCCCATTAGTAGCACTGGTAGACCTAGCTGGGCAGTGGACTCTATCTGCCTAGTCGGTTCAACCACCTTCTATAGCGCAAGGACGTCCGTAGTCAGCGTTAGCTTGCCTTTTAACCACTCGTCACTCATACTGTGTGCTAGCTTGTTCCGGACTAGTTCTTCCTCAATTGGCCCAAAGGCACACTTTCTTGCTAGGCTACGGAGTTCCATAATGAAGTATTGGGTGGACTCACCAGCTTGTTGTCGGTGGTTGAAGAATTTATATCTTTGCACCATGGTGTTGGAATGGTCCATAAAGAAATAGTCCATTAAGTCCAAACATTCCTTCAGTAAGCCCTTGCCACCCAGTGCGAAAAATATCTGTTGGCCCTCCTCACTGAGGCAGTGAACTAGTAGGCCCCTCCGTCTCTCCTCGTCGGCGCCACTCAGGCCGGCTGCGGCAACATACACCTCGAACGTCTCCTGCCAGCGGCACCATGGTATAGTTGGCATACCCGGAGACTGTAAAAATGGAGGTGGTGGTTTAATGCACCCTCCCATGGTTTATTCTCGTCTCCAAAATGTTATGTCTGAATAACAGGAGACTGGAGCCATGTTGAACTGGACAACAAACTGACTTTATTAAGGAACACAGCACAATATATCCACTGGCCATAGCCCACCTGACGTCATCACCCCAACCCCCCGGCACAGACTACGGCAAGTCCCAAACACCAAATCCCCACACAAGAGTATCACCATATTTTCTCAACTTTTAGTTTGCCAGAATTTCAAAATAACACTTTGTTTTTGTAATAACCACAAAAATAGCTCACCTTTACCATCTATGGAACGGTATTGTGCACATGCCCAGAAACTCCCGCCACAGGGAAGTACTGAGCAATCCGCCAATACTGGGTGAACAAATGTCCGTCTTTTTGCCAGTTTGTTTTCTTCCTCTGCCACTAAAGAGCAAAAGCTCCTGCTCATCTTGACTGTCATTGTATTCATGTACCTCCATTGCTTCCACCATTTAAAATGTCTGCCACTGTGCTCTTCTTCTGTGTTTGGACTGCAGCTGTTCAAATCAGTTTGGTGGCTCTTGGCTGCCGCCGACAGTACGGACATGTGAACTGCAGATTATTTTCACTGTGCATGCGTGTACTCCAAAACTACTGGATGGATTTGGATGAAATTTTAAGGTGGTCCTTGGGCTAGAAAGGAACCCATAACATTTTGGTGATGATCCCAGAATGCATACCTCCTCCAAGTGTCATGAATTGCTGCCCCTCCAGGGCAGAAGAGACAAAAACCCAAACACAGGATAGAGTTGTGCGTATTTATTGAACATAAGAATGACAAAACTCTCAGGAGCGAACTGAGCATTAAACAAAGTACAAACACTAACTCTCAGTGGTTCATTGGCGAGTAAGTCAAGAGGAAATGGATCCAAAGTGTTCCCAGATGAAACTGGGGAATAGGGGGATAATAGAGAAAAATCCAAGGCGCTCGCAGACGAGACTGCGGAGCAAGGGGGATAATAGAGATAAATCCAAGGTGTTCTCAGACGTGACTGCGGAACGGTTGGGAAACAGTATTTACAGAATGTCAACAGAGCAGTCCGTGCTCTGGAGTAGGGGTGACAATCCCATGAACCAGTGAGACACAGGTGAGCAGACAGAGCTTAAACAGTGACAACATAATAAGCCAAGTGAGCACAGGTGTGGGTGAGTGTGTGCGTGCCTGTATATGTGTGTGTGAGTGCACGTGCAAGTGTGGGTAGCACTGAGTGAGCACAGGTGTGAGCGAGTGTGTGCGTGTGTGTGTGTGTGTGTGAGTGTGTGCGTATGAGAGTGAGCTGAGTAGTAGACACAGACACTAATGGCATTCAGCTGTCAAGCACTGACAGGAGAGGGAGGCGTGGCTGCCAGCTGATAGGTGGCAGGGCAGACCCTGGAAGGCTCCCCGACAGCTGCCTGTCGCAAAATACATGAGACCAACCCAAAACATAAACTGGCAGATAACAGGCACCAAAAACATGACAGGAAAATAAATACAGCCACAGAGACATGAAGCTGGATTTGGAAAAAGTCCAAACCCAGTTTATGACAATAAGACTCTGGCACCGAGGCATAAGCACCTTGGTGCTTTCATTTTAATATAAAACATTTTTGGTGGCTTCTGCACAAGGAGCCATTTTCTCAAAATGGCTCTTTAAAGTAGTTCAGGGATAGTGCCTCTTCAAAACTACTCGACACGGTGACTGGTGAGAACAAGAGCAACACAAAAGAGCACACTATTGCGTTTGGTACAGTCTTGGTTAATGCTCCCCCCTACAGATTTGTTTCTCTTGAATCTCCCAGGTGTATTACTTAAAGGAGATCTTTGCATCTCTGTAAAATTTTTGCTTTAAATGTTTGCTTCACCCAGCAATTGAACTGCCGCCCATTCTCTTTTATTCCACAGGGGATTTGCAAAGTTACAAAGAACATTTAAAAAAAAAATACAAATTCATAATAATAATAACAATAATAATAATAATAATAATAATAATAATAATAATAATAATAATAATAATAATAATAATAATAATAATAATAATCTGTCAAATTTGTGTTGCAGAAATGGAACTTGAAAGGACAGCACATTCATTTAGTTAACAGTGAGCTTTGAGAAAACTGATAATATGCAAAGGTACCCTTTATAAAGTATTTCCTAAACTTTCTGTCTCTTTACTCTACCTCAGTCCTATCTGTGTCCTAAACCTTTAGATCCTTCCAGAATAGTTTTTGTGGGAATGGGTTTTGTAAAATTAATGCAACTGTATAGACTGTTTTTAACCTTGAATATTCAGTTGTATAATAAGTTTAGAATTAAAATGTGTGAATTAGAATGTGTTTCTGTTGTTTTGATGCAAGCATAGAATCCAATTAAAGTATATCTTACAAATGCCAATGACTGTATTTTTATTTCACTTACAGTGCATCCGGAAAAATATTCACAGCACTTCACTTTTTCCACATTTTTTTTTATGTTACAGCCTTATTCCAAAAGGGATAAATTAATTTTTCTCCTCAAAATTCTACACACAATACCTCATAATGACAACATGAAAAAGGTTTTTTGAGATTTTTGCAAAGTTTTTAAAAATAAAAAACTGAGAAATCACATGTACATAAGTATTCACAGCCTTTGCCATGAAGCTCAAAATTGAGTTCAGGTGCATCCTGTTTCCACTGATCATCCTTGAGATGTTTCTACAGCTTAATTGGAGTCCACCTGTGGTGAATTCAGTTGATTGGGCATGATTTGGAAAGGCACACACCTGTCTATATAAGGTCCCACAGTTGACAGTGCATGTCAGAGCACAAACCACGCATGAAGTCAAAGGAATTGTCTGTAGACCTCCGAGACAGGATTGTTTCGAGGCACAAATCTGGGGAAGGGTACAAAAAAATTTCTGCTGCTTTGATTTAGCTGCTCTACTATCTATAACCAGAAAAAAAACTAACTCGTGAACTAACTCGAGTGTCCAGTATTTCTCTTTAATTTGCTTAAAGTTGTTCAAGGGCATAGTAATGAATTACATTTTCTCAAGTACTTACACAAAATTATAATTTACTGAATATTTATATTCAAGGATACTTTTACGCTTTATGAGGAAAACAACTGTGAATTTGTAGAAAATAGTGATCAAAACCAGTCGGATTGACAGTTAAGCTAACACTGTCGACCTGTCTGTCAATCTCTCCCACTGAGGCAAGCTCCAAGCTAGCACTAACAGTTTGATGTAGCATCATGATGGAAAAACAATCCCAATTCCGGTGAAGTTGGGATGCTGTGTTAAATGTAAAAAAAGATAAAATATAATGATTTAAAAATCCTTTTTAACCTATATTCAATTGAATATACTAAAAAGACAAGATATTTATTGTTCAAACTGATAAACTTTGTTGTTTTGTTGCAACTATTCACTCATTTTGAATTTGATGTCTGCAACACATTCTAAAAAAGCTAGGTTATGGGCAAGAAAAAACTGGGAAAGTTGAGGACTGCTTAAAAAACTTCTTTTTGGAACATTCCACAAGTGAACGGGTTATTTAGAAACAGGTGAGTGGGATGACTGGGTGTAAAAGGAGCATTCCTGAAGGCTCAGTCATTCACAGGCAAGGGTGGGGTGAGGTTCACCCCTTTGTGAAAGACTGTGTTGACAAATAGTCAAACAGTGTAGGAGCAATGTTTTTCAAAGTACAATTGCAAGGAATTTAGAGATTTTGTCATCTACAGTCCAAAATATCATCAAAAGATTCAAGAGAATCGGGAGAAATTTCTGCATGTAAGTGGCAGGGCCGAAAAGCAACACTGAATACCCATGACTACCGACTTCTTTCTGTAAAGGATATTACCATGTGTGCTCAGGAACACTTCCGAAAACCATTGTCAGTTAGCACAGTTCATCGCTACATCTACAAGTGCAAGTTAAAACTCAACCATGCAAAGCGAAAGCATTAGATCAACAACACCCAGAAATGTTGCTGGTTGTTCTGGGCCTGAGCTCATCTGAGATGGACTGATGTAAAATGGAAAAGTGTGCTGTGGTCTGATGAGTCTACATTTCACATTGTTTTTGGAAATCATGGACGTTGTGTTCATTGGGCTAAAGAGAAAAAGGACCATCCAGATTGTTATCAGTACAAAGTTCAAAAGCCAGCATCTGTGATGGTATGGGGGTGTTAGTGCCCGTGGCATGGAAAACTTGCACATCTGTGAAGGCACCTTTAATGCTGAATGGTACATACAGGCTTTGGAGCAGCATTTGCTGCTATCCAAGCAACGTCTTTTTCAGGAACATCCCTGCTTATTTCAGCAAGACAATGCCAAGCCACATTCTGCTTGTGTTACAACAAGAGGGCTTTGTGGTGAAAGAGTGCAGGTACTAGACTGGAATGCCTGCAGTCCAGACCTGTCTCCCATTGAAAATGTTTGGTGCATTATGAAGCGCAAAATGTGACAATGGAGAAGTTTTACCTCAAGCAAGTATGGGAAAAGTTTCGCCTACAAAGCTTCAACAGTTCAATCAATCAATCAATCAATCAAAACTTTATTTATACAGTACTTTTCATACAAAAAAGTTGCAGCACAAAGTGCTTCACAAATTAAAAATATGACACAATTACACCCGCCTCCCACCCCACCCCTCAGAGAATTAGTGTCCTCAGTTCCTAAACACTTATTGAGTGTTGTTTAAAGGAAGGGTGATGTAACACAGTGGTAAACATGCCCTTCTCAGCTTTTTTGGAATGCTTAGCAAGTGTCAAATTCAAAATGAGTGAATAATTGCCAAAAAACAATAAAGTTTATCAGTTTGAACATTAAATAGCTTGTCTTTGTAGTGTATTCAATTGAATAAAGGTTGAAAAGGATTTTTAAATCACTGTATTTTGTTTTTATTTATGTTTTACACAATGCCCCACCTTCACCGGAACTGGGGTTGTCTAGCAAAACAAGCCAGAATGACCCAAGAAATATTTATCAACTGTGGATTAGTGAACCATATGGAAACAGGGGTGTTTATTAGTGTGACTGAAATCTAAAAAGAATAACACGATAAACTGCACTTGGTAAGCCAACTTCCTAGAAGCATTGTTCACTCTGAAGCTAACGCCTTGGCTGAGCTCTCCGCTCTTTAGGCAGACAGCCAGCTATGGTAGCCAATACTGTAATACAACAACTGCACATGTCAAGGCTGGGGTTACCTTTACTTGACATAGAGGAACAAATGTAGAACAGTTGAAATGGCTCATCAGACACAGAAATGATACAAAGGCTGTATGTTTTTTTTTTAACGAGAAGTGAGTGTTTTGATGGGTTTTTTTTTAATAATCACGTGACCAAGAGATACATTTCAGAAGGTTAAAACCTTAATACCACAGTTTTTCACTCAGTGGGCTCTTAAATATTAAAAAGTTCTGGCTCCTCTAACCATCTCTGTAAGGTTGTGACTTCACAAATAACATCTCACTGTATCAAATGCACTTTGGCCAGGTTGTCAGGCTGTATTTTGTGTGATTTAAATTCTGAATGAAATCTAGACCTGGGCCACCCAGTATCTGTCCATTATCTTTGGATTCACACTGCCGACTGTGTCCTTGACCTGGCTTTGCTTCTGGCACACACATGCAGAGTGAAGTGGAACCACAAATAGTAATGACCACTTATCCAGAACCACATCCGTAATCTGCCAGAAGAGAAAAAATAAGTAAATCAATGGGTTTGGCAGGAATTTCATAACCTTGCAACTTTCATTTCATACTCATCAGTCAAGACTCAACGTGATGATATGAACCTGTCCAAACATCATTTACTTTAACCCTGAGGAGGGGACATGTTTGTTGGCAAAAAAGAGGAATGGGAAATCCTAAGTACAAATAACTCTTCATACCAGGGCTAAAATTAGAGGCAGATGTTCAGTTTCAGTTAAGCCTTTGTTGGACAGGGCCCAGGCCATCCTACTGATAAACAGCTGCAACTGGCTCGTGTGACAACTGTTTTACTCCCTCTGTCAATGAAGATAAAGATTTGCACTCACCCTCTAAATCCCTAGACTGCTTAGAGAAAAAGCCCAGACGGGTTCACGCCGACTTGAGGATTACTTGTCCTTACATGTACTTTGAACCACAGAATGTACTGGTTGCAAACACAATTGTTATTAATAAAGGATGCAAAGGATGAAAATTTTACTTTTTCACGCTTTTGTACTTCTACTTGAGTAACTGGATTTTATCATCATCATCATCATCGTCGAGTTAATAAATAGATACAAAGGTACTCCCTTTATGTCTCCCCAAGTAGCGGTTTAACATTTTTGGTTTTAGGATTTGAATTACCCTGTAAATCCACTGGATAGATCTAGTATTTAGCGCTCCTGATAAAGTCAAACATTGTCTACTTATAAATGTTTTTGACAAAACCACACATCTAGGTTTTCACAACAAATTAAAATTGTGATGCTTGAAAAATTGATTGGCATGCACTAGTATTGTAGTCAAGACCACACCAAGACCAGAGTGTTGAAAGACCAAGACTTTAAGAGGTCGAGACCAAGTCAAGACAAAAACCAAGCCATGCAGAGACCAAGACTACTGTGTATGTAGGTCTTGCTCTTTTCTGGCCTTTTTTTGGTCTTGGGAGACGCTGGTCTCAGTCTGGTCTTGACTACAACACTAGCATGTACTGTCTGAGACCAGAGTAACACATTTAGCACTCACTGCTGCTGATGATATTTGAATTACAGAGTAGGCAGTGATTTTGAATGGTAATTGTGGAATAGTCGTGTGTGGCCATGCTAACTGTATAAAGAATTGTATTTTACAATTGTGGTCTGGAAGTAGGATGAGAATACAAGGATCCCAAGGCTTGAGCTTGATTGCTGGTGAGTGTTTTTTTTTTTGTTCTGGTCAGAAAGGCTCTCCTCGTGGATTCATGAAAGTCTAGATGTCTTATTTTGAAGAATCTAAGATTTAGAGATATTGGAATTATTGGTAAAAAAAAAAAAGACACAAAGCAGAAATGTGGCTGAGGTTAGGAAAGGTTTGTGTCTGGTCTGTTATAATAGGAATTCTGTAAGATTTGTGGATATGAATGGACAGAAGATTTACCAGGTCATCCATCTAAAAGAAATGTTTGGAAGGCATTTTGGCATTACTTGGTTAAAAATTAGAGCATAGATGCAGACCTACTCCTCCCCTCTGCATTCTCTAGCAACAGCTGTGAGTGACTCCCTCCATGCACAGTTTGGTGACCCAAGTTTCATTACTTCTTGAGTTAACGTATGAGAAAACAGAGAGAGGGATGACTGCCCTAGAATGCACAACTCTCAAATCTTATTACATAATATACGTAAGTAATGCTTTAGGGCAGCACAGTGGAGCAATGGTTAGCACTGTGGCAGCACAGCAAGAAGGCCACAGGATCAATTCCACCCCTGACCATCGTGGGTTCGATCTCACCTCCAGACCATCGGTAACCCTTCTGTGTGGAGTTTTGGAGTTTGCATGTTCTCCCCATGTCTGCGTGGGTTTACTCCGGGTACTCCAGTTTCCCCCCACAGGCCAAAAAAATACAGGTTAGGTTAATTAGCATCAACTGGGGATTCTAAATTGTCCTAAGGTATGAATGTGAGAGTGAATGGTTGTCTGTCTGTCTGTGATGGACTGGCTACCTGTCCAGGGTGTACTCTGCCCCTCTCATCCAAAGATGCTGGAATAGGGTCCAGCCCCCCCCCCCCCGTGACCCAAAAAGGATTAAGCGGTAGAAGATGGATGGATGGAAGTAATGCTTTATTTATGCAGATTTTAAGGTCAGAGCGCAGATGAGGGCCAGGTTTCTCACTTGCTCATTTAGCAGCAGCACTGCAATACTACATTAATCTTACCTTTTTGTTTGGTTTAGATAAAAAGATGAAAATTTGTTTAAAAAAAATAACAGCAACAACTCCATTTGCAGGTCAGCAGCTCATTGCTTCCTGTTTGAGATTGAGTGGAAGACTTACTGTCATGACTCGCCGCTCATCAGCGGCGCCAGCTGCGCGCACACCTGCTCCTCGTCAGCGGCGAGGTACTTAATCCACTCTGCCCTGGGCTTCGGCCTGAAGCTGTCTCTCTACTTCGGCATCGCTTGCTACAACGGTACTCAACCTTCAAGCAAGATTTTCTGGGTAAGCTCCCCTTACCTCTTTTCCTCCAGCCCTCTCCCCTGTGCACAGGTGGACTTCCCCGGCGGCGGACTTCCTCATCTCGCAGCTGTCTCTACGCTGCTGCTACAGGCACTCCAGGTCGCTGTCTCCCGGGCTCCGCCCTTGTCAACGCCAGCCACCTGTCTTAACCAAATAAGCCAGCAAGACTATTATTATCCTCTGTGTTGGTGTGGTGCCCGTTACCCTTCTCCCTCTGCTTCTTCCCATAGGGTTGTCCGGCTGAACGGCCTCCTGCCCCCGTGCCTGACGCAGACGCCACCACCAACACATTCTTATTCCACAGACACGCAGCCACACATCCCTGTTGTCAATAAAGCTGTTAAATCTACCCTGAGCCTGCGTGTGTGTCTCCTGAGCCATGCATTATGTCAGTACGGCTTCAGCAGAGCGGCTCGGCAAACAGCGGGCTCGCATGCCGTCTTTCCACCCTTGAGGCTCGGGTGGATTTAATAGCCCACCAGCAACAGGTGATATTAAACCAATTGACAGTCATTACTAACCGATTAGACCGCTTGGACCCCCAGCAGCCGTTCCCCTCGGTTCGTCTGGGTGGCGCAGCTCCCGCTGCTCCGGCGGCTGTCCAGCCTACTCCGGGTGCGCCGGCACGGCTCACACCAATCCCCACTCCTGCTCACTTTAGCGGCAAGCTTGGTGGAGCTCGGGGTTTTATCATGCAGTGTGAGTCCGTGTTCCTTCGCGTTCCCGGAGACTTCCCCTCAGACCACAGCAGGATTGGCTATATTGGTAATCTCCTGGAGGGTCGTGCGCTTACCTGGGCTTACGCCATCATGGCGAAGCCCAGCTACGCCACCCTCACCTATGGCCAGTTCGTACGACAATTTCTGGAAGTGTTCGACCGTTCGCATTTGGACAGTGTCCAGGTCGACCGCCTTCTCGGCCTCCAACAGGGGAGCCAATCGGCGGCCGAATACGCGATCGACTTCCGGGTTACCGCGGAGGAAGTTGGCTGGGAAGAGCGTGCGCTCTGCGGCATCTTCCTCCGCAGTCTTAACTCTGGTCTGAGAGATGAGCTGGCCGGCCGGGATATCCCGGAGACTCTAGCGGAGCTGATCTCCCTTGCCATCAGCTTGGATAACAGGCTGCGTGAGCGCGCCTCAGAGCGGAAGCACCCTTCTCGCTCGCGGGGCGCCTCTGCGCACTTGCCCCAAGCTCGCCACCTGGCGTTGCCGCCGCCGGAGGTCTCCGAGGAGTCGGAGCCGATGGTGACGGGCCGGACAAAGCTCCCCCTGGCGGAGAAACAATGCCGCCGTGATCTGGGCTTTTGCATGTATTGCGGGGGCAGCCAGCACACGGTGGAGCATTGTCCGGAGAAGCCAAACGAGGAGGTCCACGAGTCACTGTAGGGGGCCTCGCGGACGCTAATCGGTTAAATCCCCTCACACATTTAACGCTGCCCATCCGCTTCTGTCACAACCTCACAGGGCACCTCACACATGCACTGGTGGATTCAGGCGCGGAGGGTAGCTTTATTTCACAGAGCCTGGCAACCCGATTGGGCATCCGTTGTCACCCCCTCAACCCTCCTCTCGCCCTGGTAAATCTCTCCCGTGTCTCATTGGGAAAGGTGACCCACCGGACATCTCCTGTTCCGGTGATCATCTCAGGAAACCACCGGGAGGATATCTCCTTCTACGTCCTGCCCACCTCGGTCACTCCTGTCATTCTCGGATACCCTTGGCTCCGCCTCCACAACCCCGTCTTGGACTGGAAGACCGGAAAAGTGTCAGCTTGGAGCACCTTCTGTATGGGCATCTGTCTCCAATCCGCTGCCTGCGCCCCGTCCTCGCCTCCCACAGCCAAGGACACCGCGCCCCCGGATCTCACCCTTGTGCCCTCAGAGTTCCACGACCTGGGTGCGGTCTTCAGCAAATCCAAGGCAATGTCTCTTCCTCGTCACCGGCCCTATGACTGTGCCATCAACATCCGCCAGGGGGTGCCCCTACCCTCAGGACGCCTCTACAGCCTGTCAGCGCCAGAGAAGGAGGCCATGAACACCTACTTGAAGGAGTCGCTCAGCGCTGGGATTATCCGACCATCTTCCTCACCAGTAGGCGCAGGGTTCTTCTTCGTGGGAAAGAAGGACGGCTCCCTTCGTCCTTGCATAGATTACCGAGCTCTCAATGACATCACGGAGAAGGACCGGTACACCCTGCCCCTCATGGACACCGCCTTCCACTCCCTCCAGGGGGCGACCTGGTTTACCAAGCTGGATCTCCGCAGCGCTTACCACCTCGTCCGGATCCGGGAGGGAGATGAGTGGAAGACAGCCTTCCGCACCCCTAACGGTCATTTTGAATATCTAGTGATGCCGTTTGGGTTGACCAACACTCCAGCCGTCTTCCAGCGCCTCATTAATGACGTCCTCCGGGATTTCATCGGCCTGTTCGTGTTCGTCTACCTGGACGATATCCTCATCTTCTCCAGGTCCAGGGATGAGCACTGGGTCCACGTGAGGCGGGTCCTGCAGAGGCTGTTGGAGAATCGTCTATATGTCAAGGCGGAGAAGTGTGAGTTCTATGCCAAGACAACTTCCTTCCTGGGGTTCGTCATCTCCCATGACCAGGTGCTCCCGGACCCAGTGAAGATTAAAGCGGTGGTGGATTGGCCCACACCTACCTCTAGGAAACAGGTTCAGCAGTTCGTCGGGTTCGCCAATTTCTACCGCCGCTTTGTCCCAAACTTTGGAGCCATCGTCGGGCCTCTGACCCGCCTCACCTCCCCTAAGACCCCGTTCCGGTGGACTGAAGAGGCCGCAACGGCCTTCCAGGAGTTTTCCTCCTCCCGGGTCCTCAGCCAGATCGATCCCGCGCTGCAGTGCATAGTGGAGGTGGACGCTTCGGACACGGGGGTGGGGGCGGTGCTGTCCCAGCGGTCTCCAGCCAACGGAGTCAAGTGACCCTGCGCCTTCTTCTCTCGGCGCCTGTCCCCGGCGGAGCGTAATTATGACGTGGGGGACAGAGAGCTTCTGGCCATCAAGCTTGCACTTCAGGAGTGGCGTCACTGGCTGGAGGGGGGCCGCCTTGCCTTTCATGGTCCTAACTGACCACAAGAACTTGGAATACCTAAGATCTGCCAAGCGTCTGAACGCCCGCCAGGCGCGCTGGTCCCTGTTCTTCGCAAGGTTTAAATTTAACATCACCTACAGGCCTGGCTCCAAGAACGGCCTGCCCAACGCCCTCTCCAGGCAATTTGCCCTGGAGGCCATGGAAGATGCTGTTCACACCATTCTGCCCAGGTCGTGCGTCGTGGGGGCTGTTTCCTGGGACATAGAGGATAAGATCCGGAGGGCGCAGGAGTCGGAACCGGACCCTGGCGGCAGACCGGAGGGGAAGCTCTTCGTGCCATCTGCCGTCCGGGGGGACGTTATTCACTGGCTCCACACCTCTAAGCTCACCTGCCATCCTGGAGCTTCCCGGATGATCGACCTCCTCCAGCGATCCTTTTGGTGGCCAGGTCTGTGGAAGGATGCCGCTCGCTACGCCCGGACCTGCCCCGTCTGCGCCACCAGTAAGTCGGGTAACGCTCCTCCTGCGGGTCTGCTCCAGCCCCTGCCCGTCCCTGGCAGGCCCAGGTCGCACATCGTCCTAGACTTTGTCACCGGCCTTCCTGTCTCCAACAACTTCGACACAGTTCTGACCATCGTTGACCGTTTCTCCAAGGCCGCCCACTTTGTGCCCCTACGTGGGCTCCCCTCAGCCTTGGAGATGGCGGACCTCCTTATCCAGCACGTGGTCAGACTGCACGGAATACCAGTCGACGTGGTCTCCGATCGTGGACCCCAGTTCTCTTCGGACGTCTGGAGGTCTTTTTGCAACACCCTGGGAGCTAAAGTAAGCCTCACCTCCGGCCATCACCCCCAGTCCAACGGGCAGTGTGAACGGACCAATCAGGAGCTGGAGGCTGCGCTCCGCTGCGTTACCACATTTAAGCCCACGTCCTGGAGCTCTCATCTCGCCTGAGTGGAGTACGCCCACAACACCTCTCGCTCGTCTGCCATCGGGATGTCTCCCTTCAAAGCATCCCTGGGTTATGATCCACCTCTATTCCCCGCGCAGGAGGGCGAATTGGCTGTCCCCTCTGCCCAGGCGCACTTCAGACGGTGCCGCTCCCTTTGGACTACGGCGCGCATTGCACTTTTACGCACGGCGGAGCGCAATAAATCCACGGCGGACCGGCACAGGAGACCTGCCCCTGCCTACCAGGTGGGACAACAAGTCTGGGTATCCACACAGGACGTCATCCTAAAGGGTGAGAGGAGGAAGCTGGCCCAACGATTCATCGGCCCATTTCCCATAACTAGGATTATCAACCCGGTGGCTGTGCGTGTGGCTATTCCCTCCTCCCTCCGCATCCATCCCACCTTCCACGTCTCCAAAGTCAAACCGGTGGTCTCTGACCCCCTCTGCCCTCCACCTGCAGCGCACCCCGCTCCCCGGATGATTGGTGGCCATCCGGCCTGGACTGTCTCTGACATCTTGGACGCCCGGCGCCGGGGTCGCGGGTTGCAGTATTTGGTGGACTGGGAGGGCTATGGACCCGAATGGAGACAATGGGTGCCTTCCTCGCTGGTGTTGGACCGGTCCCTCATCACTGAGTTCCATCGAGCGCACCCAGAGAAACCATCGCCAGGAGGCGCTGCTAGAGCGCAAGGCCCCCGGCCCAGACGGCGTGTCTCCCTCCACCCTGAGACTCTGTGCGAAACAGCTGGCTCCTGTATTCACAGACATTTTTAACACCTCCCTTAAGTTATGCCACGTGCCGTCCTGCCTCAAATCCTCCACCATCATCCCTGTCCCCAAGAAGCCACGGATCACTGGACTTAATGACTACAGACCTGTAGCGCTCACCTCTGTAGTCATGAAGTCCTTTGAGCGCCTGGTCCTGTCCCACCTCAAGTCCATCACCACCCCTCTCCTGGACCCGCTGCAGTTTGCCTACCGAGCCAACAGGTCTGTAGACGATGCAGTCAACCTGGCCCTCCACTCCATCCTGCAGCACCTGGACTCCCCGGGAACCTACGCCAGGATCCTGTTTGTGGACTTCAGCTCCGCATTCAACACCATCCGCCCCGCTCTGCTCCGGGACAAGCTGTCCCTGCTCAACGTGCCTGACTCCCTCTGCAGGTGGATCATCGACTTCCTGACGGACCGGAGGCAGCATGTGCGGCTGGGAAAGACTGTCTCAGACTATACTAGCATCAGCACCAGATCACCCCAGGGCTGTGTACTTTCCCCCTTACTCTTCTCCCTTTACACCAACTCCTGCACCTCCAGCCACCAGTCTGTCAAGTTGATCAAGTTTGCGGACGACACCACCCTCATCGGGCTCATCTCCAACGGCGACGAGTCCGCCTACAGGAGAGAGGTGGCCCAGCTGGCGTCCTGGTGCAGCAATAACAACCTGCAGCTGAACGCTCTGAAGACAGTGGAGATGATTGTAGACTTCAGGAAAGTCACTACTCCTCTGCCCCCCCCTCACCCTCTCAGGCTCTCCCATCACCACTGCTGATTCCTTCCGCTTCCTAGGCACTACCATCACCAGGGACCTCAAATGGGAGCTGACCATCAGCTCACTCATCAAAAAAGCCCAGCAGAGGATGTTCTTCCTGCGGCAGCTGAGGAAGCTCAAGCTACCCACCAAAATGTTAGTGCAGTTCTACACAGCCATCATCGAGTCCATCCTCACCACCTCCATAACCGTGTGGTACGCAGGAGCCACTGCCAGGGACAGACTAAGGCTGCAGCGTGTCGTGCGCACTGCTGAGAAGGTGATCGGCTGCAAGCTCCCATCTCTCCAGGATCTGTACATCTCCAGGACCCGGAGGCGTGCTGGCCGGATCATAGCCGATCCCTCACACCCTGGTCACGTACTGTTTGCCCCCCTCCCCTCTGGTAGAAGACTTCGGTCCATCCAGACTAAAACCTCCCGTCACATGAACAGCTTCTTCCCCTCTGCCATTAGACTGCTGAACACTAAGTGACTCTCGTGCACCATGTACAGCAGCTCAACCAGACTCATGTCAATCATCACTGTTTTCTTCCTGCATTACCGACTGCACTATATAGTTCTCCACAGTATCTGCTGCTGGCTAATATATATTTTAACTGTTGACCAGTATCACTTAATCTTATCCTACACTTTATTACATGTATAGTTTATTTCTCTTATCTTATCATGTTTAATGTTGCAGCATTGTACCGAGACAAATTCCTAGTTTGTGTACTACATGAACAATGGCAATAAACCTGATTCTGATTCTGATTCTGATTCTGATTCTGATTCTGATTCTAGAGGGGGGAGTACTGTCATGACTCGCCGCTCATCAGCGGCGCCAGCTGCGCGCACACCTGCTCCTCGTCAGCGGCGAGGTACTTAATCCACTCTGCCCTGGGCTTCGGCCTGAAGCCGTCTCTCTACTTCGGCATCGCTTGCTACAACGGTACTCAACCTTCAAGCAAGATTTTCTGGGTAAGCTCCCCTTACCTCTTTTCCTCCAGCCCTCTCCCCTGTGCACAGGTGGACTTCCCCGGCGGCGGACTTCCTCATCTCGCCGCTGTCTCTACGCTGCTGCTACAGGCACTCCAGGTCGCTGTCTCCCGGGCTCCGCCCTGGTCAACGCCAGCCACCTGTCTTAACCAAGTAAGCCAGCAAGACTATTATTATCCTCTGTGTTGGTGTGGTGCCCGTTACCCTTCTCCCTCTGCTTCTTCCCATAGGGTTGTCCGGCTGAACGGCCTCCTGCCCCCGTGCCTGACGCAGACGCCACCACCAACACATTCTTATTCCACAGACACGCAGCCACACATCCCTGTTGTCAATAAAGCTGTTAAATCTACCCTGAGCCTGCGTGTGTGTCTCCTGAGCCGTGCATTATGTCACTTACTCTCCTGGCTTTACCACCCTTCATACTTTTGCGACTTGTTTCTGATATGCAGTGAATTTCATCTTGGATGTTTGGTTGAAAATGCCCAGTGACAGAATTTGTACTTCAGCTTTCAGCCATGCAAGTTGTTTTTCTCTCATCCTGTAAAAACTGGATGAGAGAGATAGTACTGGTGGATAGTACAGGTGTACCACAAGTGTACTGCTGAATCTCTCTCACCACAAAGTGTTCCCTAAAAGAGCCAGAACCACTTTTTCAAACAGCCAACTTGTGAGATGGCTGTATTTCCAAAGGATCTCTGCCAGTGTGTCTTTGTTTACACTGAGATTGGACAATGTGTTCTGTCTCAATCCAAACCTGCTGCTAAAGATGGTAGGTACTGGACACAGAAAAGAAAGAAATTTAAGAGATTTAGATCCCAGCACCTTAGAGGTCTTTGTAAAGTCCTGCCACTGTACCCAGAGGGTGAGTATTGATACTAATGATCACTTTTAGTTACCTCCTGTCAAAACCTTTTCTGAATTCTAATAATTTCAGTGACATTTTGATTGTTTCTCTAATAACAGCTTAAGTCACTGTCAGAGAAAAAAAACTTGGCTGAAATGATTGCATGCTCCACACATGATTAATCTCCTCCACACGTAGAAAACTAAAGACTTCAAAATTTTCTGAAGTTTTGTTTTGCATTTTATGATCAAATACGTTTTAGTCATCTGACAGTGGTCCAAATGAGCAAATTTTAGCATGTGATTACAGGTGGACCTTTTGATATTGTGATGTGAACATGTGCATATAATGTTACATTAGACTGTCCTTCAACTGAAAATAACAAGAAAAAGTGTTTTTACCAGCAAGTATTATGAACTACAGTTCTTCTTCTTCTTCTTCTTCTTCTTCTTCTTCTTCTTCTTCTTCTTCTTCTTCTTCTTCTTCTTCTTCTTCTTCTTCTTCTTCTTCTTCTTCAGGGGTCACCACAGCAGATCATTTGCCTCCATCTCACCCTATCCCTTGCATCTTCCTGTGTAACACCAACTCTCTCCATGTCCAACTTCACTACATCCATGAATCTTCTCTGTGATCTTCCTCTTTTCCTCCTGCCTGGCAGCTCCATCTTCAACATCCTTTGCCCAGTATATCCACTATCCCTTCTCTGCACATGTCCAAACCATCTCAGCCTTGTCTCTCTTACTTTGTCTCCAAACCACTCAACCTGAGCTGTTCCTCTGATATACTCATGTCTAATCCTGTCCCTTGTGCTGGATTTTTGTATTTAACATTAAAAACCCCTTCATCTGGTGAATTAAGATGCTGTAATCCTAAAGATGCATTTTAGTGATCTATTTTATATAAAATAGGATAGACACAAAATATATATTTCAGCAGAGAGACAGAAGCGCTTCTTCTTGAATGTGTCAGGGAGTCTCTCTTTGTACCCTTAGGCAGCTGTGAGCTGACCTTGGGTACAGGAAGTAACACAAACGAGCCTCTACTGTGTGTGTGGGAGCACAGTGGATAGATAAGGGCAGAACACTGTGTCTGTGAATCAGCTTGTGTCTTGGGATATCTGGGACAAAGTGTAATTATAAAATATGCAATTAAAAATTCTTCCACACCCTCCTACTCACTCTCAATGAGAATCATAGCATCTTCAACTCTGCCACCTCCAGCTCTGCCTCCTGTCTTTTTGTCAGTACCACCATCTCCGAACCATACATCATAGCAGGTCTCACTACTACACGCCATTCCCTGCGGAGAGGCATCAAAATGGCCAAGCGCAAATATAAATAGTGTATCGAGGAAAACTTTGACAAGAATAACACCAGGAACATGTGGCAGGGGATCAAGAAACTCACTGGTTACAAGGACAGGCAGACATCAGCAGACTCCTCAGACAGTAATCTACCGGATACTCTGAACCAGTTCTTCGCCTGCTTCGACCAACACAGCGGAGAAGACCACACCCGTCTTCCTCCTCCAGAGATGAGCGGCACCCCCATCCAGCTGCAGCAGCACCAGGTCAGAACCATACTGTGCAGACTCAACGTGAGGAAAGCTGCTGGTCCAGATGAAGTCACGGGAAGGATACTTAAGGCATGCGCAGACTAGCTAGCGGGGGTTTTACCACCATCTTTAACCTCTCGTTACTGCAGTCTGTGGTTCCCACCTGCCTTAAGTCAGCCACCATAGTTGCCAGTTGCCCTAATCCCCATCATTACCAAATGTTTTGAGAGACTCATTTGCTTCATATGGCTGTCATTTCGACTGACCTTGATCCACAACAGTTTGCATACAGAGCAAAACAGGTTGACAGACGACGCCATCATAATGGCCCTCCACACAACCCTCACACACTTGGATAACAGCGACACCTATGTGAGGATTCTGTTTGTGGACATCAGTTCTGGCTTTAATACAGTTCTACCCCACAAATTGGTTTAGAAATTGGGCAACTTGGGCCTGAGTAGTTCACTGTGCACCTGAATACTGTACTTCCTCAGTAATAGACCCCAGAACATCAGGATAGGAGATCACATCTGCTTCACTCTTATCCTGAACACCAGCACACCACAGGGTTGTGTCCTGAGCCCCCTTCTTTTCTCCCTCTTCAGTCATGACTGTTCCCCAATCCACACCAACAACACAATCATCAAATTTTCTAACGATACCGCCATCATAGGACTGATTAAGGATAACAACGAGTCAGCCTGTAGGGAGGAGGTCCGGCATCTGCGGCAATAGTGTGATGACAATAACATGGACTTGAACACATCCAAGAACAAAGAGATGATAACACAGGGTTACAAAAATAATTTTTTTGTAAGTTGTCTGTGTTTTTTCGACTGATTTAAGACAATTTTGCACCGCTGAATCTGAAAATGACATCCGTTTCTCTCGATCAGGTGCTAAGTAAAAACCTTTACTTACTTAGTACTTACTTAGTACTGTGCATGTACTTACCTTTATATAAAGGTAAGTACATGTAAATTGAATGCTACGTCATCATTGTTCAAAATTCAGAGAATTTGAAGACATAAAAAAGAATTTTGCATCATATAAAGCAAAAATACCCGTACATGTAAACAAAAACGTATAAAACAACATGTGGCCATAATTCAAAAAGTTGACCTGATTGAGCAAAACCAATTTGATTTTTGGATTCAGCAAATTTGTCCTAAATTAGCTAAAAAAAACCTTAGACAATAAATTTGGTGTTGACCAGTGTAATGGACTTCAGGAGATCCAAACAAATTGAGTACTTCCCCCTCTATATCGATGGAGAGGAGGCAGAGAGGGTGAAGAGCTTCAAGTTCCTGGGAGTCCACAACTCGGCCGACCTCATCTGGTCCACAGATATTTTTCACCAGGTGGGGAAGGCACAATAAAGACTGTACTTCCTCAGGAAGCGCCGTCAAGCCCATCTATCGCAATCCCTGCTGAAAAACTTCTACTGCTCCACCACTGAGAGCCTCCTTACCTACTGCTGTTCAGTGTGGTTTGGCTGTTGTACTGCGGAGGACAGAAAAGACCTGCAGTGGGTGGTGAGAGCAGCAGAGCAAGTACTTGGGACAGCACTACCCTCATCAGTGACATTTACAATGGCAGACTCCAGAGGAAAGCCGGTAGTATAATCAAAGACCCCTCATACCCTGGACACTCCCTTTTCTCCCCCCTCCCCTCCCGTAAAAGATCCAGGATGCTCAAGACAAAGACAGACTCAAAAACAGCTTCTACCCACAAGCTGTTAAATGCAAAGTAACTTGTTACTGTAACGCCACTACTTTTGCAGTAACGTGCTGTGTAACGAAATTACTGTTTAAAAATTCAGTAATGCATTACAGTTACTGAAATATGATCAGATGTGTTACTCGTTACTCATTTTACTAATATGGATAGATATTTTTAGCACAAATAAATACAAACTGACCCTATGTAGCTGACACAGCCATCAGTCAACCTGCTGCAAAGAGCCTGATTACTACTGAGCGGAGGAAAAGATAAAGCTACTTTGTTTTTGTGGAAATAGATTATTTTTCCTTTGTCGCAGTTAAGGACAAAAGCATATTGATGAGTTGCAAGCTAAATATAGTTGAGACCGACTGCAATCTTCAGACGTGCCTAAGAACAGCAACAAGGTCCTACAAAACTAGTGCTATGCTATGCTAACACCGTATTAGTGGATTTACGCTATCTGAACACCCATGGCTGAATTTCAAGCACAGGTATGTATCTGAACAGTTTGTGACCCAGCAAGAATTAAACCAACTGATTGCCAGATATGTCATTACAGAATGAAAATATGATAGCAGTGTTTTCCATCAGACAGCTGAGACTGTGAAGTTAAAACACATTTACTTGCTACCTGGATAAAGATTATTCAAAAATGGATTTGATCTCCAAAAGGAATTTAAGGGACTGGATCATGTCTTTGTCACAGCAGACATTTGGACTGTGGGTAAAGGACATTTTCTTTGGATCACTGCACATCGGATTAAATCCATAATATTAAAGATAAGAAACGTTGACAGCTTTATGCAGTGTTGCCAACTCACTCTTTGGAAGTGATTCTCACTCTTTTTCCCTCTCTCACGCTACAAACCCTATTTCTCACTGCAAAATGAGGAAATTACTGGCAATTTTGTGTTGATTTTCTTCAGATTTTTCCCACAGTAAGAGCTCTCAAGGCAGGATAAAGCAGACTGAACATTTTCTAAAAGCTCTGTCTGAAACAGTCTGTTTTCAGCCTGCCATTAATAAGCCCGTAATGTAATCCATTAATAAAATTATCTTGCTGTGTATACAAGATAATTTAAGTATGCATTTTAAAGTAATGTGAAAGTTACTTTTCCAAGTAACTAGTTACTTTAATCATGCAGTAATTGGTAAGTGGCCGGGGGATCCTGGGTTCGATCCTAGCCCCTGACCAACAGTGATCTGTGTGGAGTTTGCATGTTCTCCCCGTGTCTGCATGGGTTTACTCTGGGATTTCTCCGGTTTCCTCCCACATGCCAAAAACATGCAAGTTAGGTTAATTGGCATCAAACTGGGGATTCTAAATTGTCCTTAGGTATGACTGTAAGAGTGAATGGTTGTCTGTCACTCTGTGTTGGCCCTGCGATGGACTGATGATCTGTCCAGGGTGTACCCTGCCTCTCGCCCAAAGATGCTGGGATAGGCTCCAGCCCCCCCGCAACCCGAAAAGGATTAAGCGGTAGAAGATGAATGAATGAATGAATGAATAATTGGTAAGTAACTCAGTTACTTTTGAAAAGAAGTAACTAGTAACTGTAACTAGTTACTATTTTTTAGTAACTTGCCCAACACTGGTATTCTTATATTGTGTGATTGTTGTTTCATATACAGCAGTGCTTGTTGTATATAGTTTTTATTCTGCACCTTAAGAATCTGCTGCTAGACGGAACAGAGCTGCCAGACTGATTTTTGTTGTTCATGTAACAATCTATTCTATTTATTCTTGTAAATCTTCCCTTTCACTCTACAGTAGCTGCTATCCATTTGTCACAAATCACCACTGACACTCTGCTCCACCCACTCCACCCTGCTTGCATGCTCTTCTTCACCTCTCTGTAATGTCCCAGTTTGGGATCAATAAAGTACATCTACAGTGGTGTGAAAAAGTGTTTGCCTCCTTCCTGATTTCTCATTTTTTTGCATTGTAACGTCGGGGCCATTTTAAGGGAGCCAGGGATTTCCCAGCATGCTTTGCCAGTTTGAAACGTTACTGTGTGTGTTAAATGTGTTATTTCTGAGTTATACTGCTGTGTCATTATAACTGCATTATAATGACCCAGCAGTGTTTAGCAGGATTAGGGCAAGATGTATCATGTGTGTGTAACCATGATTCAAACAGGGGTCTGGGGGAATGACCTCCGCTCCTCCCTGTGCTTAGAAGCAGGTTGGGGGTCGGGGTGTGTGAAAAATAAATCAGGTTGATCACAGCCATCTGCTCCATTGTCTTTGTGTGAACTCTGCAAATGTCACACTGGTGTCAGAAGTGGGATATGGAGCAAGATGAGGATCCAGGCGGAGGTACAGCGGCCGGAGCGATTCATCGCTCAGCCGGCAACGGAGTATAGAGCTGAGACGCCGGCCCCTGGAGAGCTTCGCTGCGATGGACGGAGCAGAGCAAACCAGCCCCGTTTCCCGCCCTTTTTAGGGCAGGACGGGCTGGCGATTCCAGAGCAATTAGGAGCGGCAATCGACCGGGAGATGACCGTCCCATCCATCCAGCAGCGGGCCAAGATTCCCCGCTACAACGGCGAGAACCTGTCGGATGACCGCCTGGCCCAGGTCGAGTTGGCTGCCGCGCTGAGAGCGAGTGGAGGAAGAGCTACGGCAGATCACAGCAGCGCGTGCATGAAGGAAACAGCCGTGGCGAAGCGAGGAAGGACGGCTTCCGCTGCACAGAGCCAGGGTACATGGCATGGTACTGCCCCGCACACAGCGCATGACAAACTGGCCCCTCGCCGACGTTAAATTAGAGCGAGGTGGCATGGACGGGGAAAAAGCCGCCTCCTGCAGATGCTTCCCCCGGCAGGTGACGTCACAGAGGCCTTTGGAGCGCAGCAGCAGTGGAGCGAGCAGGACAGATCCGGTCTTTTCTCGGGATCGGCAGGGGCTGGGCGCCTGGATGCGGGCCAGCGGCCGACTGGGAGGTCCTGGCAGCGGTGGGAGTCATGGGACTCCCGCTGCCAGAGGAGGAACTGTGCGTGTCCTACCGCTACCCGATGCTTTTCCTTTCGGTGACGTCACGGAGGCCCTCGGCGCAGGAGCGACGCAGCGGAGCGAGCAGGACGAAGATGCGGCCACTTTCCAGGCGCGGCAAGGGCTGGACGCATGGACGCGGGCCAGCGGCCGCCTGGGAGATCTGGCAGCGGTGGGAGTCGGCCAGAGTGGGCCTGGGACTCCCGCTGCCAGGGAAGGGACTGTGCGTGGTCCTACAGAGGCTGTCAGATGTGTCCATCCGCCCGCTGATGGCCAAACCGGAACCCTACCCCAACCAGATACTCTGACCGAGACTCAGATGGCCCGTGCATGCCGCCCTGGCACCGGGCTGACTCGCGTTGGATTTCTGAAAGTGGACTTTGAATTTTCTGGGGACAGAAACCAGTCCGGGGGGGGGGGGCAGTGTAACGTCGGGGCCATTTTAAGGGAGCCAGGGATTTCCCAGCATGCTTTGCCAGTTTGAAATGTTACTGTGTGTGTTAAATGTGTTATTTCTGAGTTATACTGCTGTGTCATTATAACTGCATTATAATGACCCAGCAGTGTTTAGCAGGATTAGGGCAAGATGTATCATGTGTGTGTAACCATGATTCAAACAGGGGTCTGGAGGAATGACCTCCACTCCTCCCTGTGCTTAGAAGCAGGTTGGGGGTCGGGGTGTGTGAAAAATAAATCAGGTTGATCACAGCCATCTGCTCCATTGTCTTTGTGTGAACTCTGCAAACGTCACAGTATGTTTGTCACACTTAAATGTTTCAGATCATCAAACAAATTTAAATATTAGACAAAGATAACACCAGCAAACATGAAATGCAGTTTTTAAATGAAGGTGTTTATTACTAAGGGGAATAAAATCCAAACTTACTTGACCCTGTGTGAAAAAGTGATTGCTCCCTAAACCTAATAACTGGTTGGGCCACCCTTAGCAGCAACAACTGCAATCAAGCGTTTGTGGTAACTGGCAATGAGTCTTTCACAGCGCTGTGGAGGAATTTTGGCCCCCTCATCTTTGCAAACTTGTTGTAATTCAGCCACATTGGAGGGTTTTCGAGCTTGAGCTGCCTTTTTAACCCTTTAAGTGTGAGAATTTGCATGCCCCTAGTGGCAGAGCGTGGCACTGCGCCTGCCTTCTAACTCTGACATGATCGCCTGCATTGGGAATTTGTTCTGATTGTACTGATTTGCCAGTTTCAAAAGGTGGCAGACATCTGTTGGAGGACTCAGTAGATGACACGTAATACACCAAAGAAGAACTCTTCATTTCCTTTTCCTGTTTGTAGCAGTTAACCCAGAAAGCTAATATGACCACGATCATCTCCGTCACTTTTTCGGCTTTGTATGCAGAAAATAGCCACGGGATACAAGCGAAATTTATGTGGGATAATCAAAAGACTTTGTAGATGTGGTAGAGATTTTAAATTACCAACAGAATGCAAAATATGGACCATGATGGGTGAAAATGCAGCGGCTTCACCACCCAGCCAGCCAGCCCCCCTTTGTCAAAAGTAAGTGAGAAATTTCTGGGGTTTTTTTAAATGCACTGATTTCTCGTTCATATATTTTGAAGATAAGATGATGAGGTACCTCTGTACAAAAAACGGTGTCAAAAGACTGAACCATTTTTTGTGTAAATACGTCCAAAGTCCAGTTTTGACTGAGTTATGGACTTTAAAGAGGTGCCGCGACATTATGCAAATTAGATGCGTAAATTTATTTCTGTCTGAAACTTTGGATCATATTTTACATCTTTCTAATTGACAGTAAGCCATTATCTCTCACCACTTTCAAGTTATAGCCTTGGAAATCTGAACTATTTTATTGACAAAATATATTTACCACTCTTGCCCACTAGGGGTTATGTCGCAGTTCGGCAACATACACACTCATAGGGATTTTGCCACAACATCTCAATCGGATTCAGGTCAGAACTTTGACTAGGCCACTCCAAAGTCTTCATTTTGATTTTCTTAAGCTGTTCAGAGGTGGACTTGCTGGTGTGTTTTGGATTCTGGTCCTGCTGCAGAACTCAAGTGTGCTTCAGCTTGAGGTCACGAACAGATGGCTGGACATTCTCCTTCAGGATTTTTTTGTAGACTGCAGAATTCGTGACTCAATTTACCACTGCAAGTCTTCCAGGTCCCAAAGAAGCAAAACAGCCCCAGACCATCACACTACCACCACCATATTTTACTGTTGTGTTACTGATGTTCCTTTTCTGAAATGCTGTTACTTTTACGCCGGATGTAATGAGACACACACTTTCCAAAAAGTTCAGCTTTTGTCTCGTCAGTCCACAGAGTATTTTCCCAAAAGTCTTGGGGATCATCAAGATGTTCTTTGGCAAAACTGAGACAAGCCTTTATGTTCTTTTTGCTCAGCAGTGGTTTTCGTCTTGGAACTCTGCCATGCAGGCCATTTTTGCCCAGTCTCTTTCTTATGGTGGAGTCATCAACACTGACCTTAACTGAGGCAAGTGAGGCCTGCAGTTCTTTGGATGTTGTTGTGGGGTCTTTTGTGACCTCTTGGATGAGTCGTCACTGCACTCTTGGGGTAATTTTGGTCAGCCGGCCACTCCTGGGAAGGTTCACCACTGTTCCATGCTTTCGCCATTTGTGGATAATGGCTCTCACTGTGGATCACTGGGGTCCCAAAGCTTTAGAAATGGCTTTATAACTTTTTCCCGACTGATAGAGCTCAATGACTTTGTTTCTCATTTGTTCCTGATTTTTTTTGGATTGCAGCATGATGTCTAGCTTTTGAGGATCTTTTGGTCTACTTCACTTTGTCAGGCAGGTCCTATTTAAGTGATTTCTTGATTGAGAACAGGTGTGGCAGTAATCAGGCCAGGGTGTGACTAGAGAAATTGAACTCAGTTTTCCAAAGATGTGATCCATTTAAAAACTGAATTTTGTGTCTACTTGTGTTATCTTTGTCTAATATTTAAATTTGTTTGATGATCTGAAACATTTAAGTGACACAACCACAAAAAATGAGAAATCAGGAAGGAGGCAAACACTTTTTCACACCACTCTATCTATCTATCTATCTATCTATCTATCTATCTATCTATCTATCTATCTATCTATCTATCTATCTATCTATCTTGTGCACTATCCATTGCATCAGATG
Organism: Pholidichthys leucotaenia; assembly: GCA_020510985.1. NCBI lineage: Eukaryota > Metazoa > Chordata > Actinopteri > Cichliformes > Pholidichthyidae > Pholidichthys > Pholidichthys leucotaenia. The sequence continues at coordinate 319,925,805 of CM035837.1, read as the reverse complement.
GTTGACCCCAAGTATTTAAACTCATCTACCTTCACTAAATATTCTCCTTGCATCTTCACCATTACATCTGCCTCCCTCTCATTCACACACATGTATTCTGTCTTGCTTCTACTGACTTTCATTCCTCTTCTCTCCAGAGCATACCTCCACCTCTCCAGATTTCTCTTCTGCCTGCTCCCTACTCTCACTACAGATCACAATGTCGTATGCAAACATCATGGTCCATGGAGACTCCTGCCTGACCTCGTCTGTCAGCCTGTCCATCCCCACAGCAAACAAGAAGGGACTCAGAGCTGATCCCAGATGTAATCTCACCCCCACCTTGAATCCATCTGTCACTCATACAGCACACCTTAGCACCATCTCACTGTCCTCATCCATGTCATGCACCACCCTCACTTCTGACTTCTCCATACAGTACCACACTTCCTCTCTTGACACCTTATCATATGCTTTCTCTAGATTTTTATTTTATTTTTTATTTAACCAAGCAAAACAGATTAAAAACAATTTCTTATCTATAACTACGGCCTGGCAAAAGGCCAGGGCCTTTTGAGGGAAATGGAAGAAAGGGGTTATTAAACAAAACAAAATTAAATTTAGAAACAAGACAATGTAAACACTAGACTAAGCAAACAAGACATATACAAAAACTCAACTAAAATACACAGACTGCAATTCTTACAAAGCGTCAGGCAGCCAAAGAAGACAGGATGGGATAGCAGTCTAAGGGTGCTTTCACACCTAAATTAGTTTACTTTGGTCTGAATCAGTTGATAAGTTTGTTACTTTGTATCATTTTCTCCTTGGTTCAGTTCCCATTCACAGAGGCAAAAATTCAAGTGGACCAAATTGCGTCACGTTAAATCTAGGGATGCACGGTACATTTTTTCAAGTCCAACATGATACGGATACTGTGACTTTGAGTATCGATGGAAGAGAACAGTGGTTACACAGCAGGCACCTGGCAGAGGGCACTGGTCAAAGAGGCCGCAGTATGGATGCCGTCTGCCTTATATACGGTGGTGCGGTGATGTGAAGGGAAGTACACGTCACCACACCGCACTTCACAATAATGTGCCATTTTAATACATAATATCCCCCCCTTTTAGAAAAGTCCAAAACCACACAAACAATTGAACACCCCCCCATACCATAACCATAACAAAAAACAATGTACTAAAATGGCCTAACATATTCACACAAAACAACCTAAAATAGGACTGACGGGTGGACTACCGTGCAGTCTGCATGGTGGGGTGGATTATTCTGCCACTCATACCTAAAGAAAAAGTCCATATATAAAACTAAAATCACACGGCGTGCTCCTAAACAAAAGAAAAACACACAAAATAATCCCATATCATAAAATACAAATCAGAACATAAGAACTATAAACACTTTATTATTTACAGCACAGTCCCTTGGGTGGGAGAGGTAGAACCAGCATCGGGGGGCCTGGGCAGCCCCCCATCAAGTGCGCCCCTGGAAGCAGCAGACCCCAGGGACGATGGCTGATCTTCTGGACAACGGAGCCTCGCTTCTTCACCATTGACACTGACTTCCGTCCAGCCTCCTCACCTGGAGCTTCTTCCCGGACACGCCGAAGCTGATTGGCGTCCCTTGACAAGCTGTTGGACAACCTGAAGTATGCTGCGCCCAGCTTAGCCACTATGTGCAGACACCCTCGATGTTTTGCTGCCTGTCGTTTGGCCCATCTTCGCCATGGACGTTCTTCACCCCGAACCCGAACCACGTCCAAAACCCTCAGGGGGGCCCGGCTCATCCTGACATGGTGCTGTTGAGCATGCGGTTCTTCCATACTCATACTCTGGCCCCGTCCTCTTCTAAAACTGTCATAGCGGTCAAAATTGTAGCTGCAGACCCTCCAGCCCCCTGCGGCCAAGCTCCAGAGGCATCTGGGGCTAGCACATCGGTGTCACTCGCTGGCACAGGCGCCTCGCTGCCACGCTCAGTACCCCCCTCTACCGTTTCCTGAGCGCCAGCACTGAGACCCTCCTGCGCAGAACCTGAGTGAGGCTGGTCCTGCTTGACCGCCATGGTGTCCGTTAGCTCTTCATCCCACACAATGTCATCATCGACCATCGGAACCAGAGGGTTGCACTGGCCACAACCACACCATTTGTTCCCGGCATCGTCTTTCATGGCAAAACCATCCATCCATCCATCCATCCATCTTCTACCGCTTTTCCGGAGGTCCGGGTTGCGGAGGCAGCAGTTCAAGCAGAGAAGCCCAGACTTCCCTCTCCCCAGCCACCTGCTCCAGCTCTTCAGAGGGGATACCAAGGCGTTCCCAGACCAGCTGGGAGACATAGTCTCTCCACCGAGTCCTGGGTCTGCCCCGGGGTCTCCTCCCAGTGGGACGTGCCTGAAACACCTCAAGTGGGAGGCGTCCAGGAGGCATCCTAATCAGATGCCCATACCACCTCAACTGACTCCTTTCAATGTGGAGGAGCAGCGGTTCTACTCTGAGCCTCTCCCGGATGACTGAGCTCCTCACCCTATCTCTGAGGGTGAGTCCAGCAATCCTACGGAGAAAGCTCATTTCAGCCGCTTGTATCCGCGATCTCGTTCTTTCGGTCATTACCCAAAGCTCGTGACCATAGGTGAGAGTAGGAACGTAGATTGACTGGTAAATCGACAGCTTTGCCTTAGAACTAAGCTCCCTCTTCACCACAACAGACCGGTACAACGTCCGCATTACTGCAGATGCTGCTCCAATCCGTCTGTCGATCTCTCGCTCCATTTTCCCCTCACTCGTGAACAAGACCCCAAGATACTTAAACTCCTCCACTTGGGGCAGGAGCCTGTCCCCAACCCGGAGAGGACAATCCACCTTTTTCCGGCTGAGGACCATGGACTCGGACTTGGAGGTGCTGGTTCTCATCCCAGCCGCTTCACACTCAGCGGCAAACCGTCCCAGCAAGAGCTGTAGGTCATTGCTGGATGAAGCCAACAGGACAACATCATCTGCAAACAACAGAGATGAGATCCTGTGGTCACCAAGCATGACACCCTCCATTCCCTGGCTGCGCCTAGAAATCCTGTCCATAAAAATTATGAACAGGACCGGTGACAAAGGGCAGCCCTGGCGGAGTCCAACTCTCACTGGGAATGACTCCGACCGAGTGTTGGCAATACGAACTAAACTCTCACAACGGTCGTACAGAGACCGAATAGCTCGTAACAACAAGCCCGATACCCCATACTCCCGAAGAACCCCCCACAAAAATCCACGAGGGACGCGGTCAAATGCCTTCTCCAAGTCCACAAAACACATGTAAACTGGTTGGGCAAACTCCCACGAACCCTCAAGAATTCTCGAGAGGGTAAAGAGCTGGTCCGATGTGCCACGGCCAGGACGAAAACCACATTGCTCCTCCTGAATCCGAGGTTCGACCAACGGCCGGACTCTCCTCTCCAGTACCTTGGCATAAACCTTCCCAGGAAGGCTGAGGAGTGTGATCCCTCTAAAGTTGGAGCACACCCTCCGGTCCCCTTTTTTGAAGAGAGGAACCACCACCCCGGTTTGCCATGCCAAAGGCACTGCCCCCGACCTCCACGCAATGTTGCAGAGGCGTGTCAACCATGACAACCCAACAACATCCAGGGCCTTGAGGTACTCAGGGCGAATCTCGTCCACCCCCGGGGCCCGGCCACCAAGGAGATTTTTAACCACCTTGGCGACCTCAGCCCCTGTGATAGGCGAGTCATCCCCCTCGTCCCCAAACCCTGCTTCCTCTGTGGAAGGCGTGTCAGTGGGATTGAGGAGATCCTCGAAGTATTCCTTCCACCGCCCGACAATATCCCCAGTTGAAGTCAACAGTGTCCCATCCGCACCATACACAGTGTGGACAGGGAGCTGCTTTCCCCTCCTGAGCCGCCGAACAGTTTGCCAGAATCTCTTTGAAGCCGACTGAAAGTCTTGTTCCATGGCCTCACCGAACTCCTCCCATACCCGGGTTTTTGCTTCAGCAACCACCCGAGCTGCACTCCGCTTGGCCTGCCGGTACACCTCAGCTGCTTCGGGAGTCCCACAAGCCAACCAAGCTTGATAGGACTCCTTCTTCAGCTTAATGGCCCCCCTCACCACTGGTGTCCACCACTTGGTTCGGGGGTTGCCACCACGAGATGCACCGACCACCTTGCGGCCGCAGCTCTGAGCCGCCGCTTCAACAACAGAGGTGGAGAACATGGCCCATTCAGACTCCATGTCTCCAGACTCCCTCGGAATGTGGTTGAAGTTCTTCCGGAGGTGGGAATTGAAGACCTCCCGGACAGGGGCCTCAGCCAGACGCTCCCAGCACACCCTCACTATACGTTTGGGTCTACCAGGTCTGAATGGCTTCCTCCCCTGCCATCGGATCCAACTCACCACCAGGTGGTGATCAGTTGACAGCTCTGCACCTCTCTTTACTCGGGTGTCCAAGACATACGGTCGCAGGTCTGATGATACGATAACAAAATCGATCATCGACCTGCGGCCTAGGGTGTCCTGGTGCCAGGTGCACATATGGACACCCTTATGCTTGAACATGGTGTTCGTTATGGACAGACTGTGGTTAGCACAGAAGTCCAATAACTGAACACCACTCGGGTTCAGATCGGGCAGGCCGTTCCTCCCAATCACCCCCCTCCAGGTTTCACTGTCGTTGCCCACGTGCGCATTGAAGTCCCCCAGTAGGACAATGGAGTCTCCAGGAGGAGCACCCTCCAGCACCCCAGTCACAGACTCCAAAAAGGGTGGGTACTCTGAAACATCATTTGGTGCATAGGCACAAATGATGGTCAGGACCCGTTTCCCAACCCGAAGGCGCAGGGAAGCAACCCTTTCGTCCACCGGGGAAAACTCCAATATAGAGGCAGCAAGGTGGGGCGATACAAGAATACCTACCCCTGCTCGTCGCCTCTCGCCCGGGGCAACTCCAGAAAAGGCCAAGCTCCAGCCCCTCTCCAGGAGACTGGTTCCAGAACCGGAGCTGTGTGTTGAGGTGAGGCCGACTATATCTAGCCGGTATCGCTCAATCTCGTACACCAGCTCAGGCTCCTTCCCCGCCAGAGAGGTGACATTCCACGTACCAAAAGCCAGTTTAGAAAGCTTGGGATCAGTCCGCCAAGGTCTCCGCCTTTGACTGCCACCTAATCCACATAGCACCGGACCTCCATGATCCCTCCTGCAGGTGGTGAACCTACTGGAGGGCGGACCCATGTAACTCCTTCGGGCTGAGCCCGGCCGGGTCCCATGGGTGGAAACCCGGCCACCAGACACTAGCCTTCGAGCCCCTCCCCCAGGCCTGGCTCCAGGGTGGGGCCCCGGTAACCCCATACCGGGCGGGGTACACTGAATCCTTGATATACAATTTATCATGAGAGTCTGTTGGATCGTTCTTAGTCTGGCCCTTCACCCAGGACCAGTTTGTCTTGGGAGACCCTATCAGAGGCAAATTGCCCCGGACAACATAGCTCCTGGGATCACTGGGGCACGCAAACCCCCCCACCACGATAAGGTGACGATCCATGAGGGGGGGAAACCCTCCTCATGGATCGTCCGTAAAACCCAGTCCGTAAAACAAATCACAGCCCATGATGTTATTGCCTCGCGCTGTCATGTGGAATGTGAAGTCAACCATCTTCGCAAACTTGTACCGGACCATTAACTCCAAAGTCCCAACCATGCACAGCCTGCCACCTCCATAACCATACAACGGAGCCGGGTTACCTCTAATCCTGCAGTGGGGGAAAAACTTCCTCACCATGGCGCAATTCAGCAATGACCCCTCCGCTCCCGTGTTTAGCAGCAGCGGCACCTCCACGCCGTCCAATTCCACTGTGCAAAATGTGTACCCGTTTGTGCTGGGGGACACCATATGGATGGCCATCGGGGGCAGGCAAAATGATTTCTTCCGTGGGCTCTCCGGTTCAGATACACGGCAAACTCTAGCATAATGCTTCAAGCATCCACATCTGCTACAACATTTTCCCCTAGCCGGGCAGTCCTTTGCCTTATTGCAGTGCATTGCAGACCCACAACCCTTGCACAGGGGTTTTCCTGGAGCAGACCTTTGGCTGGCAGTGTTGGCTTCCGTAGCATCGTCGTACAAGCTATCCTCGCTATCCGAGTCCACAACATTTCCTGCAGCAGGTGGCTCCGGCAGCTGCTGTGACTGGCGCCAGGTTAGCTCCGAAGCTAGCTTGACTATGGCCTCCAGCTGGAGAGCTAGTTTGACAGCTCTGGCTAATGTTAAGTCAGAGAGAGAACAGCAGTTACACGGTAGGCACCTGGAAGAGGGCACTGGTCAAAGAGGCCGCAATATGGATGCTCTCTGCCTTATATAGGGCGATGCCGTCATGTGACGAGAAGTGCATTTCACCACACTGCACTTCACAATAATGTGCCATTTTAATACATAATACTTCTCTCTTATTTAAAACAACAAAAGTACAGAACATACTTTATTAATGACTGGTTGTATTTTGCACACATATAAAAACATACAGTGGGGTAAAAAAGTATTTAGTCAGCCACCAATTGTGCAAGTTCTCTCACTTAAAAGATGAGAGAAGTCTCCAATTTTCATCATATGTATACCTCAACTATGAGAGACAAAATAAGAAAAAAAAATCCAGAAAATCACATTGAAGGATTTTTAATGAATTAATTGGTAAATTCCTTGGTAAAATAAGTATTTGGTCAATAACGAAAGTTCATCTCAGTACTTTGTTAAATACCCTTTGTTGGCAATGACAGAGGTCAAACTTTTTCTGTAAGTTTTCACAAGGTTTTCATACACTGTTGCTGGTATTTTGGCCCATTCCTCCAGGCAGATCTCCTCTAGAGCAGTGATGTTTTAGGGCTGTCGCTGGTCAACACAGACTTTCAATTCCCTCCAAAGATTTTCTATGGGGTTGAGATCTGGAGACTGGCTAGGCCACTCCAGGACCTTGAAATGCTTCTTACGAAGCCACTCCTTCGTTGCCCGGGCGGTGTGTTTGGGATCATTGTCATGCTGAAAGACCCAGCCACGTTTCATCTTCAATGCCCTTGCTGATGGAAGGAGGTTTTCACTCAAAATCTCATGATACATGGCCCCATTCATTCTTTCCTTTACACGATCAGTCGTCCTGGTCCCTTTGCAGAAAAACAGCCCCAAAGTATGATGTTTCCACCCCCATGCTTCACAGTAGGTATGGTGTTCTTTCTCCTCCAAACACGACAAGTTGAGTTTTTCCCAAAAAGTTCTATTTTGGTTTCATCTGACCATATGACATTCTCCCAATCTTCTTCTGGATAATCCAAATGCTCTCTAGCAAACTTCAGACGGGCCTGGACATGTACTGGCTTAAGCAGGGGGACACGTCTGGCACTGCAGGATTTGAGTCCCTGGCGGCATAGTGTGTTTCTGATGTAGCCTTTGTTACTTTGGTCCCAGCTCTCTGCAGGTCATTCACTAGGTCCCCCCATGTGGTTCTGGGATTTTTGCTCACCGTTCTCGTGATAATTTTGACCCCACGGGGTGAGATCTTGTGTGGAGCCCCAGATCGAGGAAGATTATCAGTGGTCTTGTATGTCTTCCATTTTCTAATAATTGCTCCCACAGTTGATTTCTTCACACCAAGCTGCTTACCTATTGCAGATTCAGTCTTCCCAGCCTGGTGCAGGTTACAATTTTGTTTCTGGTGTCCTTTGACAGCTGTTTGGTCTTGGCCATAGTGGAGTTTGGAGTCTGACTGTTTGAGGTTGTGGACAGGTGTCTTTTATTATGATAACGAGTTCAAACAGGTGCCATTAATACAGGTAACAAGTGGAGGACAGAGGAGCCTCTTAAAGAAGAAGTTACAGGTCTGTGAGAGCCAGAAATCTTGCTTGTTTGTAGGTGACCAAATACTTATTTTACTGAGGAATTTACCAATTAATTAATTAAAAATCTTTCAATGTGATTTTCTGGATTTTTTTTTCTCATTTTGTCTCTCATAGTTGAGGTATACCTATGATGAAAATTGGAGACCTCTCTCGTCTTTTAAGTGGGAGAACTTGCACAGTTGGTGGCTGACTAAATACTTTTTTGCCCCACTGTAAATCTAAAAGTCAACAAATATATTACAAACTTGACTCAGTTCAGCAACACTGCTGCTTTTTTTCATTTTAAACTTTGCAACATTGGCAACATTTCACTGATCAGGACCATGTCTGAAGTTTTAAGTGCAAGTTTATGCAAAGCGTTGAAGCTGAGTATTTAAATAAACATTCAGATGAAATTCAAAGTGCCACTTTATGCATGAGGTAAAAAAATGCTGTAGATTTGAAAATAAAGGAACTAACCCTTTAAGTTGTATTTTTGTCATCCATTATTGTCATGTGCGCCTCTGCAGGGCACAGAGAGAGAGACAGCCCAAACACTGGATGGTGTTCATGCATTTAATAAATGAGGAGACTTGCAGACAAAAATGTGCCCAAAAATACGAAGATGACAAACAAGGGGAAATTTACAAAATGTGCCTCAGAGCGGGAAGCTCCAGAGGGAACGAGCAACACAATTGTAGAACCAGGAGAATGCAGGAGACTAATCCAATGAAGCGGCGAACAATAAGGGTAATAGCTGAGTATAAATACAAGGAGAAGTGATTAACAAATGAACTCCAGTGTGGGCTCGCAAAAACAGGAAAGGAGAAAACAATGATGATTGGAGTCAGCTGGATGAGTGAGGGAGGAGCGGTTGGATTGACAACTTGACAGGCGACGCCCCCTGCAGAGCAAAAACCCAGACATCACCTGACAGCTGTCAACCCAGAGAAGACAACAACATACAAATAAAGAATAACATACTGTAATCACTGCAGACAGAAACGGAATACAAATAAACATGAACCCAAAAACCATTACAAAAACAAGACATGGCAAAAAATAACAGAAACACAACTGGTGAAAAATGAGAGGCAGAATAGCATAGATAGGGGCACAAGAATACAATAGATAAATAAATGTACAGAAAAAGTCACAAGCCTGGGCCCAGCAGGAATCGCAGCCCCAGCTCGTGACAGAGCCCCCCCCCCCCCCGATTCCTGATACCCCAACGTAACATCAAAAGAAAAATGAAAAAACCAGCCCCCCCCCCCCCCGGCGGAACACACAATAACCCACCCAGGGTGGGTGGTAGGGGGAGCAGGCTAGGAGGGCATGAAAAAACCTGCCCAGGACCCACACCAGAAAAACGCAGACTTACCTCCCCCCACCCCCACCCCGGCCCAAGGAGTTTTAGAGTTCAGGGGGTCTACCAAAGTCCTAGGCCAGCTGGACGGCCAGGTGGTACGAGTCAGGTGGCCTGCCTGAGAACATAGACCACCCGACCCAGCAGCTCAGTCTTTCTGGCAGCTGGCCCAAGTTCTTGAGCCACCTGAACAGGTGAGGCGGCCCGGGAGGTGGCCCGGGAGGCGGATTCCCCACAGGGAGACTCAAAGAAGAAGTGGAGAGCCGAAGAGAGGGAGCTTTGACGTTGTCAGGCAGAGCAGGAAGGGGGGCCCCGACAACGTCTGGCTGGGAAGGAGAGGGGACCACGACGCCCACAGTGATCTTGGACTGTGAAAAAGTTGCACCCGCGGTGGCTCTGGGCTGGAACTTAGCAGCACCCGCGGTGGCTCCGGGCTGGAGCTTTGCAGCAGCTGCGGTGGCTCCAGGCTTCAGTTCTGCAGCACTCACGGTGGCTCCGGACTGGAGCTTTGCAGCACCCGTGGTGGCTCCGGGCTGGAACTCTGCAGCACCAGCGGTGGCTCCGGGCTGGCGCTCTGCAGCACCCATGGTGGACCCTAGCTGGGCCAGCACTGCACCCTCGGTGGGCCCCAGGCTGAGGCACAGCGCCCATGGCGGACCCAAAGTGGCGCACAGCACCCCCGTCGGACTAATACTGGGGCACAGCATCCACAAGGATCCCTGGCTGGGATGCAGTGTCCACGGAGACCTGGACGGTGGAGGGGGAACCCAGACAACGGCCTCAGGCAGAGGTGGCGCTGCACCCACAGAGGACCCGGCCTGGGCCATAGCTGCACCCACGGAGATCCTGGGCTGGGACGGGACACCCATAACGACCTCGACAGATGAAGCTGGACCCTGGGTGACCCCCAGTGGTGAACCTGGATCTTCGGAGACGTCTGGTGATGTTGGATTCTCTCTGACGACCCTGGGAGAGAGCTCAGACAAAGAACAAAGAGAAGGAGGATCAGGGTCGCCGGCAGCAGCAAAGCCCGGCAAGGCGAGCTCTTGTGCAGCGGATGGCTGCACCTGGCTGTCCTCACCAAGAGTCAGGCAAGATTGCTCAAGTACTGAGAGGAGGAAAACAAAAGAGACCACTTGCCTGAGCTCAAGCTCCACTGCCGTCCAGGACTCCGACGATCCAGGTGATGATGGTTCTTTGGGCTCAGGCCTCAGGAAGTCCATCTCGGGCTCCCACTCTTCTGCGGCGGCCTCCGCAGCAGGCATGATGGTCATAGCAGTCATGGTGCCCCCAGGCGAAATAACCTATACTGGTGGCTCCTCCAGCGTGGCAACTGGGGGTTGGCTCCATGCTGGGACTGGTTTTGAGTCTTCCAGGGCCACGGGCTCCTCCATCATCCGGCGGCTTGGTTCTGAGCCGATGGACAGTCAGGGATAACCAGAGGAGACACGGAGAGGACAGGTGAGAATTGATGGATGGCAGCAGGTGGAGGGAGCTCTGAGGACTGCACACCCAGAGTCTCCCTACCAGGGATCAGGCAAGACATATCATCAGAAATTGAAAGTGAATGAAATGCTACTTGCCTGTTCTCCTGGTAAGGGATGTTGACTGCTGCGGCTGGAGTTGCGTCATGCCTCTCCATGTCTATGGCAAGAGTGGACCCCTCTGAGGATTGTAGAGGAGCCACCCCTATTTTCATGGAGGGAGACATGGCCAGAGGAATTGTGGAGGACTTCTTGTTAGCAGGAGGACACGCCGAGGTGACAGGGGTTGCAGTGGTGACGAATGAAGGTAGAACAGGCGGGACTGCCGACAAGAACGGGAGAAAAAGAGGCTCTGCTGCTGGAGTTTTCAGGCTTGGTGTAGGGAATGAGGCTGGCGAAGAGGCGGGGGAATTCCTCCGGCACACCATGGCAGGATGACGCTTTCGTCGTGGAGCTGGCAACATTTGTGCTGGAGCTGAGGGAGAGTCGGGCAAAGTGGGAAGGGAGAAGATGGTGAGGAGGATGTTGGTAGCCTCCAGGTGATTCCACAGGCTGGGGAACGCCTTCATTATCTGCGCAGCACCATCCCAATTCTGTTGGACCATCTCAAGAGAACGGGAGGCCTACGTCCACAACCATATATCCCCCAGGAGACGCACCGCCCACTGCTCCATTTTATTTAGGCCAGACACAGTGTGCTCCAACACAGGTGAGTAAACCAAACACAAAAAGGTGAAAAAAAATGTACGCTTACACCACAGCTGGGCTTAAACTGGCTGCTTTGTTCTGTCATGTGTGCCTTTGCGAGGCGCAGAGAGAAAGACACCCCAAACGCTGGATGGTGTAAATGAGCACGGGGGCCCCCCAGGGAACGGTGCTGGCTCCCTTCCTGTTCACTCTTTATACTGCGGACTTCTCACACAACACAACACATTGCCATCTACAGGAGTTCTCTGATGACTCTGCGATCGTTGGTCTCATCTCCAGCGGAGATGAAGCTGAGTACAGAGGGCTTATCCAGGACTTTGTGGACTGGTGCCATCGGAACTGCCTCCAGATCAACGCGAGGAAAACTAAGGAGCTGGTGGTGGACTGCCGCAGGCATGGGCAGCCCCTCACAGCACCAGTAAATATACAGGGAACAGACATCGAGATGGTGACATCCTACAAGTACCTGGGTATTCATCTGAACAATAAACTAGACTGGTCACACAATACTGACGCACTCTACAAGAAGGGACAGCGCAGGCTGTTCCTGCTGAGGAGACTCAGGTCTTTTGGTGTACAAGGGGCACTGCTGAAGTCATTCTATGACACGGTGGTGGCATCAGCCATCACTTTTGGAGTGGTCTGCTGGGGCAGTGGCATTACTGCAGCCGATAGGAAGAGACTGAACAAACTGATTAAGAAAGCTAGCTCTGTCCTGGGGCAACGCCTTGATCCGATGGAGGAGATAGGAGAGAGAAGGACGGTGGCTAAACTGTCATCTCTGCTGGAGTCCGAGTTCCACCCTATGCAGAACATACTGGATGCACTGAGGAGCTCATTTAGCAGCAGACTACATCATCCCAGGTGCACAACCGAGAGGTTTCGTAGGTCCTTCCTACCAACGGCTGTCAGACTGTACAACCTAAGCAGGGCTGCTCGCAGAGATAGCAAAAAGACGTAACAAACTAATAGTTTTTTTTTTTTTTTTTTTTTTGAATGCAAAAGATGCAATAGACTTACACAATGGTCCTCTCCGGCATACAACTAGGAACATACCGGTCGCTATGGAGGGTGAGAATATGTATGGGCACATAATCATACCATGTAGGATAACTAAATAGACGGTTATGCTGTTTCATCCCACCTAGCAACAATGCTCTGCACTGTGTGTGTTTATATATTTACATATTTATTCCATCTAGCTACAATGCTCAGCACTGGGTGTGTTTATATTTATATATCTATATATTTATTCCATCCAGCTACAATGCTCTGCACTGTGTGTCTGTGTGTGTGTGTGTGTATATATATATTTTATAGTAATATGTACATATGTATATTAGCTGCTCTTGCTTGCTTGTTTTTTTTTTTTTGTTTTTTTTTTTTTTCTTGCCTTCTGATTGTTGCTCTGAGTGTTGCTATCCCTGTGCTGTTGCAATCCTGGAATTTCCCCGTTGTGGGACTAATAAAGGCTTATCTTATCTTATCTTATGAGGAGACTTGCAGACAAAAATGTGCCCAAAAATACGAAGATGACAAACAAGGGGAAACTTACAAAATGTGCTTCGGAGTGGGAAGCTCCGGAGGGAATGAGCAGCACAATTGTAGAACCAGGAGAATGCAGGAGACTAATCCAATGAAGCAGCAAACAATAAGGGTAATAGCTGAGTATAAGTACAAGGAGAAGTGATTAACAAATGAACTCCAGTGTGGGCTCGCAAAAACAGGCAAGGAGAAAACAATGATGATTGGAGTCAGCTGGATGAGTGAGGGAGGAGTGGTTAGATTGACAACTTGACAGGCAACGCCCCCTGCAGAGCAAAAACCCAGACATTGCCTGACAGCTGTCAGTCCAGAGAAGACAACAACATACAAATAAAGAATAACATAATCACTGCAGACAGAAACGGAATACAAATAAACATGAACCCAAAAACCATTACAAAAACAAGACATGGCAAAAAATAACAGAAAACAACTGGTGAAAAATGAGAGGCAGAATAGCATAGATAGGGGCACAAGAATACAATAAATAAATAAATGTACAGAAAAAGTCACAAATCTGAGTCCAGCAAGAATCACAGCCCCAGCTTGTGACAATTATTATTATTATTATTATTATTATTATTATTATTATTATTATCATAAGTATTCTCCTGGTCCTCAGTTTATTTAGTAATGTTTCTGATATTATTCTCTGACCATTCTTAATTTTTAGGTTTGCTCTTATTTTCAAGTCATTCCTGTTCCCTTTCTTGTAGCCTTGTTGTTCTAGTCCTGCTTCCAGTTCACCGTTATAATTTGTTATTTATGTTTCTGTCACTTACCTCTCATAAGCTGTAACTCTCCCCCGAAAGGTAAACTCATTTTATGTCTTCTTTTCTGTCATTTTCCACGCTCCCATCTGGGTTTTACTTTCAGTTTCATTCTTTTGTTTAGCTTTCACTTCTAGCATCTTCCAGCCTTTGAGCTGGAAAAGCAGCAGCTACTGATGCGTGACACACTTCCTTCTGCTTGGTTCTTGACAGAATTCAGTATACTTCTTTACCGTGATACTTTTGCAAGTGTTTTATCAAGTTGGTGGTGTTAAAATTGTAAATGCTGGTACCACACAGCAAACATACCAAGGCAAGTCCCACAGACAGGCTCCAGTGACACGAGACACTTGTTGCTTCTGTTTAGAACATGATCGTGCCTTCATTTTAATATTATTAATGTATCAGATTGGTAAATTTCTTTTATTCCTTACCAGTACTTACCAATTTTCAAGATTTTCACCATCTTGAAAATGAAAGTGAATAAAGACAGGAAAATACACCAACTGGATTCAAATGACTGTCATTTGCATGGGAGAACTACTTCTGGGAGAACTACCTTCACTCAGTTTCAAAAGCATATAGCAGTGCTTTTGAAACTGAATCGAATGTAATCATTGTGAACAGCACTGAAAAGCGATGACGTCACCATATTTGGAATGATCCATCAAGTTGTATTGAGTGGGATGGAATAAAAAAACATTTGTTAAAATTCTAGCTGGAAGACTTGTTGGGTTACATTTTACTGTAAAAGTAAGAGAATAAGGTGTTGTTTTCACTCTAGCAAAGCCATAAAATAAATTTTTAAGTGACAACGTCCTGCTCTGGTGCTGCCAAGGCACGCAGGGAAATTCATGCAATGACGTCCTCCTAAGTAATGCATCCCCATAACTGTTTTATTTCGTTGGGTCCTGTTTGCTTTTTTGTTCTAACATGAGAGCCACCGCAGTGAATCTCTGGCCATGTTCCCTGGAGAATGGGTTTGAAATCTGGCCCAGGAGGAGGTAACCCCAAGTAGAAGAACAAAGGCTGCTTGTCAGAGACATGATGAGGAATCTGTGATGATTGTGTGTAGTCAACCAATGTGGACTGGAACAGTTGAAACCTCCCTGCCCGGGTGGCTCTATGGGCTCCGTGAGTTAGTCAGAAATGATAAGACCCCAGTGATCTCTGTGTTGACAGTCACATTTTTTCCTTCCTTGTGACGTACTTTCATTCTGGGAAGACTGTGCTGAAAATTTAGATTCCACTGGTCAAATGTGTGTGCCGCCTCATTCAGCAGTCAGTGCTTCATGGTAGAAACCATAATACCTGTTGTTTTAAATAAGTGTTCTAATCCATCTTTAAGGATACCTTATGATTAAGGAAATCAAACTGAAATTTTTCTCTCAGTTACGTGGTAAGATGGCTTGTATTGCCCTCTCCCTTATAGATTTGCATCAAATATGGGGCAGATTTCGAAAAGATAATTGACATGTGACTGACATTTATTTATATCGCTGATCTTGAGGTTACTTATTAAACTTTAGCTTTGAGAGACTAGAAAAAGCGTTATATAAATACAGGTCCTTATCAGTCCTTATCCTTATCCCTTTGCAATCCTACATGGTTTGCAATGAATAAAATTGATGTTATTTTGTTATACTTTTGTGTTTCTTAAATTTTTTACTGGAGTAAGAGAGTGAGAGATGAACTATAGGATGGGCGAAGAAAAGGAAAGATGGACAGGAAAGATCACACCAATTGCAGCTAGTCGGTATTGTAACGTTGGGGCTGTGTTAAGGGGGCGGAGATTCTCCCGGCATGCTTGCGCCGCGGAGGATTCAAAGAGTGTTATTATTCGTGTGTTCTAAGTGTTATTGCTGTGTCATTATACCTGCGTTATAATGGCACAGTAGTGTTATAAGACCAGTTAGTATAGTGATTGAGCATGTGTTGTGTCACCATAAGTGAGACGGGGGTCTATGCGAATGACCTCCCCTCCGTTCTGTGTTGTGTGGGTGTATATAAATAAAGCCTGTTTCGTCACAGTCATCTCTCCTTTCTTGTGTGAACCCTCACAACGTCACATTATGTATCCTCACCTCTGTCATATTGACTGGACAGTCAGCCTAAGTGCAAGGTGCGACACCAAAAAAATCACACAATAGAACATTTGACCCTTTATTAATTTTCAAAAAGCAAACTTGGAGAAAACCAGTCACTCGCCAGAGGAGCAGCAAACCTGCAGAGGAAGAGATGAGGCTGATTAACAGAGGAATGGAGGAGAATGTGGAAATCCAAATAATACCACTCACATGGGAGGAAGATAGAGACCGGCTCAGAACCCAGTGAAAGAGATGAACCAGCAGGTTGGAACTGCTGGCAGGGAAATGATGAGCGGAGTCTGACCGGGTGGAGATGATGAACTGCGACGGGGGAAAGCAACAGGCTGGCGAGCGCACCAAAACCCCTGAAGACGCACCGCTTCATCGGCAGCAACCTGGAAGAGAAGGAGGAGGAGAAAATGAGTCAGGTACAGGAACCCAAAACACAAGTAGCTTACTTATTTGAACTTTTTCTGCTCGAGGCAGTATACCCAAACAAGCCAGCGTCGAATCACTGAAGAGCGCTTCCTTATAAACGCTGGCTCAGCAGGAACAGCAGGTGCCTCAGATGAGCTGATTAGGAGAGCAGAGTGAAAGGGGAAGGAGGGAGCAAGCGCTCGCTAGGACATGACAACCACTAAGTTAAAAATCACCCCTAAAGTCAATGTTGTTAAGTCAAATTTATGATGTACCAGACAGATGTACTGATTGAGTGATTGGTCTTTGAACAGCAGGAGTTACTCAGAACTCAGCACTAGCCAATGTTGCCTTTTGGGGTGACTGAGTTCTAAGAGTTGTGGTTTGATAAAAGATGTCATTCTCTTTCCTCAAAGGATTCCCATTAGTCTAATATTTGTCTAATGACTGTTCTATGAAACACTGTAAAGCCATTGCATAATCTTGCTGTCAGTAAAGCAGTCCACTGACAGAGAACCCTTTCTTTATGGATACAGTAACAAAGGGCTCACTCATAGCCCAGTTTTGTTTTCCATCGTCACACAGTAGAGCAGACCCATAATCACATGCTAGTAATGGATGACTGGTTACTCTGAGTGTTGACTTTTCATTGCCGCTTGGTGAACATATGAGTGCACTACGTGGCGGAATAGTTTGTTGGCTATTTGCTCCAAGTGGGACACTGAGACCAGTGGACCGTTAAGTTGAAACAAACATACGTAGCTTGAGACCATTGTTATTGTCTGTTTAAATGTCTGCCCTCAGATGGTCTGAGGACGAATACAATCACTGCACCACAGAAGAAGAAGGAACAGAAGTCTTTGATGAAAGTTTTCTTTTTATGAGCTGCTCATTGAGTTTGTTAAATATTTCTAATGCACCAACAGAAATGATGGTGGAAAACAATAAAAATTAAAGGGTGCAGCCAGAGCATTTTATAATACTCTGAAAATAAATTTTATTTCAACAAATATTTTCAGTGCCTGTACTGTATGTCCTTTTATCTACTGTACTGATAGTACGGAGCAGAAATACCTGGACTGGGCTTTTATTTTCATCCCCAAGATGTCTTTAATATTGTTTGTGATTACTATTATTATTTACACAGACAGGCCTATTCTGGGAACATAATTCTCATTGCATTTCATTAAAATGAAATAAAACCAGTCTAAGATTCCAGTGCCATTAGACCATGACATTAATGTGAGTAAAAAATATTTCCAATCCTGAAAATTTTAAGAATGTGATGGGGGAAAAGTGCCTTAGTGTTTCCAGGTGCTTTTCCAGTGTTCTGTCAGAGAATATGCTTTGTTAACCTTTATTTTTTATAACCTTTGCCTCTCACTCTGAATGGCACACTTCACAGTGGCTCTTGGGAGCAGTGATAAAAACTGTTACAGTTCTTGTCTTTGTCAGACTCTGTTCAGGATTAGAAGACAAAAGCATGTTAAATATGAGTCTCCATCAGAAAAAAAAATATATGAGCCACAGCTTCATTTGAACTTTCCCTGTTCAAGGGAATAATACAGCCACAACTTAATTCAGCATCCATTAATTATGTAGCACTGAATACTAGAGGTCACAGTGCAGGTGTGATATATCCATCACACTTGAAGAGATTCGGTACTAAATAATGAAGTTTGAGCAGTTTATATAACAGACAAGATGCAGTGAACATACAGTGCAAAGAGTACTGACCTGCTCTCTTGATGTGGGCACATGCAGGACTGTATTTTTATTCAAAAACTGTTGGAAATTCTGGTCAAGTTTCCACTCCAGATATGGCATGCTGTGAACTGGCATGGATTGGATAGAAAGATAAATGTTTATTCAGACTCACTGATCCAGCATTAAAAATTACATTTGCACAAAACAAAAATAAAATTTAACTTATATTCATCAACAATTTAAATCGCAATCAATGGAGACAGTTGTACCAGCGCCTCCACAGCTGGGATAATGCATGTGCAGTAGGTGGCACGTTTTAGAAATACTGTTACTTAAGCAGTATCTTCTGTACATGGTAATGCCAGAACTCTGGGTATGGTCTGGGGACCATGCTCACGCTTTGAGTTTATTTTTGCCTTTCCGTTTTCTCTGCCTCAGCCCAGTTTGTACTTTGGAATTCTGTGTTTATTATCATTCATTACACTGGTCAACACCAAATTTATTGTCTAAGTTTTTTTTAGCTGATTTAGGACAATTTTGATGTGCTGAATCCAAAAATCCCATTGGTTTTGCTCAATCAGGTCAACTTTTTGAACTATGGCCACATGTTTTTTTACATTTTTGTTTACATGTACAGGTATTTTCACTTTATATGATGCAAAATTCTTTTTTATTTCTTGAAATTCTCTGGATTTTGAACAATGATGACATAACATTCAATTTACATGTACTTACCTTTATCAATGTCTACTATTCAATTTACAGTACAACTGCTGTACAACTGTTTACAACTTAGCATAAAAACCTGACCTGATAGAGAGAAGCAGATGTCATTTTCAGATTCAGCGGTGCAAAATTGTCTTAAATCAGTTGAAAAAACACAGGCAACTTACAAAAAAAATATTTTTGTTATGTTGTGTTATCATAGTCGTGCTGTTCTTTTTTCTGTTCTGGGGTTTGAGTTTAGTTTGATTCTGTTATTTTTTCATGGTTATGTATTCCCTGGTCCTGCATTCATGTTCTGTGTGTACTCCGTCCATGGCTGGGCGTGTAGCCCCGCCTGTCCCGTCACCTCTGTTCTCCTCATGTGTCAGCTGTCAATGATTGCTCTCCCCACCTGTGCTGTGTTGTCTTGATTACTTCCCTGTCTATGTGTGTCTCAGCCTGTGTCATGTGTGGCAACCTTGTTGACCCTGTGTGTATCCTCACAATTTTGTTCTGCCGTGCCTTTGTGTTTATTTCCAGCCCTTGAGCTGTGTTCTTTTGTTATTTGATAATAAATGATGCTGAAGAAACGCCACGCACGAGAGTCCTGTTCTCTGCCCAGCCCGGGTACAAACCTTGACAGGTAAATTAAACTATTAATTGACATTGTCATGATTTAATGTTTTTGAGGAGGCTTAAGTGCAGGGCAAACCACTTCAGGAGAACACTCAGACCCAGATGAAAAGTAAATACTGTGGCAACCCCCACAACAGACTGGGACAGACAGCTCGCTCTTCTGGTTTTTTCCGCTGCATGCTGTGAAGTAATCTGCCATTCATGCATGGTTTCACTGCTGTGATGTTAATGTCCCACTCATGCATTGTGTTCATGCATCCTGTACTGTCTGTGCCTCTCATATGCAAATGCCCAGATCGACTGCTGTGAATGTCTTTGATGTATTGTCTGAGCTGAGTATATAAGCTGTCTGATTTTCATGTTCATTCTCTCATTCCTGCAACTGCTGCTGACACACTCACTCTTGTGTCTCTTTGCTGGAGAGCCTCCGAGCCGCCCATTAGGGCGAGCTTCGTGACGGCGGTATGATTTAATAAACTTGCTTAAAACCTTCACCAACGCTGCTTTATTCCATGCCGCCGCAATACCACTTTAATGAAAACCAAAAACCCTATACAAACACGCTAACTTAAAGAACATATACACACACCACAATTAATGAAAACCCACAACCAAAACGTCAACTTATATACAAAGAAAAACTGTTGCACGCTGGAGCCACATGCAGCATAAGAGAGGAGAGGAATGATTAATACTGAGTATGGCTCACTGGGAAATGACAACTGAGGAAATGAATCTTACAATATAAGCAGACAGCCCGGCAGTGAACTCCAGCGTGGGTAAAGGTGAAGGGAAACTGGAGACTGCAGGGAAGGAAGAGGAATGACTGGGGAACCTGGGTGGAGAAGCCGTTTCCTTGAGGATGGATGGTTCAGGTAAGCGTGCGCCACACAGCTCCGGAGACGCACCACTGGAGGTGGCAGCAAACCTGAGGAGAGGACTAGTGATGGGACAGCAGGCTCCGGAGTTTCAAGGGTGCTCCGAGATTATCCAGGAAATATTTGGCAAAGCGCGTTTCGAGGCGTGTATTGTGACGTATGTGTTGACATTGTACCACGTGACTGGGTCAGGAAGCCATTCATAATTTTGCATGTAACTTGAAATAGAGCAGTGATACACGATGGAAATCCCCGTCCCTCACGCTTTGTGTTGTCGATGTTTGACTGTGTAAGGGATTTGTCACAGCCAATTTTCAGATAGAGACAGCACCAAAACCATGGACTTCTCCCATTTGGGAACATTTTGAGCGCATTTCTCCCATTGATGTATTTTCCACAAATAGTGGATATTTATTGTTACTGAGGTGATGGCTTAGCAGTAAACCTTCTGTTCTACAGGTGAGAGGCCTGGGTTTCAATCCCAGCTGGGTTGTTCTTGTAATTTTATTTTTATTTGCAAGGTGAAGTGTCTGTTGTGTTTCAAAGAGCTTGGATCATTATTACGCATCATTATGCTAAGGCACTATTGCCATGAGAATAAGGCCAGAGTTGAATATACTGGGAAAGACAGTATAAGACTGTTGAAAATTTATTATTTCTTAATAAAAATGGATAAATAGTACAAGCACACCAAGTAACACAGGCAAATTCACTGTAGTCACCCCAGTTTTATTATTTCTTTTTTCCCTTATGATCATTAATATTTCTTAAAAGACAGCACATTTATTGAATTTGAAAAAATACACACTAAACCAAAAATGCCCTTGTAAAAATTTGCATGTATAGTTTTTGTCGACTACATGGCCTAGTAGAGCAAATGAAGTTTCACATGAGGCTCCGTCAATATGAACCATTTTGATGGAAAGGCTCGAGTGTTCAAGAAAGCCTTATCTGGCCATCACCAAGTGGTAGCCTAGAGGTAAAATGTCTGTCTTGCATCTGGAGAGCTGGCGTTGAAGTCCCAGTTAGGTTATTCTGATGATTTATTTTTATTTGCAAGGTGAAGCGTCTGCTGTGTTTCAAAAAGCTTGGATACAACAATAACGCATCATTATACTGAGGCACTATTGTGCCCTGCATGACAATAAGGACAGAGATGAATGTACTGGGAAAGACAGTATAAGACTGTTGAAAAGTTATTATTTCTTAATAAAAATAGATAAGTAGCACAAGCACATTCACTGTAGTCACCTCAGTTTTATTTCTTTTTTTCCCTTATGATCATTGATATTTCTTAAAAAGTGCATTTATTGAAATGAAAAAATACACAAACCAATAACACCCTTGTAAAAATCTGCATGTTGTATACGTTTTGTCCACTAGATGGCCTGGTAGAGAAAATGAAGTTTCACATGAGGCCTCATCTATATGAGCCATTTTGATGAAAGGCCTCAAGTCCTCCAGAAAGCCTCATCTGGCCATCACTAGAGAGGACAAAAGGTAACCAGGGAAATAATAAACCTGCCAAACAACGTGGTCTGCTGTTATGAGGCGACACAAACCCAATGATCCATCAGAGAGCTCTTCACACTCTAGCCTTAAATACGCTGGTGAATCAGGAGCCAACAGGTATGTATTCATGCAGGTGCGCTGATGAGCGCCAAAGCCAGGATAACAGAAACAAGAGGCGGGGGGGGGGCACGCTCACCTGATCATGACAGACATCAATTTATCTTATATTTTATCTTGTTTTTGTATTTATTTTTTTAAACCCAGTAATTCAATTCAATTCAACTTTATTTATATAGCGCCATTTCACAACGACAGTCATCTCATAGTGTTACATATGAGAACTGTGTCTTGGGGTTTGCTGTAGCCCAGCCGGCGTGGTTGGGGCAATGACGTCAGGTGGGCTATGGCTACAGTATATATTGTGTTGTGTACATGAATAAAAGGGAGCTCTCGTCTCACTTATTTCAGACATAACATTTGGCGATGAAGAAAAAATGGACGTTTGTGTCAGGGAGCCACCTCAATTTCTTCAGTCCCTGGACAAACCGGTTATACCGTAGGCCCGCTGGAGGGAGATGTTTAATGTGTATGTGGCTGCGGCTGACCTGGGTGATGCCAGCCAGGAGAGACGGAGGAGCTTGTTGGTCTTGTTGGCTTCTTGTTGGCTTCTTGGCTTGTTGGCTTCTTCCCCTCTGACATCAGACTGCTGAACACTAAGTGACTTATTAGACTCTCGTGCACTATGTACAGCAGCTCAACCGGACTCATGACAATTATCACTTGTTTTCTTTTTGCACTACCGACTGCACTATGTGGAACTTCACAATATCTGCTGCTTGTTAATATATTTAAAAATTGCATAGATTAGTATTACCTTTTATTGCATGCATAGTTTTTTTTATCTTTAGTGTTACTCCATGTTTAATGTTGCAGCATTGCATCGAGACAAATTCCTAGTTTGTGTACTACATGAACAATGGCAATAAATCTCATTCTGATTCTGATTCTGATTCTGGTCCACCACCTCGGTGTAAAGGGACAACAAATATTTTTTGGACTGTGGGGTAGCGATTTGCTGGAAAGCGGGTTAGAATTGATGGACAGTACCTTCGGAGACCACTCCACCATCACTGAGCGGAGGTACAACTTTTTTGACCGCCAGCAGCGAACGGGTGAGTCCACTCAGTCTTTCATTATGGAGCTCCGCAGCCTAGCAAAGGAGTGTGCTTTTGGGCCTATTGAGGAGGAGCTAGTCCGGGACAAGCTAGCCCACAGCACCAACAACGTGTGGCTAAAGAATAAGCTAAGGCTAACCAGAGATGCTCTCTCGCTTGAACACATGTTGGACATGGTTAGACAGAGAGAATCCACAGTGCTGAGGAACCTGCCAGTGTTAGCTGATGAGGATTTGGCTAACCACGTTTTCCCACCGAGCACGGGGGTTAGCATGTTAGCTAAGCCTCAGGGGCGGATTCGCAAGAAGAGGCGAACGAAGGTGTGGGACAGGGCCCACACCGTCACTGCTATCCCATTGGCGGCAGAGCCCAACAACACCAGACGGGTGTGTTTGGCGTGTGTGGAAAAGGGGCCGTTGAAGTGGTATGTGCTTCTTTTTTTTTAAAAATTTATTTATGCAGGGACATGCACAATATACGTACATTGACCTTAAAGAGGAAAGATGCATTGTACCAGGTTATAGCACAAGTGCTAATTTCCACCTGGAGTCCCTGGGCAGGCTGGTGTTAGCATTAAAAAGCAGACATTTGCTAAACTACAAGTAAGCATTGATAAAAAACTAAAACCAAACATTGATTAAAAAACTAAAACCAAGCATTGCTAAAAACTAAAACAAACATTAATAGCATTGATAAGACCCCAAAACATTGATAAGAACTAAAACATACAATAATACATTATTATAACTCCATCCATATAAACAATTTTTCACATCCAACCACTGACTCTTATTGGTTCCACTGTCATCATCACACACGCTAACATCTTTACCTCACAGTACATTATAGACACAGGTTTGCTTAGAGATTAACTGTTTTTTCACCAAGCGCGAAAATGTGTGATAGTCTGTTACTGCAAGTAACTCCGTTGGTAACATGTTCCACTGTCGCATGGCCACACATGAAAATGTTGAATTTGCTAATGTTGTCTTGTGCTTAGGAATCCTGCACTCGCCGCGTGCTGTTGATCGAGTTGTCCGAGATGTATTTACAGAACTTAATGAAACAAACCTTTTTAAGCGAGGAGCAGCAGAGTTATGGATTACCTTAAACAAAAGACACACATTTGTATACATGATTAGATTTTCAAAGCTCAACAGGTTATATTTGGACAGGATTGGGCAGTGATGGAACGTTCGTCTTTTCTTGTCATGAATCTTGATAGAATATTTGTATAATGATTCCAGAGGCCTCAGGGCAGATTTACACACCTGTGACCAACTGGTCATACAGTAAAGAAAATGTGGAATTATCATAGCGTTTAGATACATACTTGATGCTTCAGTAGACAGTGAATTTCTGATATGTTTGAAATTAGCACAATTAAATTTGACCGTGTTTGTCATCTTTTTAATGTGTTTTTTAAAGCTTAAATTTGAGTCAAGTGTAACACCTAAACATTTAAATTCAGTCACATTCTTAATTTTTTGTCCTTCTATCGAGATATGACAAGAATTCTTGGATTTGTAGCGATTTGTAAAAAACATTGACACAGTTTTATCATCGTTTAAGGTGAGCAAGAATTCCTCAACCAATGTGAGACTTTCTCCATTTCCTGTGTTAATTTTTCAGTCACCTCTTCAGTCGTTTTACCATGAGTATATGCCACAGTGTCGTCAGCATACATAATTATATTTGCATTACACACAGACGGGAGATCATTAATATATAATGTAAACAGCAAAGGCCCTAAAATAGAGCCCTGCGGTACACCCATACTGCATGCTTTTAAGGGAGATGTAACATTGTTTACAATTACACACTGCTGTCTGTCACTGAGGTATGACCTTATCCAATTTTGTGTATTTTTATGAAGGGAGAATTGTGATCATTTGTTTAAAAGTAACTCATGGTTGACTGTATCAAAAGCCTTTCGCAGGTCAAGAAAAACAGCCCCCACTACCCCTCCCCCATCCAGGCTGGATTTGATGTTTTCTAATAGATAGCAGCATGCTGTTTCAGTGGAATATCCTTTCCTGAAACCAAACTGAAAGGGGTTAAGTGCTGCCATGGAGTCAAGGTGGTCCACCAGCTGTTGTGCTACAGCTTTCTCCAAACCTTTGGAAATGGTTGGGAGTACGCTGACGGGTCTGTAATTTGCGACCTGGAGCTTATCACCTGATTTGTACACTGGCCATACAATGGCTGTTTTCAAAATTGTGGGAAAGGTACTCTCATTTATGGATTGATTTATAATTTTTGTTAATACTGGTGTTAAAATTTCTTTGTGTTCTTTCAGAAAAGCAGTATCCATTCCAAATATGTCTTTAGCTTTACTATTGTTAAGATTGGATATGATTTTAGAGATATTCCCTTCATCTACATTACTCAATTTAAAAGAATGAGCATCACAGTGGAATTCATGAGTGCAGTTTGGCTTAGAAAAACTCTTTGCCAATTGTGACACAGAGTTTATAAAATAATCATTAAAATATTTTGCCAGCTCAGTGTTGTCATTTTGGATAACAGAATTTATTTTTAGCTTTAAGTCATCACATCTTGGTTTTTCTTTTCCCAATAGCTTATCCATGCTTCTCCAAATGAGTTTGTTGTTGCCTTTTGCATCCTTTATTATATTGAGAAAAAAGTTAGCCTTTGCTTTTCGAAGCTGTATAGTGACTTTATTTCTCAAGCTTCTATAAGTGTAATGATCAGGGGTTAGCCCTGACTTAAGAATTTTTTTGAGGGCCATATCTCTTTGTTTCATGAGGCCCCAAAGAGAGGTGTTAAACCATGGCAGCCTCTTTTTATTGGACTTTATTTGTTTCAATTCTGTATATTTTGCAATAATATCTGTTATAGCTGTTGTAATATTTCTGCATGACTGGTCACAGGTTTTGTCATTTTGAAACTCTGTGTTTATTTTGCTTAAGTCATTCTCAAGGAAGATTTGATTTTTCTTTGGAATGTGAGAAATTTTAGATGATTTTTTAATTTGCTGTTGATCCCTATACCTTAGTTTGTTTAATTTTCTGGCTACTAAAGTAAGATTATGGTCTGACAAACCTGTTATCAAATTACAGTGGGGAAAAAAGTATTTTGTCAGCCACTGATTGTGCAAGTTCTCCCACTTAAAAGATGAGAGTAGTCTCCAATTTTCATCATAGGTATACCTCAACTATGAGAGACAAAATGAGAAAAAAAAAATCCAGAAAATCACATTGAAGGATTTTTAATGAATTAATTGGAAAATTCCTCGGTAAAATAAGTATTTGGTCAATAACAAAAGTTCATCTACTTTGTTATATACCCTTTGTTGGCAATGACAGAGGTCAAACATTTTCTGTAAGTCTTCACAAGGTTTTCACACACTGTTGCTGGTATTTTGGTCCATTCCTCCATGCAGATCTCCTCTAGAGCAGTGATGTTTTGGGGCTGTCGCTGGGTAACATGGACTTTCAACTCCCTCCAAAGATTTTCTATGGGGTTGAGATCTGGAGACTGGCTAGGCCACTCCAGGACCTTGAAATGCTTCTTATGAAGTCACTCCTTCGTTGCCCGGGCAGTGTGTTTGGGATCATTGTCATGCTGAAAGACCCAGCCACGTTTCATCTTCAATGCCCTTGCTGATGGAAGGAGGTTTTCACTCAAAATCTCATGATACATGGCCCCATTCATTCTTTCCTTTACATGGATCAGTCGTCCTGGTCCCTTTGCAGAAAACCAGCCCCAAAGTATGATGTTTTCACCCCCATGCTTCACAGTAGGTATGGTGTTCTTTCTCCTCCAAACACGACAAGTTGAGTTTTTACCACAAAGTTCTATTTTGGTTTCATCTGACCATATGACATTCTCCCAATCCTCTTCTGGATCATCCAAATGCTCTCTAGCAACCTTCAGACGGGCCTGGACATGTACTGGCTTAAGCAGGGGGACATGTCTGGCACTGCAGGATTTGAGTCCCTGGCGGCGTAGTGTGTTACTGATGTTGTTACTTTGGTCCCAGCTCTCTGCAGGTCATTCACTAGGTCCCTCCGTGTGGTTCTGGGATTTTTGCTCACCGTTCTCGTGATCATTTTGACCTCACGGGGTGAGATCTTGCGTGGAGCCCCAGATCGAGGGAGATTATCAGTGGTCTTGTATGTCTTCCATTTTCTAATAATTGCTCCCACAGTTGATTTCTTCTCACCAAACTGCTTACCTATTGCAGATTCCGTCTTCCCAGCCTGGTGCAGGTCTACAATTTTGTTTCTGGTGTCCTTTGACAGCTCTTTGGTCTTGGCCATAGTGGAGTTTGGAGTCTGACTGTTTGAGGTTGTGGACAGGTGTCTTTTATACTGATAATGAGTTCAAACAGGTGCCATTAATACAGGTAACGAGTGGAGGACAGAGGAGCCTCTTAAAGAAGAAGTTACAGGTCTGTGAGAGCCAGAAATCTTGCTTGTTTGTAGGTGACCAAATACTTATTTTACCGAGGAATTTACCAATTAATTCATTAAAAATCCTTCAATGTGGACTTCCGGTTATGGCTGCCACGTAGGACGGACGTGTCTCGCTCTGCTCTGCTCCTGGAGAAAAAAATCGGCAAATAACTCTCTCATTTGGGACAGAACGTATCCCAGCATTTGAGCGAGGATATGTCGGCGAAGCCTAAGGCTGGAAAACCAGGAAAAGGAAAAAGCGAGCCGCCGAAACAGTCCAAATTAACGGACTTTCAGGTCTGTGACGCAGCAAACAAGGCTCCATATATGGCGGAGGAGGCTGGCGGCGGTGCGATTTCTGCGGGGAATGGCGCAGATGCGCTGATGGCTGCCATGAGTTCAATGAGAGCGGACTTTTCCTCTAGATTTGATGGGATTATGACAGCGTTGGAAGGAATAAGAAAGGAATTGGGTGACTGTGTAGAACGAACGGCGCAGATGGAGCTCCGTCTCGCTAGTGCTGAAGATGACGTCACCCGTCTTCAATTAAAGGTGCGCACTTTGGAAAAAAAAAATAAATCTCTGGAAGATAATATTTTGGATTTGGAATCTCGGTCGAGACAGAATAATTTGAGGCTGGTGGGTCTTCCAGAGGAATCAGAAGGTCGGGACGTATGTTCCTTTCTGGAAAAGTGGATTCCGGAGGTGCTGGGCAGCGAGGAGTTGCAATCAGCAGTGGTTCTGGAAAAAGCACATCGTATTGGCCCACGGAGAGATAAGGGACCGCCGAGGACCTTAATTATGAAGTTTCTTAGCAACAGAGACAGGATGAAGATCTTCAACGCTGCACGTGCTAAAGGAGAGATTAAACACCAGGACCAGCAGGTGCGGTTCTACCCAGATTTGGCCACAGCAATCCAACAATTGAGGAAGCAGTTTGATCCCGTACGTAAGGAGCTGCGCAACCTTGGGATTCGTCATGGTGTAATCTATCCTGCGAGACTGCTGACCACGTATGAGGGCAGAACCCACATCTTCAAGACCCCAGAGGAGGCGCAGGAGTTCATCAAGAAGATCAAAGAAGAAGAAGAGACTGGTGGGAGCTAAGCATGAACAAAATATAAGGTAGAATAATTAAGCATTTGCACAGGCATCTGACTGACTTGAAGTAAATAGTAAGTTTACAAAATATAGATTGTATTATATATTAAAAAAACAAAACAAAAACAAAACAAACAAAAAAAAAAAAACTATGATGTACAAAGTTGTTAAAAATTTTGGAGTTAAGTTGGAAAACTACAGAGGAGAGTTAATGTTACGTCATTAAAAGCAGTAGAGTTAGGGTGATTGGGAGGATGAAGAAGGAGTGGCTTAGGCTGTTCCCCGTGGGTGTGGAACGGTCGATGGCTATATCGGGAGACAGAATTTTTCTTTTGATTTTGGGGGGTTTGCCACAAGTGTGGGAAGGGGAAATTTGTTTGTGTGTAGTTTGTAGGATGAATGTTCAACCACTCATGTTTTTGCTTCTCTGTATGAGCATGTTTACACTGCAAGGTAATCCCAAAC
Source organism: Pholidichthys leucotaenia (assembly GCA_020510985.1). Classification (NCBI taxonomy): domain Eukaryota; kingdom Metazoa; phylum Chordata; class Actinopteri; order Cichliformes; family Pholidichthyidae; genus Pholidichthys; species Pholidichthys leucotaenia. Next base: position 319,896,967 of record CM035837.1, on the reverse strand, counting down.
TCTCTATTGATCATGGACCAAAGTGTTAATCTTAATTTAACTTCATGGAATTGCAGAGGTCTACAAAATTTAAAAAAAACTTAAACAAGTTATGAATAAAATAAAGGACATGGGTTCAAGAATTGTGTTTTTACAAGAAACTCATCTGATAGAGGAGGATGTTAAAAGAATTAGGAGTAGATGGCAGGGAAGTGTATTCACCTCTTCATTTTCATCCCGAGCCAGGGGAGTTATGACTCTCATACATAAATCAGTTCCTTTTCAAGTGAAAAATGTAATTGGAGACAAATTTGGAAGATATGTAATCATTCAAGGTTCTTTGCTATTAGAAAATATAAATCTTGTGAACTTATATGGTCCCAATATAGATGATCAGAAGTTCTTTGCTAATTTATTTCTCATCTTATCATCACTTACAGGGCAACATATAATAGCAGGGGATTTTAATTGTACATTGAATCCAGGTGTGGATAGATCAACAGGACTGGATTGTACGCACATTGGATGTAGGATGACTATTAATCATTTTATGAAAGAATTGAGATTGTTAGATATATGGAGAGAAATGAAACCACAAGTTAAAGCCTATTCTTGTTATTCCAGTACCTACAAGACATTCTCACGTATTGATTATTTTTTGATTTCCACAGAATTAAGGTCCAAGATTCAAAACTGCTTTTATGATAACATCGTGATCTCTGATCATGCACCCTGTTGTCTAATATATGTAGATAAAAAATTGACAAAGGAATCAGGTAGATGGCAATTTCAGCATAAATGGCTTCAGGATGAGGAATTTGTCAAGTATATAGAAAAACAGATAGACGAGTTCTTTGACATCAATACTACACAAACATCAGCATGTGTAAAGTGGGAGGCTTTCAAAGCTTTTATTAGGGGACATATTATTAGTTATACAGGATCAAAATCTAAGAAGACTCGAGAGGAGAGAGCTAAATTGGAACATAAAATAAAAAATCTTCAGGAAAAAGTGTATGCAGGAAGTGACCCAAGGTTGGAGAATGAATTACTGATTTTGAGAGCTGAATACGACAAAAAATCAGCGAATAGAGCTGCCTCGAGTCTTCTAAGATTGAAACAATCTTTTTATGAACAAGGTGAAAAATCAGGAAAATTATTAGCATGGCAGATTAAACAATTGGAAATTAAAACACCAATTACCAGTATTATAAGTAATGGACAGGTAGTTATAGATCCTTTAGAAATTAATAGAGCCTTTAGAGATTACTATGAAAAATTATATGATACCAAAAATGAACCTGATTTAACAAAACTAAATGGGTTTTTGAACGAACTATCTATACCGTGTATTCCAAATGAAAACAGGGAGATATTGGAGTCTAAAATTAGTCAAGAAGAAGTTGGGCTAGCCATTGATAATATGAAATCAGGAAAAAGTGCAGGACCAGATGGTCTTCCTGTTGACCTTTATAAAAAATTTAAGAATAAATTAATAAAACCTTTTTTGGAAATGGTTTTAGAAGCATTTCAAAATAATAATTTACCATCATACATAAATAATGCCTTAATTATACTGCTGCCAAAACCAGGTAAGCCCTCTAATAAATGTGAAAATATGAGACCAATAAGCCTATTAAACGCCGACCTTAAGATAATCTGTAAAATTTTAGCAAGACGAATACAAGAAATTTTACCAAATATTATTAATCGAGATCAGAATGGCTTTATAAAGGGTAGACAAGGCTTCCATAATGTAAGAAGACTATTTAATATTATCTATTTTAATAAAGAAGCACCGGATACAGCTCTCCTATCATTGGACGCCGAAAAGGCCTTTGATAGAGTTGAATGGCCCTTTCTTTTTGAAGTCCTACAAAGGTTTGGACTTGGAAATAATTTCATAAAATGGGTTCAAATAATATACAATAATGCTACAGCAGAAATCCTAACAAATAACAATATTTCAAAACCAATAAAAATCAATAGAGGATGTCGACAAGGCTGTCCACTTTCACCTTTACTGTTTACTATGGCAATTGAACCTTTAGCGATAGCGATACGTTTACATTCACAAATATATGGAATTAAAGTTGGACCAACAGAACATAAAATCTCCCTGTACGCCGATGATATAATTTTGTTTATGTCGAATCTAAAAAAATCAATTCCAACCTTGTTGAATTTAATAAAGAATTTTGGGGAAATATCAGGATATAAAATAAATAAAACTAAATCTTCAATATTAATGCTAAATGAGACCCAGAGAAATTACTCAGCCCCTGAGGTAAATCAATTCAATGTTGTAAATCAGTTTAAATATTTAGGAATCCAAATTATGCCTAAGCTAGAATCAGTCGCCAGTGTCAACTATGAAGCCTTAATGTCAGATATCAGTGAGTTAACTCAGAGATGGATGTCACTACCAATGTCGATGATCGGGAGAATCAATATACTTAAAAGTAATATTTTACCTAAAATACTTTATTTATTTCAATACATTCCCTTATCACCACCTTTAGATCTATTCTCAAGAATAAAAAAAAAGTTAGTGGAATTTATATGGAACAACAGGAGGGCTAGATTACGTTTGTCTTTATTATATTTACCATTTGATCGTGGAGGTCTGAAATGTCCAAATTTTATGTTGTATTATTGGTCGGCACAACTGAGGTCTATGACATATTATTTTTCATCAAATGATCTCCCTCACTGGACTGAAATGGAATCATACAATTTACCTTTACCTCTTCCCTTATTTATATACTCAGATTCGGCAAAAAAATTACAAAAACAAGTTAAAAATCCATTTGTAAAGCATATGATCAAAATATGGTGTGAAGCTAAAAACTATTTAAAAGAACCACAGTTATTGTCACAATTTAGTCCAATATGGGGTAATCAATATTTTAAACCAGGGAGAGCGGACGCTGTATTTAAAGTATGGAATTTAAAAGGGATACAAAAGATTCAGGATTTATATTTGCCAGGTGCAGACAACATAATGTCTTTTGAAGAGCTGAGGATCAAATTTAATCTCAATAGAACACATTTTTTTAAATATCTTCAACTTAGAAACTTTATTCGATCAAATCAAAATAAAGCTCTCACTCGACCTATTTATTCATCCTTGGAAAAAATGATGATGAAAGATAGTAAAAGAAAGGGTATTATTTCAGAGTTTTATAACTCATTGACACTATCTTCAAGTGAAAATTCACTGAAAAGATTAAACTACTGGAAAGAAGATCTGCAAATTGAAATTTCAGAGGAACAATGGGAATTGGCTTGTACAGAAGCTCAAACCAAATCAATAAATGCACGCCTTAAATTGATACATTTCAAATGGTTAATGCGGATGTATGTTACACCGGAGGAGTTAAATAGATATAACAAAAATATACCAGATACATGCACAAAATGCATGGAAAGTAAAGGAACCCTATTTCATTGTTTATGGGAATGTAGATTAATAAGAATGTTTTGGGAAGAGGTGAGGGTAACAATTGAAAAAATAATCTCAAAACAAATCATATTGAATCCTAAACTGTTTTTGTTGGGTCTGTACCCAGAAAAGCATAATTTTAATAAAAGTGAAAGAACATTCATAGACCTCAGTTTGCTTAATGCCAAAAAATGTATTGCACTATTATGGAAAAAGACTCATAGACCAGATGTGACTCAGTGGTTAAGACAGATGTTAACAAACCTTCCATTAGAAAGAATAACATATATACTAAAATCAAAGGAAATTGTGTTTGAGAATATATGGAGACCTTTTATTGATTATGTAAAAAATTTAAACATAACTCTTGAAGAAGAAGGTGAATGATGTGTGTGGACCTTGTAAATTCCAAACTGGTGAACATAATATGTATACTTATGTATTGGATTGTCTAGACTAAACAGAGGAGCATTGTTGAAGACTTGATTTTGTTGGTGGTTGTTGGTGTTTTTAGTGCATTTTTTTTTTTTTTGTAGTACTTTAGTGTTAGTGTTTGATTGTTTGTATCATGTTTGTTAAAAAAAAAAAAAAAAAAAGGTTCAATAAAGATATTGTGGAAAAAAAAAAATCCTTCAATGTGATTTTCTGGATTTTTTTTTCTCATTTTGTCTCTCATAGTTGAGGTATACCTATGATGAAAATTGGAGACCTCTCTCATCTTTTAAGTGGGAGAACTTGCACAATTGGTGGCTGACTAAATACTTTTTTGCCCCACTGTATATGTTTTGGTTACCCTATCCGGCTTATTACTAAAAATTAGGTCAATCAAAGTTTGTGAATTTTTAGTCAGTCTTGTAGGTTTATTTATTAATTGTGTCATTTGTGTAGAATTGGTAATATCTTTCAGCTTTTTCCTTCATGCTTTATCAAGCATGCTTAAGCTGGACGTAGTTGATGTGCCTCTTATGGTGGACTCAGGGGCTGGCAGGTCTATCCTGTGCATAGCCACAGTGAGGAGACTGTTCCCCAGGAAAACCATCAGTGCTGGGGCAGTGAAGATGTTTGGCTACGGCCATGCAGAGATTGAAATGGCTGGTATGGCCGACTTCTCGGTGACGTGTGGGTTGAAGATGGTGCCCAGTTTCACGTTCCAGGTAGCGTGCTGGGGGGCTGACCTGCTGGGAATAGACCTGCTGGGTAAGCTGGGGTTTTCCATCAGGGATCCGGAGGACTTGACGGTGCTAACGGTGTACCTCGATTGGCACCTCCGGTGACTGGCATTGTTTAAGGGTCTGGGATGTATCAGGGCGTTCCATCACCGCCCGCTCATTGATACAAGCATGGCACCAAAGATCCAGCCACTACGGCGGCTTCCCGTTGCGCTGCGGGATGATGTCATGGTGGAATTGTCTAAACTACTGGAGGCTGGCAACATCGAGAGGGTGAGTGCCTCGCCTTGTATGTATATACAACATCGTGGTGGCCAAGAAGAAATCGGGAGGCATCAGACCATGCATAGACCTCAGGATGGTGAACAAGGCCATTATCCCAGACAAATACCCATTTCCAACTATGGAGGAGCTCACGGCAATGTTCAGTGGGTCACAGGTATTCACGAAGCTGGATCTTCACCAGGGTTACCTGCAGGTGCCCCTTCACCCTGCCAGCAGAAACCCAACGGCGTTTGTGACCCAATGGGGGTCTTTAGGTACACCAGGATGCCGTTTGGCCTGAGCTCAGCATCCAGCTGTTTCCAGAAGATTATGTTAACAATCCTGGCCAGTTTCAAGGGTGTGGTAACTTATTTGGATGGCATTGTGGTGCATGACACATCATGGGAGGAGCACGATGAGTGGTTGGAACGGGTCCTGGAGGTACTACGAGAGCATGGGGTCAATTTGAATATTGAAAAATGCATCTTCATGCCGGACTCCATAGAGTTTGTGGGGTTCCAGCTAACTGGGAGGGGGCTGCGGCCTCTACATTCGAACGTGGAGGCGGTTCTACATCTTCCAGAACCTTCAACGCCCGTGCAGATCTCCTCGTTTCTGGGCATGGGAAACTTACGGACGTTTCCTTCCCCACTACTCAGAGACGATTGAACCCCTCCGAACCCTGTTGAAGCAGGATGCACTGTGGGAGTGGACTCCAGACTGCTCAGCGGCAGTTGCCAAACTAAAATGTCAACTCACCTCTCCTCCAGTTTTGGCCCATTTTGACCCTAGCCGGCCAACTATTGTGACCTGTGACGCTTCTGGCTTGGCGGTGGGGGCGGTGATGTCCCAGGTACAAGGTGGCACGGAATGCTCGGTGGCGTTCACATTGAGGTCCCTCTTGGCAGCTGAGCAAAAATATGCTGTGGGTGAGAGGGAGGCGCTGGCTTGCATCTGGGCATGTGAGCGGTGGCACATTTATCTCTACGGGCGCTGTTTTACCTGAGGACGGACCATCGGGTACTCACAACTCTGCTGGAGAGGTCGGGTTTGGGACACAGGCCTTCAAGGATCCATAGGTGGACAGAACGGCTGAGGGCCTACAATTTCACCACCCAGTTCACCCCTGGCAAAGAGATCATTGTGGTGGATCTGCTGTCCCGCGCCATGGCCAACTCTGTGCTATTGGACAACGACGGTGACGACGACCCAACAGAGGTGGATCTAGTCAATGCACTGCATGAGACCCTCCGGGATATAGTGTCCCCCCAGGAGCTTTGGGCGGAATCAGAACGTCACCACAAGTTGGTGCAATTATGCTCAATGATTGGGGGGGGGGGTGGCCCGCAAAGGTGCAGGGTGAGTTGGCACCCTTTCACAGAGTCAAAGATGAACTGAGCTGCTGGGGCGAGGTGTGTGTGGCAAGGAGACACTGCACCTTGATCCCATTGTCCCTGAGGTTGTGTGTCCTGATGATGCTTCACGAGGGCCATTTGGGCGTGGTCAGGGTGAAGCAGCGCAACGGATTCAGTCTGGTGGCCGGGTATCGATAAGGACATCGAGACCATGGTGAAACACTGTGTCCCATGTTTGGAGAGTGGGAAGACCGGTGGGCCACCGCCCCCACCCATGCGGCCGGTGCCATACCCTGAGGGCCCTTGGAGACACGTGCAGCTGGACATCTGTGGCGAGCTACACGCAGCACCCGCAAACAGTCGGTTCTTGCTCGTGGCCTATGACTTATTTTCAAAGTAGCCAGAGGCGCTGCCAACGAACTCAGTCACAACGGAGGTGGTCACGAGTTTCCTTTCATCCCTGTTCACTAGGTGGGGAATACCGAGCATGATCATGACGGACAATGGGCCGCAGTTCACCTCTGGGGCATTCGAGGAGTTCTTGAGCGGTAAGGGTGTGGAGCACGTCAAGACCGCATTTTACCATCCTCAGGCCAACGGGGGTATCGAGCAGTTTAACAAAAAGCTGAAGAATGGACTGAGAACTCATTTGGCAGATGGCTTTGCATTCCCGGACGCCCTACAGAGCACGCTGCTCCACTACAGGGCAACAGCCCACACCATGACGGGCTGTTCTCCGGCGTCTCTCATGCTGGGGCGTGAAATGCTTCTGCCTGTGGATCGACTGAGGCCACCCACAACTCGCCCTCCAAGAAGTGCAGGCTATACATGGGGCCGCGTCACCGAGCAGCAACGGAAAATGAAATGTCGGTTTCATAGGAAGCACAGAGCGAGTGCCCACGGACTGAAGGTGTCGGACCAGGTGTGGATCAGGCACCCTAATCGCACCCATAAGCTACAGCCACTATGGACAGGGCCCCTACGGATCGTGAGGCAGAGGGGCCAGGACACATTTGAGCTCGCAGACGGGTCGCGGTGGCACTCCAGCAGATTGAGGAGGTCACCACCGGGGCAGTCGGATATGAGCTGGGACTGGTGGGACTGGAATGGTGAGTGCTCCCAGGCGAGGCCAACGGTGCCCGGTGCAGAGTCCCCTCCTAGGGGATGCCCGGCTAGAGTTCGTCAGAGGCCCAGGTACCTGGAGGACTATGTGTTGAGGACTGTATTATTTGACGCCTGTTGGGACTAAGCGGCAGAATAATCCGCTCCAACAAGGTTGGGGCATTCTGGCAATCTACCCAGACACTCGTTTAATTGACGTGGTTAGAGTAAGATATATATATATTTTAAAAAAAAAAAGTTGATGGGGATGTTAACGTTATTGGTAATGTGTTCATTGGTTCATTCAAAAAGGCGGGGGGGGGGGTGTTCTGGACTTTGTGAAAGCGGGGGGGGGGGGGGTTACATATGAGAATTGTGTCTTGGGGTTTGCCGTAGCCCAGCCACGGGGTTGGGGCAATGACGTCAGGCGGGCTACGGCTGGAGTATATATTGTGTTGTGTGCATGAATAAAAGGGAGTTCAGTGTTCAGCAGAGAGAAGCTCTTGTCTCACTTATTTCAGACATAACACATAGCACTTTCAACTGTAGGGGAAACCCCCACAATTGCAGAAAGACCCCAGCAATCAGGTGATCCCCTGTGAGCAAGCACTTGGCGATGGTGGAGAGGAAAAACACCCTTTTAGCAGGAAGAAACCTCCAGCAGAACCAGGCTTAGGGAGGGGCAGTCATCTGCTGCAACTGGCTGGGGGTTGAGGGCTAGAGAAGAAGAAGACAAGAACAGACATGTAGAGCACAAACAGCACGACGGGGACTCAATCTATGGGAGAGAACAAACAGATGTTAATGACCAGCAAAAATATTTTATTGAAAGTGAAGAAAGGAGTGAAGCCCAGTGCATTAATGGAGGTTCCCCGGCTGTCTAAGCCTATTAGCAGCATAACTAAGGGAGGGTTCAGGGGCACATGATCCCTCCTTAACTATAGGCTATATCAAAAAAGGGAGGTTTTAACCCTATTCTTAAAAACAGAGATAAAGTCTGTCTCCCGAATCCAGATTGGCAGCTGGTTCCAAAGGAGAGGAGCTTGATAACGGAAGGCTCTGCCTCCCATTGTACTTTTGGAGATTCTAGGTATTACAAGTAATCCTGCATTTTGAGAGCGTAATGCTCTCTTAGGATAATGGTATACTATCAGATCTTTTAAATAAAAAGGGGCCTGATTATTTGGAGCTTTGTAAGTGAGAAATAGGATTTTAAACCTAGTTCTATATTCTATGGTTTTGACTGCTAACCGTCCACTGAGATGGCGGAACCCACGCGTCATGGTTGGAATGGCTCTGTGTTGGCTCCTGAGTTAAAGTGGTCTTGATTAAAACCTGAAGTATATAAGACTACTGAGGAGAAAATAATTGTTGAGGATGAGCTGCTAAATTTTCTTGCAGTGAAAATTAAGACAGTTTAACAAAAAGCTGAGGATGAGATGAGATTGTCTTATTGGCTTCTAATACTTTTGACTCTGAGTGGATTAAGTCCTCAAAGAAAGTTCTGTTTGAGCTCTGCCCCACTACACAAAGGTGTGTTGCACTTAAGGGGCCCCAAAAAGATGTTAATAATTTAAAGAGCTGCCTTAAGGTAATGAATGAGTGCGGTGAAAATCTACCTAGATTCGTCTCTCATTACCTGGATGATCTACTGCTGGTTACATTTTCCAGCTTGGATTGTTCAAGTCTCCTGAGGAGAATGGAGCACTTATACTGTATGTAGTGGTTTGTGCCATGAAACAAACCATGCTGTTACAGACAAACTCCAGTGAGGATCTATGTACTATTACTTTGGATATTGCCCGATGTGTAAGTGGCCTGGAGCAATCTGCTTTACGGGCCAGGGATAATGAGGTGCCTGCTCTGGGAGGGCCTGTCGGTCCCGCAGATGTCAGAGCGGAGGATGGGGTCTGCCCGATGTTTGATACAATGTCTGGAGATTCACGGGAATCTTATTTGACAGCTGGAGAGAAGGCTTTGGCTGTGAATTTGGACCCGGTGGGTCAGCCCGTAACCGGGAAAAATTCCGGAACAGTAGCGTCTTCACCAGGCTCTCCAAAATGGAGTCAAGTGGTGAAAAAGGGACGACGAATTGAGCATGCTGCGGCTAAACCCAAGCCATCCTCTGCTTCAAACAGCCGCAGGAATAAAGCCAGCAACGCGGCGGCCCCTGTTGTGGGTACGGGCTCTGGTAATATTAAAACAGTTCGGACTAAGACGTTGAGTGTGTTTGCTACCCGTTTTCATCGTGATTTGGAAGCTGATACTTTATCTGCATATCTTAAAGACAAGCTTGGACGAGAAGCTATCTGTCAGAAAATCCTCACTGGGAACGGCAGGGTTGGTTCTTTTAAAGTAACGGTGGAAGGCTCTGAGGTCAGGGACATGTACCAGCCAGAGCTCTGGCCAGAGGGCGCATTGGTGCGGCGATATTATGAGCCCCGTGGGCCTGGGAGGGCTGGAGCTAGTGGAGCGGCTGCTGTGGAGAATATGCAAGCACCCACGGATGATGGTGATCTTTCTTAACTTTTTTTTAATTGATGAGTATTCAGGTCATGTCTTACAATTGTTGTGGCCTTAATTTGGTGCAAAGTGCTGGAGAGAAAGCTCGCCGAATAGTTATTGACAATTTATTGAACACTTGTGATATTTTGTGCCTTCAGGAGACGTTTCTTTCTGAACAAGACTTGGAACGTTTGAACTGTCTAAACCCTGATTTCCATGGTGCTGGGGAGTCTACAACTGACCTCAGCAAGGGGATTATCAGGGGTAGGATACCTGGAGGTGTGACTATTCTCTGGAGAAAGAAGCTGGACTCCTTGATAAAAGTAGTCCGGCTTGGTGTAGATTGATGTATTGGTGTGCAGTTTAATAGTAATAATAATAATGCATCAGATTTATATAGCGCTTATATCATAGACACTCAAAGATGCTTTACAAGTAGATACATTATTCATTCACTCAAGACAGACAATGGTAGTGGCAAGCTACTACTGTAGCCACAGCTGCCCTGGGGCAGGCTGACGGAAACGTGGCTGCTAATCCGCGCCAATGGCCTCTCCGGCCACCACCGAACATTTATACACATTCTTACCCAGTGTTATGGGCACTGGAGGCAGTGCGGGTGAAGTGTCTTGCCCAGGGACACAACGGCAGGATATCTGGGGAGAGCGGGATTTGAACCGCCAACCATCGGGTTATTAGACGACCTGCTCTACCTCCTGAGCCACAGCCGCCCCAATTTAATTGTAATGATAAGGAATTTCTCATTATTAATGTATATACAACCTTTGAATGTCAACAGAATGAGGATGAATATTTAAATAAGCTTGCTTTTATTAATTCTTATATACAAGATTATAATAATACTTGTATTTTTATTATAGGGGACTTGAATGCGGACATATCTGACATTGACTCCTTATTTACAAAACATAAGTATCGTTTTTGTTATGAAAATAACTTAATTTTGTCATGTCATTTTGTCAAGTAATTAATTTTGTCTGATAGTTATACCTATATAAGTGAGTTTTGGCACACTACGTCCTGGCTGGACCATTGAATCGGCACTGGTGATGCACATGCCTCTTTGGGTGGCATGAGTATTTATTATGGGTTAGCAATGTCTGATCATATACCGTTTGAGATGATAATTATTGTTGACTGTCTACCTGCATTTTGTCAGAATGTCAGTCAGGATGAGGTGGAAAAAATAGACTGGGCCACTCTTTCTAAGGAAGAAATTGTTGAATACTGTGTCCGTACAGATAAATCCTTGAGTAAAGTATGTCTTCCTAGAGATGCTGTGATGTACAACGATGTGAACTGTATGTATCGTATGTACAATGCTATAGTTAACTCCCTGTATAAGGACAGTAAGCCTTATTATAGGAAGATACGTAAGACACATAATGTAAGACCTGGCTGGACTGAGGCCGTAGCTGTGCCTTATAAACATGCATGTTAGGTTAATTGGCTGTTCTAAATTGTCGACAACCTAGATATCTGTTTCCTATAGGCCCTTAGAATAGAGGGTTAGTATTAATGAAAGCGCTTTGAGTGGTCTTTGTGACTAGAAAAGCGCTATATAAGTGCAGGTTAGTTAGTTAGTTAGTTAGTTAGTATTCTGAAGCTCAGGAAGCATATAAAGCATGGGTGGTGGCTGGGAGACCCAGACAAGGGCCTGAATTTGAGATGAAGGAATGTACGGATGCAAAGTTTAAGTATGCTGTTCGTTATATTTCTAAAAATGAGCAGCTAATGAGAAGTAATTCCTTGGCCAAGAAATTGCTAGATAAGAATGTCACAGATTTTTGGAAGGAGCTTAGACAGATTAGTAAAACATCAATCAATCAATCAATCAATCAAAGACTTTATTCCAGACTCAAGGTCCATCAAAAAAAGTAAAAAAGTAAAAACAAGACAGTTGAAACAATCAAAAAGTTACAAAAAACACTAAGACACAACTGCTAAGAGAAGTACAAAGACAGTACAGACTTTAAAAAGACTTAAAAAGACAACTGTACCAGTGCCTTCTAAACTGTGACTGACAGCGAATAGAACTGAGCTTAATGCTAGACATGACTTGAATGATTTCATTTCTAGATACATCAAGCCGACAGATGAATTTATACATAAGATTCCTTATTACTGCATGCAGAGTATTTACACGTGATGAGACAAATAACTCGGAAGCACTGCACCATCGAGGCTTTTTTAAGTAAAATTCTTAAGGCATGACTTCCGGTTATGGCTGCCACGTAGGACGGACGTGTCTCGCTCTGCTCTGCTCCTGGAAAAAAAAAATCGGCAAATAACTCTCTCATTTGGGACAGAACGTATCCCAGCATTTGGGCGAGGATATGTCGGCGAAGCCTAAGGCTGGAAAACCAGGAAAAGGAAAAAGCGAGCCGCCGAAACAGTCCAAATTAACGGACTTTCAGGTCTGTGACGCAGCAAACAAAACTCCATATATGGCGGAGGAGGCTGGCAACGCTGCGATTTCTGCGGGGAATGGCGCAGATGCGCTGATGGCAGCCATGAGTTCAATGAGAGCGGACTTTTCCTCTAGATTTGATGGGATTATGACAGCGTTGGAAGGAATAAGAAAGGAATTGGGTGACTGTGTAGAACGAACGGCGCAGATGGAGCTCCGTCTCGCTAGTGCTGAAGATGACGTCACCCGTCTTCAATTAAAGGTGCGCACTTTGGAAAAAAAAAATAAATCTCTGGAAGATAATATTTTGGATTTGGAATCTCGGTCGAGACAGAATAATTTGAGGCTGGTGGGTCTTCCAGAGGAATCAGAAGGTCGGGACGTATGTTCCTTTCTGGAAAAGTGGATTCCGGAGGTGCTGGGCAGCGAGGAGTTGCAATCAGCAGTGGTTCTGGAAAAAGCACATCGTATTGGCCCACGGAGAGATAAGGGACCGCCGAGGACCTTAATTATGAAGTTTCTTAGCAACAGAGACAGGATGAAGATCTTCAACGCTGCACGTGCTAAAGGAGAGATTAAACACCAGGACCAGCAGGTGCGGTTCTACCCAGATTTGGCCACAGGAATCCAGCAATTGAGGAAGCAGTTTGATCCCGTACGTAAGGAGCTGCGCAACCTTGGGATTCGTCATGGTGTAATCTATCCTGCGAGACTGCTGACCACGTATGAGGGCAGAACCCACATCTTCAAGACCCCAGAGGAGGCGCAGGAGTTCATCAAGAAGATCAAAGAAGAAGAAGAGACTGGTGGGAGCTAAGCATGAACAAAATATAAGGTAGAATAATTAAGCATTTGCACAGGCATCTGACTGACTTGAAGTAAATAGTAAGTTTACAAAATATAGATTGTATTATATATTAAAAAAAAAACAAAACAAAACAAACAAAACAAACAAACAAAAAAAAAACTATGATGTACAAAGTTGTTAAAAATTTTGGAGTTAAGTTGGAAAACTACAGAGGAGAGTTAATGTTACGTCATTAAAAGCAGTAGAGTTAGGGTGATTGGGAGGATGAAGAAGGAGTGGCTTAGGCTGTTCCCCGTGGGTGTGGAACGGTCGATGGCTATATCGGGAGACGGAATTTTTCTTTTGATTTTGGGGGGTTTGCCACAAGTGTGGGAAGGGGAAATTTGTTTGTGTGTAGTTTGTAGGATGAATGTTCAACCACTCATGTTTTTGCTTCTCTGTATGAGCATGTTTACACTGCAAGGTAATCCCAAACTCTCTATTGATCATGGACCAAAGTGTTAATCTTAATTTAACTTCATGGAATTGCAGAGGTCTACAAAATTTAAAAAAACTTAAACAAGTTATGAATAAAATAAAGGACATGGGTTCAAGAATTGTGTTTTTACAAGAAACTCATCTGATAGAGGAGGATGTTAAAAGAATTAGGAGTAGATGGCAGGGAAGTGTATTCACCTCTTCATTTTCATCCCGAGCCAGGGGAGTTATGACTCTCATACATAAATCAGTTCCTTTTCAAGTGAAAAATGTAATTGGAGACAAATTTGGAAGATATGTAATCATTCAAGGTTCTTTGCTATTAGAAAATATAAATCTTGTGAACTTATATGGTCCCAATATAGATGATCAGAAGTTCTTTGCTAATTTATTTCTCATCTTATCATCACTTACAGGGCAACATATAATAGCAGGGGATTTTAATTGTACATTGAATCCAGGTGTGGATAGATCAACAGGACTGGATTGTACGCACATTGGATGTAGGATGACTATTAATCATTTTATGAAAGAATTGAGATTGTTAGATATATGGAGAGAAATGAAACCACAAGTTAAAGCCTATTCTTGTTATTCCAGTACCTACAAGACATTCTCACGTATTGATTATTTTTTGATTTCCACAGAATTAAGGTCCAAGATTCAAAACTGCTTTTATGATAACATCGTGATCTCTGATCATGCACCCTGTTGTCTAATATATGTAGATAAAAAATTGACAAAGGAATCAGGTAGATGGCAATTTCAGCATAAATGGCTTCAGGATGAGGAATTTGTCAAGTATATAGAAAAACAGATAGACGAGTTCTTTGACATCAATACTACACAAACATCAGCATGTGTAAAGTGGGAGGCTTTCAAAGCTTTTATTAGGGGACATATTATTAGTTATACAGGATCAAAATCTAAGAAGACTCGAGAGGAGAGAGCTAAATTGGAACATAAAATAAAAAATCTTCAGGAAAAAGTGTATGCAGGAAGTGACCCAAGGTTGGAGAATGAATTACTGATTTTGAGAGCTGAATACGACAAAAAATCAGCGAATAGAGCTGCCTCGAGTCTTCTAAGATTGAAACAATCTTTTTATGAACAAGGTGAAAAATCAGGAAAATTATTAGCATGGCAGATTAAACAATTGGAAATTAAAACACCAATTACCAGTATTATAAGTAACGGACAGGTAGTTATAGATCCTTTAGAAATTAATAGAGCCTTTAGAGATTACTATGAAAAATTATATGATACCAAAAATGAACCTGATTTAACAAAACTAAATGGGTTTTTGAACGAACTATCTATACCGTGTATTCCAAATGAAAACAGGGAGATATTGGAGTCTAAAATTAGTCAAGAAGAAGTTGGGCTAGCCATTGATAATATGAAATCAGGAAAAAGTGCAGGACCAGATGGTCTTCCAGTTGACCTTTATAAAAAATTTAAGAATAAATTAATAAAACCTTTTTTGGAAATGGTTTTAGAAGCATTTCAAAATAATAATTTACCATCATACATAAATAATGCCTTAATTATACTGCTGCCAAAACCAGGTAAGCCCTCTAATAAATGTGAAAATATGAGACCAATAAGCCTATTAAACGCCGACCTTAAGATAATCTGTAAAATTTTAGCAAGACGAATACAAGAAATTTTACCAAATATTATTAATCGAGATCAGAATGGCTTTATAAAGGGTAGACAAGGCTTCCATAATGTAAGAAGACTATTTAATATTATTTATTTTAATAAAGAAGCACCGGATACAGCTCTCCTATCATTGGACGCCGAAAAGGCCTTTGATAGAGTTGAATGGCCCTTTCTTTTTGAAGTCCTACAAAGGTTTGGACTTGGAAATAATTTCATAAAATGGGTTCAAATAATATACAATAATGCTACAGCAGAAATCCTAACAAATAACAATATTTCAAAACCAATAAAAATCAATAGAGGATGTCGACAAGGCTGTCCACTTTCACCTTTACTGTTTACTATGTGTCAGAAAAATTATGTGTATGCATATTATCATTTTTATATAATCCAATCAAGTATATATAACTGTATGTAACTGTCTGCTGAAAAATACTAAAACTGTCTGTGTATTAGAAGTTTTGTACATGATGCATGAAGATTGAAGTTGTTTTTTCTTATTTTAATTATGTTGAAATTCCAGTTCTCCTTTCATGGTAGATTTAGCTTAAGGCACATGATGACCTGGGCTGCACAGTATGACCTGCCCTAAGAAACTGTTACTCCTTAGAGCACAAGGTGGACTCTGATAAAGTGAAACTGTTCCTTTTTCTTTGATGTCAGCATATTTCATCATGATTGTATAAGGGAGTATATGATAGATGTTTCTGTTTGATCATGCAAACTGCTGTGTATAAATTGTCTGAACTCTGATGATTGTCTTTAGTACTGATCTCCTGTAACCAGGTTTGTGCTCCTTGCATTGCAAGTAAACAAAAGCTCATGAGAAATAGAATTTTGTGTCTTGAATCTTTATTGAGGTAACGAACTAATATACGATCACTTTTATGAGTTTCTAGATTCCTGACATACGTGGTGCCGGTGACCCGGATGGACAACAGGCTAGAGGGTGCCAGAAGCGACGCCTTCTCTGGGTTGAAATCCGTGCGCACGGTCTGACCACTGGTCAGCTTTGGAAACCCACCTTCTGGGAACTCCGGAGGAGGACCGGCGCCCTGGCTCTCCCTAGTTGACGTCCATCCTCGATAATAAAAAGAAAGCAATCATAAAGTAAGTGACGTCTTTTGTTATTAAGTGTAAGGATACAGTGAGTTTCCTGTATTACGGTCAGGGACCATAAAAGTCAGTATACACTCAATACGTTACAAGAATCTCCTAATCCATCCTGAGTGAGTAATGTAACAAAGAGCCACAAGAACCTTTTTTTTTAAAAAAAAAATCAATAAGTGAGTGTCGCTCATAAGTCTGAAAAGAGTGTAATGGTAGAAAAAAATGGTCGGGGACCATAAGTAAGTTGCCAGGTTTTGAATACATGTAATGGTAATATAGCGGCGACTATATTTTTCCTGACAACAAGGATAAAAGGTTGTGATACCTGGTCTGGGACCAAAAAAGAATATCGGGTCGTCTGGGACGTAATGGTAGTGTGTTGAACCGAAATAACACACTTTTCCTGGTAAAATACTTTAATTCCTGTGGAATTAACAAAGGCTAAAAATGGGTAATTGCGCAAGAAAAACAGAAAACAAGAAAAAATCTAAACAAAAGAAAAAAGAAGAAACGGCATGTCGAACAGTTAAAAATTATAATTACCATTTAAAGGAAAAAGAGCAAATAAAGGATCCTGAAAAATATTTAAATAAATGGGAAAAAGATTATTCTTTCAAACCCACACTGAATGTGGATGAATGTGCAGTCCTAGTATCAACTGTAAAACTTATAACTAAAGGCAATAAGAAAGGGAAAAGTAAGCTAAGTTCTGAACTTAAATGTGCCAATCTCAGGGCAATGGCGGCTATAGACGCCAAAGCCAAATCAGATCAAGGGAGAAAAAATGATGAAAAAGAAAAAAAAGAAAAAACCAAGGTGTAAGAGTCAAAACAGCGAGGAGCCCTTAAGTCACGGGGAGGAGGAAGCACATCCTCCCCTGTCTCACTCAACTTCTGATCCTAAGGAGGGTCCTTATAATGCATTAATGAAAGAGGCCAGAGAAGTTGAACAAAAGTATCTCCCTCAAAACAGTGAACACACATCAGCTTTTCCAGTAATTGTCAAATCTGTAAAGGTGGAAGAGGGACAGCCAAAACAAGACAGGCTGTATTTTAAACCTTGGACCCCCCAAGAAATAATTCAGGCGGCCAAGAGCATACCAAATCCTGAAGAGGATTTGACCAGGTGCATTCGGGAGCTTAAAGATTTGTTGTTAATACACTATTTAGGTCCCTCAGAAATGTTTAAAATACTGAGAACTGTGTGTGGTGAAAAAGTGAATGAATATATAAATGAACATTTTGATCCTGATTATGAAGACAAAATTGCTGGGGTAACATTTTTAAAGGACACGTTGATGCAGAAGAAAAAGTTAAAAGTAGGACAGTTCCACTGCTCCTGAGCAGTGTAGAGGGTGAGGAGGAAGTGTTTGTTGCACGGATGGTGCAAGGTGGGGCTAGACCCAAGACAGGCAGGTCAATGCAAGTAAATGATGGAAATCAGGATGTTTGTTTTAATTGTGGCAAACCTGGTCACTGGGCCCGTGACTGCAGGTTTGGCCAAAGAGGTGGATTTGGAGGCAGGGGACCAAGTAGAGGTAGAAGAAGATTTCAGAATGATCAGAGAGGCAGGTTTCAGCAAGGAAGAGGAGGTAGAAATCAAAATGATTATGGAGGTGAGAATAGACAAGGACCCTCAGACAGAAGAGCATGACTAACCGACTGTGACAAACTCTCTTCTGAGGACAAACAGACAGTACTGGACCAACAGAAAAGACTATCTGAAGTGTTGACAAGGCCTAATGAGACTTTGGACTTGACTATGTACAGCAGTGCGTTGTTTGCCCCTACAATATGGTTACTAGTGAATGGAAAGGAGGTTGAATTTCTTTGTGACACAGGAGCCACACGCACTACTGTTCGCAAAATCCCCAAAGGTGCTAAATTTACTGGAAGAACTATTAAGGTTCAAAATGCAGGAGGTGGAACAACAACTGAGAGCCTTTATGGCCCAATTACATTAACAGACTCCTCCACAGGCAAAGTATGTATTTCAGAAGTGGTTGTGGCACTCTCCTGCCCAGTAAATTTACTCGGGAGAGATGTATTATTCAAACTTGACATTACATTAGGCCCAAATTTAAAAAATAAAAGAAGGATGACTACACTGATTTAAAGGATTCTGACTTTACAGATGTGATGTTTATATGATTTTGCACTGCAGGATACATTTATAATGGTGTAACAACATCATATTTCAGAAATGTGATAGCAATGAGGAATGTGCTTCTCCTGATTCAGCGGTGGCCAAGCTGGGTCAGGGTGAACTACATTGCACTCCATAATTTACCAAGGAATGTATGAAATAGGGGCATTCCTTGTAAAACATTAAATCAAATTCTAATTGGGCAAAACGTCCGCCTTTCCTTTGACTGAAAGGGTGTGACACAATATTTCAAATTCAACCTATCTGTGTTCAACTGGACAAACTGATCTTATTTATCAATGCTGAAGCATATCAAAAATGCACAGATAGTTATTTTCTTTTTCTTTTTCTTAAGTAGAATTTGTAAACTATTTCAAGAGATGTCACAAAAAGAAGCTATAATTATTGAAATCTTATTTTTGAAGGAACTGGGCTACCTGCAAATTTTATTTAAAATTAAAATTGTTAGCACACTTCCTTTCAGTAAAATCAAACAAATACCCTGTAACTTTGCTGCATGTGAGTCTCCATGTATCAAAACAGGGGGTATCAAAGAAATTAATTAACAAATAATTAGCAATCCTCAGAAAAATAGATAATGCATTAAAAAAATTATCAATAAATGATTGATGATGAATTCAATTCAACTTTATGTACATAAGCGCTTCTCATTTCATTTTCTGTAGTACCCAGGATAAACATAT
Source organism: Pholidichthys leucotaenia (assembly GCA_020510985.1). Taxonomy (NCBI): domain Eukaryota; kingdom Metazoa; phylum Chordata; class Actinopteri; order Cichliformes; family Pholidichthyidae; genus Pholidichthys; species Pholidichthys leucotaenia. The sequence goes on along the minus strand of CM035837.1, from coordinate 319,877,809 downwards.
GGCTACAGTTATAACTAAAATACATGCTGGGCAATACAGACCACTTTTTATTATTCATGGGATAATACAAATAAGAAGATCATGCCCTCTATTATGTTGTGAAGGGGGTTTTGCAGCAGGACAACCATTCCATATTGTTACCAGCTAGACTATTGTCGTACACTATAACCTTGTTGTCACAGCCACACCTTAAGCTTGTACCAAATTCCTTGTGGTTATTTACTGATGGCTCATTTAAAAAAAAAAAAAAAAAAAAAAAAGGGGGCAACAGAGGAGCGAGCGGTGGTTCTCTCTCCCATCAGCAAGGGGGGGGTGAACAGCAGCTCTCTCTCTCTACTTAGCAAGGGAAAAAGCGAGCGACAGGCTTGCTTAGTAAAAAATAGAAGTGTGCTTATGCTGTAACAATGTTGTCTGGGGTCCTGATTGTGTAAAAATTCCACAACCTGCATCACCTCCAACAGCTGAACTATTGGCTACTAACCTGAATGTAACTTATCTGTACAGACAGTAAATATGCTTATAACGCATGCCACCTGCATACTGTTACCTTGAATCTGCGGGGGTTTGTCACCTCCACAGGAAAACCAGTAAATATTGATAGCAATTATTGCAGCTACATAATGTTTTGATGCTACCACGTTATGTGGCAGTTATTCACTGCCCTGCCCACACTAATGGCACTGACTTGTTTAACTGCAGTAATCGCTCGGCTGATAACGCTGCTCACTGTACTGCTATTAATCTTTTAAGAACCATCTGTTTTATTAATGATGTTGATGTTTTAAAAGATTGTTAAAATAATATGGACCTTCCTCCTGTTTCATATGTAAATAATTAGATATACATTTGGCTTGCCTGACGAAAATTTGCTCTGCCACCCACATTATATAAATGAGCTGTCCTGGTGGCACATGGCCAATCATGTGCCAACAGGAGGGAAATCAATGAATGATGAGGATGTTGGAAAAACTGTCCTAATATTTTGAAAGAAGTAACAAAAACATGCCAAAAGTGCATCATTTGTTTATAAAATAATGCTCAAGGAGCAATGGAAAGCTACAATATTGCTTGGTGTTGATTAACACCTTCACAAAGTGGACAGAAATTTGTCCCACATGCCGCATTTGTGTGTAAAACTCTAGTAAATTATGTTTTTCTGTTTTTGGGGTTCCAGAACTGATTTATGCAGATAATAAAACTCATTTTACAGCACAAACAGTTCAAGACTTAATCTAAGCTGTAAGATCAAATTTCATAGTATCTACCACCCACAAAGTACAGGTTTTGTAAAAAGAAAAATGGTACAATCAAACAAATGCTGGAAAAAAACTATACATGGAAAGGGTATTACTTGGCCAGAAGCCCTGAAATTAGTCAGACTAACCATTAACTCTATACTAGACCTAAAGACAGGATTATCACATTTTGAATGTGTTTTTCACTGTCCTTATGTATTACCTGACCTCTCACCACTAACCACGCCTAACAAATACACAGATCTTGGTGAACATCTCAGGGAATGTTTTGATCCTGTCAGAAGCTCTCTCTCCTCCACAGAAAAAAGCGGATAACCCGTTGCAACTTGGAGGCTATGTAAAGAACCACCACCGACAACACTGGACACTCCCACTCCCACTGCAGTATGTATTGCTGAATGACCATCTTGGATTCACGTTAAAAGACTACGGGTGCCTATAAGGGAACTAACTAACTTGTTTCCCTGAGTAAGTCCAGTTACAAAGGGGGCGTGTCCTTTTAAGGACAAGGCCGTCTCAACCCTGGTGAAGAAAGAGGCCCGGAGGGGTACTCTCTCAGGTGGAAGCATGGCACCAAAATTATTGATGACTCTGTGTTCAGCACTTCTCCTGAGAGTGGGGTGGTAATCTCTTTCTGATTCAAGGACAAGGAACCCACGAAGCACGGACAATGAACAATACGTGGATTATATGCATAACTTGTGGTACCATGGTGGTTTCAGTGAGAGGACTGGGAATCAATACTTCTTGCTATGTGTGTTCATTGCTACCCCATTCACACAAGACTGCAATACCCATGATCCCTGCTCCACTGAGTGAAGAGGAAACACCCGGAGCGACAATAGCGATGAACTCTCTGTTTAATACAAGCAATAATGTTGGACATTGGTTGGTGGGTAAACTATCTGGAAAACAGAGAATTAGTGATTTTAAAGGTATTATGAGTACTCTTTTTCCAATGTATGGCAGTGCTCTAGCTATACACCACATAAATGCATTAGCATGGACAATGGAAAATCTGACTGTATTAATGGAGCAAGGATTCACAACTTTAAATGAAGAACAAAAATTAGCCATTTGAATGATATTTTACACTTACAGCATGGGTTAGATGAAGATAAAGGTTGGGGCTCCTGGGATTGGTTTCAAAGTAGAACTTGGTGGCAGATTCTTTTGAAATAGTTAACCCCATTGATTGTGATATTAATCTTATTCGTGAGAAGATACATTGTACTGATGATTGCATGTGATTTAAATTGATAAAAATGATAAACAGGAGGGAATGTCAGAAAAATTATGTGTATGCATATTATCATTTTTATATAATCCAATCAAGTATATATAACTGTATGTAACTGTCTGCTGAAAAATACTAAAACTGTCTGTGTATTAGAAGTTTTGTACATGATGCATGAAGATTGAAGTTGTTTTTTCTTATTTAATTATGTTGAAATTCCAGTTCTCCTTTCATGGTAGATTTAGCTTAAGGCACATGATGACCTGGGCTGCACAGTATGACCTGCCCTAAGAAACTGTTACTCCTTAGAGCACAAGGTGGACTCTGATAAAGTGAAACTGTTCCTTTTTCTTTGATGTCAGCATATTTCATCATGATTGTATAAGGGAGTATATGATAGATGTTTCTGTTTGATCATGCAAACTGCTGTGTATAAATTGTCTGAACTCTGATGATTGTCTTTAGTACTGATCTCCTGTAACCAGGTTTGTGCTCCTTGCATTGCAAGTAAACAAAAGCTCATGAGAAATAGAATTTTGTGTCTTGAATCTTTATTGAGGTAACGAACTAATATACGATCACTTTTATGAGTTTCTAGATTCCTGACACTATGGCAATTGAACCTTTAGCGATAGCGATACGTTTACATTCACAAATATATGGAATTAAAGTTGGACCAACAGAACATAAAATCTCCCTGTACGCCGATGATATAATTTTGTTTATGTCGAATCTAAAAAAATCAATTCCAACCTTGTTGAATTTAATAAAGAATTTTGGGGAAATATCAGGATATAAAATAAATAAAACTAAATCTTCAATATTAATGCTAAATGAGACCCAGAGAAATTACCCAGCCCCTGAGGTAAATCAATTCAATGTTGTAAATCAGTTTTAATATTTAGGAATCCAAATTATGCCTAAGCTAGAATCAGTCGCCAGTGTCAACTATGAAGCCTTAATGTCAGATATCAGTGAGTTAACTCAGAGATGGATGTCACTACCAATGTCGATGATCGGGAGAATCAATATACTTAAAAGTAATATTTTACCTAAAATACTTTATTTATTTCAATACATTCCCTTATCACCACCTTTAGATCTATTCTCAAGAATAAAAAAAAAGTTAGTGGAATTTATATGGAACAACAGGAGGGCTAGATTACGTTTGTCTTTATTATATTTACCATTTGATCGTGGAGGTCTGAAATGTCCAAATTTTATGTTGTATTATTGGTCGGCACAACTGAGGTCTATGACATATTATTTTTCATCATATGATCTCCCTCACTGGACTGAAATGGAATCATACAATTTACCTTTACCTCTTCCCATATTCATATACTCAGATTCGGCAAAAAAATTACAAAAACAAGTTAAAAATCCATTTGTAAAGCATATGATCAAAATATGGTGTGAAGCTAAAAACTATTTAAAAGAACCACAGTTATTGTCACAATTTAGTCCAATATGGGGTAATCAATATTTTAAACCAGGGAGAGCGGACGCTGTATTTAAAGTATGGAATTTAAAAGGGATACAAAAGATTCAGGATTTATATTTGCCATGTGCAGACAACATAATGTCTTTTGAAGAGCTGAGGATCAAATTTAATCTCAATAGAACACATTTTTTTAAATATCTTCAACTTAGAAACTTTATTCGATCAAATCAAAATAAAGCTCTCACTCGACCTATTTATTCATCCTTGGAAAAAATGATGATGAAAGATAGTAAAAGAAAGGGTATTATTTCAGAGTTTTATAACTCATTGACACTATCTTCAAGTGAAAATTCACTGAAAAGATTAAACTACTGGAAAGAAGATCTGCAAATTGAAATTTCAGAGGAACAATGGGAATTGGCTTGTACAGAAGCTCAAACCAAATCAATAAATGCACGCCTTAAATTGATACATTTCAAATGGTTAATGCGGATGTATGTTACACCGGAGGAGTTAAATAGATATAACAAAAATATACCAGATACATGCACAAAATGCATGGAAAGTAAAGGAACCCTATTTCATTGTTTATGGGAATGTAGATTAATAAGAATGTTTTGGGAAGAGGTGAGGGTAACAATTGAAAAAATAATCTCAAAACAAATCATATTGAATCCTAAACTGTTTTTGTTGGGTCTGTACCCAGAAAAGCATAATTTTAATAAAAGTGAAAGAACATTCATAGACCTCAGTTTGCTTAATGCCAAAAAATGTATTGCACTATTATGGAAAAAGACTCATAGACCAGATGTGACTCAGTGGTTAAGACAGATGTTAACAAACCTTCCATTAGAAAGAATAACATATATACTAAAATCAAAGGAAATTGTGTTTGAGAATATATGGAGACCTTTTATTGATTATGTAAAAAATTTAAACATAACTCTTGAAGAAGAAGGTGAATGATGTGTGTGGACCTTGTAAATTCCAAACTGGTGAACATAATATGTATACTTATGTATTGGATTGTCTAGACTAAACAGAGGAGCATTGTTGAAGATTTGATTTTGTTGGTGGTTGTTGGTGTTTTTAGTGCATTTTTTTTTTTTTTGTAGTACTTTAGTGTTAGTGTTTGATTGTTTGTATCATGTTTGTTAAAAAAAAAAAAAGGTTCAATAAAGATATTGTGGAAAAAAAAAATTCTTAAGGCATCATTGTAGGCAACCTGTAATTTCTGCATACTTTGTTTCCTATAATTTATCCATAAATGAGCAGTGTATAAAGGTGTACAATAGGTTTTAAAAAGAACCAGTTTCACCTCATCTGAACAAAAACCAAATCTGCGTGCAAGAATATTTGCTTGCATGTAGATTTTGCAGCGTTGTCTGAAAATATCATCATCATCAGTCATTCTATCATTAATAAAATGTCCCAGATATTTAATTTTATCCCTGACAATTAATTCCCTGCCTGCCAATTCAAAGACAGGGAATTTCATTAACAAATCTTCTTTAGTGCGGCAAATCAGCACACAACTCTTATTTGTATTATATTTTATGTCATTTTCCTCTCCATAAGCACTACACACTCTTAGTAACTCCTGAAGACCAGCACTACTTGGACTGAGAATAACTAGATCATCAGCATACATAAAATGATTCACTAACTTATTCCCTATTAAACACCCAGTTTTACAGGCATTCAGTTGCTTTGACAACTCATCCATGTAAAGATTAAATAGAATAGGGGACAGTATACTGCCCTGTCTGACACCACTGCTCACACCAAATGGGGATGAATGACTCTTCCCCCATTTCACCAGCATCTTCTGATGTGCGTACCAGTAAATCAGGATACGTACTAAGTACTTGGGAACCCCCCTGTCAATCATTTTCCTAAACAATATCCTGTGATTAACACGATCAAATGCCTTGGAGGCGTCAATAAAACACAGAAAAACTGAAGAATTTTGATTTCTGTACTTATTTATAATTTCTTTTAAAGCATATATGCACAGATCTGTTCCATGATGGGGTTTGAATCCAAATTGATGATCAGTAGATTTGATGAATACATTTAATTTTTCAAACATGATTTTTTCCAGTACTTTAGATATTATATTGGCTATAGCTATGGGCCTGTAATTATCCAGGCTACACAGCTTGCCAGCTTTATCTTTAATGACTGGTACCAACACAACAGACAATAAAGATTCTGGTAACATCCCATGAATCATGAAGCTGGTGAAACAGATTGCAAGAAGAGGAGCAATTCTTGAGCTAGCATATTTAAGGTGCTCAGCAGAAATACAGTCTAAACCACTCGCTTTGTTATCTGGTAGCTCTCTAATGGCTTTGGTCACTGCATGAGTGTCAATCAGGAGCGAACCGTCCCTTTCTACTTTCCCTACCTTATAAGTTTCATCCTTAGTTGAATTAAATAATGAGTAAAAGTGTTGCCGCCAAAGATCCACAATATTTTCTGTACCTGAAATGCCTTCCAAAGTACAGGGCAAAGATGTTTTACTGTTACTAATCCGTCTAAGCTCCTTCCAAAAATCTGTGACATTCTTATCTAACAATTTCTTGGCCAAGGAATTACTTCTCATTAGCTGCTCATTTTTAGAAATATGACGAATAGCATACTTAAACTTTGCATTTGTACATTTCTTCATCTCAAATTCTGGCCCTTGTCTGGGTCTCCCAGCCACCACCCATGCTTTATATGCTTCCCGAGCTTCAGAATAAGGCACAGCTACGGCCTCATTCCAGCCAGGTCTAACATTATGTGTTTTACGTATTTTCTTATAATAAGGCTTGCTGTCCTTATACAGGGAGTTAACTATAGCATTGTACAAACTACAAAGGTCTTTCTTATGCTCAACAATGCTACAGTTCACATCGCTGCACATTACAGCATCTCTAGGAAGACATATTTTACTCAAGGATTTATCTGTATGAACACAATATTCTACAATTTCTTCCTCAGAAAGAGTGTCCCAGTCTAATTTTCCCACCTCATCCTGACTGACATTTTGACAAAGTGCAGGTAGACAGTCAACATTAATTATCATCTCAAACGGTATATGATCAGACATTGCTAACCCATAATAAATACTCATGCCACCCAAAGAAGCATGTGCATCACCAGTGCTGATGCAATGATCTAGCCAGGACGTAGTGTGCCAAGCCTCACTTATATAGGTATAACTATCAGGAGGCATTAGTACCTTACTTGACAAGATTAAGTTGTTCTCATAACAAAAATGATACATATGTTTTGCAAATAAGGAGTCAGTGTCAGATATGTCTGCATTCAAGTCCCCCATAATAAAAATACAAGTATTATTATAGTCTTGCATATAAGAATTAATAAAGGCAAGCTTATTTAAATATTCATCCTCATTCTGTTGACACTCAAATGGCGTATATACATTAATAATTCAATTATTCAATTAATAAATAAGGAATTCCTTATCATTACAATTAAGCTGCACACCAATACACCAATCTACACCAAGTTGGACCACTTTTATCAAGGAGTCCAGCTTCTTTCTCCAGAGGACAGCCACTCCTCCAGGTATCCTCCCCCTGATAATCCCCTTGCTGAGGTCAGTTGTAGACTCCCCAGCACCATGGAAATCAGGGTTAAGACAGTTCAAACGTTCCAAGTCTTGTTCTGAAAGAAACGTCTTCTGAAGGCACAAAATATCACAATTGTTCAATAAATTGTCAATAACTAACCGGCGAGCTTTCTCCCCAGCACTTTGCCCCAATTTAAGGCCACGACAGTTGTAAGACATGACCTTAATACCCATCAAAAAAGGAGGAAGTGTTAAGAAAGATCACCATCATGCGTGGGTGTCCGCATATTCTCCACAGCAGCCGCTCCACTAGCTCCAGCCCGCCCAGCCCCCCGGGGCTCATAATATCGCCGCACCAATGCGCCCTCTGGCCAGAGCTCTGGCTGGTACATGTCCCCCACCTCAGAGCATTCCGCCGTTACTTTAAACGAGCTAACCCTGCTGTTCCCAGTGAGGATTTTCTGACAGAAAACTTCTCGTCCAAGCTTATCTTTAAGATATGCAGATTAAGTGTCAGCTTCCAAATCACGATGAAAACGGGTAGCAAACACACTCAACGTCTTAGTCCGAACTGTTTTAATATTACCAGAGCCCGTACCCACAACAGGGGCCGCCGCGTTGCTGGCTTTATTCCTGCGGCTGTTTGAAGCAGAGGATGGCTTGGGTTTATCCGCAGCGCGCTCAGATCGTCTTCGTCCCTTTTTCACTACTTGACTCCATGTTGGAGATCCTGGTGAAGAGGCTACTGTTCCAGAATTTTCTCCGGTTATAGGCTGATCCACCGGGTCCGAATTCACATCCAAAGCCTTCTCTCCAGCGGTCAAGTGAGATTCCCGTGTATCTCCAGGTCTTGAGTCGATCATCGGGCAGGCCCCTTCCTCCGCTCTGACATCAACGGGGCTGACAGGCCCTCCCAGGGCGGGCGCCTCCTTATCCACGGCCCGTGCGGCAGACTGCTCCAGGCCACTTACACGACGGGCAATATCCGAGGTTATCGTGCGTAGATCTTCACTGGAGCTAGTCTGTAACAGCATGGTTTGTTTCATGGCACAAACCTCTGCACGTAACTGCTCCATTCTCCTCAGTAGGCTTGAGCAGTCCAGGCTGGAAAATGTAACCAGCGGCAAATCATCCAGGTAATGAGAGACAAGTCTAGGTAGTTTTTCACCACATTCATTCATCACCTTAAGGCAACTCTTTAAATTATTTACATCTTTCTGGGCCCCCTTGTGTGTAACACACCTTTGTGTAGTGGGGCAGAGCTCAAACAGGACTTTTTTCGAGGCCTCAATCCACTCAGAGTCAAAAGTATTTGAGGCCAATAAGACGATCTCATCCTGACTCAGAGTCTTAATTTTCATCACATCATTACATCATTAGTAAAACATCTTTACCCTGTACTCTGGAAGGCATTTCAGGTATAGAAAACATTGTGGATTTATGGCGGCAGCATTTTTATTCATTGTTTAATTCAACTAAGGATGAAACTTATAAAGTAGGGAAAGTAGAGAGGGACGATTCATTCCTGATTGACACTTATGCAGTGACCAAAGCCATTAGAGAGTTGTCAGATAACAAAGCGAGTGGTTTAGACTGTATTTCTGCTGAACATCTTAAATATGCTAGCACAAGAATTGCTCTTCTTCTTGCTATCTGTTTCACCAGCTTCATGATTCATGGGATGTTACCAGAATCATTTTTGTCTGTTGTGTTGGTGCCAGTCATTAAAGATAAAGCTGGCAAGCTGTGTAGCCTAGACAATTATTGGCCCATAGCTACAGCCAATATAATATCTAAAGTACTGGAAAGAATACTGTTTGAAAAATTAAATGTATTCATTAAATCTACTGATCATCAATTTGGATTTAAACCCTGTCATGGAACAGATTTGTGCATATATGCTTTAAAAGAAATTATAAGTAAGTATAGAAATCAAAATTCATCAGTTTTTTGTGTTTTATTGACGCCTCTAAGGTGTTTGATCGTGTTAATCACAGAAAATTGTTTAGTAAAATGATTGATGGGGGGTTCCCAAGTACTTAGTACGTATCCTGATTTACTGGTATGCACATCAGAAGATGTTGGTGAAATGGGGGAAGAGTCATTCATCCCCATTTGGTGTGAGCAGTGGTGTTAGGCAGGGCAGTATATTGTCCCCTATCCTGTTTAATCTTTATATGGATGATTTGTCAAAGCAACTGAATGCCTGTAAAACTGGGTGTTTAATAGGGAATAAGTTAGTGAATCATTTTATGTATGCTGACAATCTAGTTCTTCTCAGTCCAAGTAGTGCTGGTCTTCAGGAGTTATTAAGAGTGTGTACTGCTTATGGAGATGAAAATGACATAAAATATAATACAAATAAGAGTTGTGTGCTGATTTGCTGCGCTAGAGAAGATCCATCCATCCATCCATCTTCTACTGCTTTTCTGGGGTTCCGGGCCGCGGAGGCAGCAGTTCAAGCAGAGAAGCCCAGACTTCCCTCTCCCCAGCCACCTGCTCCAGCTCTTCAGAGAGGATCTCAGACCAGCTGGGAGACGTAGTCTCTCCACCGAGTCCTGGGTCTGCCCCAGGGTCTCCTCCCAGAGGGACGTGCCTGAAACACCTCAAGTGGGAGGCGTCCAGGAGGCATCCTAATCAGATGCCCATACCACCTCAACTGACTCCTTTCAATGTGGAGGAGCAGCGGTTCTACTCTGAGCCTCTCCCGGATGACTGAGCTCCTCACCCTATCTCTGAGGGTGAGTTCAGCAATCCTACGGAGAAAGCTCATTTCAGCCTCTTGTATCCGCAATCTTGTTCTTTTGGTCATTACCCAAAGCTCGTGACCATAGGTGAGAGTAGGAACGTAGATTGACTTGTAAATCGACAGCTTTGCCTTAGAACTAAGCCTCTTTTCCACTAGCCCAGCACACCTCGGTACGGCTCGATTCACTTCAGTACGGCTCGGCATGCTTCTGTTTCCATTAGCACGGTGTTTGGTATGGGTGTTGTGCTGGGATGGGTGGGTTTATAACAGCGAGGCGGTGCCACACTCTCATGACGTACGCACGCGACCCAAGCAAAACATTTTTTTTTCCAAAACTTTATTGAGAAGACCCAAGCAAAACATAACACATAGCTGTACAAAGCCACTCCTCGGTCTGTGGCTTTTTTCACCGTAAACGCCAAAAAGGACCGCCAGACAAGGGTACAGGCAGCGAGATGAAATATGAATGAATATTTCAATTTAATACTATCCCACTTGTACTTACAAAAACGTGTGAATATTCATAAAAAGCACACACATGAAAGGTAGCACCACAAGCAGTGGGTCACAGCGGTTTTAGGCTACAGCAACACAATTGTGTATCATTTGCCAATCTGTCTGCTTTTATTTAATGTTTAACAGTTAAGGGACGGATGATTATATGCTCCAAAACTGGAGAAACTCTCTGATAAAAAAGTTGCAACAACACAAGTCACTTTTGTTTTGAATTAACTGCCAAATGACCTAGAAATAATGAGCTGAAACTTGTTTTTATTCGTATTAAATAATGAGAGAGTGGCACACTGGCCAACACCAATTTGTATTATTTTTTACATCCTAGGTCATTTTGGATGTACTGAATAAAAAAAATTCATGTTTTTCACCTTCAGGTCAACGTTTGGAACAACAGTATTATTATTTTCCGTTTAGATGATGCTACACTCCTTCTAAAGTATTGTAATTCTCTGAATTTGGAATGCCGATAGAACATTCAATTTACATATACTTACTTTTTGACTTGTAAGCTTGATCAGTCTCTCCTGCTGCATTTTAAAGTCCAACTGTGCAACTTCTTATGTTAACTAACTAACTAACTAACTAACTAACTAACCTGCATTTATATAGCGCTTTTCTAGTCACAAAGACCACTCAAACATAAAAAAATTTACCCAAAGTTTAGAACTGTATCATGTGTTGCTAATTTTTTATGATATTTCAATAAAAAGAACAGAAAGCTTACAAAAACATTTGTTTTTTGGTCTAGTTAAAAATTACATTACCTTTACAATGGTTGACCCCTGACAGGATGATCAGCATCATTTTCATCAGACTAGGCAATGGAATTTCTATGTAATTATACTGTTTTATAATTCAGTGTTATAACAGACAAACCACACTTTCCAAAACAATTCCATTTTATTATATACAAAATATTAAAATAAAAAAAAACTTTGCAACACAACATGAAGGTTAATCGACATTTTATACACGCTGACCACTGAGTGCCTCTCCCAGCTTCCCAAACTGGGTCAGGAAGGCTCGGTTGAATGAAGCCGTCTCTGCCAGGTCCAGGGATACCCTCGCGTTTTCTGCAACCTCATTTAAATGTTGCAAATATTTATCATTGAATACATTTTGCGCCTGGTGGCGGGACAGATTCACATTGGAGAATCCGGGCGGGCTGGCGCTGCGGACGCGTGGATTCTACAAGGAAAATGCACACAATAAAATACAGCATGAAAGTGCAAGATATACAGAAAAGACAATAGTTTTTAACAAGATTACATAAGCTTATTTCAGCGTATTGTTCACATGAATAATTAAAAGAAAAGTGAGTCCGCAGTGTGCTGCGATAAAGCAGCGGTCATCATCCACAAATGAACAGCTTTTTTATTGCATAAATAAACTGAGCGTCTTACCGAATATATTTGCGAAAAAACGCACAATAAAAAAAAATTAAAACTCACCGTTAAAGGACTCCGATGTCGAGACCTCCAGGTATATTTTTTCATTCCGGGTGGCTCCGTCTAACTCGCGCTGGATACGTTCGTCTGACAATGCAGTGAGCAGACACTGCAGCTCCTTATTGGTCCATGGAACACCCTTATTACGCGAAGCCATTTTTGATAGAGAATAAATGAAAATAGCACAGCAATACACTGAAAATAAACCGCCAACAGTGGTTGCGTGCTGAGTAATGGCGGTCGTCTAGATTCTTTTTTTTTTTTTTTTCAAAAAACTTTATTGAGAAGGTCGTGAAGATTCGGTAGAAGAGGAGGAGGAGAGGGGCGGTTACAACCTGACCAATCAGCGCCGGTTATGACCTGACCAATCAGCGGCGACCAGTCTGTTAACGTCACAGCACGGCCCAGCTCAGCACTGCTGTACCCTGCCCTTCAGCGGGGCTGAGAATCGCAGCTGTTAAACCGTGTTGGGGCTTGTGGCAAAGCATACAAAGCGTGCTGAGCCGTCCCGTGTTGTGCTAAAGCGTGCTAGTGGAAAAGGCCCTTAAGCTCCCTCTTCACCACAACAGACCGGTACAACGTCCGCATCACTGCAGATGCTGCTCCGATCCGTCTGTCAATCTCTCACTCCATTTTCCCCTCACTCGTGAACAAGACCCCAAGATACCTAAAGTCCTCCACTTGGGGCAGGAGCCTGTCCCCAACCCAGAGAGGACAATCCACCTTTTTCCGGCTGAGGACCATGGACTCGGACTTGGAGGTGCTGATTCTCATCCCAGCCGCTTCACACTCAGCGGCAAACCGTCCCAGCAAGAGCTGTAGGTCATTGCTGGATGAAGCCAGCAGGACAACATCATCTGCAAACAACAGAGATGAGATCCTGTGGTCACCAAGCATGACACCCTCCATTCCCTGGCTGCGCCTAGAAATCCTGTCCATAAAAATTATGAACAGGATCGGTGACAAAGGGCAGCCCTGGCGGAGTCCAACTTTCACTGGGAATGACTCCGACCGAGTGTTGGCAATATGAACCAAACTCTCACAACGGTCGTACAGAGACCGAATAGCTCGTAACAACAAGCCCGATACCCCATACTCCCGAAGCACCCCCCACAAAAAACCACGAGTGACGGGGTCAAATGCCTTCTCCAAGTCAACAAAACACATGTAAACTGGTTGGGCAAACTCCCACGAACCCTCAAGAATTCTCGAGAGGGTAAAGAGCTGGTCCGATGTGCCACGGCCAGGACGAAAACCACATTGCTCCTCCTGAATCCGAGGTTCGACCAACGGCCGGACTATCCTCTCCAGTACCTTGGTATAGACCTTCCCAGGGAGGCTGAGGAGTGTGATCCCTCTAAAGTTGAAGCGCACCCTCCGGTCCCCTTTTTTGAAGAGAGGAACCACCACCCCGGTTTGCCATGCCAAAGGCACTGCCCCCGACCTCCACGCAATGTTGCAGAGGCGTGTCAACCATGACAGCCCAACAACATCCAGGGCCTTGAGGTACTCAGGGTGAATCTCGTCCACCCCCGGTGCCCGGCCACCAAGGAGATTTTTAACCACCTTGGCGACCTCAGCCCCTGTGATAGGCAAGTCATCGGATGGCGGATGGCGGATGGCGGAGTGTGGCGGATGGAATAAAAGGAACCCAGGTGTGGAGGCACGGAATAAGTGCAGGCACGGCGAACTGAAGTTTAAAAGGGTGTTTTATTCATCCACCATCACGAGACTCACTCCAGCGCTGTGAGAGCGCGCTGGAGCGAGCCCTGATATCTCTAGTCAGCAAACAGGCAATGCGTGTGATCAAAAGCAGTAGTCAGAGAGAGAGCAAACAATATTCAGTCACTTATATACCCAGCTAGACAATGCATGCATGGCACATTAGCATCACAATACAGCAGGAATGCATGGGACATTTACATGAGAGTTACACATATCAATAGCAAGATTACTGGCAGGAAGGAGATGACTTGCCTATCACTAGAGAAGATTTGATAATGAAATTCCCTGTCTTTGATTTGGCAGGCAGGGAATTAATTGTCAGGGATAAAGTTAAATATCTGGGACATTTTATTAATGATAGAATGACTGATGATGATGATATTTTCAGACAGCGCTGCAAAATCTACATGCAAGCAAATATTCTTGCATGTAGGTTTGGCTTTTGTTCAGATGAGGTGAAGCTGGTTCTTTTTAAAACCTATTGTACACCTTTATACACTGCTCATTTATGGATAAATTATAGGAAACAAAGCATGCAGAGATTACAGGTTGCTTACAATGATGCTTTAAGAATTTTACGTAAAAAGCCTTGATGGTGCAGTGCTTCTGAGTTATTTGTATCATCACGTGTAAATACACTGCATGCAGTAATAAGGAATCTTATGTATAAATTCATCTGTCGGCTTGATGTATCTGGAAATGAAATCATTCAGGTTATGTCTAGCATTAAGCTCAGTTCTATTCGCTGTCAGTCACAGTTTAGAAGGCATTGTTACAGTTGTCTTTTTAAGTCTTTTTAAAGTCTGTACTGTTTTTGTACTTTTTTTTATTAATGGTTTCTTATTGTTTTTTAACTTTTTTAATTGTCTTGTTTTTATTAACTGTTTTAATTGTCTTGTTTTATTTATTTTTATTTTTATTTTGATGGACCATGAGTCTGGAATAAAGTTTGATTGATTGATTATGGGAAGCCAATGAAGGGAGGCCAGAACCGGAGAGATATGATCTCTCTTTCTAGTACCTGTTAAAACTCTTGCAGCAGCATTTTGGATCAGCTGAAGACTTTTTAAAGATGTTTTAGGACAGCCTGATAATAAAGAGTTACAATAATCTAATCTAGAGCTAACAAAAGCGTGAATTAGTTTCTCAGCATCACTCTGAGACAAGATGCTCCTAATCTTGGCAATATTACACAAATGATAGAAGGCAGTCTTAGAAACAAATTTAATATGTGAATTAAAAAACAGATCTTGATCAAAAATAACTCCAAGGTTCCTCACAGAACTATTAAGAGAAAGAGTAACCGCATCCAAACTAAGAGTTTGATTTGGAAAGGTATTTCTAAGGTTTTTTGGGCCAACTAGAATGACTTCAGTCTTATCTGAATTTAATAGCAGGAAGTTACAAGTCATCCAAGCTTTGATTCCTTAAGCTAGGCCTCTAACTTGGCTAATTGATTCCTATCATCTGGCTTCATTGACAAGTATAACTGTGTGTCATCTGCATAACAATGAAAATATACAGTGCTGTATACAGTATACAGTGCTTTCCAATAATGTTGCCTAGCGGAAGCATATATAAACTAAAAAGAATAGGGCCTAGATTTCCCTGTTCCCTGTGGAACTCCGTGACTGAGCTTTGAGTTGGAAGAAAACTCATTATTAATATGAACAAACTGGAATCTATCAGATATATAAGATCTAAACCACTGCAACGAAGTTCCAGACTTAATGCAACAAGGTTATATTAAGTCCAACAAGGTGTTCTAGTCTATCAAGTAAAATATTATGATCAATAGTATCAAAAGCTGCACTAAAGTCTAAAAGGACAAGTACAGAAACAAGTCCATTATCAGATGCGATAAGGAGGTCATTAGTGACCTTCACTAAAGCTGTTTCAGTACTATGATGGATTCTAAACCCAGATTGAAACTCTTCAAATAAACCGTTTCCCTGCAAATGGTCAAATTATTGCATAACAACAACTCTAAGAGTTTTGAAATGAAAGACAGATTTGAGATTGGTCTATAGTTAGCTAAAACTCCTGGATCCAGCTTTGGCTTTTTGAGTAAAGGTTTAATTACAGCAGTTTTAAAAGCCTGTGGTACATGGCTTAATGTTAATGAAGAACTGATTATTTGAAGAACAGAGCTACCAATAAATAGGAAGACTTCTTTAAATAACCTGGTGGGAATAGTGTCTAGAAGACAAGTTGAAGGCTTGGATGAGGAAATTATTTTATCTAACTCTAAAAGGTCATCTGGAGTAAACTCATCCAAACAGATATCAATTGAAGGAGTTATCATAGTTAATGTATTTAAGTTAACAGTGGGAAGAATCTGACTGATTTTAACTCTGATAAGATTTTATCTCTGATTTAGTCTCTTCTAAACTTTTTATTCTGCAAATGTTTATTTCTATGTTAATATAGATTTGTAAATTAGAACTGTGTTTGAATGCTCTTCTCATCCTACACATTTCAGTGTACTGTTGACAAGATAAGATAAGATACGATAAGATAAAATAAAATAAGATAAAACAAGCCTTTATTAGTCCCACAGTGGGGGAATTCCAGGATTGCAGTAGCAAAGGGATAGCAGCACTCAAAGCAATCCTAAATAAGATAATAAGATAAGAACAGGTTAGTCAAAGCAGTAAATGAATATATACAGTATATATGTACACAGTTATATACACAGTGCAGGAGCATTGCAGTAAAATGGTAGCAACAGTATTACAGTTATTTAAATTACCTGGCAAAGTATAAATATTGACCCAGACAATATACTTCACATTGAATGAACAGTGTTGTTGCCACCCTTGATGATAATTGTAATTGTCTTAGTTGTCTATTGGAGGGGGCAACCTCTATTGTGCAGAGTTGTGATGTTTAATACGGCCTCTATGAGCAGTATTGAGATTCTGAAGTCTGACAGCCATAGGTAGGAAGGACCTGCAAAATCTCTCCCTTGAGCACATGCTAACTTATTGTCGGCTCCAGCTCATGTCCGAGCATTGGCTT
This sequence comes from Pholidichthys leucotaenia, assembly GCA_020510985.1. NCBI lineage: Eukaryota > Metazoa > Chordata > Actinopteri > Cichliformes > Pholidichthyidae > Pholidichthys > Pholidichthys leucotaenia. Next base: position 319,860,830 of record CM035837.1, on the reverse strand, counting down.
CATCTTAGCTTTCAGGACGTTGCCATCTGTGATCGATGTCGATGGCGGATGTGGCTCTGAAGACCCAGCCTATGATAGAACTGTCGTGGGCAGAAGTCACATTTTATTGTGGGTGGGGGACGTAGTTGGTTTTGTTTTTCTTGTCTTCGTTTGTGTTTATCATCATCCTGTTGTTTTCTGAGCCTCTCAAATGAGTCTGTGCCTTCCCAAGTTCTTCTTCTCCAGGCTGCTCTGTCAGTGGCAAGTTGTTCCCAAGATCTTTTGTCTATGTTGGCTTGCTTCAGGGAACATTTTAGCTGGTCCTTGTAGCACAGTTTTGGCCTACCATGTGGTCTTTTTCCTGTCTCAAGCTCCCCCTGGAGCATGACTCATGGTAGTCTGGTGGAGTCCATCCGTACGACATGTCCTGTCCATCGAAGGCGGTGCTGCAAGATGGTAGCTTCCACACTAGGCAGCAGAGCACGCTTGAGAATCTCATTGTTTGAAAGTTGATCCTCCCAACGAGTGCCAAGTATTTGTCTGAGCTTTCTCTGTTGGAAGTTCTCAAGGTGCTTGACATCGCGACGATACAAGGTCCAGGCTTCACAGGCGTAAAGAAGGGTGGAAAGAACAACGGCCCAAAAAACCATGATTTTGGTGCGGATGGTTATCACATGATTATTGAAGACTCGATGACAAAGGCGTCCATATGCGGAGTGTGCAGCTTTTATGCGGTTTTCGATGTCTTTTGCACAAGTTGCAAAGTTCCAGTTACAACTGGAATTTCCCCGTTGTGGGACTAATAAAGGCTTATCTTAGCTTATCTTATCTTAACCCCTTGCACTCCGGTCAATTTTCCTAAAAACGCCAAAAAATAATGTGCCCAAAGTAAATCGAAAGCTGTTCTTCAACCCTTTGCAGCATCTTCATGGGGTTGGTCTCATGTAAAAGAAAACACTTTGAATTTTTTGGCAAAAAAAACATGATCTCTCTAAGTGCTCCTGCCACTGAGTTACAGTCATCTAAACATAGTGAACTTGAAGAAAATAAATTTGGCCTGGGTGTTTTTTTGGATACAAATGCTTGCAAATAACACACAGCTTCAGATCCGGGCTGGAAAATGCAACAGAAATGTAGAACCAAGTGTTATCAAGCTGAGGTCCAAATTTTGTAACAATATCACAAAAAATGAATATTTTACACAGCTTTGCTCTCAGGCTGTTCCCAGGCGTTTTTGAACTGTGCCAAATTGTGCCAAATGGCACAGTTTGGAAAAACATCTGTAACTTTTGAATGATTCAATATAGAAGCTTCATTTTGGGCTCTAATGAAAAGGTGACATTCAGGGCTGTGTCTGTGTGTGTGTGTGTGGGGGGGGGTTGTCCACCCCCCCCCCCCCGCTACAGAGGACGGAGATCCGCCCTCGCTACATGACGGATTACACTCGGATGTGGCGATGTTTCGACAGCAACGCTGTCACCGCGGTCCCCCCCCCCCCCCACTGCCGCTACAGAATCGTAGCGCACACGTAGAGCACACGAGAGCGCCCTCGTGTGCTCTCGTGCGCTCTAGGACGCAGAGACTTGCCCGTCCGCGGTACAACGGAGCGCAAGTGGTTAAGTTGGTATTTTTGAGAGGATGCTACCAAGGTAAGAGAAATGCTCCACTTCATCGACAGGATTTCCGTTAATCTTAAGGTTGGTCCTTGAGGAAGTTTGACCAGGTGCTGGTTGGTTGAGGATTTTGGTTTTGTCAGTGTTAACTTCCATTCCAAAATGCTCATAAGAGTCATTATAAATGGTAGCTATCCTCTGGAGGTCATCAACAGTCTGAGCTGGTGTGGCATTATCGTCTGCAAACTGCAATTCATGAACACTGGTGACCAAGGTTTTGGATTTCGCGCGAAAGTGAGCAAGATTAAAAAGCCCCCCATCCAAGCAGTATCGCAGATTGATACCAGGGGTTGTTGGTGGTATTTCATTTAGCATTGCAGCCATATACAACGAAAAACAGGTTGGAGCAAGGACACATCCTTGCTTGAGACCGCTAGTGATGGGAAAAGGGTCTGAGAGGGTATTTTGGTGGCAAACCGTACCAACCATGCCATCGTGGAGAGCGCGAACGAGAGCGATGAAAGATCTCCTTCGTTGCAGCATAAAAACGGCGCATATCCTGTTGGTCGGCATATTTTTGCAAATCTTCTGCTTTTTGCTGCCACCAAGTGTTTTGGGCTTTACAAATCCCTCTCTGGCATGCCGCTTTTTTCTTGCTGGTGTTTCTGTTGATTCTTTGCAGACAGATCATTTTCAAACGCAAGACGTGCATGGCGTTTAGCCTCTATGAGGTCAGTGATTGTTTCATCATTCTCGTTGAACCAGTCTTGGTTTTTCTTGTGTTTGTGACCAATCGCTTCTTTGGCGGCAGCAATCAATGCATCACGGAGAGTGGTCCATCGGTCTTCAACTGAGGCATTGTCTGGAAGGCTCAGTTCATTCATGTTTCTACCAATGGCCTCTCTAAAGGACTGCAGCATTTGGGGATCGCAGAGCTTGTCACAGTCAAAGCGAAGGTGAGGAACGTTTGCCAAAATGCGCTTTGATGGTCGCCGGATCATAATATTGAGTCGGGAGATCAGGAGACGGTGATCTGTCCAGCAGTCATCTGCTCCAGGCATTTAATCGCATGATGCGGACATCATTTCGGTCTCTTGTTTTTGTAAGGACATAGTCGAGGGTGTGTCACTTTTTGGAGCGAGGGTGTTTCCAGGTCGTCTTCTGGCAATGGGGGAGTTGGAAAAGGGTGTTTGTTACAATAAGATTGTGTTCAGCACAAAGACCTAGTAAAAGTTCCCCATTTGCATTGCATTTTCTCATACCATGGTGGCCTATGATGCCTTTCCACAGCTGGTGGTCACTGCCAACTCTGGCATTGAAGTCACCCAGAATAACAAGCTTGTCGGATTCTGGGACTGTCAGAATGGTATGTGTGAGCTGTTCATAGAAGGAGGTCTTGCTTTCATCTTCAGATGTAAGTGTAGGTGCATACACTGAGATCAGAGTGAGGAAACATTTTTGGGTGAGCGGGATTCGGATGGTCATTATTCGCTCATTGATTGCAGTTGGGACAAGGTTGTGTTGGTCCACAAGCTGGGCTCAGATGGCAAAGCCTACACCATGGATACGTGGATCCTCTGTATCCTTTCCCTTCCAGAAAATGGTGTAGTTTGATCCAGTTTCCTTGATGTTGCCTTCCACAGCAAGTCCTAGTCTCACTTAGAGCTGCTATGTTGATGTTAAAAGCGTGCAAGTTCTTTACATACCAGAGCTGTATGACTTTCTGGGCGCTCGCTGCTCCTCGTGCCCTGCAGTGTGCGGATGTTCCAAGCACCCAGGATGAAGAGTTTTGTAATGAGAGATCCAATCGGTGGTTGAGAATCCAGGCGGTGGTCAAGAGCGGTAGAGTTTGAGTTTTTATGGTTCTGATATGTAGGTCGACCGCTGTGATTGGTAATCTGCCAGCCGCAGCATGCTAGCCAGATAAGTCTGCAGTGTCCGATGTTTGCCCCACCTTTTCTAGGGGCCTCCCCATATGGGATGGGCTGTGGAAGTCCTAAATAGGCCAGCCCAGTCGCGGATCCAGCTACCAAAATCCAATGTCACCGCAGAGTTCATTGGAAGACGATCATCTTAGATCCGCTGCCAATGTGTGGTTGCGAGCTAGAGGCTTCCAGTCATACCAAACCTGCCCCCGTTACTCGCAGTTTCATCGCCATTGGGCTTGAAGGGATCGTCCGAGTTGAAGACGAAGGCCAATCGCTTGTGAATTTGTTTAGGGTGGTCGTGGCTGCGTGAGGGCCACGCACACGCTCTTGGCCATCAGCATGTCCAACGTGGTTCGACAGGCCGAAACGTGCAATTTTCATGAAATTGGCTGCAACGGGCTGCTGGGTGCTTTGTTTATCAAGGCCCGCCTCTCTAGTACCTGCCCGCCAGGCACTGCCCTCATCCGCTGAAGAAGTAGACTACTCGCCGTTGGGGACTTTCCTAACGGACTATGTAGTCCGTATACTATTTAACCCATAGTTGAGGATTTGGTTCATGGGTATCAGGACATGTCCACACGCCAGTGGGCCGTGAGTACCACAAGTCTGGGGGCCAAACCTCCTCCGAGTCCCTGCATTTTAGCCTGGGGCCTCACTGTACCCAGTTTCCATCCATTACCACGAGGAGGTATGCATGGGGCTTGCTGTGGAGAGGCTATGTACTAGCAGAGGAGACTTATGCACTCGGCTCCCTTTTCGCTTGCTGTAAACAGCAGGTTAGCTAGCGGCGGGACAGAAGTGTACACTTCTATAATGCACTAGACACATCACACAGCCTTTTAATGGACTCATGCTAACTTATATATGGTAAATAAATCTAACTTGGAAGTCAAAACTATGTGAGTGATGGTAAATATTTGTCATTCCCTCCAATAAGAGCTCGCAGAAGCATTAAGCACATACTCCCCACATCATATGTCAGCCATAAACAATAAGTAACAAAGATCAATAAGAATAAATAAGAACATTAAAAAATGGTAAAAACTTTAAACTACTGGCTGAAACTATCCCAGTGTTCAGTTGGGTCTCTTGTTTGTCATGTAATCAGGGAAGCAAACTGATGCTCCCCTGCTTACCACTAGAAAAAAGTCAGGTTTAAGGCACACTCTTCGTTTGATACATAAGCCTACCAGCATGGCATTGGGGTGGAGGATGCGGTGATCTTCCTCCTTCACCATTCTCTGTCCCACCTGGAGAAGCCCGGGAATGTGGTGAGGATCATGTTCTTTGACTTCTCCAGTGCTTTCAACACCATCCAACCGATGATCCTGAAGGACAAGCTGCTGCGCACAGGGGTGGACCAGCACCTGTCATCATGGATCCTGGACTACCTCACGAACCGGTCTCAGTTTGTGAGAACCCGGGACTGTGTGTCCGACACGATCATCGGTAGCACAGGGGCCCCCCAGGGAATGGTGTTGGCTCCCTTCCTGTTCACTCTTTATACTGCGGACTTCTCACACAACACAACACACTGCCATCTACAGAAGTTCTCTGATGACTCTGCGATCGTTGGCCTCATCTCCAATGGAGATGAAGCTGAGTACAGAGGGCTTATCCAGGACTTTGTGGACTGGTGCCATCGGAACTGCCTCCAGATCAACGCGAGGAAAACTAAGGAGCTGGTGGTGGACTGCCGCAGGCATGGACAACCCCTCACAGCACCAGTAAATATACAGGGAACAGACATTGAGATGGTGACATCCTACAAGTACCTGGGTGTTCATCTGAACAATAAACTAGACTGGTCACACAATACTGATGCACTCTACAAGAAGGGACAGCGCAGGCTGTTCCTACTGAGGAGACTCAGGTCTTTTGGTGTACAAGGGGCGCTGCTGAAGACATTCTATGACACGGTGGTGGCATCAGCCATCACTTTTGGAGTGGTCTGCTGGGGCAGTGGCATTACCGCAGCCGATAGGAAGAGACTGAACAAACTGATCAAGAAAGCTAGCTCTGTCCTGGGGCAGCGCCTTGACCCGGTGGAGGAGATAGGAGAGAGAAGGACGGTGGCTAAACTGTCATCTCTGCTGGAGTCCGAGTTCCACCCTATGCAGGACATATTGAATGCACTGAGGAGCTCATTTAGCAGCAGACTACATCATCCCAGGTGCACAACCGAGAGGTTTCGCAGGTCCTTCCTACCAACGGCTGTCAGACTGTACAACCTAAGCAGGGCTGCTCGCAGAGATAGCAAAAAGACGTAACAACCTAATAGTTTTGAATGCAAAAGATGCAATAGACTTACACAATGGTCCCCTCCGGCATACAACTAGAAAAATACCGGTCGCTATGGAGGGTGAGAATATGTATGGGCACATAATCATACCATGTAAGATAACTAAGTAGACGGTTGTGCTGTTTCATCCCATCTAGCAACAATGCTCTGCACTGTGTGTTTATATATTTACATATTTATTCCATCTAGCTACAATGCTCCGCACTGGGTGTGTTTATATTTATATATCTATATATTTATTCCATCTAGCTATAATGCTCCGCACTGTGTGTTTATATATCTACATATTACTCCATCTAGCTACAATGCTCAGCACTGTGTGTGTTTATATATTTACATATTTATTCCACCTAGCTGCAATGCTCCATACTGTGGGTGTTTATATATCTACATATTTATTCCATCTAGCTACAATGCTCCGCACTGTGTGTCTGTGTATATATATACTATATTTATAGTAATATGTACATATGTATATTAGCTGCTCTTGCTTTTTTTTCTTGCCTTCTGATTGTTGCTCTGAGTGTTGCTATCCCTGTGCTGTTGCAATCCTGGAATTTCCCCATTGTGGGACTAAGAATGATTTATTGTGTGAGCAGCAATATGGGTTCAGACACAAAAGAACAACAGCATATGCCTTAATGGAATTTACAGAAAAAATATCAACAGCCATTGAAAATAAAGAGTATTCAGTTGGAGTATTCCTGGATCTTAAAAAAGCATTTGATACAGTAGATCACAATCTATTATTAAAGAAACTACAAAATTGTGGTATCAGAGGGGTAGCACTGTCCTGGTTAAGAAGTTACTTAAAGAATAGATATCAGTTTGTATGTGTTAACAACAAAAACTCAGAGCTACTGAAGGTCACCTGTGGAGTCCCACAGGGTTCAGTTTTGGGACCATTATTATTCAATATGTATATAAATGATATATGTAAAGTTTCAGAAAAAAATGGACTTAATATTGTTTGCTGATGACACTAACCTGCTATGCAGTAGAAACAATTTGGAACAACTTCTGGATACACTCGGAAAGGAATTAGGAAAGCTGAAACTGTGGTTTGATTCAAACAAATTAACGCTCAATTTAAGCAAGACAAAATTTATAGTCTTTAACAACCATCACAACTACCCAGTACCCAAACTCAGTGTAAATGGTGTAGAGATTGAAAGGGTATCCGAAACTAAATTCCTTGGAGTAATAATTGATAACAAACTGTGTTGGAAGCCACATATTAATTATATAAAAGGTAAAGTATCCAAATCAATTGCAATATTACACAGAGTGAAAAATTTGCTGAATCAACCCACACTATACACCTTGTATCATTCATTAATACTCCCATACATGACATATTGTAATGAAGTATGGGGAAATACATATAAAACAAACATACAGTATATCCACTCTTTATGCTTCAAAAGAGAGCTATTAGAATAATCAACAAAGCAGCTTACAGGGATCCAACAAACCCACTTTTTCTTAAACAAAAAACTCTCAAGTTGAAAGATCTGATCGACTTTAAAACCGCAATAATAATGTTCAAAGTGAAGAATCTATCACTGCCCGCAAATATCCAAAAGTTGTTCCAAACAAGGGAGAAACGATATCACTTCAGAGGAACATGTATATTTCAAAAGCCTACAGTGAGAACAACCACCAAGCAACACTGTATTTCAGTGCAAGGTGTCAGATTATGGAACGATTTTGGACCTGAATTAAAATCATGTACAAAGCTTGGACAATTTAAACAAAAACTAAAGGAAGAAATACTCCAAACATATTTACAAGACGACATGTAAACTCACATAAGGATTGACATTTCCAGCCTGTGTTGTGTTATAGCTTAGTTTTTCTTTTTTCTCTGTGACACCATGTCTTAGATTTGTTTTTGAATAGTAACCGCTTAACTTAGACTAGCTCAGTTTTCTTTTTCTCTCAGTCATATTTTGTCTTAGCCTTGTTTTAAATTGTAATCGCTCTTGTCTTGTTTTCTCTTTTTTCTCCTTTGAATTCTTGGATGGAATATGGGTGGGCAATATAAGCTGCGGCTTCAGCCATCACCCATTTCGGATAACTCACGTGGAATTGTATAGTAGAAGGAGTCTTTGTCTAATTTGACCTTGTTGTTATATTATACAGTTTCTTTTAACCTGTAATGTACTATCCGAAATAAATAAATTCATTCATTCATTCATTCATTCATTCATTCATTCATTCATTCAATAAAGGCTTATCTTATCTTATCTTAAGAGCACATAACATTTCTATACTATCAGAGCCTGACTTATACAGTATTTAAAATATCTACTAATTCAGCTAATAATGATGCATGTAAAGGGTTGTCCTTTTCACAAATCTATTGTGGCAACATCATTGTAATCAGTCCATTAATTTTCACTTTTTTAATAGTATGGACTAAATTATTACACTGAAATACATCTCCGCTGTCTCCGTGGATGCCCTGAGGTCACTTTTCCCATGTTACTGATGTCAGTGGGTAATTTGCACTCATGTTGGCACTGACTGTACATGCCAAGACGAATGTCAGCCTGGGTTTCACCGCCCAAATCCCAGCTTGTGGCGGTGGGTTTATTATATTAGTCTCTTAAAAATCCCTTCTATGCTGACTTTTACGCAATACTACTGTTGAGGCTCTGGGAAAGGTTTAGTTCCCAAACAGAAAAAGCAGTTCTGAGTGTTAGTGACCCTTTTTCTTAAAGTTTGAAAAGATGTTTGGCATGCTTGCTATAAAAAAACTAGTTTCATTTTTTTTCAATGTTTTTAAACAACTCTAATTTAAAGTTAAACTAACTGCAATACTCCAGGTCTAATTTGTCATCCACTGCAGAATCTTAATTCTTTTTTCTCATTTAGGTTTACACATTAGCTTCAGACAGCTATGATGGAATATGTGCTATATTTGCTTTTATATATATAATTTAGCAGGATTTTGTATCAAAAATTTTCACTCTTCAGGAATGCTGCATCTGGACTTTTTATGGCATGTACTGTTTTTTTTTTTTATTAACAGAGTCCTGAAGTAGTTATCACAGTATAAAACATAAACCAGAAATGTTTTTTTTTACAATCCACAATTTATGGTCACTAATTATAATAGTGGGTGGATGGCTGTGTTTGCAAGTGAAGCTATATTTGAATTAAAGTTCAGACACCCAGTTTAAAGGGGGAAAATAACAGAAAAAATATGTTTCTGTCTTTCCACCAACCATAAATTATGTTTTGGGAGTGGTGGTTGGACTTTGACGTCTGAGTTAACCATCTTTCTCACTCATTGTGGTGTTGTCTCTTTGGAGTAACGGGAAAACAGTAACAGGAGATAAATCTGCTGAGAAGAGCGAGGACTTGTGAGATGGGCCTGCTGACGCTCATCAGCTTCAGAAGGACAAGTAGATGCTTCTTCAGCCAAGATCCTTTACTGGAACCCATGCGCTGTGTCTGACTGAGAGACGTGTCTCACAACAACCTCTGTGGAGAGGTTAACGTTGAAAAGAAATGTAGTACCTTGTCTGAATTTGCAATTGATGGATTTAGAACAAAACATTCTGAGACTAGAATTATTGTGAAGGTTTAAGTCATTCACTTATTGGATATAATGTAAGTTATTGAGAATATCAGTCCAGTCTTTGGGCAGACAGCAAACTCAGCTCTGAAAAAGAAAGCTAGCAGTGCCAAATACTGCACTTACTTGAGCCTGTCCTAGAAATATGATAAAATGCCACTCTTCAGCTATTTAGTTAACAGGTTTATAGATTCTTTACATGACAATTATTATTATTTTTACCCCCGTCACCGGCCACTTTATTAGGTACACCATGCTAGTAACGGGTTGGACCCCCTTTTGCCTTCAGAACTGCCTCAATTCTTTGTGGCATAGAGTCAACAAGGTGCTGGAAGCATTCCTCAGAGAGTTTGGTCCATATTGACATGATGGCATCACACAGTTGGCGCAGATTTGTCGGCTGCACATCCATGATGCGAATCTCCCGTTCCACCACATCCCAAAGATGCTCTATTGGATTGAGATCTGGTGACTGTGGAGGCCATTTGAGTACAGTGAACTCATTGTCATGTTCAAGAAACCAGTCTGAGATGATTCCAGCTTTATGACATGGCGCATTATCCTGCTGAAAGTAGCCATCAGAAGTTGGGTACATTGTGGTCATAAAGGGATGGACATGGTCAGCAACAATACTCAGGTAGGCTGTAGCGTTGCAACGATGCTCAATTGGTACCAAGGGGCCCAAAGAGTGCCAAGAAAATATTCCCCACACCATTACACCACCACCACCAGCCTGAACCATTGATACAAGGCAGGATGGATCCATGCTTTCATGTTGTTGACGCCAAATTCTGACCCTACCATCCGAATGTCGCAGCAGAAATCGAGACTCATCAGACCAGGCAACGTTTTTCCAATCTTCTATTGTCCAATTTCGATGAGCTTGTGCAAATTGTAGCCTCAGTTTCCTGTTCTTAGCTGAAAGGAGTGGCACCCGGCGTGGTCTTCTGCTGCTGTAGCCCATCTGCCTCAAAGTTCGACATACTGTGCGTTCAGAGATGCTCTTCTGCCTACCTTGGTTGTAACGGGTGGTTATTTGAGTCACTGTTGCCTTTCTATCAGCTCGAACCAGTCTGGCCATTCTCCTCTGACCTCTGGCATCAACAAGGCATTTCCGCCCACAGAACTGCCGCTCACTGGATATTTTTTCTTTTTCGGACCATTCTCTGTAAACCCTAGAGATGGTTGTGCGTGAAAATCCCACTAGATCAGCAGTTTCTGAAATACTCAGACCAGCCCTTCTGGCACCAACAGCCATGCCACGTTCAAAGTCACTCAAATCACCTTTCTTCCCCATACTGATGCTCGGTTTGAACTGCAGGAGATTGTCTTGACCATGTCTACATGCCTAAATGCACTGAGTTGCCGCCATGTGATTGGCTGATTAGAAATTAAGTGTTAACGAGCAGTTGGACAGGTGTACCTAATAAAGTGGCCGGTGAGTGTATATATATATATATATATATATACAGTATATATATATATATATATATATATATATATATATATATATATATATATATATATATATATATATATACTGTATATATATATATATATATATTTTTTTTTTATCTGCCTTTGTCTGTTTCCATATTTGTGTCTGTGTTTTAACAGCATAAATCAACAAGTTATTGACAGATGCTGATTAAATATTTAGGAGGTCTTGGTCTTTCTGCACTCTGGTCTTGACTACAATACAAGATTTTGGAGGCAACCTGAATCACTATCAACATCCAGGAATTTTTACATGATTTAAGGCTCCCAGTCCATAGACAGCTTTTTTTTTTGCAGTGGGAAAAATTACTTTTTGTAGTAAAATGCAGCTACCTAGTGTCACACGTTATAACTGGTTTTGGAGAGAAGCAGGTGGTGCTCCACCTTTTTTGGTCACATTTTTGATGGTACTGTATTTCGGAGTTAAAGGGAACCATATAGGTAATTTCACCTATATTCTTTCCTGCTAAAACAATGTTAACATTATACATCATGCATTGTTACCTCTGCCAAGGAGGTAATGTAATCGGGGTGGTTTGTCTGTCTGTCTGTTTGTTTGTCTGTTAGCAGGATTATGCAAAAACTACTGTACGGAATTTGATGAAATTTTCACCAGAGGTAGCCCTTGGGCCAAGGATGAACCCATCTTGGTGATCTGAGAGTGCATACCTCCACCAAGGACCTTGTTTGCATTTGTGCAGCAGGATAACACAAAAACTACTGAATGGATTTGGATGTAATTTTTACCAGAGGTGATCCTTGGGCTAGAGAGGAACCGATTACATTTCTGTGATGATCTGAGAATGCATATCTGTGCCAAGGCTCTTATCTTCTCACAGTGTGTTAGCAAGAATCCTCCAAAACTACTGGATATACTTTGATGCAATTTTCACCAGAAGTGGCTCGTGGCCTACACACAAACCCATTACATTTTGGAGGAGATTCATGAGGGATGGAAGGAGCCTTGGTGGAGGTATATGCTCTCTGAGTGCTTTTCTAGTTTTCTCTGTATCACTTGTACTGTATATGGTCTGTAGGCTTAGCTAAAAAAAAAAAAAAATTCATGCACGCATGTGTACACACACACACACACACACACACACACACACACACACACACACACACACACACAGAGAGTTTTGTTCTATTCTCAGATGTCATATATTTTTGGTCACTCCAAAAAAACAATGTCCTTTGTCAAGGAGTCTATACTGACCAGCTGAAAAAGGTCAAAGCACAAAGGCCAGCATAAAATTATTATTAATAATCTTTTATTACAAAGTATTAAGTAGGTACAGCGGGGAAAATAAGTGTCATGACCCTCCGTGCGCTCCATGCAGCACATGGAGAGGGAGGATGAAATGACGAGGATTTATGTGCAGGGTACACCACAACACATTTAATACAAAAAGACAGACAGTCCAAAAGGTGAAGACTCACAACAAAATACAAAGATACTTATTGTTGGCGTTCGGGGCCAACATTGCCCAGCAAACGCATAAAGAGGGAGAGACGTGTTAGCCACGAATGCGCCCCAGAGCCGGCATCACTACAAGGGTGCATAAGAACCACAGCGACATGGAGTGGCTAACACGTCGTGAAAAAAATGCTGAAAATACTCAGAGTTGTAGCACAGAAGATAATTCTATGAACCAGCAGTGCGTGACTGGCAAACAGCCACTTTAGTACACGCACTGCTGGTGATGGTGTGATGAAGGGCACCTGGGCGAGGACCGGAAAAGATGATTAACGGGGCTGGGAACAGCTGATGGTAATAAGTGAGTGGGCGTGGTCGGACCTGCAGGCTGTCAGCCAGTAATCACACAAGAGTGAGCCAAAGAGAGCTGACTCACAGCTGCCGGTCAGAGAGCAGTGGCTATGGGTAAGGAAGTGCACTGAAAAACATACTATACATACATACATAGCGGCACCTAAATCCACAGAGAGGTCAGGACCAAGCCGGGGGGAACCAAGCCGGCTCGGCTCCTGACAATAGGTATCGAACACATCAACATTTTTCTCATCAAACATATTTCTGATGGAGCCACTGACCTGAGATTTTCACCAGATATCAGTAACAACTCAAGTAATCCATACATGCAAAGAAATCAAGGCAACTGTGTTCACAAAACAAGTTATATTTAATGAAGTGGAATGACACAGGGAATAAGTAATGGACACACTTGGTGAAATTCCTTTAATATTTAGTAGAAAAGCCTTTGTTGGTAATAACAGCTTTCAGACACCTCCTGAATGAAGAAACTAGGTACAGACATTGCTCAGGAGTGATTTTAGCCCATTATTCCACACAAACTGTCTTCAAATCTTGAAGGTTCTGTAAGTGTCTTGTATGAATCCTCAGTTTGTTACATAGATTTTCAATTGGATTGAGGTCAGGTGACTCAATGAGCCATTCTAGCAGCTTTATTTTCCTTTTCTGGAGCCAGTTGAAAGTTTCTTTGGCTGTGTGTTTGGGATTATTGTCTTTCTGAAATGTCCACCCTCGTTTCTTCTTCAGCATCTTGGCAGATGGCAACAGGTTCTTATCAAGGATGTCTCTGTACATTTGTCCATTCATCTTTCCTTCAATTACATGAAGTCTGCCTGCACCATGTGCTGAAAAACACCCCCACACCATGATGGGATGTGCAGTGCCATTTCTCCTCCAAACATGCTGTGTGTTGTGGCATCCAGAAAGTTCAATTTTGGTCTCATCTGACAAGACTATATTCTCCCAGTATTTTACTGGCTTGCCCAAATGTTGTGCAGCAAACTTCACATGTGGCTTCAACACGCTTTTTCTTCAGCAATGGAGTCTTGCAAGGTGAGCGGGCATAGAGCCCATGTCAGTTGAGTGCATTTCTTATTGTTTTCTTTGAAACTGCAGTACTTGCTAACTCCTGTCAAAAACCTCCCTGTGCGTTTTTATGCAGCGCACGGTGAGGGGTAAAATGATGAGGATCTACGAACAAGGGTTACACCACAACACATTTATTGAACATAAAGACTGATCCCAAAAAGGTTAAGACTTACAAAAATACACAGAACACTTATGGTAGGCATTCGGGGGCCAACATCGCCCAGCGAACGTATGGAGAGAAACATGGTAACCACGAGTGTGCCCCAGAGCCAACATCACTGCAAGGACACATGAGAACCATGGCAACATGGAGTGGCTAACACGTCGTGAAAAGTGCTGACAATAAAGCTGACTGTCAACACTGCAGACAATACAATGAACCAGCAGTGCGTGAATGGCAAAAAGCTGCTTAAGTACACGTACTGCTGGTGATGGTGTGATGAGGAGCACCTGGGTGAGGACCGGGAAAGATGATTAGCGGGTGTGGGAATCAGCTGGCAGTAATGAGAGAGAGGGGGCATGGTCGGACTGGCAGACTGTCAGCCAGAGTAAAGCTAGAGAGAGCCAAAGAGGACTACCTCACAGCTGCCAGCCCGAGAGCAGTGGCAAGGGATATGGAGGCACACTGAAATACATAGTAAAACACATGAACAGTGGCACTTAAACTCACAGGGAGGTCAGGACCGAGCTGGGGGGTATCAAAGCCGGCTCAGCTCCTGACAGAGCCCCCCCCCTCTCAAGGGGTGGATTCCCAGTCACCTAAGGTAACATCCCGACGCCCCCCCCCCCCAGCAGAAACAACAACACAAATCTAGGTGGGAGGTAGGGGGAACAGGAAAGGAGAGAACACAATACACCTCACCCAGGGCCCACAATTAGCCCCCCCCCCAAGTCCAAAGGCATGGAGGATCGGGAGGTCGCTCAGAGTCCCAGGCCCAGCAGGCAGTCCGGTGAACAGTGTCTGGTGGCCTTGCCGAAAAGCACGGGCCATCTGGCCCAGAGACTCAGTTCCTCTGGCAGTCGGCCAATGTTGAAGAGCCACCAGGACCGAGGGGGTGGAGCAGGAGGCGGCCTGCCCACCGGGAGGCTCTCTGGTGGGTAACCGGACCGTAGGGAGGAAACCCCCATGGCATCAGACTGGGAGGAAAAGGGGACCACGACAGCGTCAGGCTGAGCAGTAACTGCCCCAACATCCTCAGGCTGACCGGCAGCACCCTCGATGGTCTCAGTCTGGAACAAAGCTGTACCCGCGGTGGACCCCGACCGGGCCAACACTGCACCCATG
Organism: Pholidichthys leucotaenia; assembly: GCA_020510985.1. Taxonomy (NCBI): domain Eukaryota; kingdom Metazoa; phylum Chordata; class Actinopteri; order Cichliformes; family Pholidichthyidae; genus Pholidichthys; species Pholidichthys leucotaenia. The sequence goes on along the minus strand of CM035837.1, from coordinate 319,845,780 downwards.
GTGACTCCCGGCTGGAGCTCAGCAGCACCTGCGATGGACTCCAGCTGGAGCTCTGCAGCACCAGCCATGGCTCCCGGCTGGAGCTCTGCAGCACCGGCAATGGACCCCGACTGGGCCGGTGTAGCCCCCCTGGTGGACCCCTCGCTGGAGCGTGGCGTCCATGACATGTCCGGACAGGAGTGCAACACCCATGTCGGGCTGATCCTGGGGTACAGCCCCCACGAGGGTCCAAAGCCAGCGCGCCACACTCATGGAGACTCAGCCTGCGGAGGGACCCATACGACAGCCTCAGGCAGCAGAGGAGCTGGACCCACGACGTCGTCAGGCGGCGAGACCGGTTCCATGGAGACCCTTGAAGATGGTGATTCCCCTCCGGCGACCCTAGAAGGACTCTCAGGAAGGGGAGAAGAAACAAAGTGGTTAGGGTCGCCGGCAGCGGCGGAGCCTGGTGAAGGGAGTTCAGATATAGCTGCGTGCTGTGCCTGACTCTCCTCACCTAGAGCCAGACAAGCTCTCTCTAAAACTGACATTAGAAACACTAGAGAGAAAACCTGCCTGAGCTCGAGCTCCACTGCCATCCAGGACTCCGTCGATCCTGGTGATGAGACCGCGGGTCCAGCCTCCAGGAGGTCCAGCTCTGGCTCCCACTCCACTGCCACAGCCTCCACTGCAGGCGAGATGGTCATTGCAGTCCTTTCATTCCCCAGCGGCGGCTCCAATGCTGGGGACTCCACCGACATGGCTACAGGGAAACGCCTCAGTGCAGGACCCTGGGCAGGATCCTCCAGGGCCCCAAACTCCTCCAGTGTCTTGCAGCTCGGTTTCAGGGCCGACGGGCACTCAGGGATGAAGGGAGGAGACACAGAGGAAATTGAGGGTAAACTGACAACTGCAGCTGGAGGAGAGGACCCAGCGGACTGCTGGGGCTGGGCCTCTCCCTCGGGAGACAGACAAGGTTTTTTGAGATTTAATTGAATAGAACAAAAACACACTTGCCTGTTCTCTTGGAGTTCATTGTTCTCGGCTGCAGCAGGCTGATTGCCGTCCCTCTCCGTCAGAGGTGGAGGAGTCGTCTCCCTGGTGACGGAGGTGGGCGTTCCCGGGGCAGCCCTGTCAGACCCCGCAGCAGCTGGAGGGGTGATGACAGCTGACGGGGGAGAAGGCTTCACCCGGCGCTTCCATGCGGGACAACGCTGCCCCTTATTAGCTGGAACCGGCTTGGTGGGAGCGAGAGCAGAGTTCTGGTGGTAGGAAGTTTCAGCAGTGTCCCCGAAGCACCCTCCCATCGGCACAAGCCCGGTTTTCTTTGGGGACTTCCTCTCCCTCTTGCCGTACTCGCGTTGAAGCGCTGCAAGCTGGGATATTCTCTCAGCTCCCTCGGGATGCTCGGAGAGCTGAGGGCATTGCCGAACCTCTGCCTCTGCCAGCTTAACATACCACATAACGTCCTCCGGAGTGGAATAAATGCTTGCCGAGGAAATCAGGCCATCGATGTTCATAAGGGCATGGCAGCGTTCCCAGCCGAGGCTCATCGGGTAACTCCGATCCATGGACATCTTCAACCAAGTCAGTTCCAAAAAATGACACACACAAAAAGGAAAAAAGGGATGTGTGGGTGAACCAGCTAAATCCTCAATTCGGGCTGGTTCATTCTGTCAAAAACCTCCCCATGCGCTTTTATGCAGCGCATGGTGAGGGGTAAAATGATGAGGATCTACGAGCAAGGGTTACAGCACAACACACTTATTGAACATAAAGATTGATCCCAAAAAAGTGAAGACTTACAAAAATACACAGAACACTTACGGTTGGCATTCGGGGGCTGACAACGCCCAGCGTATGTATGGAGAGAAACGTGTTAATCATTATTGTGCCCCAGAGCCAACATTGCTGCAAGGGCGCATGAGAACCACGGCAACATGGAGTGGCTAACACGTCGTGAAAAGTGCTGACAAAAACGCTGACCGACAACACCGCAGACAATACAATGAACCAGCAGTGCGTGATTGGCAAAAAGCTGCTTAAGTACACACACTGCTGGTGATGGTGTGATGAGAGGCACCTTGGCGAGGACCGGGAAAGATGATTAGTGGCAGTGGGAACCAGCTGACAATAATGAGAGAGAGGGGGGCGTAGTCGGACCGGCAGACTGTCAGCCAGAGTAAAGCTAGAGAGAGCCAAAGAGGACTGCCTCACACCTGCTTGCCTGAGAGCAGTGGCAAGGGATACAGAAGCACATTGAAATACATAGTAAAACACATAAACAGCGGCACTTAAACTCACAGGGAGGTCAGGACCGAGCCGGGGGGTAACCAAGCCAGCTCAGCTCCTGACAACTCCAGGTCTTTCTGGGGCTCTCCACAAGTGGTCTTTGGCTCTTGGATAACTCCTCTGATAATTCTTTTGACTCCTCTGTCAGAAATCTTGCAAGGAGCTCCAGGTCGTGGCCGGTTTATGGTAAAATGATGTTCTTTCCACTTTCGAATGATGGTTCCAACAGTGCTCACTGGAACATTCAGTAGTTTAGAAATACACCTGTGACCAATACCATCATTATGTTTTGCAACAATAAGATTTCAAAGGCCTAGAGAGAGCACTTTGCTTCTACCGTACATAAGTTCTTTGTGGTGTGACAATCTGATATTCACAGACCTTTTAAAAGGCTATCAGTCAGGACTTACCAACTGAAATTAATTTGCACTGATGGGAGATGGGATGGCGTCCTAAATTCTAATGTATTTCAGCTGTTTTCTTGGCTTTCTATGCCTTTTTGCACCTCTTTTTCTTCATGTGTTCAAAACTTATTCCTGTGTCATTCCACTTTATTAAATACAGTGGTGTGGAAAAGTGTTTGCCCCTTCCTGATTTCTCATTTTTTTGAATGTTTGTCACACTTAAATGTTTCAGATCAAACAAATTTAAATATTAGACAAAGATAACAGGTGTTTGTTATTAAGGGAAAAAAATCCAAACTTACATGACCCTGTGTGAAAAAGTGATTGCCTCCTAAATCTAATAACTAGTTGGCCCACCCTTAGCAGCAACAACTGCAATCAAGCGTTTGCGATAACTGGCAATGAGTCTTTAACAGCACTGTGGAGGAATTTTGGCCCACTCATCTTTGAAAAATTGTTATAATTCAGCCACATTGGAGGGTTTTTGAGCATGAACTGCCTTTTTAAGGCCATGCCACAGCATCTCAGTTGAATTCAGACCAGGACTTTGACTAGGCCACTCCAAAGTCTTCATTTTGTTGTTCTTAAGCCATTCAGAGGTGGACTTGCTGGTGTGTTTTGGATCCTGGTCCTGCTACAGATCCCAAGCATGCTTCAGCTTGAGGTCACGAACAGCTGGCCGGACATTCTCCTTCATAAATTTTTGGTAGACAGCAGAATTCATGGTTCCATTTACCACAGCAAGTCTTCCATGTCCTGAAGCAGCAAAACAGCCCCAGACCATCACACTACCACCACCATATTTTACTGTTGGTATGATGTTCCTTTTCTGAAATGCTGTTACTTTTACACTGGATGTAATGGGACACACAATTCAATTCAGCTTTATTTATATAGTGCCATATCACAACATAAGACATTTCATAGCATAATCAAAAGTAGGGAAAACCCCACAATTGCAGAAAGACCCAACAATCAAACGATCCCCTGTGAGCAAGCACTTAGCGACGATGGAGAGGGAAAAACTCCCATTTAACAGGAAAAAACCTCTCGCAGAACCGGGCTCAGGGAGGGGCAGTCATCTGCTGCGACTGGCTGGGGGTGAGGGGACAGAGATGAAGAAAAGAGCAGACATAAAGAGGGCAAGCATTAACTGTGAGATGCCAAGTACATTATTGGAGGTCACCCGGCAGTCTGAATCTATTAACAGCAGAACAAAAAGGGATTAAGAGACACAAGATCCCTCCCTAATCGTAGACTATATTGAAAAGGAAGGTTTTTACCCTATTCTTAAAAACAGAGATCGAGTCTGACTCCCGGACCCAGAGTGGTAACAGGTCCCACAGGAAAGGAGCTTGATAGCAGAAGGTTCTGCCTCCCATTGTACTTTTGGAGATTCTGGGTATTACAAGTAATCCAGCATTTTGGGAGTGTAGTGCTCTGCTAGGATGATAGGGTAATATCAGATCTTTTATATATAAGGGGGTCTGATTATTAAGAGCTTTGTAAGTGAGAAGAAGGATTTTAAACTTAGTTCTAAACTCTATGGGAAGCCAATGAAGGGAGGACAGAACCGGAGAGAAATGATCTCTCTTTCTGGAACCCGTTAAAACTCTTGCAGCAGCATTTTGGATCAACTGAAGACTTTTTAAAGATATTTTAGGACAGCCTGATAATAACGAATTACAATAATCTAATCTAGAACTAACAAAAGCATGGATCAGTTTCTCAGCATCATTCAGAGACAAGATACTCCTAATCTTGGCAGTATTGCGCAGACGATGGAAGGCAGTCTTAGAAACAAATCTAATATGTGAATTAAAAAACAGATCTTGATCAAAAATAACTCCAAGGTTCCTCACAGAGCTATTCAGAGTGAGAGTAGCGGCATCCAAATTAAGAGTTTGATTTTGAAAGGTATTTCTAAGGTTTTTTGGACAAACAAGAATGACTTCAGTCTTATCTGGGTTTAAAAGCAGAAAATTACAAGTCATCCAAGCTTTGATTTCCTTAAGACAGGCATCTAACTCGACTACAGTCGTGGACAAAATTGTTGGTACCCCTCTGTTAATGAAAGAAAAACCCACAATGGTCACAAAAATAACTTGAATCTGACAAAAGTGGTAATAAATAAAAATTATTTGAAAATTAACCAATGAAAATCACACAGTGCTTTTGAATTGTGGTTCAACAGAATTATTTTAAAAAACAAACTCATGAAACAGGCTTGGACAAAAATGATGGTTCCCTTAACTTAATATTTTGTTGCACAACCTTTTGAGGCAATCACTGCAATCAAACGATTTCTGTAACTGTCAATGAGACTTCTGAACCTCTCAGCAGGTATTTTGGCCCACTCCTCATGAGCAAACTGCTCCAGTTGTCTCAGATTTGAAGGGTGCCTTCTCCAGACGGCATGTTTCAGCTCCTTCCACAGATGTTCAATAGCATTTAGATCAGGGCTCATAGAAGGCCACTTTAGAATAGTCCAATGTTTCACTCTTAGCCATTCTTGCGTGTTTTTAGCTGTGTGTTTTGGGTCATTATCCTGTTGCAAGACCCATGACCTGCGACTGAGACCAAGCTGTCTGACACTGGGCAGCACATTTCTCTCTAGAATACCTTGATAGTCTTGAGATTTCATTGTACCCTGCACAGATTCAAGACACCCTGCGCCAGATGCAGCAAAGCAGCCCCAGAACATAACAGAACCTCCTCCATGTTTCACAGTAGGGACAGTGTTCTTTTCTTGGTATGCTTCATTTTTGCGTCTGTGAACATAGAGCTGATGTACCTTGCCAAAAAGTTCCAGTTTTGTCTCGTCTGTCCATAGGACATTCTCCCAGAAGCTTTGTGGCTTGTCAAGATGCAGTTTGGCAAATTTGAGTCTGGCTTTTTTATGATTTGTTTTCAACAGTGGTGTCCTCCTTGGTCGTCTCCCATGAAGTCCACTTTGGCTCAAACAATGACGAATGGTGTGATCTGACACTGATGTACCTTGACCTTGGAGTTCACCATGAATGTGTTTAGAGGTTGTTTTGGGCTCTTTTGTTACCATTTGTATTATCTGTCTCCTCCTGTGACCACGTCCAGGGAGGTTGGCTACAGTCCCGTGGATCTTAAATTTCTGAATAATATGTGCAACTGTAGTCACAGGAACATCAAGCTGCTTGAAGATGGTCATATAGCCTTTACCTTTAACATGCTTGTCTATAATTTCCTTTCTAATCTCCTGAGACAACTCTCTCCTTTGCTTCCTCTGGTCCATGTTTAGTGTGGTAAACACCATGTCACCAAACAGCACAGTGACTACTTGTCACCCTTTAAATAGGCCGACTGACTGATTACAAGTTTGTAGACACCTGTGATGTTAATTAGAGGACACATCTTGGTTGAACATGTCCCTATGGTCACATTATTTTCAATCTTTTGTCAAATCGTCCATTTTTATCTAATACAGCATTAGAGGGAATAAATGGGATATTTCGATCAATAAGAATAGCAGCGCCCCTGGCCTTAGCTTTAAAATTTGAATGAAAAAATTGTCCTGACCAACATTTTGACAAGCGCAAGTGGTCGGAATCCTGCAAATGGGTTTCCTGCAAAAACAGTACCCCAGGCTTAAATTGCTTTAGACGTGACATGACTCGCTTTCGTTTAATTGGATGGTTCAACCCCTTCACATTCCAGCTTACCAAAGTAAGATTACTATTCATTCAAAGAGTAAAATTTATATGTTGTGTTGTGTAGCCCAAAAAAGAATGGGGTGAGGTACGGGTAAAAAAAAAAAAGAAAAAAAAAAGGGGGGGTGAGGGGGGTGTTAATAAATCGATAACAAAAAAAAAAACAAAAAAAATTCAACAACCAAACCTATAACAACACTCCAGCCAGTTGCAAAGAACAGCAACCGCTCCATCTCCTGCTCTATTCTCATCCTAACAAAATACTCCCATACAACTTGCTTCAATCCTGCATAGTATGAACATTTTACCCTAAAAAAAAAAAATTAAGTAAACAACAACGTATAGGGAGCCAGTTTTACCTTGTTTTTGAACATCTAAAAATGCATCAATATCCAGTCAGTGCAGCTTTAATGAAGTAGTAATCAAGTAGTCCAGTGTGGTAGTTGGTCAACCCGGGAATGTCCAGTTCAGGGCGAAAATCGCTGATTTCTCTCCATGGTTTGCATGAAGCGGGTGGCCTCCGAGACGGAGGCCTCCGAGACGGAGGCCTCCGAGACGGAGGTCACCCGCTTCATGAAGAGTTATCCGGAGTTATCCGGATAACTCTTCATGAAGAGTTATCCGGAGCCTGGCAGGGAAGAGAAGAGAAGGACGAAAACCTCTCTTGTACAACTCGGACATAACCTCCTTATATTCGGCTCGTTGCTTCTGAACGTTGGCGTTATAATCCTCGTAGAACTGAAGTTTATGTCCACGATATTCCAAAGTCCTACGGCGTCTCCGCGCTTCTCTCATCACCAAGTCTTTGGTCCGAAACCGGTGGAAACAAATAATGACAGCGCGCGGCTTCCCGTTCGGACCCGGCTTGAGCATGAGGCTGCGGTGGGCTCTATCCAGCTCTGGGGGAGATGGCAAAGTTTGTGTGCCAAAGACATCCACCAACAGCCGAGAAAAAAATTCAGATGGCTGTGGACCCACATCAAAGGACTCCGGCAGACCCACCAGACGAATATTCAGCCTCCTGCTTCTTCCCTCCAGGTCAGAAAATTTGTTTTTCAAAAGCTTGTTCTCCTCCTGTATTGACTCACACGTAGCTTCAAGCGCCGCTAGGCGCTGGCTGATGTCCTCCGCGTTGCTTTCAAGGTCGCCAATGCGTTGCTCCTGGTTAGCCACATCTGCTTGAATCTTGTCCAGCTTGCCATTAATAAGATCAAATGAAGCTTTAAAGTCAGCAGCTATGGACATTCTGTGTTGCTCAAGCAAGGCAACAAGTGCAGGGTTAAGGCTTATATTAGCATCCTCAGCTAAGCTGGTGTTAGCATTGTTCACTGCTGTCTCCTTTTCAGTCTGCTTTCTTGTTTTGGACATATTTCTCAACTCAAAACAGATTCCGCACGTATTAAACGTCCAAAACGTTGACAGCTTACAGCAAAGTAGGGTTTAAAAAGTAAGACTGAAAAAAAATATAGCAGGAGCCAGCAACGCACGCACCTACTCCATTGCCAGCACACCTGATGCCCTAGCCTGCCAGTTTCAATAATTCCATGATGCACTGAGCCTGTCCTTGTAGGGTTTAATACCAGGTTGAAGTCTCCTTCCTATTAGAACTCAGAACTCAGAAAAGATTTATTGCCAAGTACATTAACAGATACTGATAACAGATCACTGATAACATACGAGGGATTTGACTTGACACAGAAAATGAACCTGCATTTCCGGTGACACGGCTGCATCTGAAACACGCCTGCCAACAGGAGGGTACAGGTAGCATGAGAAATAATACAATAGGAAGGAGCAAAAAAATCACTGATTTCAGAATAGTGGTCATGTATGATCAATATTATGATTACAAAGGGAAAAAAAAGCCCTCAATGCACAATCAGCAGACCAAAAAAGTTCACAGGACACAAAGAGAGCAGTGAGTGAATCATCTTTATCATCAGTTTGTGGATCAGTATGAGTGTAATGTTGAAAGCAGGTGTTGTATCAGTTAAGAACAACAAGGACTCTTTGGCAGGAGATGTTTGGCAGGAGATGTATGAGTGTAGTGTCCAAGTGCTCAGAGAGAAAAGTGAAGAAAGTGTGAAAATAGGATGGGTCGTCAACATTTGGGCCATAAACACTTGCAATACATAGATCCAAATTTTGAACTGAGATTTTTAATATTATAAATCTACCTTCCGGATCTGCTATGGTATTATTCACAACAAAGGGTATTCTTCTGTGTACCAATAAAGCTACCCCCCTTTGTTTAGAATTAAAGCTGGCTGGGTACACGTGGGGAAATTCCGGGGAGGTGAGCGCATCTACAGATGACTTAGAAACATGTGTTTCCTGTAATAAAACAAAGTCTGCCTGTAAATCCTTCAGTTGATTAAAAACTTTTAGCCTCTTCTCCCCGGTACCAATTCCACGTATGTTCCACATGACAAACTTAAATGTGGACATGTTTTCACTAACTGGTTTTGTGTTAGAGGCTAACTAAATGTGCCTATGTGATTATATGTCCATAATGTATGCATATATGTGTATATGTATGTTGTGTATAAAATATATACCTACGTATGTATGCTTGGGTGTGCGCGCTTGATGTCTCTGTTCCATTTGCTTGCAAATTGCTTGCAATTGCAAACAAATGGGGTGTATGGACTTGGGTGCATGTACTTAAAGTTATTTCCTATAAACCAGAAGTATGAGAGAAAACAGACATAAAGGTTAGTAAATGGTGAAAAAATGCAGATAACATACAACAATGACCTAACAACTTCAACAAAATTAGTTACAACAGACAAACAAGCAAACAACAACCTCAACAGAAAAGAAAAACAAAAGCCAAATGTTAACAAATTAAACCGAGATTGAATAAGAGACCTGCGCACAATCACACTCTTTTTTCCACCTGTAGCAAAGAAAAAAAGGAAGTCCTAGAATAACCAGGGAGTTATGGTTTCATCCATAAACAACTTGGCATCTATATACAATCTATCCACAGAGACAATAGCTCGTTTACCTTCTTGGATTTTTTGTTTCTTATGGGAAAAAGCTTCCTTCTCCTTTCCAAGATTTCCTGTGGAAATTGATCATTTCCAGGGGTGTCAAACTCGTTCCATGAAAGGCCAAGACCCTGCATGTTTTACTTCCACCCAGTGTCTTCAGCATGTGTTTTCACTGATCAGGAATCAGTGGGAAGAAATTCAGTGAAATCACCTGTTGAAGACACTGGGTGGTGGTAAAACCTGCAGGGTCTTGGCCCTCCATGGAATGAGTTTGACACCCGTGATTTAGACCATAATTGGTGTTTTTTAGCTGCCTGCCCTGCCTCTGTACCAAAATTTTTTGTTTGAAATGCTCAAATTTGGCAACAATAGGTCTGGGATGTTTATTTTGAGGATTTTTTTTTTTTCCCAATTCGGTGGACTCTGTGGAAGGTAATTGATTTTGTGACTTCGTCAGACAATTTCAGTTGCGTGGACATAAATTCCCGGACCAGCTGTTCTGGATTTTCATTGTTTCTTTCAGCAATTCCGGAAAAAACAAGGTTATCTCTCATGCTGCGTGACTGCAAATTGAGAACTGTTTCCTTCATCTTCCTGTTCTCTCTTTCAACAATGCCAAGTCGCAGGGTTAGCGTGTTTACTGACTTTTTCAAACTACTGTATTGGTTTCCTCTAAGAGAGAGATGAGCTGCACCTGATTGTATTCCAGACTCTCACGCACGCTCTGGAATTCTTTATGGAGCAGCTCTACTAACACTAGTCTGCCATCCATGCTGGTAAGTTTATTTTCAATAGAAAAAAGGATGTCACTAATCTCAGAGCCGTCTCGTGATTTCTTGGGCGTTATTTTCGGCGAGTCTGCCGGTCTCAGTCACTTTGACTGGGAAGCAGGGATGGGAGACTGCTCCATGACACAGCAATGGAAATAAAACTCATCACTATAATTCTCTAGTTCCTCCAGCTCCGTACGAAAAAAGAAAGCTAGAAACAGAGAGTCAGTTAATTAATTAATTAATTACAAAAAGCAAAAAAAAAAAAACCTACTTGTGGGAAAGTTTGTTTATGCTCGGTCGGCGAGTGCCGCCATTTTGGGTTATTACGCAACAGTCTCAGAGCATCTTGCAATTACAGCATCGGTCCCTCCACTAGCTTTTGAGGATCTTTTGTTCTCGAGTCCGTCCACTCTCTTTTACACCCTGGCATACGGGTTTTGGTTAAGCTGGTGGGGCTAAATTCATCTGGCCCCGCTTATGCAAGGATGTGAAGCAGTGGGCTGCGATGTGCGTTGCGTGCCAATGGGCTAAGGTTCAGAGGCACACCAAGGCCCCCCTCAAACCCTTCCGCATTCCAAGTAGGAGGTTTGACCACATCCACATGGATTTAGTGGGCCCCCTTCTGCTGTCACAGGGTTTCACGCACCTTTTGACAATAGTGGACTGCACTACGCATTGGCCAGAGGCAGTTCTGCTGGCTTCCACCGCATCTGCCAACGTTGCCCGTGTGTTTTTGTCATCCTGGGTGGCACATTTCAGTCCCCCGTCAGATATCACCTCCAACAGGGGTCCCCAGTTTGCTCCAGAACTCTGGTCCGCTATGGCCGAGAGCCTGGGGGCCAAAGTTCACCATACCATCTCATACAACCCGCAGGCTAATGGTTTGTGCAAGAAGTTCCACAGGTCGCTTAAAGCCGCATTCAGAGCCTCGTTGACTGACGCGAATTGGGTTGACCGCCTGCCTTGGGTCCTACTGGGGTTCGCTCCGCACCCAAGGAGAATTTGGCAGCTGTCCCGGCTGAGCTCATTTTTGGTCAACCGTTGTGGATCCCGGGTGAATTTTTGCTGGCGAGTCCTGTGCCTGGTACCGACTCGTCCACGCGCCTTTTTCCTAGGGCAAAGGCAAGTAGCGTTCCGGGGCCAGTGCACCATTGTATTCACTGCACTTTCATTCCAACGCGTTTGGAGAATGCCAAGTTTGTTTTCATCAGACACAACGCCCACAGAGCCCCACTGCATCCGCCTTACGATGGACCTTTCAGAGTTTGGGAAACGTGGCAAAACATTTTGTGTTGGATTTTGGGGGACCCAGGGAAACCATCTATATAGACAGACTTAAGCCCGCTTATGTGTTGGCAGATGAGCAAGTGGTTTTGGCCCAGGCTCCCTGGTGTGGACGCCTGCCTGCAGTAGGTTCATAGGTTGGTTTTCCCCCTTCAGAGAACTGTTTACAGGGTACCGAAGCTTTCTGCTCACCACCTTTTCCCCCTTCAGAGGACTGTTTGCTGGAGACCGAGTTTTTCCCTCCCCACCTTGACAGGAAGGTCCTTTGGTCGGCCCGGCTGCTCCACGTCACAGCCGCTATGGGCAATTGCTCAAGCCCAAGGTACTGGACAGTTAGGGCCCCTTCTGGGTGTTCGGGGGGGATGGGGCATGTGGTGGACCACCAGGAGGTCTTACTCTCACTCAGTGACTTGGGCAGTAGAGGGAAGGGATAGGAAATGTAAATGTATGCGCCTGGGACAAGGGATGCAAACGTAGACACCTTGGCGCCCAGGGGGAGAAATGTGTAAAGATATGTGCCTTGACATCTGGGGCAGTAGGTGTTAATATATGCGCTCTTGGCGGCAAGGAGGAGGAGGCAGATGGTATAAATGTACACGCCTTGGTGCCAGGAGTCATTCTTGTTTGTTGGAGTGAGTAAAGTTCTGGATCGGCAGCTCTCGTGTCTCGTTATGTCATTCCTCCACAGCATTCAGATTACATACTATGTAGTGACTAAGGTTTTTGTTATCGGAACCTCTATGCCTCTACCCAGTCGTAGAAAAATTTTCCTGCATGAAGCTGGTCCTTGGTACAAAAAAGGTTGGGGATCACTGCCATAGATGTCATGGTCACCTTCAGCAGTCAGGAAAGAATGACTCCCATAGCAGACAGAATGTAATATGATGGTTTCATCTACTCACAAGGATATGCAGGCAACACACATGTGGTGTCAGTATTAAGCCATTTTTTAAATTTATTTTCTCCCCAGTCTGTCCCTTACATTCTTCCCCCCATCTCCACACACTCACATACATGGGTTCCTACTTCTTCCTCTACATCTCCCCCCTTGTAGTAGAGTGCCAGGATTTATTTAAACATCAGCTATTTGTTTTTCAGAACAACCAAACATGAGTTCAACTAATAACCTCTTTTTTCATTCTCTTACCAAACTTTCCTACTTATCCCCTAATCTTATAATTGTAGTATCTAACTTTTTTTTTTCTTCTTTTGGCAAAACATAGAACAAGAAATTTCTCTATCTAGGGATCAGGGTAGACTACCTGGGTCCCCAAAGCTGGCCAGGGATTATTCTGCCCTGTATGACCATAGCTTCCTGCCTACAGGCTGATGATTACAAGTCCATCCTAAGAGGACCTTTTACAGGCCTCCCTGACCTTGTCCTCATAGGAGTCTCTGGAATGACCCTGATGTGTGATCTGTTTCTGCGTAGGTGTCTGAGCTGGCCCACTGATGAGTCCCAACTGTTGTGTGTTTGTCACCCAGATCCTTTGTCCTGGTCTGAGCTCTTATCGTTCCATTGTGTGATGTCTCTTGTTGAACCACAATGTTTGTTTGTCCTTAATGTCCTGATCCTTCCTTTTGAATGCCTGAAGGTCAGGCCATCTGGGATGAAGCTTCTCCTGACTGATGGGCAGGGGTGTCCTGCTGTTTCGACCCATCAGCAGCTGTACAGGTGATAATCTGTGTGGCAAGGGTGTGGCTTTGTAAGCCATGAGAGCCTTGTATGGATGCTCCCCCTTATTCAGTAGAGCTTTAACAGTGCGCACAGCCCTTTCCGCTCCTCAGTTACTCTGTGGATAAAGTGGACTGCTGGTTACGTGAGTGAAGTGTAATCTTTAGCAAAATCTGCAAACTCTGCTGCAGTGAACTCAGGTCCATTTGTTACCAGGGTTTCTGGAACTCCATGGCGTGCAAAGATGAACTTTAACTTGTTTTAAACATGGGCTGTCGTTGTATAGGTGAGGTTGGCTACTTCAATGTAGCATGAAAAGTAGTCAGTCACCACGAGGTATGTTGCCTTATTCCACTGGAACAGATCTGCAGCCACCTGCTGCCATGGTCTGGCTGGCAGCGGTGTCCTCATCAGTGGTTCTGGTGCATTGTGGGTTAGCCTTGCACATATTCCGCAGTTTTCCACTTGCTGTTTAATCTGTTTTGTCAGACCTGGCCACCATATAGACTGTTGAGCCCTGGCAATACACATTGTTATGCCCTGGTGACCTTCATGTATTTTACAAAGCATCTCTTCTTGCAGGGTGACAGGGATGATGAGCCGCTCGCCTTTCATTAGTAGTCCATCTAGGACCAGCAGGTCCTGGCGATACTGCCAGTATTGTTAGAGACAAGGTGGGAGAGCACTCCTTTTAATCCATCCTGGTTGCACCATGTCTTTCAGTCTTTTGCAGAGTTCATCTGTGTCTTGTGTGGGCCTAATCTGAGCCAGTTATAATAAAATAATAGTGGAAATAAATAATGTTCCACTATTATTTTATAAATAAAATAATAGTGGAACAGGCAAATGTTACACTATTTGGTTGACATACAGACCTATGTCTTTCTCCAGCTCTACTTCCTCTGTTGTAGGCGGAGCTTTGATTGATGCCCTGGACAGTGCATCCACTATGACCAGATTCTTCCCCGGCACATGTTCAATCCTGCATATGAAGTGGAGAAGTCTCAGTCTGAATGTTATAATTCGAGGGAGCAAGTCATCAAGGGCTCTGCTGCTGAGCAGAGAGATGAGAGGTTTGTGGTCAGTCTGTATGAGGAAATCCATTCGAATCAGATAAGTCTGAAAACGCTCACATGCCCAGGTCAGTGCCAGTGCCTCTTTTTTGATATGTGCATAGCTGCGCTCTGCCTCTGTCATGCTGCGTGAGATGAAGGCGACTGGGCACTGGTGCATGCACAGTAACAACATTTTTGGAGTATAGGTGTTGGTAGTATAAATGGTATGTTTTTTTTGTCACTTTACTATAAATGGTAAGTTTTTTAACGGGTGAAAGGTGTGTTATTTGTACTATTTTTGGTGAGATCTTTGTGTCAAAGGTGCGAAGTGGCAAATCCTTTTCTGTGTAAGCAAACTGTGCTGACCTACCTCTACGGTGGCCCTATATATAACAAGAAGAAATGTAAAACAGAAAAGTGTCAAAAAGGCAATAACTTACAGTGGTGTGAAAAAGTGGTTTCCCCATTCCTGAGTTCTCATTTTTTTGTATGTTTGTCACACTTAAATATTTCAGATCATCAAACAAATGTAAATATTAGACAAAGATAACGCAAGTAAACACAAAATGCAGTTTTTAAATGAAGGTGTTTATTATTAAGGGGAAAAAATCCAAACCTACATGGCCCTGTGTGAAAAAGTGATTGATGGTTGGGCCACCCTCTGCAGCAACAACTGCAATCAAGCGATAACTGGCAATGAGTCTTTTACAGCATTGTGGAGGAAATTTGGTCAACTCATCTTTGCAGAATTGTTGTAATTCAGCCACATTCATGCCACAACATCTAAATTGGATTCAGGTCAAGACTTTGACTAGGCCTGTAATGGTCGGGCGAGCATGCTCCCCCTCCCCTCCTGTTCCTGGTTTCCTGCTCCGGGAGATTGAGCACACCTGTGTGATTGTCCACCTGCTGCAGCTGATGAACCAGTGCATTTAAGGCCCAGCGTGAGGGGAGCTCATTGCTGGATCGTCTGGGTTTGCAGCCGTAAGTCTTGTCAAGTTTGTCTTGTTATCTTGTATTCCTGAACTCATTCCTTGTGTCTCCTGTTACTCAGGTTTCTGACACCCGCAGGTATGTTTCCTGAGCTGATCATGCTCTCCTGACCAGGAAGATCATCACATCTACCCAGGTCCTGCCTTCCACCTGTCCCTGTTCCTTGTTGGAGTTCCCTCCCGGGCTCCACTGCTCAAACAGTTAAGCATGCTTTCCTGCATTATTCTCCCTTCGGAGAATCTGTTTCTCATCACCTCTGTCTGCTCTCTCTCATAGGCTACGTGCGCTCCATCGCACACCTGTCTTGGCTGAAATTTAAGTTGGTGTTTTGTGTTTCGTTTTCTTTAGTTTTGCACTTTATTTTTCTGTTGTGTCTTTTCAATAAAGTTGAGAAACTTTTATTGGAGTCTGAGTGGACGTTCTGGCAGCTCTGCATTTGAGTCTAACCCCGGTCTGAATCATGACAGAACGATCTAGCCAGGATCAAGGCTCAGCAAGCGCTTCGCCAGGCGAACAATCAGCACTCGAGTGTTTGGGTGCCACAGAGCTCCAGGTTGCGTTTCTTTCAGAGCAGTTGCAAACTATCACTCAGCAACTGGCGACAGTAACAGAGCACCTGTGTCGGCTTCCTGGTGTGGTGCCTCCCCCCACACCTGCTGCCCCGACAGCCGTTTCCATCTGCAGGAACATCTCTGTTCCCACACTTGCCCCCTATGGGGGGGAGGTGGGAGGATGCAGGGGGCTCCTGCTTCACTGTCATTTGTATTTTCAGCAAGTGGAGGGGGAATATAGGGATGATGTGGCCAAGATACACTTTATGACCTTGTTGTTGTGAGGCCGGGCGCTCAAGTGGGCTCAGTCCATCTTGAGCAGCCCAGATACACCCCTTTATTTGTTCGAGCGGTTCATGCGAGAGTTCTCCGGAGCTTTTGACCATACAGAGAGTGAGGGGAATATTGTTAGCCCTGTCATGGGGCTTCGGCAGGAAGACGGTCTGTGGCCAATTTCTCTACTGAGTTCCGGGTCGTTGCGGCGGACTCTGGCTGGAACGGCGTTGTGTTATGTAGAGTGTTCCTCTCGAGTCTGAATTCGCATCTCCACGATGAGCTGGCTATACATGCATCTCCCTCCTCCTTGGGTGAGCTCATTGCGCAGGCCGTGGCCCTCAACAGCCGGTTTAGGGAGCGAGTGAGGGAGCAGGGGACAACCATCTCTCTGCTCGCTTCCCGACCCCCCCCCCCTTCCCTTGGTGCCACTCTGCCAGCCTCCTCCAAGCCAATGGCACTTGGCAGGTCCCATCTGTCTCAGGAGGAGTGTCAGCGTCTAGGAAGGGAAGGGGCATGTTTCTATTGCAGGGTCCCAGGTCACACTATTTTGAAATGTCCTGTGAGGCCAAAAGACCCGGCCTATCAGTAACCATGGGGGGTCTGACAGGCGGGTCCTCGCAAAATCCTCCCAACCATTTTGAACTTTCGTCCCTTATTCAGTTACTGGGGGCCGAGTTCAAAACCTCCGCCCTGGTTGATTCGGGGGTGGAACTCAACTACATGCCCGAGGTCTATCATGACTTAGGGGAGGTCTTTAGCAAGTCTCTAGCCCTGTCTTTACCACCTCACCATGTCTAGGACTGTGCTGTCGACCTCCTCCTGGGCAAGCGGCTGCCATCCAGCTGGCTCTACAGTTTATCTGGACCGGAGAGGGAGGCGATGACAACCTACATAAAAGACTCCCTGAGCGCAGGCATAATTTGTCCATTGTCTGCTCCACACTGTGCAGGGTTCTTTTTTGTAGGGAAGAAGGATGGGTCTCTGCGGCCGTGCGTTGATTACTGCGAGCTTAAAGCGATAACCCACGGTGCTGTTCATGGTCGAGGTGGATGCTTCTGATTCAGGGGTGGGCACTGTCCTCTCCCAGCGCTCCTCCTCCGATAAGAAGCTCCATCCGTGCGTGTATTTTTCTCGGCGGTTAATGCCATCCAAGAGGAATTATGCTGTTGGGGACCATGAACTGTTGGCAATTAAGCTGGTGTTGGACGAATGGCGACACTGGCTGGAGGGAGCTAGCCAACTGGTCATTGTCTGGACCGACTATAGAAATTAGAATATCTTCGGTCTGGCCAGATGGTTGAATTCTCAGCAGGCTCGGTGGGCGCTGTTCTTTAATAGGTTCAATTTATCCATCTCGCACAGACCAGGGTCACATAATGAGGCAAGGCTGATGATCTCTCACGTCAGTTTTCTCCTGACTCCTCCTCCTCTAAATCCTTCTCTGCAGCTGCTGCGTCTCCTCTGGAGACTATTCTCCCCCCTTTCTGCTTTCTTGGGACACTCCAGTGGGAAATTGAGCAGAGGGTCCGGCAGGCACAGTCATCAGAACCTCTCCTGGAGGGAGGCCCTCCGGACCAGCTGTATGTCCCCGCGGTGCTATGGGGTGAAGTAATCCAGTGGGGGCATACCAGTTTTTTTGTCCATCATCCCCGCATCTCCAGAACCATAGACTGGCTACGCAGGGTGTTTGGTGGCCCACACTGCGCCGGCGCGGAAGTACATGGTGGGACAGAGGGTTTGGCTGTCCACCGACCAGATCCCGCTGAAAACGGAGTCCTGGAAGCTGTCCCCCCGCTTTCTGAGGCCCTTTACTAACTAACTAACTAACCTACACTTATATAGCGCTTTTCTAGTCACAAAGACCACTCAAAGCGCTTTCACTAGTACTAACTCTCTATTCTAAGGATATAGGAAACAGATATCTAGGGACAATTTAGAACAGTCAATTAACCTAATATGCATGTCTTTGGATTGTGGGAGGAAACCGGAGCCCCCGGAGTAAACCCACGCAGCACAGGGAGAACATGCAAACTCCACACAGAAAGGTTCCAACCCCTGCCAGCCTGGAGATTCAAACCAGGAACCTTCTAGCTGTAAGGCAACAGTGCTAACCACTGCACTACCGTGCTGCCCACCATCAAGCAGTTGATCAATGATGTCACAGTTTGGTTGGACTTGCCACCCTCTATGCACATCCATCCCACGTTCCACGTCTCTCGTAATTAGCCCCTCTTGGCCAGTCCTCTCTGCCCTCCTCCAAAACCCCCCGCCCCCCCCGATCATTGATGGTCAGACGACGTTCATGGTGGAGAGGATCCTGGATGTGCGCTGTCGGGGGCGGGGATGTCAATACCTCGTCAACTGGGTACGATATGGTCCAGAGGAGACCATAGATGGTGCCAAGATGGCGCCCACAGTGGTCGACATGGTGCTTCGCTGTGCCCTTTGTTTGTTTTTGTTTGTCAATTGTGTGTCTGCTTGCACTTATACCCGTGAAGAACTTCTAAATATCAGGACTTTCACCCCCACGGACCTCCTCCCAGTTTTTTTAGCCCCTGCCGCCGATCTGGTTCATTGCTTGGCTCGAAAAGTGAGACGGCAAAAGAGAGGTAGACGAGCGGGCGCTCTCGTGCGGCTAAGCAGGAGAGGCTCGCGAACGGCGCTACCTGGCATATTTCTGTCCAATACCAACTCTCTCTCTAACAAGGTAGATGAACTGAGACTGCTGATGCGTTTTAGGGACCTCGCCTCCTTGGCTGCCCTCTGTTTCTCTGAGACCTGGCTCCGGGAAAATATACCGGACAGCGCGCTGCGCCTCGACGGCTTCCAGCTCTTTCGTGCTGATCGTGACACAGAGCTTTCCGGCAAGACCACAGGAGGCGGAGTCTGCTTCTACATCAACTGCAGCTGGTGCTCTGATGTAACGGTAATTTCCAAACACTGTTCTCCCGCCCTGGAATTTCTTGTTATTAACTGCAAGCCTTTTTATTCCCCGCGGGAGTTTGCTTCTTTTATACTCATCGCTGTGTACGCCCCTCCCGACGCGGACACGCGTGAAGCTCAGCGCGTGCTCGCGGATCACATTCAACACACAGAGCGGATTTTTCCAGACTCGCTGGTTATTGTGGCTGGCGACTTTAATCAGTGCAATCTGAGCCACGATCTCCCCCGCTACAAACAGTTTATTAAATGCCCCACCAGAAGATTAAACACATTGGATCACTGTTACACCACAGTGAAAGACGCATATCGCGCTGTTCCCCGCGCTGCGCTGGGATTATCTGATCACGTGATGGTTCACCTCATTCCCACATACAGACAGAGATTGAAGCTCACTAAACCTGTCGTGAGCACTACGAAGAAACGGACCAGTGAAGCTGAGGAGAAGCTGGAAACGTGCATGGAAATATCTGACTGGGGCATGTTTAAACGAGCCACGCATGATCTGGATGAGTACACGGACACTGTGAACTCATATATCCACTTTTGTGAAGAGGTCATTCTTCCATCACGCACCAGGGTGAGTTACTCTAATGACAAACCCTGGTTCACAGCTAAGCTCAGACAGATCAGGAAGGAGAAGGAAGCAGCGCTGAAAAGTGGAGACAGGGACTGCTACAGGGAGGTTAAATACCGGTTTAACAGAGAGCTGAAGAGGGCTAAATCTGTGTATTCAGAGAGACTCCAGCAGCAGTTCACTGCTAATGATTCGGCTTCCGTGTGGAGAGGACTGAGGCAAATCACCAACTATCGGCCTCAGGCTCCTAAAGGTCAGGATGACAAAGCCCTTTGTCAAAGACTGTCCCAACACTATGCCCGTTTTGACACCTCGTCATCTGTGTCCAACTCCCCCCCTCCCTCCAGCTCCACAGCCTCCACAATCCCTACTTCATTAAAGGCACCCCCCCCCTCCTCCCCCCCTGCCCTTATCATCAGTGAGCAGGACGTGCTCAAACAATTCTCCAGACTGAACCTGCGCAAGGCCCCCGGCCCGGACGGCGTGTCTCCCTCCACCCTGAGACACTGTGCGAAACAGCTGGCTCCTGTCTTCACAGACATTTTTAACACCTCCCTTAAGTTATGCCACGTGCCGTCCTGCCTCAAATCCTCCACCATCATCCCTGTCCCCAAGAAGCCACGGATCACTGGACTTAATGACTACAGACCTGTAGCGCTCACCTCTGTAGTCATGAAGTCCTTTGAGCGCCTGGTCCTGCCCCACCTCAAGTCCATCACCACCCCTCTCCTGGACCCGCTGCAGTTTGCCTACCGAGCCAACAGGTCTGTAGACGACGCAGTCAACCTGGCCCTCCACTCCATCCCGCAGCACCTGGACTCCCCGGGAACCTACGCCAGGATCCTGTTTGTGGACTTCAGCTCCGCATTCAACACCATCCGCCCCGCTCTGCTCCGGGACAAGCTGTCCCTGCTCAACGTGCCTGACTCCCTCTGCAGGTGGATCACCGACTTCCTGACGGACCGGAGGCAGCATGTGCGGCTGGGAAAGACTGTCTCAGACTCTACTAGCATCAGCACCGGATCACCCCAGGGCTGTGTACTTTCCCCCCTACTCTTCTCCCTTTACACCAACTCCTGCACCTCCAGCCACCAGTCTGTCAAGTTGATCAAGTTTGCGGACGACACCACCCTCATCGGGCTCATCTCCAACGGCGACGAGTCCGCCTACAGGAGAGAGGTGGCCCAGCTGGCGTCCTGGTGCAACAATAACAACCTGCAGCTGAACGCTCTGAAGACAGTGGAGATGATTGTAGACTTCAGGAAAGTCACTACCCCTCTGCCGCCCCCCCCCCCTCTCAGGCTCTCCCATCACCACTGCTGATTCCTTCCGCTTCCTAGGCACTACCATCACCAGGGACCTCAAATGTGAGCCGACCATCAGCTCACTCATCAAAAAAGCCCAGCAGAGGATGTTCTTCCTGCGGCAGCTGAGGAAGCTCAAGCTACCCACCAAGATGTTAGTGCAGTTCTACACAGCCATCATCGAGTCCATCCTCACCACCTCCATAACCGTGTGGTACGCAGGAGCCACTGCCAGGGACAGACTAAGGCTGCAGCGCGTCGTGCGCACTGCTGAGAAGGTGATCGGCTGCAAGCTCCCATCTCTCCAGGATCTGTACATCTCCAGGACCCGGAGGCGTGCTGGCCGGATCATAGCCGATCCCTCACACCCTGGTCACGTACTGTTTGCCCCCCTCCCCTCAGGTAGAAGACTTCGGTCCATCCAGACTAAAACCTCCCGTCACATGAACAGCTTCTTCCCCTCTGCCATCAGACTGCTGAACACTAAGTGACTTATTGACTCTCGTGCACTATGTACAGCAGCTCAACCAGACTCATGTCAATCATCACTGTTTTTCTTCCTGCATTACCGACTGCACTATATAGTTCTCCACAGTATCTGCTGCTTGCTAATATATTTTAACTGCTGACCAGTATCACTTACTCTTATTCTACACTTTATTGCATGTATAGTTTATTTCTTTTATTTTATCATGTTTAATGTTGCAGCATTGCACCGAGACAAATTCCTAGTTTGTGTACTACATGAACAATGGCAATAAACCTGATTCTGATTCTGATTCTGATTCTGATTCTGAGAGGTCGTGGATCCCGGGATCATACATCTTGAACAAGCGGATGATTCGGGCCTTCCATTGTACCCATCAATGTTAGCCCAGTGGGACGCCAGGGGGCATCCCTTGGCGGGGGGGGGGGGCACTGTAATGGTCGGGCGAGTGTCCTCCCCCTCCCCTCCTGTTCCTGGTTTCCCACTCTGGGTGATTGAGCACACCTGCGTGATTGTCCACCTGCTGCAGCTGATGAGCCAGTGCATTTAAGGCCCGGAATGAGGGGAGCTCATCGCCGGATCGTCTGGGTTTGCAGCTGCAAGTCTTGTCAAGTTTGTCTCGTTATCTTGTATTCCTGAACTCATTCCTTGTGTCTCCTGTTCCTTGGGTTGCTGCCACCCGCAGGTGTGTTTCTCGGAGCTGATCATGCTCGCCTGACCAGGAAGATCATCAGGTCCACCCAGGTCCTGCCTTCCACTTGTCCCCAGCTCTTGTTGGAGTTCCCTGCCGGGCTCCTCTGCTCAAACAGTAAGCATGCTTTCCTGCATTATTCTCCCTTTGGAGAATCTGTCCCTCATCACCTCTGTCTGCTCTCTCTCGTAGGCTATGTGCGCTCCAGGGGACACCTGTCTTGGCTGAAATTTAAGTTGGTGTTTTGTTTTGTTTAGTTTTTCACTTTATTTTTCTGTTGTGTCTTTTCAATAAAGTTGAGAAACTTTTATTGGAGTCTGAGTGGTCATTCTGGCAACTCTGCGTTTGAGTCTAACCCTGGTCTGAACCATGACAGATCTGCCTTTTTAAGGTCATAACAAAGCATTTCAATCGGATTCAGGTCAGGACTTTGACTAGGCCACTCCAAAGTCTTCATTTTGTTTTTCTTAAGCCATTCAGAGGTGGACTTGCTGGTGTGTTTTAGATCATTGTCCTGCTGCAGAACCCCAGTGCGCTTCAGCTTGAGGTCACGAACAGATGGCCGAACATTCTCCTTCAGGATTTTTTGGTAGACAGCAGAATTCATGATTCCATTACCACAGCAAGTCTTCCAGGTCCTGAAGCAGCAAAACAGCCCCAGACCATCACACTACCACCACCATATTTTACTGCTGGTATGATGTTCCTTTTCTGAAATCCTGTGTTACTTTTACGCCAGATGTAATGGGACACACACCTTACAAAAAGTTCAACTTTTGTCTCATCAGTCCACAGAGTATTTTCCCCAAAGTCTTGGCGATCATCAAGATATTTTCTGGCAAAACTGAGAATGTAGCACCTTGTGTGAGCCAGATTATCTAGCATCTCACACAGGAGACAGTAGGACTTTGTGTGAGCCAGATTATCTAGCATCTCAGACAGGAGACAGTGATAAGCCTGGGAGAACAAAGAGCAGGAGATTCCTGGTGAGATAGCAGGAAGGAGTCAGGGATGAAGGTTGTGGAATGCATTGTGATGCAAATGTCATGTTGTGTGTGATGTAAATGCCATGAAACTTAAGGGGAGAGTTTCTGCTTGAGAATTCATTCTGTTCTGTGCTTGAAAGATGTGAGTGTGTAATAAATCGTCTGAAATGAATCTGCCTGTGATTTCACACTCACCACACTGGTGACCCAAGACGTATTATGGAACACGAGGCAAGATCCCCGGAGCCGGCCCGGTCAGGAAGCTACAGCGAGGCGGCAGCCATCCCACAGACAGCCCAGACTGGAACCTACAGCCACGCGTGTGCGGTTTCAGTCAAGCTACCGGATTTCTGGCAGCACAACCCGCGCTCTTGGTTCCACCTCACCGAGGCCAAGTTCGCCCTCCGGGGAGTAACGGCAGATGATACCAGATTCTACTATGTGGTCGCAGCGCTCGACGCCCGCACTGCTCAGCAGGTAGCGAGCCTGCTCGATCAGCCACCAGCCAGCAGCAAATACGAGACACTCAAGGCTGCGCTCATCCAGCGCTACACGCTCTCGGACTGTGAGAGAGCGGAGAGGCTCCTGACGCGGACCGAGTTAGGAGATGGTTCGGCTGTAGACCTGATGGAGAAGATGCTGGCGTTGAGGGGCACGGATGACGGGCACTTTCTCTTTGCCCACCTCTTCCTCCGGAACCTTCCAACAGTAGCGAGAGCGGTTCTGGCCAATTCACCGTGGCTGGCCGTGCGAGACTACCGTGCGCTAGCCCAGGAGGCAGACCGGATCATCATCACCACCAGGGCGGTCACAGTCAACGCGGCAGTGGCGGAGCCCAGCGAGACGACCAGAGGAGGCGAGGAGCCACCGACGGTAGCAGCAGCGGGGGCCAAGGAGCGCCAGAGAGACACGCTCTGCTTCTACCACCGCCGCTTCGGAGAGAAGGCACACAGATGCGCGCCACCGTGCCAATTCAAGTGCTCGGGAAAACACCAAGGCCGGGGGTCGGTAGCAGCCACGACCCTCGGTGAAGAGAACAAGCTGCTCTACTTGACGGACGCACGCTCGGGAAGGCGTTTCCTCGTGGACACCGGAGCCCAGAAGAGCTTCATCCGGCTGACCTACGCTGACTGGCTGGCAGGATCTAGCGGCCCCGGGATGTTGGCAGCAAACGGCTCGGATATTAAGACCTTTGGTGAGAGGACTCTGCTCTTATCTCTACATGGCCGTACATATGAGTGGACTTTTGTCATAGCAGCATTGAATTACCATATCCTGGGGGCTGATTTTCTGTGTGCACATGGTTTACTGGTTGATGTTGCTAACAGGCGCCTGGTTAATGCACTGTCCTTTGACTCTCTCCCCTGTATAGCTCGAGTGACCCAGCCAACAGCACAAGCCAACGTCACAGCTACAGGCGGTAAGTTCCACACACTGCTCACTCAGTTCCCAGCACTCACGGTCCCGACGTTTTCCGCGGCCATCGCTAAACACGGGGTGGAGCACTTTATCACCACCACCGGGCCGCCCGTTTTTGCAAGACCTCGGTGCTTGGACGCAGCTAAACTGGCCATAGCGCACGAGGAGTTCGCCAACCTGGAAAGGTTGGGCATCATCAGGCGCTCGAACAGCCCATGGGCATCCCCGCTACACATGGTCCCTAAGGCTGAAGGATCGTGGCGACCGTGCGGGGATTTCCGCAGGTTAAACAACGCCACAGCGCACGACCGCTACCCAGTTCCCCACATACAGGATTTTTCCATTCACCTCGCCGGAGCGCGCATTTTTTCCAAAATAGACCTGGTCCGCGGTTACCATCAAGTCCCAGTGTGCGCTGAGGACATACCCAAAACAGCGGTAATAACTCCGTTTGGTCTATTCGAGTTCCTGCGCATGCCATTCGGGTTAAAAGGAGCGGCACAGACGTTCCAGCGCATGATGGATGCAGTGCTGCGCGATCTCCCGTTTGTGTTCGTCTACCTGGACGATATCCTGGTAGCCAGTGCATCCGAAGACGAACACGAAACCCACCTCACGACGGTTTTCCGGAGGTTGGAGGAGCACGGGTTAATAATCAACCCGGCGAAATGCCAGTTCGGCGTGACGGGGATTGATTTTTTGGGGCACCGCATCTCTCCTGAAGGAGCGATTCCGCTGCCCGACAAAGTGCGTGCCATGGCGGACTTTCCCCGGCCTCAGACGGTCAGGGCGCTGCAGGAATTTTTGGGAATGGTGAACTTTTATAACCGTTTCCTTCCCCGCGCAGCGCAGCTCATGCAACCATTGTACACTGCGCTCAAGAAACAGAAACCCGCGGATAGGGTCGAATGGACCCCGGAGCGAGAGCGGGCGTTCTCGGAAGTTAAAGCGGCACTGGCAAACGCCGCACTGCTGGCACATCCAGACCCGACGGCCCGCATAGTGCTTCAGACGTGGCCATAGGGGCGGTCGTGGAGCAGCGCGTCGCCGGGGCTTGTCAGCCGCTCGCCTTTTTCAGTAGAACTTTGCGCGACAGTGAACGTAAATATAGCGCGTTCGACAGAGAGTTGCTGGCCCTCCACCTGGCCATTCGCCACTTCCAGTTCTGGCTGGAAGGGCGCAGCTTCACTGCGTTCGTGGACCACAAGCCGCTAACATTTGCGATGGCCAAGGTTTCAGAACCGTGGTCGGGCCGGCAGCAGAGACAGCTGGCCGCGATCTCAGAGTTTACTACCGATATTCAGCATGTGTCTGGTAAACTGAATGGAGTGGCAGACTGCCTTTCGCGAGCCGTGGTGGCCCCGGTCTGCGTGGGGATAGATTACTCAGCCATGGCCGCGGAGCAGATTAGCGATGCAGACGTGCGCGCGGTCCAGTCTGGACCAACAAGGTTAAGGCTGGAGAGCAGGGTGCTGCAGGATGGCGGCCCCCCCCCCCTAATCTGCGATGTCTCCACGGGGCCACCGCGTGTTTGAGTCGGTTCACACTCTGGCGCACCCAGGGGTGCGCGCGTCGGTCAAAATGGTGGGAGAGAAGTTTGTTTGGCCGAGCCTGCGCAAACAAGTGAAGGAGTGGGCTTCAGCCTGTGTGGCGTGCCAACGAGCCAAAGTACACAGACACACGAAGGCTCCCTTGGAACCGTTTCATATTCCGGCTAAGAGGTTCGACCATGTTCATGTGGACCTCGTGGGCCCCCTCCTGCCATCACAGGGGTGCACGCACCTCCTGACAATGGTGGACCGCACCACGCGCTGGCCAGAAGCGGTCCCGCTGGCAGCAACCACGTCCGTAGACGTAGTGTGCGCTTTTTTAACAGCATGGGTGGCGCGTTTTGGAGTTCCGTCGGACATTATGCCCGACAGGGGCCCGCAATTTGTTTCCGAACTCTGGTCCACGATGGCTCGCAGCCTGGGTGTTACAATTCACCGCACAACCGCGTACAACCCACAGGCCAATGGGTTATGCGAGCGTTTTCATAGATCACTGAAAGCGGCACTCAGGGCTTCATTGACGGATGCAAATTGGGTAGACAGGCTGCCATGGGCTTTATTGGGGTTGCGCTCCGCGCCAAAAGAGGATCTGGAAGCTTCCCCGGCAGAGCTCGTTTTTGCGCAGCCACTACGGCTGCCCGGGGAATTTCTGCCAGATAATCCCGCGCCGGGCAGCTCCCCGTCTCAGCTTTTGCAGCGTAGCGCAAACACAGGCACGCTGCCGGGCCCTGCCCACCACAGTTTTCCGCGTGTTTTCGTGCCTAAAACTTTGAAGAGCGCGGAGTTCGTTTTCGTCAGACACGACGCCCACCGCCCTCCATTGCGCCCACCCTATGATGGACTGTTCAGAGTGCTGGAAACAGGGGATAAGCATTTTTTGCTAGACTTGGGGGGTAGGAGGGAGAAAATTGGCATAGACAGACTCAAACCCGCTTTCGTTGTGGCGGACGAGCAAGTGCTGTTGGCTAGGGCCCCTCGGCGTGGAAGACCCCCACGGAGAGCTCCCCAGGGAGACGATTCTCCAGAGCAGCCACACGGACAGACCGAAGTGCCCCCCCCTAGCAACAGCCCACCCACAGTCAGACACACTTCCAGCAGCCCCCCCACCGGCACAGCAGCGCAGCGGAGGCAGTAAACCCCAGTTACAACAGATACGGGAGGAGACGGAAGCCCAAGCAGCATGTGGACTGATGTTCAATTGTTCTATCACAGCATGTGGACTGTTATTCTATTGTCCTATCTGAGATGCTGGGGGGGGGGGGGGTGTAGCACCTTGTGTGAGCCAGATTATCTAGCATCTCAGACAGGAGACAGTAGCACCTTGTGTGAGCCAGATTGTTACGACCCGAGCGCTGGGTTCTGATAGCGCTCGGGCGATGCTCAACTCGCTGCCAGCCTTGACAGCTGTGGGTTGTATTCTGGCCTCACCGGGCTCTTATTGTGAAGGTGCTCGGTGGAGCTTCCACCTGTCAAGGCTGGTCAGCTGTGCGTCATTACTGCTCGTTCGTGCTCGCCTTTAAAAGCGAGCGCGTTCGACGGTAATGGCGCAGGAGTATTGGTCAACATCGGGTCAACATCTCGTCTGTGTTGTCAAGTTATGGTCTACGCCTCGTCAAGCTTTGTCGGAGCGTCGTAAGACCTTCATGTCAGGTTCGTGTTCATAGTTATGTCACAGTTTAGCTCGAAGTGGCTGGGGGCAGCCCTGCGAGCCCAAGTGTTAATTTGTGTGTGGTTGTGCCGAGTACGGCTCACAGTCTTGTTCTGTCACGTCTTGTGTAAATAAAACATCATCGCAAAAACTCACTGGTGGACTCTTGGCATCTCATGGTGATCCGCGAGGATCACCGCATGACAGTATACTCCTGCCAGGACGTCCGAACGGAGACACCACACCGAGACACCTTTTCACCCTGAGTTTGCGCCATAATTGGACTGTTTGTTCTTCCCTGTCTGGGTGTCTTTTGCTGGGAGAATGCCATCATCCAGGGGCCGCGGTCAGCGCCTGGGCAGGAAGCTAGCGGAGGCTCTGGAGTATGTGGACAGTACTCTTTTCACCGCTACGCTGTACGACACTCCCAGCGACATACGCAGACACTTGGACTACGCTGTGGATCTTCTGGACAGCCTTCCCCTCGATTTTGACGATCACCCAGAGGTGATAACGAGGTGGGAGGAACTCGCCACGCAGCGCGAGATACTTCGTGGGCTGGAGGAGGAAGAGAGCAGGAAGCAGAGGAGGAGGCATCCTCGCTCCCTGCGTTGGAGTCCCGTTCCCGTCCCAGAGCTGGTCCAGGAGTGCGCGCCGTCTGGGGGCCGACGACGACGTTGGCGCAACGGCTCAGGCAACCCTCAGCGGAATCCCTGGCTGGACTCGCTGCCGGCAAATCCCGTCAGTGAACCTCCGAGAGTGGCTCCACCTCGTCTTTCCAGGGAGCCGTCTGTCGCCATCCAGCGGGGAAGGGGAAGAACAACGTCCCCTACAGCAGGAACCATCTCGGCCCTGGGAGGAAGGCAAGTGCATGATTGTTTGTCACATCCTAATAATGATCTGCCTTGTCTGATTCCTGGGGGTGAAGTTCAGGGTTTGCAGCCCTCCGAGCTTCCTCCACCTGCTGTGGAAGAAATTATTAAACCTGCTGCCTCTGTGTTCTCCCCCGTCGAGTGGTCCGCGACGCCAGGCCAGCGTCGTCGGATGAAAAGGGCCCCTGCAGTGCTGGAAAGCCTGGATCCGGCCCTGCAGCCACGTCTTGGATGGAGGAGAGGAGTGGACTGCGGCCCGGAGCCTGAGCCGACGAAGAAGCATCCCCGGGTCTCCTCGCCGGAGCGGTCCGAGCCAGTGGGTTGAGGGTCCCCTGCCCCCATGCCATACAGGTCATTGGCGTGGACAGCAGCGTGGGAGGAACCTCAGGCTGCAGATGATATCGTGCCAGCTGCGGAGCCCGATGCAGCTGAGTCCGAGCCAGCTGACGAGAGTCGCCGCCCTGAACCTGGATCGTTGGAGTCCTGGGTGGCAACGGAACCCGAGTGCAGGCAAGTGCTCTCTCTTTTGTCTCTGTCCCCTGTTTTTGAGCATTTTTCCCTGCCTCTCAGGGAGGCGAGTGAGGAGCAGCCGTCTGCTGCGTCCGAGCTCGTCTTGCTGGGTTCCGTTGCTACCGGTGATTCTGATCCCGGTTTTCCTGTCCCCGAGCTTTGTTGCAGTGTCGCCGGCGTGGAACGGGTCAGAGTCACTGAGTTGGAGGCCCCAGGTTCGGGGGTGGAGATCGTCAGCGGAGCTGCACCGGAGGCCCAAACGGGGTCCACCGCGGGTGCGGTTTCGGCCCAATCGGGGTCCAACGTGGGTGCACCAGAGGCCCAATCGGGGTCCACCGCGGGTGCGGATCTGGCCCAATCGGGGTCCAACGTGGGTGCACCGGAAGCTCGATTGGGGTCCACCGCGGGTGCGGTTCTGGCCCAATCGGGGCCCTACGTGGGTGCAGCTGGGACCCAATCGGGGTCCAGTGGAGATGCAGCGCTAGCGTGGTCCACGGATGGAGGAGGAGCTGCAGACCTATCTCCGTCAAGCGGATTTCAGGCTCGCCCTGCTCATCCGTCCCCTCAGAGTCACCGCCCCTGTGCATCATCGCCGGGGGCCGTGGGGGCTCCTGTTCACTCGCCCTGGCTCTCCTGAGTTTTGTCCTCGTCAGGGAGGCCGCCGCGGGTTGTTGTTCCCCTGGACTGGTGGCTGAAGGACACGGGTCGGCTGCCGGAGGAACTGTTTCGTCGGTTCGGCGCCTCGGGTCGGCCACCCAACCTGTTGTGTGTGCCTTTGGGTGACCTGGTTCGACCACCGGAGGAGCGGACGTGCTGGGCTTTGGACTCTGGTGAGCCACTTGGTCATGTTCCGCCTCCTGTGACCACCCGCCGGCTGTTGGACGCGGGGAGACCACCTGTACTGTTCCTGTGGCACTTGGTCTCTGCCGGTCGGCATAAACTGTCGGGGGGGGGGGGTAGTGGTCTCGGGGTTTATCCGTCAGTGTTTGTTCTGTTTTTTTTTTCCGTCCTGGTTGTTCTATGTATTTTGTGTTTCATGCCTTGCAGTTGCTTTAGGTTATATTGTGTATAGTCAGGTATGAGCGAGTAATGCTCTGTTTTCTGTATTTGGGTTTTTCAGAAACTCTCATGAGAATTCACACAGGTGGGAAGTCATTTTTTCTTGTGTAACATGTGGGTCAAGACTTTTTTTTCTCTCATACTGTCCTGTGTTCTCTGTAACCTAGTTGGGGATTTTTAGCAGATTGTGTTATATTCTAATGTTGCCTTATTTTCCTCTAAGTTTTTTTTGGGATTTGAACACTTGGTATTTTGTCATAGTCCTGTATTTAGTTTTTCTGACCCTGTAGTTCTGGTCCTTTGTTCTTCCCCATGTGCATTTTCTTGAGTTAATCTGAGTAATTTTTCTGATCATTGCCCTGTCTTGAATATTTGGTATGTTGTCATAGCCTTGCTTTTGGTATTTCTGATCCGGTAGTCTGGGTTTTTTTTGTTTCCTCCATGTGTATTTTTTCAATTTTGTCCTAGTAGTTCCTCTTGTCATTGTCCTGTATGGTTTTTTTTTTCCCGTCTCTGTTTTGTCTTTGGGTTTGGTCCTTCTCCCTCCGTTCCTACCCCCGGCCACCCACCCTGGGGGGTGGGGGGGCAGGGTGGATCCTTGGGGCGTTTTGAGCCTGCCCGTGGAGGGAGGGTACTGTTACGACCCGAGTGCTGAGGATGCTCAACTCGCTGCCGGCCTTGACAGCTGTGGGTTGTATTCTGGCCTCACCGGGCTCTTATTGTGAAGGTGCTCGGTGGGGCTTCCACCTGTCAAGGCTGGTCAGCTGTGCGTCATTACTGCTCATTAGTGCTCGCCTTTAAAAGCGAGCACTGGCGACGGTAATGGCGCAGGAGTATTGGTCAACATCGGGTCAACATCTCGTCTGTGTTGTCAAGTTATGGTCTACGCCTCGTCAAGCTTTGTCGGAGCGTCGTAAGACCTTCATGTCAGGTTCGTGTTCATAGTTATGTCACAGTTTAGCTCGAAGTGGCTGGGGGCAGCCCTGTGAGCCCAAGTGTTAATTTGTGTGTGGTTGTGCCGAGTACGGCTCACAGTCTTGTCCTGTCACGTCTTGTGTAAATAAAACATCATCGCAAAAACTCACTGTTGGACTCTTGGCGTCTCATGGTGATCCGCGAGGATCACCGCATGACACAGATTATCTAGCATTTCAGACAGGAGACAGTGATAAGCCTGGGAGAACAAAGAGCAGGAGATTCCTGGTGAGATAGCAGGAAAGAGTCAGGGATGAAGGTTGTGGAATGCATTGTGATGCAAATGTCATGTTGTGTGTGATGTAAATGCCATGAAACTTAAGGGGAGAGTTTCTGCTTGAGAATTCATTCTGTTCTGTGCTTGAAAGATGTGAGTGTGTAATAAATCGTCTGAAATGAATCTGCCTGTGATTTCACACACACCACAAGACGAGCCTTTATGTTCTTTTTGCTCAGCAGTAGTTTTCATCTTGGAACTCTGCAATGCATGCCATTTTTACCCAGCCTCTTTCTTATGGTGGAGTCATGGACACTGACCTTAACTGAGGCAAGTGAGGCCTGCAGTTCTTTGGATGTTGTTGTGGGGTCTTTTGTGACCTCTTTGATGAGTCGTCGCTGCATTCTTGGGGTAATTTTGGTCGGCCGGCCTCTTCTGGGAAGGTTCACCACTGTTCCATGTTTTTGCCATTTGTGGATAATGACTCTCACTGAGGTTCACTCAAGTCCCAAAGCTTTAGAAATCGCATTATAACCTTTCTCAGACTGATAGATCTCAATTACTTTGTTTCTCATTTGTTCCTGAATTTCTTTGGATTGCAGCATGATGTCTAGCTTTTGATGATCTTTTGGTCTACGTCACTTTGTCAGGCAGGTCCTATTTAAGTGATTTCTTGATTGAGAACAGGTATGGCAGTAATCAGGCCTTGGTGTGGCTAGAGAAATTGAACTCAGCTTTCCAAAGACGTGATAAGCCACAGTTAATTCATGGATCGTTACCTTATCGTGGTGGGGGGTTTGCGTGCCCTAGTGATCCCAGGAGCTATGTTGTCCGGGGCAATTTACCTCTGGTAGGGTCACCCAAGACAAACTGGTCCTGGGTGAAGGGCCAGACTAAGAACAATCCAACAGACTCTCGTGATGAATGCTAGAACAAAGATTCAGTGTACCCCACCCGGTATGAGGTTACCAGGGCCCCACCCTGGAGCCAGGCCTGGGGGAAGGGCTCGAAGGCTACCATCTGGAAGCTGGGTTTCCGTCCATGGAACCCTGCTGGGCTCAGCCCGAAGGAGTTACATGGGTCCGCCCTCCAGTGGGCTCACCACCTGCAGGAGGGACCATGGGGGTCTGGTGCTATGTGGATCAGGTGGTGGTCAAAGGCGGAGACCTTGGCAGTCTGATCCCAAGCTTCCTAAACTGGCTTTTGGGACATGAAATGTCACCTCTCTGATGGGGAAGTAGCCTGAGCTGGTGCATGAGGTTGAGAGATACCGGCTAGATATAATTGGCCTCACCTCAACACACCGCTCCGGTTCCGGAATCAGTCTCCTGGAGAGGGACTGGAGCTTGGCCTACTCTAGAGTTGCCCTGGGTGAGAGGCGACAAGCAGGGGTGGGTATTCTTGTATCCCCCCACCTTGCTGCCTCTATATTGGAGTTTTTCCCGGTGGATGAAAGGGTTATTTCCCTGTGCCTTTGGGTTGGGAAATGGGTCCTGACCATCATTTGTGCCTATGCGCCAAATGATGGTTCAGAGTACCCACCCTTTTTTGAGTCTCTGACTGGGGTGCTGGAGAGTGCTCTTCTTGGAGACTCCATTGTCCTACTGGGGACTTTAATGTGCACATAGGCAATGACAGTGAAACCTGGAAGGGGGTGATTTGGAGAAACGGCCTGCCCGATCTGAACTGGAGTGGTGTTCAGTTATTGGACTTCTGTGCTAACCATAGTTTGTCTATAACGAACACCATGTTCAAGCATAAGGGTGTCCATGTGTGCACCTGGAACCAGGACACCCTAGGTCGCAGGTTGATGATTGATTTTATTATCATGTCATCAGACCTGCGACCATATGTCTTGGACACTCGGGTAAAGAGAGCTGCAGAGCTGTCAGCTGATCACCACGTGGTGGTGAGTTGGATCCGATGTCAGGGGAGGATGCCATTCAGAACTGGTAGACCTAAATGTATAGTGAGGGTGTGCTGGTAACGCCTGGCTGAGGCCCCTGTCCAGGAGGTCTTCAACTTCCACCTCCGGAAGAACTTCGACCAAATTCCGAGGGAGTCTGGAGACATGGAGTCTGGGCCATGTTTTCCACCTCCATTGTTGAAGTGGCTGCCCAGAGCTGCAGCCTCAAGGTCGTCGGGGCATCTCGTGGTGGCAACCCCCTGACCAAGTGGTGGACACCAGTGGTGAGGGGGGCCATTAAGCTGAAGAAGGAGTCCTATCAAGCTTGGTTGGCTTGTGGGACTCCCGAAGCAGCTGAGGTGTACCGGCAGGCCAAGCGGAGTGTGGCTTGGGTGGTTGCTGAAGCAAAAACTCGGGTATGGGAGGAGTTCTGTGAGGCCATGGAACAAGATTTTCGGTCACCCTCGAAGAGATTCTGGCAAACTGCCCGGTGGCTCAGGAGGGGAAAGCAGCTCCATGTCCACACTGTGTATGGTGCAGATGGGGCACTGCTGACTTTGACTGGGGATATCGTCGGGCAGTGGAAGGAATACTTCGAGGATCTCCTCAATCCCACTGACTTGCCTCCCACAGAGGAAGCAGGGCTTGTAGACAAGGGGAATGACTTGCGTATCAGAGGGGCTGAGGTCGCCAAGATGGTTAAAAATGTCTTTGTGGCCGGGCCCCGGGGGTGGACAAGATTTTCCCTGAGTACCTCAAGGCCCTGAATGTTGTAGGGCTGTCATGGTTGACACGCCTCTGCAACATTTTGTGGAGGTTGGGGGCAGTGCCTTTAACATGGCAAACTGGGGTGGTGGTTCCTCTCTTCAAAAAAGGGGACCGGAGGTTGTGCGCCAATTTTAGAGGGATCACACTCCTCAGCCTCCCTGGTAAGGTCTATGCTAGGGTACTGGAGAGGATAGTCCGGCCATTGTTCGAACCTTGGATTCTGGAGGAGCAATGTTGTTTT
This sequence comes from Pholidichthys leucotaenia, assembly GCA_020510985.1. Lineage (NCBI taxonomy): Eukaryota > Metazoa > Chordata > Actinopteri > Cichliformes > Pholidichthyidae > Pholidichthys > Pholidichthys leucotaenia. Next base: position 319,811,669 of record CM035837.1, on the reverse strand, counting down.
CATCCTGGTTGTAGCACATCGGACCAGCTCTTTACCCTCTTGAGAATCCTTGAGGGTTCATGGGAGTTTTCCCAACCAGTTTACATGTGTTTTGTGGACATGGAGAAGGCATTCATCCACGTTCCTCGTGGTTTTTTGTGGGGGGTGCTTCAGGAGTATGGGGTATCAGGCTTGTTGTTATGAGCTATTCGGGTCTCTGTACGGCCGTTGTGAGAGTTTGGTTCGTATTGCCAACACTCGGTCGGACTCATTCCCAGTGAGAGTTGGACTCTGCCAGGGCTGCCCTTTGTCACTGATCCTGTTAATAATTTTTATGGACGGGATTTCTAGGTGCAGCCAGGGAACGGAGCGTGTCATGCTTGGTGACCATAGGATCTCATCTCTGTTGTTTGCAGATGATGTTGTCCTGCTGGCTTCATCCAGCAATGACCTACAGGTCTTACTGGGATGGTTTGCTGCTGATTGTGAAGCAGCTGGGATGAGAATCAGCACCTCCAAGTCCGAGTCCATGGTCCTCAGCTGGAAAAAGGTGGATTGTCCTCTCTGGGTTGGGGACAAGCTCCTGCCCCAAGCGGAGGAGTTTAAGTATCTTGGGGTCTTATTCACGAGTGAGGGGAGAATGGAGCGAGAGATTGACAGATGGATCGGAGCAGCATCTGCAGTGATGCGGACATTGTACCGATCTGTTGTGGTGAAGAGGGAGCTGAGTTCTAAGGCAAAGCTGTCGATTTACCAGTCAATCTACGTTCTTACCCTCACCTATGGTCATGAGCTTTGGGTAATGACCGAAAGAATGAGATTGCGGATACAAGCGGCTAAAATGAGCTTTCTTCGTAGGTTTGCTAGACTCACCTTCAGAGATAGCGTGAAGAGCTCAGTCATCCGGGAGAGGCTCAGAGTAGAACCGCTGCTCCTCCACATTGAAAGGAGCTAGTTGAGGTGGTATGGGCATCTGATCGGGATGCTGCCTCCTGGACAGCTCCCACTTGAGGTGTTTTGGGCACGCCCCTCTGGGAGGAGACCCCAGAGCAGACCCAGGACTCGCTGGAGAGACTATGTCTCCCACCTGGTATGGGAACTCCGTGGTGTCCTCTCTGAAGAGCTGGAGCAGGTGGCTGGGGAGAGGGAAGTCTGGGCTTCTCTGCTTGAATTGCTGCCTCCGAGACCCGGACCTCCGGAAAAGTAGTAGAAAATGGATGGATAGATGGATGGATGGATGGGGGGTGCAATCACTTTTTCACACAGGGCCATGTAGGTTTGGATTTTTTTTTTTACCCTTAATAATAAACACCTTCATTTAAAAACTGCATTTTGTGTTTACTTGTGTTATCTTTGTCGAATATTTAAATTTGTTTGATGATCTGAAACATTTAAGTGTGGCAAATATACAATAAATGAGAAATCAGGAAGGGGGCAAGCACTTTGTCACACCACTGTAGTTTCTAAATGTTTGTCTAACTCACAGATGATGAACACATTTGTGCTGCTTATTGTGTCTCAATCTGTCTTTATTTTTTAGTGTCTGTCATCAACTTCCTGCATTTGTCTTTCAATTACACCACAGCTGTATGTCTTTTCCTAGAAAACAAGTATAACTTTTAGTCAGGACTGACAGCTCTGGTACTTTTGTGGATTTTCTTGTCCCGGGTGTGCTCAATCACAGTAACATCTATCAAAGCCAGTCTGTGAGGTGATGATGCAATGAAGACAACCAAAAGTTTGTTTCAACATGTATTCTTGGTAAAACGATACTGTATGTTTTTATGATTTTTTTTAACCTACAGTATAAAACACATGCCATTAAAGCAGTGCCCATTAAACAAGAATGACCTCACTACTTGAAAATAAAAACCTGTTTGAAGATGAGAAGCTGAAGAAGAGTCAGTCTGACAGCATAAGTTTTTGGATGGTCTTTAGCCTTGAGACATATGTGGAAAAACCCTCCACAAATAGAGACTTCGTGGAAAATCTTTTTTTCCAAGCTAAAGCCAAGATGTCAAGTTAAGTTCTATATGATGTACAGAAGTCAGTTTCATCCATCTGCAAGATCTACACAAAATCTTCCAGAATTAAATAAAAATTATCCTTTTACTGTAGAGCTGTCATTAGTTTGAATAAACTGAAATGTGGAATTAAGTTGTCAAAAACCTGAGGAAAAGAAAAAAAAGATCAGGGACAGGTTTCAGGCTTTGATCAGATGTGGCTCTAAGTAAAAAAAAAAACTGATATGATTAAGGTGAAGAGTGCTGTGGGGTATTAAAGGCTTGATTTTAATTTCTTTTGTTTGTTACACATCCAAGAACTGTGGGTAACCATCTGAGCTTGGCACAAGCATCTGTTGAAAGGTACAATCAGGTCATACATCGTGTTGGATTCAGAGGTCAGTTGGCTGAAGCTGGGTGACATCTGCAGAAACCTTGTGCTGATCATTGATAATCTAATTAGCATTATTACTACAAATAACTGTTCCACTGGTTGCAAATTTTGTCCCTTCCTCTTAACCTTGCCAAGATATCCAGAATTCAAAAGCAACAAACAAAAAGATAAAAGCTGACACACATCAGAGAGCCGTTTGTATGCATTTGTGTTTCAGTGCAGTGAAAAGATTGACAGTTTCACTGCTTATTCGTGTCTGTTCTCCATCTGTGTTTTGGATGAGCCCAGACCGCAACATTTAAATTCTCTGTCATAGAGACGTTCAAGAAATCCACTGCCAGTAACCACATTGGAAGCCTTTTAGTGCCACAATATAAATTTACATGATGATTTGGGGAAACTAATGGATGTTCTGGAAGATGCTGGACACCAAAAGAGGCAACCTGTGAATGTCGGTTTGATCTGCTCCTTCTTGATGAGCTGCATTTGTTGCGCAGTAACAGTGTTTTTCATTCTTTATGCACTTTTGAGCATCACAAAAGCACAAATGGCAATAGTTTATGCTGCAGTTTGCTGGTTTCTGTGTCTGTACACTGGTGCCCTCAGGAATCCCTTCCATCAAAGTGACCAATAGCCACTCACACAACTTCCGCTTATTACACAACACAATGTTTTGTCTCTCTTTTTCTTGGTGTGTTTGGGTGTGGTTTGCCCCACTTTTGGTGTACAACTTATTTTATTGTAGCCTGGCTAGAATTTTATGTTGTGGAGCTCCTGAAAGATAAATAAACCCAATACATGTCTCTGTCTGGTCCCAGCAAACACAGCTGGTCCTGCATCCCCATGTCACCCCTCCCCTTCTGAACTGCTTCACCCAGAATTCCCTTTGGCCAAACAAACCATGCAGGTCAACACAACAGCTGGCCAGATTTTGCTGAACTGTGCTAAAAAAGCAGAAGTTTTAGACTTCTGCCCAGATTATTCAGGGCTAAGTGCTGGCTTCTAAAACACTCTGGGGATGATACACTTTAGTCCTTGGTAGGAGAGTCAAATTATGAATTTAGCAGTCTATAAACTAGGGCTGGACGACATGACAAAAATTCCATTCATGATAAAAAAAATTCATATTGATCAATATCGATATATACAGTGGTGTGAAAAAGTGTTTGCCCCCTTCCTCATTTCACATTTTTTTGTGTGTTTGTCACGCTTAAATGTTTCAGATCAAACTAATTTAAATAGACAGAGATAATACAAGTAAACACAAAATGCAGTTTTTAAATGAAGGTGTTTATTATTAAGGGAAAAAAAAATCCATACTTACATGGCCCTGTGTGAAAAAGTGATTGCCCCCTAAACCTAATAACTGGTTGGGCCAAACTTAGCAGCAACAACTGCAATCAAGCGTTTGTGATAACTGGCAAGGAGTCTTTTACAGTACTGTGGAGGAATTTTGGCCCGCCCATCTTTGCAGAATTGATGTAATTCAGTCACATTGTTTTTTTGGGGTTTTTTTTTTTTGGTTTGTTTTGTTTTTTACCATGAACCACCTTTTTAAGCTCATGCCACAGCATCTCAATCAGATTCAGGTCAGGACTTTGACTAGGCCACTCCAAAGTCTTCATTTTGTTTTTCTTTAGCCACTCAGAGGTGGACTTGCTGGTGTGTTTTGGATCATTGTCCTGCTGCAGAACCAAAGTGCACTTCAGCTTGGGGTCACGAACAGATGGCCGGACATTCTCCTTCAGGATTTTTTGGTAGACAGCAGAATTCATAGTTCCACTTACCACGGCAAGTCTTCCAGGTCCTGAAGCAGGAAAACAGCCCCAGACCATCACACTATCACCACCAAATCTGAAATTTCTCCACTGTGGGACTAATAAAGGCTTATCTTATCTTATCTTATCTTATATTTTACTGTTGGTATGATGTTCCTTTTCTGAAATGCTGTGTTACTTTTATGCTGGATGTAATGGGACACACACCTTCCAAAAAGTTCAACTTTTGCCTTGTCAGTCCACAGAGTATTTTCCCCAAAGTCTTGGGGATCATCAATATGTTTTCTGGCAAAACTGAGACTGTAGAGGGAAAGGGAAGGATGTGAGGCAAGGCACGAGCATAGGACGACAGAATCTTTATTATCCCTCTAACAACATGTATAGCCATGGACCCCAGGGCAGCCGCGCTGGAGGCTAAGAAGGCTTCTCCAGTCTCTCTGCACTCTGCTTTTATACCTTTATTACTCATGCATTGAAACTGGAGTTGCTGACATTATGCATATTGTTTGGACAAAGAGAATGTGTGGTGCCATTATCAAAACACTTGTTACATAAATTACAATACATCCACCCCCTGCACTTTATGCGGCAGCTTGGTGCAGTGGGGGGCGAAAGGCACATCTTTGTCCGGTTGGCTCCATGTAAATTTTCCCCTCCCTGGGAGATGTGTTGAACTACTGTCCCATTTGACACCTCCCGGTGGCACTTCCTCCATCAGTCTATTATTCAGTCTCTCCTCCTGCTTCTGGTTGTGAGAGAGTGCCAGACTTGTGTATTGTGTCCACTACAAGATGAGCCTTTATGTTCTTTTTGCACAGCAGCGGTTTTTGTCTTGGAACTCTGCCATGCAGGCCATTTTTACCCAGTCTCTTTCTTATGGTGGAGTCATCAACATTGACCTTAACTGAGACAAGTGAGGCCTGCAGTTCTTTGGATGTTGTTGTGGGGTCTTTTGTGACCTCTTGGATGAGTCGTTGCTGCGCTCTTGGGGTAATTCTGATCAGCCAGACACTCCTGGGAAGGTTTATTACTGTTCCATGTTTTCACCATTTGTGGAAAATGGCTCTCACTGTGGTTCCCTGGTGTCCCAAAGCTTTCGCTGGCCTCCGTCGGTCTATGATGACCATGGAAGAGAATCCTAAACGTCTACTCTGCTGGAACAGCACCGCCTGTGGCTGAACAGGCCGATGCGCACCGGTGTTCTACCTTCCAACGTTGGGCGTTGGTAGGATTCAAGCCTGGGCAGGAAGATATGGAGGACAAGATGTTACTCATGCAGCATGTCCCCCCTCTCCACGTCACTGATGAATCCAAAGGAACAGCAGGGCTGCTATAGTTTGGCACCAGCGCCGTCGCAGGAGCTGCCAGAACGATGTTGAGCACAAAGCTTTAGAAATGGCTTTATAACCTCGAGATCTCAATGACTTTGTTTCTCATTTGTTCCTCAATTTCTTTGGATTGCAGCATGATGTCTAGCTTTGCAGGATCTTTTGGTCTACTTCACTTTGTCAGGCAGGTCCTATATAAGTGATTTCTTGATTGAGAACAGGTGTGGCAGTAATCAGACCTGGATGTGGCTAGAGAAACTGAATTCAGTTTTCCAAAGATGTGATAAACCACAGTTAATTTATGTTTTAACGGGGGCGGGGGGATCACTTTTTCACACAGGACCATGTAGGTTTGGATTTTTTTTTACCCTTAATAATAAACACCTTCATTTAAAAACTGCATTTTGTGTTTACTTGTGTTATCTTTGTCTAATATTTACATTTGTTTGATGATCTGAAACATTTAAGTGTGACAAACATAGAAAAAAATAAGAAATCAGGAAGGGGGCAAACACTTTTTCACACCACTGTATTGCGATATGAATCAAAGCACTATTTCTGTCAAGCTTAAAGGTTCCTTTTTACTCCTAAGTGAGATGTGAAGCTATAATAAGATTAATTTTAAATATTTATTTTCTGTCAGAAGTTGAACCTGACAAATGTCGTGTAGAACATTATACAACTGTATTTCAAATAAATATAAAACATAAAATATAAATATTTTATCATCTTCTGCTCATCAGTTTACCGATAGTTGAGTGAAGTACTGTATATACCCAAAGCACTGCAGCCGTGTTCACTTGTTTAGTGATGTGGCCTTCACTATATTTGTCCCACTGTCGGTCTTGATGCAGACTTGTCTTCACTCAGTCTCCAGGATGCGAGTGCTTTGGTCAGTTGGTCTTCAGGAAAGTTTGAAGACATTTGGTTTTCAAATTCCAATCTTGATCAATGAAGTGGGCAGTGAGGCTCATATATGGTTCAAATGTGCGACTTGACCACAAATCTGACGTAGTAGCAAAGTATGGCACATTTTGCAGCTCCTTTTCAATAGTTTCTCTACATTCCATGTACAGCCGGGGAAGTGCCTTCTGGGAGAAATATTTATGGCCAGGGAGTTGGTATCAAGGGTCAATTACTTTAATCAGCTGTTTAAATCTGACATTTTCGATTGCTTAAATAACCAAAATACCTCCAAACTACTGAATTCCTGGGACGCTTCTTTTCAACATTCTCCTCATCTATATAATGGTCTGCTCTGGCTGCTTACTCTCCTCAGCTGCACACACACCTGCTCCTCATCAGAACCAGGGCTATTTAAACCACGCTGCCCTGGGATCAGTGCGGAGTCATCTATCAACTCTCCATGAGACCTTCTCTTGCCCTTGTCGTTGTTCCTGAGTTTCCTAGCCTCAGTCTACCTACTTCCTTGTTTCCAGCCTCAGTCCACCCCCGTCCTAGCCTCCAGCCTCCTGCCAGCCAGCGTCTGGAGGAATACCTCCTCAGCTCAAGTAAGCCCTTGTACATTCTCCCTAAATCCTCTCTCAGTCCCCTGTGCACAGGCAGAGTTCCGTGGTGGTGGACCTCCCCACTTCCTGGCGGCGGACCATGCTACACTGCTGCACCTCGTACGCATCTACCTCCTTCAGCAGCAGCTGGATCTGCTGACACTGTCCTCCTGGCCGTAGCCGCCGAGCTGAACCTGAGCCACTCAACATCCCCACAAACAGGTTGCCAGGTTGTACGGTGTTCTGCTCTCCCCCAGCTGCTACAAGACCACACACCCACACACTCACACACATTCATTGTTGTTTAATAAATATAATTGTTTCTATTCCTGAGTCCGAGTCTGCTCACTGGGTCAATTAACCATGTAAGTCTATTGAGCACTGAGCGGCATCCATTTCGGTGTCTTCTTTGGTAATGCTATCACTGGACTTTTCATTAAAGTTTTCTGTTGTCTCCTACACGGCTGCGCTAGCCCAAACATTAGCAGGTGTGCTAAGCCCTGGCTGCATGTTGGTCCTACGTGCCTACGCACACTGTTGTGTGTGTCAATCAAACATAACTTCCAGCCACATGATTGGTTTGGCACGGTGTATTCTCATTTTCTTTGGCTTTTTGTGTTGTCTGTCAAAACACGGAATGAATAAGTTCAATCAACGTTCTATCAAAAATGTTTTATGTCTCTATCGAGGAAAAGTTATTTCACAATAATTATTGTTATTGTTTTATTGCCCAGCCCTACTATAAACCCAAGCATTTGAACTTTTATCGATGTGACCTGTTGTGTATTGTTGCTATCTGTTTATAGTGGCGTTTGATTATTATCCAGCCATCCATCTGAAAACTAACACTATCTACACTACAAGTAAAAGTATAAATTCTCCTTTTTAAAGCAGGCATGAAAACACTTGCTGTGTTCCAGAACATGTTAGAAGCCAAAATTTTCTGACATCCCATCTGGAAAGTTCAACTGCAACTCCCCCTGAAGTTGGGTTTCCTGTTCAGCCCTTTCCATACCCAAGATCAAAATCCAAGATGACTGCACCCATGCAGCACATCAAAAGAAGTCATTTTTTATTTAGATCTGCTTTTTTGAAGGGTTTTTGCAGGCCTTTATTGGATGGACACAATTCACAAAGAGACAGGAAATTGGATGAAGAGCAGTCAAGACACCTGCTATGACTGGGAATTGATTGATTGGAACATCAAGACAAAAAATTAAAAACAAGGAATCAAAACCAAAAAAATAAACATAACAAAAAATGTTCTTGTTCAAAAGGAGTGGGAAGAAGCCAACGCTTATATAGTCCCACCCCTTCTCCATACCCAATAAATTATAATATCATTCTAATCATTATCCATCCCATAATTGCATTCATTATACAATACCATAATACAGACGTGGACAAAATTGTTGGTGCCCCTCTGTTAATGAAAGAAAAACCCACAATGGTCACAGAAATAACTTGAATCTGACAAAAGTGGTAATAAATAAAAATTCTATGAAAATTCACCAATGAAAATCAGACAATGCTTTTGAATTGTGGTTCAACAGAATTATTTTAAAAAACAAACTCATGAAGCAGGCCTGGACAAAAATGATGGTACCCTTAACTTAATATTTTGTTGCACAACCTTTTGAGGCAATCACTGTAATCAAACGATTTCTGTAACTGTCAATGAGACTTCTGCACCTCTCAGCAGGTATTTTGGCCCACTCCTCATGAGCAAACTGTTCCAATTGTCTCAGGTTTGAAGGGTGCCTTCTCCAGACTGCATGTTTCAGCTCCTTCCCACAGATGTTCAATAGGATTTAGATCAGGGCCACTTTAGAATAGTCCAATGTTTTGCTCTTAGCCATTCTTGGGTGTCTTTAGCTGTGTGTTTTGGGTCATTATCCTGTTGCAAGACCCATGACCTGCGACTGAGACCAAGCTGTCTGACACTGGGCAGCACATTTCTCTCTAGAATACCTTGATAGTCTTGAGATTTCATTGTACCCTACACAGATTCAAGACACCCTGTGCCAGATGCAGCAAAGCAACCCCAGAACATAACAGAACCTTCTCCATGTTTCACAGTAGGGACAGTGTTCTTTTCTTGGTATGCTTCATTTTTGCGTCTATGAACATAGAGCTGATGTGCCTTGCCAAAAAGTTCCAGTTTTGTCTCGTCTGTCCATAGGACATTCTCCCAGAAGCTTTGTGGCTTGTCAACATGCAGTTTGGCAGATTCCAGTCTGGCTTTTTTGTGATTTGTTTTCAACAGTGGTGTCCTCCTTGGTCGTTTCCCATGAAGTCCACTTTGGCTCAAACAATGACGGATGGTGCGATCTGACACTTATGTACCTTGACGTTGGTGTTCACCATGAATGTGTTTAGAGGTTGTTCTGGGCTCTTTTGTTACCATTGGTATTATCTGTCTCCTCCTGCGGTCATGTCCAGGGAGGTTGGCAACAGTCCCGTGGATCTTAAATTTCTGAATAATATGTGCAACTGTAGTCACAGGAACATCAAGCTGCTTGAAGATGGTCTTATAGCCTTTACCTTTAACATGCTTGTCTATAATTTTCTTTCTAATCTCCTGAGACAACTCTCTCCTTTGCTTCCTCTGGTCCATGTTTAGTGTGGTACACACCATGTCAACAAACAGCACAGTGACTACTTGTCACCCTTTAAATAGGCCGACTGACTGATTACAAGTTTGTAGACACCTGTGACGTTAATTAGAGGACACATCTTGGTTGAGCATGTCCCTATGGCCACATTATTTTCAATCTTTTCTAGGGGTACCGTCATTTTTGTTCAGGCCTGTTTCATGAGTTTGTTTTTTAAAATAATTCTGTTTAACCACAATTCAAAAGCATTGTCTGATTTTCATTGGTTAATTTTCATAGAATTTTTATTTATTACCACTTTTGTCAGATTCAAGTTATTTCTGTGACCATTGTGGGTTTTTCTTTCATTAACAGAGGGGTACCAACAATTTTGTCCACAGCTGTATATAACACTGGTCAACACCAAATTTATTGTCTAAGTTTTTTTAGCTGATTTAGGATAATTTTGATGTGCTGAATCCAAAAATCACATTGGTTTTGCTCAATCAGGTCAACTTTTTGAATTATGACCACATGTTGTTTTATACATTTTTGTTTACATGTATGGGTATTTTCGTTTTATATGGTGCAAAATTCTTTTTTATGTCTTGAAATTCTCTGAATGTTGAACAATGATGACGTAACATTCAATTTACATGCACTCACCTTTATATAAAGGTAAGTACATGCACAGTACTAAGTAAGTACTAAGTAAGTACAGGTTTTTACTTAGCACCTGATTGAGAGAAACGGATGTCATTTTCGGATTCAGTGGTGCAAAATTGTCTTAAATCAGTTGAAAAAACACAGACAACTTACAAAAAATTGTTTTTGTAACCCTGTGTAATGCATCTTATAACTAAATTATGCAATAGAAATAATACAACAATGATAGTTTATAATGACAATAATACCAACATCTAACAATAATTACAATAATAATAAGTAAATACTTCTGGTGATCAAGCGCTGAGCTAATCCGCGCTCGAGTCACGCAGTATTCTCTCTTTTTTCTTTATATTTTCCTGCCCTGTTATTATTGGTTTTCCTGGGGATTTTGCTGTGACAGCGCCGTGGCCGGACTTCCGGCTGTCAAGCCGAGCCGGCACTGTCACAGCTGATTATGATTTTGGTGATTACGTTTTCTCCTCCTGTTTGGTTCATTGCCTTTGCTATTAGTATTTAAGGGAGCAGCTGAGGCTCACTCCTCGCTGTGACCTACGTCAACCTTAGGCTGGAGTCCCTACGTCCGGCTCCAGTCCTGTTTCAGTGTGAGGTTTCGTCCCCGCTACTTCATGTGTAAGTGTTCATTCTATAGCGTCAGGTTTCGCCCTCGCTACTCTCTCGTATTGGTGTTTGTTCTCTTTATTGGTGTTCCAAGTTTAGTGTATGTGTTTTGCCCCACATGGCTCATTATTTTGTGTTTTTATAAATAAACAAGCAAAGTCTCTGTCGGCATTTGGCGCCTCATTTATGCCCTGAAAAGGGCAAACATAACACACATGGCTTACAATACCTAGGCACAATAAGTAACCATATAATAATAACCCTAATAATAAGTAGCCATATAGTAGTTACAATAACAACAACAATAATAATAATACCACCTGGCCTATATAATACTTTAAATAATTCCAACCTAGACAACAATTATAATACTATAATACCATTGTTATATTCTAGTAATAATGATATCAATGATAATAGTACTCAGTATACAGTATATATTCAACAATAACTCAGCATATATATATTCAACAATAACAACCTTTCTTCATTAAGGACACATTGTAATATGACTGTCCTTTATTTTTATATTGTTCAAAAATCATTTCTTTATATGTTATCATAATTATCACCACAATTATCAGTAAAATACTCTGGATCTATCGTTTTCTTAGTTCCACTTTTCCTTAATTTATTTAATATGTCCCAGACTCCTTTTATATCAATCTTATTTTCATTTAACATTTTCCTATAGTATTTTTTACTAGTTCGTATTATTTCAGTTAATTTATTTTTATATGTTTTATATCTTTTTTCAGATTCTTTAGTTCTTTTTTTTCCCACAATATCTTTATTGAACCTTTTTTTTTTAACAAACATGATACAAACAATCAAACACTAACACTAAAGTACTACAAAAAAAAAAAAAAAAAAAAAAAAAGATGCACTAAAAACACCAACAACCACCAGCAAAATCAAATCTTCAACAATGCTCCTCTGTTTAGTCTAGACAATCCAATACATAAGTATACATATTATGTTCACCAGTTTGGAATTTACAAGGTCCACACACATCATTCACCTTCTTCTTCAAGAGTTATGTTTAAATTTTTTACATAATCAATAAAAGGTCTCCATATATTCTCAAACACAATTTCCTTTGATTTCAGTATATATGTTATTCTTTCTAATGGAAGGTTTGTTAACATCTGTCTTAACCACTGAGTCACATCTGGTCTATGAGTCTTTTTCCATAATAGTGCAATACATTTTTTGGCATTAAGCAAACTGAGGTCTATGAATGTTCTTTCACTTTTATTAAAATTATGCTTTTCTGGGTACAGACCCAACAAAAACAATTGAGGATTCAATATGATTTGTTTTGAGATTATTTTTTCAATTGTTACCCTCACCTCTTCCCAAAACATTCTTATTAATCTACATTCCCATACACAATGAAATAGAGTTCCTTTACTTTCCATGCATTTTGTGCATGTATCTGGTATATTTTTGTTATATTTATTTAACTCCTCCGGTGTAACATACATCCGCATTAACCATTTGAAATGTATCAATTTAAGGCGTACATTTATTGATTTGGTTTGGGCTTCTGTACAAGCCAATTCCCATTGTTCCTCTGAAATTTCAGTTTGCAGATCTTCTTTCCAGTAGTTTAATCTTTTCAGTGAATTTTCACTTGAAGATAGTGTCAATGAGTTATAAAACTCTGAAATAATACCCTTTCTTTTACTAACTTTCATCATCATTTTTTCCAAGGATGAATAAATAGGTCGAGTGAGAGCTTTATTTTGATTTGATCGAATAAAGTTTCTAAGTTGAAGATATTTTTTTTTTCCACAATATCTTTATTGAACCTTTTTTTTTTTTTAACAAACATGATACAAACAATCAAACACTAACACTAAAGTACTACAAAAAAAAAAAAATGCACTAAAAACACCAACAACCACCAACAAAATCAAGTCTTCAACAATGCTCCTCTGTTTAGTCTAGACAATCCAATACATAAGTATACATATTATGTTCACCAGTTTGGAATTTACAAGGTCCACACACATCATTCACCTTCTTCTTCAAGAGTTATGTTTAAATTTTTTACATAATCAATAAAAGGTCTCCATATATTCTCAAACACAATTTCCTTTGATTTTAGTATATATGTTATTCTTTCTAATGGAAGGTTTGTTAACATCTGTCTTAACCACTGAGTCACATCTGGTCTATGAGTCTTTTTCCATAATAGTGCAATACATTTTTTGGCATTAAGCAAACTGAGGTCTATGAATGTTCTTTCACTTTTATTAAAATTATGCTTTTCTGGGTACAGACCCAACAAAAACAGTTTAGGATTCAATATGATTTGTTTTGAGATTATTTTTTCAATTGTTACCCTCACCTCTTCCCAAAACATTCTTATTAATCTACATTCCCATAAACAATGAAATAGGGTTCCTTTACTTTCCATGCATTTTGTGCATGTATCTGGTATATTTTTGTTATATCTATTTAACTCCTCCGGTGTAACATACATCCGCATTAACCATTTGAAATGTATCAATTTAAGGCGTGCATTTATTGATTTGGTTTGAGCTTCTGTACAAGCCAATTCCCATTGTTCCTCTGAAATTTCAATTTGCAGATCTTCTTTCCAGTAGTTTAATCTTTTCAGTGAATTTTCACTTGAAGATAGTGTCAATGAGTTATAAAACTCTGAAATAATACCCTTTCTTTTACTATCTTTCATCATCATTTTTTCCAAGGATGAATAAATAGGTCGAGTGAGAGCTTTATTTTGATTTGATCGAATAAAGTTTCTAAGTTGAAGATATTTAAAAAAATGTGTTCTATTGAGATTAAATTTGATCCTCAGCTCTTCAAAAGACATTATGTTGTCTGCACATGGCAAATATAAATCCTGAATCTTTTGTATCCCTTTTAAATTCCATACTTTAAATACAGCGTCCGCTCTCCCTGGTTTAAAATATTGATTACCCCATATTGGACTAAATTGTGACAATAACTGTGGTTCTTTTAAATAGTTTTTAGCTTCACACCATATTTTGATCATATGCTTTACAAATGGATTTTTAACTTGTTTTTGTAATTTTTTTTGCCGAATCTGAGTATATGAATATGGGAAGAGGTAAAGGTAAATTGTATGATTCCATTTCAGTCCAGTGAGGGAGATCATTTGATGAAAAATAATATGTCATAGACCTCAGTTGTGCCGACCAATAATACAACATAAAATTTGGACATTTCAGACCTCCACGATCAAATGGTAAATATAATAAAGACAGACGTAATCTAGCCCTCCTGTTGTTCCATATAAATTCCACTAACTTTTTTTTTATTCTTGAGAATAAATCTAAAGGTGGTGATAAGGGAATGTATTGAAATAAATAAAGTATTTTAGGTAAAATATTACTTTTAAGTATATTGATTCTCCCGATCATCGACATTGGTAGTGACATCCATCTCTGAGTTAACTCATTGATATCTGTCATTAAGGCTTCATAGTTGACACTGGTGACTGATTCTAGCTTAGGCACAATTTGGATTCCTAAATATTTAAACTGATTTACAACATTGAATTGATTTACCTCAGGGGCTGGGTAATTTCTCTGGGTCTCATTTAGTATTAATATTGAAGATTTAGTTTTATTTATTTTATATCCTGATATTTCCTCAAAATTCTTTATTAAATTCAACAAGGTTGGAATTGATTTTTTTAGATTTGACATAAACAAAATTATGTCATCGGCGTACAGGGAGATTTTATGTTCTGTTGGTCCAACTTTAATTCCATATATTTGTGAATGTAAACGTATCGCTATCGCTAAAGGTTCAATTGCCATAGTAAACAGTAAAGGTGAAAGTGGACAGCCTTGTCGACATCCTCTATTGATTTTTATTGGTTTTGAAATATTGTTATTTGTTAGGATTTCTGCTGTAGCATTATTGTATATTATTTGAACCCATTTTATGAAATTATTTCCAAGTCCAAACCTTTGTAGGACTTCAAAAAGAAAGGGCCATTCAACTCTATCAAAGGCCTTTTCGGCGTCCAATGATAGGAGAGCTGTATCCGGTGCTTCTTTATTAAAATAAATAATATTAAATAGTCTTCTTACATTATGGAAGCCTTGTCTTCCCTTTATAAAGCCATTCTGATCTCGATTAATAATATTTGGTAAAATTTCTTGTATTTGTCTTGCTAAAATTTTACAGATTATCTTAAGGTCGGCGTTTAATAGGCTTATTGGTCTCATATTTTCACATTTATTAGAGGGCTTACCTGGTTTTGGCAGCTGTATAATTAAGGCATTATTTATGTATGATGGTAAATTATTATTTTGAAATGCTTCTAAAACCATTTCCAAAAAAGGTTTTATTAATTTATTCTTAAATTTTTTATAAAGGTCAACTGGAAGACCATCTGGTCCTGCACTTTTTCCTGATTTCATATTATCAATGGCTAGCCCAACGTCTTCTTGACTAATTTTAGACTCCAATATCTCCCTGTTTTCATTTGGAATACACGGTATAGATAGTTCGTTCAAAAACCCATTTAGTTTTGTTAAATCAAATTCATTTTTAGTATCATATAATTTTTCATAGTAATCTCTAAAGGCTCTGTTAATTTCTAAAGGATCTATAACTACCTGTCCATTACGTATAATACTAGTAATTGGTGTTTTAATTTCTAATTGTTTAATCTGCCATGCCAATAATTTTCCTGATTTTTCACCTTGTTCATAAAAAGATTGTTTCAATCTTAGAAGACTCGAGGCAGCTCTATTCGCTGATTTTTTGTCGTATTCAGCTCTCAAAATCAGTAATTCATTCTCCAACCTTGGATCACTTCCTGCATACACTTTTTCCTGAAGACTTTTCATTTTATGTTCCAATTTAGCTCTCTCCTCTCAAGTCTTCTTAGATTTTGATCCTGTATAACTAATAACATGTCCCCTAATAAAAGCTTTGAAAGCCTCCCACTTTACACATGCTGATGTTTGTGTAGTACTGATGTCAAAGTTCTCGTCTATCTGTTTTTCTATATACTTGACAAATTCCTCATCCTGAAGCCATTTATGCTGAAATTGCCATCTACCTGATTCCTTTGTCAATTTTTTATCTACATATATTAGACAACAGGGTGCATGATCAGAGATCACGATGTTATCATAAAAGCAGTTTTGAATCTTGGATCTTAATTCTGTGGAAATCAAAAAATAATCAATACGTGAGAATGTCTTGTAGGTACTGGAGTAACAAGAATAGGCTTTAACTTGTGGTTTCATTTCTCTCCATATATCTAACAATCTCAATTCTTTCATAAAATGATTAATAGTCATCCTACATCCATTGTGCGTACAATCCAGTCCTGTTGATCTATCTATACCTGGATTCAATGTACAATTAAAATCCCCTGCTATTATATGTTGCCCTGTAAGTGATGATAAAATAAGAAATAAATTAGCAAAGAACTTTTGATCATCTGTATTGGGACCATATAAGTTCACAAGATTTATATTTTCTAATAGCAAAGAACCTTGAATGATTACATATCTTCCAAGTTTGTCTCCAATTACATTTTTCACTTGAAAAGGGACTGATTTATGTATGAGAGTCATAACTCCCCTGGCCCGGGATGAGAATGATGAGGTGAATACACTTCCTTGCCATCTACTCCTAATTCTTTTTATATCCTCCTCTATTAAATGAGTTTCTTGCAAAAACACAATTTTTGAACCCATGTCTTTTATTTTATTCATAACTTGTTTAAGTTTTTTTAAATTTTGTAGACCTCTGCAATTCCATGAAGTTAAATTAAGATTAACACTTTGGTTTATGATCAATAGAGAGTTTGGGATTACCTTGCAGTGTAAACATGCTCATACAGAGAAGCAAAAACATGAGTGGTTGAACATTCATCCTACAAACTACACACAAACAAATTCCCCCTTCCCACACTTGTGGCGAACCCCCCAAAATCAAAAGAAAAATTCCGTCTCCCGATATAGCCATCGACCGTTCCACATCCACGGGGAACAGCCTAAGCCACTCCTTCTTCATCCTCCCAATCACCCTAACTCTACTGCTTTTAATGACGTAACATTAACTCTCCTCTGTAGTTTTCCAACTTAACTCCAAAATTTTTAACAACTTTGTACATCATAGTTTTTTTTGTTTGTTTTGTTTTTGTTTTTTTTTAATAAGATAAGATAAGATAAGATAAGCCTTTATTAGTCCCACAACGGGGAAATTCCAGGATTGCAACAGCACAGGGATAGCAACACTCAGAGCAACAATCAGAAGGCAAGAAAAAAAACAAGCAAGCAAGAGCAGCTAATAAACATATGTACGTATTACTATAAAATATATATATATACACACACACACAGACACACAGTGCAGAGCATTGTAGCTGGATGGAATAAATATATGAATATATGAACACACAGTGCAGAGCATTGTAGCTAGATGGAATAAATATGTAAATATATAAACACCCACAGTACGGAGCATTGCAGCTAGGTGGAATAAATATGCAAGTATATAAACACACACAGTGCGGAGCAATGTAGCTAGATGGAATAATATGTAGATATATAAATATATAAACACACCCAGTGCTGAGCATTGTAGCTAGATGGAATAAATATGCAAATATATAAACACACACAGTGCAGAGCATTGTTGCTAGATGGAATGAAACAGCATAACCGTCTACTTAGTTATCCTACATGGTATGATTATGTGCCCATACATATTCTCACCCTCCATAGCGACCGGTATGTTCCTAGTTGTATGCCGGAGGGGACCATTGTGTAAGTCTATTGCATCTTTTGCATTCAAAAAACTATTAGTTTGTTACGTCTTTTTGCTATCTCTGCGAGCAGCCCTGCTTAGGTTGTACAGTCTGACAGCCGTTGGTAGGAAGGACCTACGAAACCTCCCGGTTGTGCACCTGGGATGATGTAGTCTGCTGCTAAATGAGCTCCTCAGTGCATTCAGTATGTCCTGCATAGGGTGGAACTCGGACTCCAGCAGAGATGACAGTTTAGCCACCGTCCTTCTCTCTCCTATCTCCTCCATCGGATCAAGGCGCTGCCCCAGGACAGAGCTAGCTTTCTTAATCAGTTTGTTCAGTCTCTTCCTATCGGCTGCTGTAATGCCACTGCCCCAGCAGACCACTCCAAAAGTGATGGCTGATGCCACCACCGTGTCATAGAATGACTTCAGCAGCGCCCCTTGTACACCAAAAGACCTGAGTCTCCTCAGCAGGAACAGCCTGCGCTGTCCCTTCTTGTAGAGTGCATCAGTATTGTGTGACCAGTCTAGTTTATTGTTCAGATGAATACCCAGGTACTTATAGGATGTCACCATCTCGATGTCTGTTCCCTGTATATTTACTGGTACTGTGAGGGGCTGCCCATGCCTGCGGCAGTCCACCACCAGCTCCTTAGTTTTCCTCGCGTTGATCTGGAGGCAGTTCCGATGGCACCAGTCCACGAAGTCCTGGATAAGCCCTCTGTACTCAGCTTCATCTCCATTGGAGATGAGGCCAACGATCGCAGAGTCATCAGAGAACTTCTGTAGATGGCAGTGTGTTGTGTTGTGTGAGAAGTCCGCAGTATAAAGAGTGAACAGGAAGGGAGCCAGCACCGTTCCCTGGGGGGCCCCCGTGCTACTGATGATCGTGTCGGACACACAGTCCCGGGTTCTCACAAACTGAGGCCGGTTCGTGAGGTAGTCCAGGATCCATGATGACAGGTGCTGGTCCACCCCTGCGCGCAGCAGCGTGTCCTTCAGGATCATCGGTTGGATGGTGTTGAAAGCACTGGAGAAGTCAAAGAACATGATCCTCACCATATTCCCGGGCTTCTCCAGGTGGGACAGAGAACGGTGAAGGAGGAAGATCACCGCATCCTCCACCCCAATGCCATGCTGGTAGGCGAACTGGAGTGGATCCATCGCTGGTTCCACCAGGGGGCGGAGGTGAGCAAGGAGCAGTCTCTCCAGGGTCTTCATCAAGTGGGACGTCAAGGCCACCGGTCTGTAGCTGTTCAGGTCTTTGGGGTGGGAAGTTTTTGGTACAGGTACCACACAAGATGTTTTCCACAGCTGTGGTACCCTCCCCAGTTTCAGGCTCATGTTGAAGATATACGTCACAATCCCACACAGCTGGTCTGCACAGGACTTGAGGAGCTTTGCGCTGATGCCGTCCGGTCCCGGCGCCTTCCTCGCCTTGATCTTCCTCAGCTCTGTCCTCACCTGGGTCCTGGTCAGGGTCAGGATGGGGGGCTGTGTGTTGGGAGTGGGGGGGTGTTGGTGGAGTGGGGAGTGGGCAGCAGGACTTGATTTCTTTAGAGGCAGCAGTGGTTGTTGTGCAGTCAGGGGGGAGGGCGGTTGGTCAAATCTATTGAAAAACAGATTCAGGTTGTTCGCCCACTCCCTGCCCCCTGTGGCCTGGGGGGAGGTATTCTGGAGCCCCGAGATGGTTTTGAGGTTTCTCCAGACCCCGCTGATGTCGCTCTGTTGCAGCTTGTCCTCCATCTTCTTCCTGAAGCTGTCCTTGCCTTCTCTGATCTTTCTCCTCAGCTCCCTCTGTACGGACTTCAGCATCTCCCTGTTCCCTGACCTGAAGATCCTCTTCTTCTCTCTCAGAAGTGTTTTTATCTCAGGGTTGATCCAGGGTTTGTTGTTTGAGTGACGCCGTATGGTCTTGGTGGGAACGGATTTGTCCACACAGAAGCTGAGGTAGCCCGTGAAGGTGTGAATGAGGCCATCGATGTCCTCACCATGTGGATCGCAGAGCTGCTTCCAGGCGGTGGCTTCAAAACAGCCCTTTAGGGTGTCCATTGTCTCCTCAGACCATAACTCCACAGTGTGCATGGCCGGAGGTTGTCTGTGCACTAGGGGTTTGTACACCGGCCGGAGATGAACCAAGTTGTGATCCGATCTCCCGAGTGGGGGGAGTTGTGATGAGGTGTACGCCTCCTTAGTGTTTGCGTAGAATAAATCCAGTGTTTTATTGTCTCTAGTGTGGCATGTGACATACTGGGTGAACGTGGGTAGAATGGGAGACAGTGAAACATGGTTGAAATCGCCTGAGATGAGGAGAAGAGCATCTGGGTGTTCTGTCTGCAGCCTGCTGGTTACTGAATGGATGACGTCACGTGCTGTCCCAGCGTTTGCCGTCGGATTTGCATAAACAACAATGCAGATCACGTGTGAGTGTTCTCTCGGGAGATATGTAGGCCTCATGCTAACAGCTAGCAACTCAATGTCTTTGCTGCAGTGTCGTTGTTTAACAGTGATATGTCCCGGTCTGCACCAGTTGTTGTTAACATACATTATCACTCCACCGCCCCTAGCCTTGCCACTGTCTGGTGTTCGGTCAGCTCGTATCATGTGAAAACCCTCCAGCTCAATGTTAGCATCTGCTGCTAGTTCAGTTAGCCACGTCTCAGTAAACAAAAGGAGAGAGCACTCCCGGTATGTGCTATCATAACGGGAGATAGCCGCTAGCTCATCTAACTTTCCCAGTATCGACCGTACATTTCCCATGACAACAGATGGAAGGGAGGGTCTGTACCTTATATTTTTTGTCCTCCGCCTTACTCCAGCCCGGCAGCCGCGGCGTTTTCGCCTCAGTTCTCTCGGTATGTCGAGTTTTTCCAATGGGACCGGGTGGCGGTTGAATGCTAGCAGCTGTTCTCTGCTGTATCGTATCCTGCTATAGACAGTGGCTCCGTCCACCGGCTCAGGAGACATTTAGGACGATCTGTGTGTCCGTGATATAAGTGGGGTGAAAAAAAAAGACGGATCAAAAGAGAGAGGAAGGGAAAAAGACTCGGAATCGAGCCGCTGTTGCAAAAGGCAGCCGACTTGTGTGGCGCCGAGAGAAAAAAAAAAAAAAATATATATATATATATATATATATATATATATATTACATACACATATATATTATTACATACACATATATATTATTCTAATATATAATACAATCTATATTTTGTAAACTTGCTATTTACTTCAAGTCAGTCAGATGCCTGTGCAAATGCTTAATTATTCTACCTTATATTTTGTTCATGCTTAGCTCCCACCAGTCTCTTCTTCTTTGATCTTCTTGATGAACTCCTGCGCCTCCTCTGGGGTCTTGAAGATGTGGGTTCTGCCCTCATACGTGGTCAGCAGTCTCGCAGGATAGATTACACCATGACGAATCCCAAGGTTGCGCAGCTCCTTACGTATGGGATCAAACTGCTTCCTCAATTGTTGGATTCCTGTGGCCAAATCTGGGTAGAACCGCACCTGCTGATCCTGGTGTTTAATCTCTCCTTTAGCTCGTGCAGCGTTGAAGATCTTCATCCTGTCTCTGTTGCTAAGAAACTTCATAATTAAGGTCCTCGGCGGTCCCTTATCTCTCCGTGGGCCAATACGATGTGCTTTTTCCAGAACCACTGCTGATTGCAACTCCTCGCTGCCCAGCACCTCCGGAATCCACTTTTCCAGAAAGGAATATACGTCCCGACCTTCTGATTCCTCTGGAAGACCCACCAGCCTCAAGTTATTCTGTCTCGACCGAGATTCCAAATCCAAAATAGTATCTTCTAGACATTTTTTTTTTTTTCCAAAGTGCGCACCTTTAATTGAAGACGGGTGACGTCATCTTCAGCACTAGCGAGACGGAGCTCCATCTGCGCCATTCGTTCTACAGTCACCCAATTCCTTTCTTATTCCTTCCAACGCTGTCATAATCCCATCAAATCTAAAGGAAAAGTCTGCTCTCATTGAACTCATGGCAGCCATCAGCGCATCTGCGCCATTCCCCGCAGATTTCGCACCGTTGCCAGCCTCCTCCGCCATATATGGAGTTTTGTTTGCTGCGTCACAGACCTGAAAGTCCGTTAATTTGGACTGTTTCAGCGGCTCGCTTTTTCCTTTACCTGATTTTCCAGCCTTAGGCTTCGCCGACATATCCTCGCCCAAACGCTGGGATACGTTCTGTCCCAAATGAGAGAGTTATTTGCCGATTTTTTTCTCCAGGAGCAGAGCAGAGTGAGACACGTCCGTCTTACGTGGCAGCCATAACCGGAAGTCCCATTCTTTAGTTCTTACTTTAATAAAATTTTTATAGAGAAAATTTTTCTTTTTACAAGCATTTTCTAGCCCCCTGGTTAACCACGGGCAATTTTTGTATTTATATTTTTTTAATTAATTTCTTTAATTGGACAGTTTTTATCATATAATGATTTAAATATATCAATAAATGCCATGCCCACTTATTTCTCTCTATACTAACTAACTAACTAACCTGCACTTATATAGCGCTTTTCTAGTCACAAAGACCACTCAAAGCGCTTTCACTATTGCTAACCCTCTATTCTAAGGGCCTATAGGAAACAGATATCTAGGGACAATTTAGAACAACCAATTAACCTAACATACATGTCTTTTGGATTGTGGGAGGAAACCGGAGCCCCCGGAGTAAACCCACACAGCACAGGGAGAACATGCAAACTCCATACAGAAAGGTTCCAACCCCTGCCAGCCTGGGGATTCATATAGACAACATCTATAGACTATAGACAACATCCCAATTCTGTAACATTAAATCATCTTTTAAAGCATGGATTGCATCTTCTGTTCGTATTAAGATAAGGTAAGATAAGCCTTTATTAGTCCCACATCCAGGACTGCAACAGCACAAGGATAGCAACACTCAGAGCAATAATTAAGAAGATACGAAAGATATAAATAAGAGCAGTGGATATACATACATACACATAAATATATAAATATATATACAAAGTGCGGAGCATTGTAGCAAGATGGAATAAACAGCATACAGTAACCGTCTACTTAGTTATCCAACATAGTGTGAATATGTACCCATACATATTGTCACCCTCTGTAGCGACCGATATTGTCCTAGTTGTATATACTGGAGGGGACCATTGTGTAAGTCTATTGCGTCTTTTGCATTCAATACCATTAGGTCGTCACGTTTTTTTGCTATCTCTGCGAGCAGCCCTGCTTAGGTTATATAGTCTGACAGCCGTAGGTAGGAAGGACCTGCGAAACCTCTCGGTTGCGCACCTAGGATGATGTAGTCTGCTGCTAAATGAGCTCCTCAGTGCATTCAGTATGTCCTGCATAGGGTGGGACTTGGACTCCAGCAGAGATGACAGTTTAGCCACCATCCTTCTCTCTCCTATCTCCTCCACTGGGTCAGGGCGCTGCCCCAGGACAGAGCTAGCTTTCTTGATCAGTTTGTTCAGTCTCTTCCTATCGGCTGCTGTAATGCCACTGCCCCAGCAGACCACTCCAAAAGTGATGGCTGATGCCACCACCGTGTCGTAGAATGTCTTCAGCAGCGCCCCTTGTACACCAAAAGACCTGAGTCTCCTCAGTAGGAACAGCCTGCGCTGTCCCTTCTTGTAGAGTGCGTCGGTATTGTGTGACCAGTCTAGTTTATTGTTCAAATGAACACCCAGGTACTTGTAGGATGTCACCATCTCATTGTCTGTTCCCTGGATGTTTACTGGTGCTGTGAGGGGTTGTCCTTGCCTGCGGCAGTCCACCACCAGCTCCTTAGTTTTTATTCTTTTATAAATAACCTTTTTACATGGTTTATTATTATTCTTACTCTCATTAACCCCATAATTAACATCTAAAGAAACAAATACAGGCAAGTGGTTACTAATGTCATTTATTAGTATACCCATCCATCTTCTACTGCTTTTCCGGAGGTCCGGGTCGCGGAGGCAGTAGTTTAAGCAGAGAAGCCCAGACTTCCCTCTCCCCAGCCACCTGCTCCAGCTCTTCAGAGAGGATACCAAGGTGTTCAAAGACCAGCTGGGAGACATAGTCTCTCCGGCGAGTCCTGGGTCTGCCCCGGGGTCTCCTCCCAGTGGAACGTGCCTGAAACACCTCAAGTGGGAGGCATCCAGGAGGCATCCTAATCAGATGCCCATACCACCTCAACCGACTCTTTTCAATGTGGAGGAGCAGCGGTTCTACTCTGAGCCTCTCCCGGATGACTGAGCTCCTCACCCTGTCTCTGAGGGTGAGTCCAGCAATCCTACGGAGAAAGCTCATTTCAGCTGCTTGTATCCGCGATCTCGTTCTTTCGGTCATTACCCAAAGCTCGTGACCATAGGTGAGAGTAGGAACGTAGATTGACTGGTAAATCGACAGCTTTGCCTTAGAACTCAGCTCTCCACCACAACGGACCAGTACAACGTCCGCATCACTGCAGATGCTGCTCCAATCCATCTGTCAATCTCTTGCTCCATTCTCCCCTCACTCGTGAGTAAGACCCCAAGATACTTGAACTCCTCCACTTGGGGCAGGAGCCTGTCCCCAACCCGGAGAGGACAATCCACCTTTTTCCGGCTGAGGACCATGGACTCGGACTTGGAGGTGCTGATTCTCATCCCAGCCACTTCACATTCAGTGGCAAACCGTCCCAGCAAGAGCTGTAGGTCATTGCTGGATGAAGCCAACAGGACAACATCATCTGCAAACAACAGAGATGAGATCCTGTGGTCACCAAGCATGACACCCTCCATTCCCTGGCTGCGCCTAGAAATCCAGTCCATAAAAATTATGAACAGGATCGGTGACAAAGGGCAGCCCTGGTGGAGTCCAACTCTCACTGGGAATGAGTCCGTCCGAGTGTTGGCAATACGAACCAAGCTCTCACAATGGTCATACAGAGACCGAATAGCTCGTAACAACAAGCCCGATACTCTATACTCCCGAAGCACCCCCCGCAAAAAACCGCGAGGGATGCGGTCAAATGCCTTCTCCAAGTCCACAAAACACATGTAAACTGGTTGGGCAAACTCCCACAAACCCTCGAGAATTCTCGAGAGGGTAAAGAGCTGGTCTGATGTGCCACGGCCAGGACAAAAACCACATTGCTCCTCCTGAATCCGAGGTTCGACCAACGGCCGGACTCTCCTCTCCAGTACATAGACCTTCCCAGGGAGGCTGAGGAGTGTAATCCCTCTAAAGTTGGAGCACACCCTCCGGTCCCCTTTTTTTGAAAAGAGGAACCACCACCCCGGTTTGCCATGCCAAAGGCACTGCCCCCGACCTCCACGCAGTGTTGCAGAGGCGTGCCAACCATGACAGCCCAACAACATCCAGGGCCTTGAGGTACTCAGGGCGAATCTCGTCCACCCCCGGGGCCCGGCCACCAAAGAGATTTTTAACCACCTTGGCAACCTCAGCCCCTGTGATAGGCGAGTCATCCCCCTCGTCCACAAGCCCTTCTTCCTCTGTGGAAGGCGTATCAGTGGGATTGAGGAGATCCTCAAAGTATTCCCTCCACCGCCCAACGATATCCCCAGTCGAAATCAACAGCGCCCCATCCGCACCATACACAATGTGGACAGGGAGCTGCTTTCCCCTCCTGAGCTGCCGGACAGTTAGCCAGAATCTCTTCGAGGCTGACTGAAAGTCTTGTTCCATGGCCCTCCCCCAGGCCTGGCTCCAGGGTGGGGCCCCGGTAACCCCATACCGGGTAGGGTACACTGAATCCTTGATCTAGAATTTATCATGAGAGTCTGTTGGATCATTCTTAGTCTAGCCCTTCATCCATGACCAGTTTGTCTTGGGTGACCCTATCAGAGGCAAATTGCCCCGGACAACATAGCTCCTGGGATCACTGGGGCACTCAAACCCCCCACCACGATAAGGTGACGATCCATAAGGGGTATTAGTATACCACTTACCATATTATATTCAATAACATTGGTAAAAATGTTGTCTATCAAGGTAGCAGAGTGTGTTTATTCTCATAGGTTTTGCAATCTTTGGAAATAAGGTTAAGCTATACATTGTATCTAAGAAATCTTCAGTTGGTTTATGTTGTTTTGTTTTCATTAAATCTATATTGAAGTCACCACAAATAAAGATATCTTTTTGTCTTATTTTTGTATACATCTTTTCCAAACCATTTCTAAATTTTTCCATATCAGATCCCGGTGCTCTATATATACAACTTACTATTATGTTTTTTCTATTTTCCATCGTAATTTCAATTGTTAAATATTCCACAATTTCATTCACTGTTGATGTCATGCTGTCCACTTTTTTACTTTTTAATTTTCTGTCAACATAGAGTGCTACCTCTCACCACTTTTACATTTCCTATTTTGTGTAAACATCTCATATCCATGTAATTCAAAATTTACATCTTTTTCTTCATTAATCCATGTTTCACTTATTGCTATAATCCTAAATGGGGTCTAAAATTGATTTAAAAACTCCTTAATACTATCAAAGCTGGCATAGAGACTCCTACTATTAATATGTATTACTGGCAATGTCTGATCCGAGTTCATAATTCCATTTAATTGTTGTTCATCATAATGAGTACACTTATTGTTGATATGATTAAAGTAGTTGTTATCTGGGTCAATATCACCTAAAATATCTTGTGGTTGCTGTTCAGTATTTACAAAGAATTCAGCTTCAATTTGACCTAATACACTTCCATTATTAAATGAGGAAGGATGATGGGTTAAAGTGCTGATCATAAGTTGTGTCAACAATGTACACTAAAAAGAAAAAAAGAGAGAAAAAAAACAAGAGGAAAAAAAATCCACAAAAATTTCCACTCATAATCTAACTGCGCTGTTATTCATGCATAAAAGCTAAGGTTTGAATGTGTCTAATTCCTCCACATCTCTAATCATTATTGCTTTAGCTTCTTCTGGAGTGCCAAGCAGTTTTATCCACACCTTACAGTTCTTTGTCCATGTCAATTGCATTTTCCCCTGTTTTCTGAGAGCCCTGGCTTGTCTAGCTATTTCAGAGTTCTTTTTTGTTAAATGTTTGTTTACATAGACAGCCGTTCCTCTCAGTTTTCTTGCTTGTCACAGAAGATCAGTTTTCGCTTTCCTGTTGACAAATCGGATGGTAATCGCTGGCTTTCCTTTACTGTCTTTTCTAGGTAATGTGTGGCAAGCCAAAATAGTCTTATTGTCCACAATAATGTTTTTAGAGTTGAAAAAACTTAATACCTGCTGCTCAAGAGTGTGTGATTCTCCAATGTCTCATCCTTCCCATCCTGGTTATCAACTCCAGCTGTCACACGTGCATTGGAGCTGTGTCTGGTGTTGAGACCGCTCACAATGACATCATCCATTCTTGAATATCATTCTAATTTATCCACACGTCTTTCTAAGAAATTAATTTTCTTGTCTTTTTCCATAATTTCAGCCTTGAATTCACACACTTGTTCCATAAGGCCAATAAGCAGAGTTTGTTGTTCTACTATCTTAGATATTTCTTCAGACATAAAATTTAGTAAGAGTTTGATCTCCTACAGCTCCTCTCTATTTGTCTGATTCTTTTTCGGAGGCATAATGACTAGTCTGATTGGGATCAAAGGAGAGGCTCACCTGTTGGCTAGTACAGGAGCCAAAGTACGCCCTATGGCTAATGGAGGCCGTCAGCTGGCTTTGTCATCTAATTATAGCTGTTATCTGGCGGTGAGGCCGAAGCTCTCCTGATGGCTAGTGAAGGCCTCTAACTGGCATCGTCATCTGGTAGCTGGATCTGCCGGTGAAGCCAAGCAAACCAAGGCTATGGAAGAGCCACCTCTCTGACCTCCGAGCTGAAATAACGGTACCTGGAATGCAGCAGTTGTTACAGTCCTGTCATGGATCTGGGTGAGTGTAGCATGTTATCTTGGCTTGTGTTGTTGTTGCCCTGTCTACTCACTCACCGGTGGTGAACAAGCTCCCACAACTACTAAAGGTTCAGTTGAGATTTGAAGCATTGTGTGATTATCGCATATGATAACCTGCCCCGTGCCTGAGCAGAACTTGAGCCTTAGAACTTCTTTGCCTAAGCTTTGTCTTGTTTTCACTCCCACAAACCTGGTTTCTCTGTTCCCACCTTCTAGAAACCTAAAAGCCTACTGCTGCTCCTTCCTGGCTCCTGCACATCCACCCAGCTTACTTCCCTGCCCACTCACTCACTCACTCACTCACTCACTCACTCACTCACTCACTCACTCCCTCCCTCACTCCCCTCATCGTTGGAAACTCACCATTGGAACCACACTTCACTGGTAAGGAACAATACTCACCCGCTTATAACCTCTCACAGACTCCCACTTCAGGATCTTACCTGGCCCACTGTCATGAACTGAGCTGGATGTTCTTCCAAGCTCAGTTTCATGGCTTTTCTCTGTTTTCATATTTATCTGTCATATTGTTATGCCTTTTGAGTTATCATACTGTCTTCCATTTTTCCTTGTTTTTGGTCAGTCTGTGTTTGCCATGTCTTGTTTTATTTGCAGTTTATTCCTAGTCTTTATCTGAGTTTGTTTATTTCTCATATCGGTTCTCTGACTGACAGCTGTCAGCCAACGCTTCCGGATCTGCACTTTGTGTGGGTGTTGCCTGTCAGACTGCCAGCCCAACTACTCCCCTCTCATTATCACCAGCTGACCCCAATCACCATTATCATCCCCTCTTTCCCCGCTCATGTGCACTCACACCTGTCACTCATCTTTGTAATAGGTTTGATCCCTATTTAAGGGAGATTGTTTTCCATTTTGATTGTCGCTGCTTTGATTGTCATTCCTCATCTCCACCAGAGCAAAGCAGAGTTCTGGTGAGTTACCTTTGTAAGTAATCTCCCTCTCATTGTTATCTTTGTTTTTAGGCACCATGTTTGTACTTTTGTGTTTCTCTTTGAGTTAATAAACCGCAATAATTCACAGTTCAGCGCTTGAGTTTTGCACATTCCTGCCCAAAGGGTGAAACATGACACCCACGAGACACCTGTTGGACATACTCACCTGGAACTCTCCGCTACACAGCAAATAAGACCATACATTCCCTTCAGTAGTCTGGAAAAGAACTCTTACTGCCATAATTGCCACCTCCCCTCATACCTCTCTCCTGACTTCTTCCCCCACAGAAGTTATTGTCACCCGCTCAGCAGGCAGCTTATGATCTTGTGTGAGAAAACAATAAATACATTCACTGTTACCAAAACTGTTGTACTCCTTGTGGTATGTCTGCATTTGGGTCCAAACCATGACAAGTCACAAATACAAGAACACAAACAAGCCTCAAAATCAATTGTGATTGTTATCAGAATACAATTTTATATATTTTTATTTTACTGAATCTATAAAACTTGGTGAGCGAGCAATATTCCCTGTCAGGTTAAAGAGTGTGGAGCTCTCATGTGTTACTTTATGTTTTATTTTTTGGAGAAAATTTAGAAGGCCGTGACTATTAAAGAACAACCATTGAACTTTAAAATGGCCTTTATTCGTGAGTTATCATAGCACCATAAATCATAGCCTTTGCCGACATTCCACTACTTTTACTAGTAATCACAGCATAAACTTCTTTTCAGGCTAATGCTATGGTGACTCAGGCCACATTTCCTTTTTTTATCCCATCTTGCACTTAATAGTCCTGTGAAACTTTATACATTTAACAGACAATTCAACCAAAGTGTATAGATAAGTGGGCTTTTAGGACATTTTATCAAATACTTTTGGACACAGAAGAATCTTTTTATAGTTGTACTTAATGTAAACTTTGCTGTTCTAAAAGTGGGATATGTTTAAAAGCTTGATTTGTAGTGACATCCCAGGCTTCATCTGTCTCCATCAAAGTTACATGACGCAAGACTACGCTTAAGATTTTAAGAGAGACTGAAAAACAGACCCTTTTGTTCTTGTCTTGGTTAAGTTTACCAGCCTGCAACAATGTGGAGTACTCAGTATAGAATCTTACTTTGGACTTTTGTTCAAGAATGAAGAAGGGTCCGTTCTGTTTTGTCGGCTGGGACCTCCCTGTTCTTAGGTGCAGCCATTCAGTCATTATTCCTTTGGTTGCTCATCAGGGCATGATTGTATGACCCATACTGGTGTTGCAGTGAGCAGAAAGAGTGTGGCAAATGCAAGGTTATGTTCGACAGGGCATTCATGGCAGTAGTTTAAAATTTAAAACCTAAGCACCTATTTTCTCTTGTTAAGTCATAACGGTCTCAACGTTTGGAAATTCTTTTGGCTTTAATAGAAGTGAACTTGGAAATTCCAAATTTGATTTTAACTATCTTTGATTTGATTATGTCAGTGTTTCCACATGCTTTAGTGCACCTCCATACTGGCATGATCAAATAATACTCTGACCTCAACCTTTCAGTTGGGAGAAGCAGGTCAGAGGCAGGCATTTCAGTGCTTTTATTACACAGAAATCCATGAAACAGTGTCCTAAATAAATCACAGCAACCAGCTAGTTTGGCATTGCAGAAAAGGACCACATTTTAAGGAGGCTGCATATTGTTATGGAAGAAAACAGTAAAGCAGACACAAAATCCCTGACCCTGACTCCTTCTAATCTGCATGTTTAGATGACATTGTGAGCTTGACATGAGTATTTGACTTTTACCACCACAACATGGCTTTGCTCCCTGCTGATGTTGATGGATCAGTAAACTCTCTCAGAGCAGGCTCATTGGAAAGAAAGGGACATCACAGCAATGCTATGGTCAAACCTTTTAACACTGACAAAGAAATTTGGGTTTGGCATATTTCTAGCTAGGGCTTTGCGATATGACCAAAATTTCATATCCTGATATAAGTAATCTTATATCACATCATCATCATCACATCATCATAGCAGTCTGTCAGGGGCGACAAAATAATTGTTTCATTGAGGTCTGATCAGAGTCCTCCACGCAGCTCTGTCCTTCACCTTCCGCTGCTTGGAACTCCTGACCTTGTTAACCCAGGCAACGTCCGAGCCGGTATGAGTTGCTTTCTGACTGACCGTTTCATGAAACTGCTTGAAAAGTATTTGAGTACCACTAGCTTTTGCTGGACTAGCAGCATATTCTTGGCAGATAGAGGTATTATCAGTGGCAAGGGCAGGTCAAGACAAATTGACTCCAGTATCTGTTGCAGTGACTGACCAGATGATAGGTTTGTTTATCTCTGCTCTTTGTGTAGTGCATGTCACGATGCACTGACTGGCAAAAGTCCACCACAGACCTTGCAACAGATGTGCTTATCTGCAAGGATGTCCAGTCTCACCCCATGTAACTGGGAGTGGTCCACCACAGACCTGTCAGGTCAGGCATTGGTTTGCTTGCTATAACCATAACCATGATAACCATGAAAACTGGTACTACCTGTCTCATGGGTCGGGCCGTCGGCGACTCAATCGGCAACCCCGCCCTTCCAAGGGTGTGGAGGGTGAAACTGGGCATCCTGGCAGAACTAAAAATTTATATCACAATAACGATATATATCACAATATACCTGTACATTTTCTGCAAATTCTACAGCTTAGATATAATTATCACATAAGGACCATCTCTTTTTTTTTTTTACATTTTTTACACATAACTGTTATGTCTGAAATGAATGAGTCATGAGTCGTTTTACAGTAAGCAGTGAGCACCTTTATTTTTTTCCACAATATCTTTATTGAACCTTTTTTTTTTTTTTTTAACAAACAAACACTAACACTAAAGTACTACACAAAAAAAAAAAATGCACTAAAAACACCAACAACCACCAACAAAATCAAATCTTCAACAATGCTCCTCTGTTTAGTCTAGACAATCCAATACATAAGTATACATATTATGTTCACCAGTTTGGAATTTACAAGGTCCACACACATCATTCACCTTCTTCTTCAAGAGTTATGTTTAAATTTTTTACATAATCAATAAAAGGTCTCCATATATTCTCAAACACAATTTCCTTTGATTTTAGTATATATGTTATTCTTTCTAATGGAAGGTTTGTTAACATCTGTCTTAACCACTGAGTCACATCTGGTCTATGAGTCTTTTTCCATAATAGTGCAATACATTTTTTGGCATTAAGCAAACTGAGGTCTATGAATGTTCTTTCACTTTTATTAAAATTATGCTTTTCTGGGTACAGACCCAACAAAAACAGTTTAGGATTCAATATGATTTGTTTTGAGATTATTTTTTCAATTGTTACCCTCACCTCTTCCCAAAACATTCTTATTAATCTACATTCCCATAAACAATGAAATAGGGTTCCTTTACTTTCCATGCATTTTGTGCATGTATCTGGTATATTTTTGTTATATCTATTTAACTCCTCCGGTGTAACATACATCCGCATTAACCATTTGAAATGTATCAATTTAAGGCGTGCATTTATTGATTTGGTTTGAGCTTCTGTACAAGCCAATTCCCATTGTTCCTCTGAAATTTCAATTTGCAGATCTTCTTTCCAGTAGTTTAATCTTTTCAGTGAATTTTCACTTGAAGATAGTGTCAATGAGTTATAAAACTCTGAAATAATACCCTTTCTTTTACTATCTTTCATCATCATTTTTTCCAAGGATGAATAAATAGGTCGAGTGAGAGCTTTATTTTGATTTGATCGAATAAAGTTTCTAAGTTGAAGATATTTAAAAAAATGTGTTCTATTGAGATTAAATTTGATCCTCAGCTCTTCAAAAGACATTATGTTGTCTGCACATGGCAAATATAAATCCTGAATCTTTTGTATCCCTTTTAAATTCCATACTTTAAATACAGCGTCCGCTCTCCCTGGTTTAAAATATTGATTACCCCATATTGGACTAAATTGTGACAATAACTGTGGTTCTTTTAAATAGTTTTTAGCTTCACACCATATTTTGATCATATGCTTTACAAATGGATTTTTAACTTGTTTTTGTAATTTTTTTGCCGAATCTGAGTATATGAATATGGGAAGAGGTAAAGGTAAATTGTATGATTCCATTTCAGTCCAGTGAGGGAGATCATTTGATGAAAAATAATATGTCATAGACCTCAGTTGTGCCGACCAATAATACAACATAAAATTTGGACATTTCAGACCTCCACGATCAAATGGTAAATATAATAAAGACAGACGTAATCTAGCCCTCCTGTTGTTCCATATAAATTCCACTAACTTTTTTTTTATTCTTGAGAATAGATCTAAAGGTGGTGATAAGGGAATGTATTGAAATAAATAAAGTATTTTAGGTAAAATATTACTTTTAAGTATATTGATTCTCCCGATCATCGACATTGGTAGTGACATCCATCTCTGAGTTAACTCACTGATATCTGACATTAAGGCTTCATAGTTGACACTGGCGACTGATTCTAGCTTAGGCATAATTTGGATTCCTAAATATTTAAACTGATTTACAACATTGAATTGATTTACCTCAGGGGCTGGGTAATTTCTCTGGGTCTCATTTAGCATTAATATTGAAGATTTAGTTTTATTTATTTTATATCCTGATATTTCCCCAAAATTCTTTATTAAATTCAACAAGGTTGGAATTGATTTTTTTAGATTCGACATAAACAAAATTATATCATCGGCGTACAGGGAGATTTTATGTTCTGTTGGTCCAACTTTAATTCCATATATTTGTGAATGTAAACGTATCGCTATCGCTAAAGGTTCAATTGCCATAGTAAACAGTAAAGGTGAAAGTGGACAGCCTTGTCGACATCCTCTATTGATTTTTATTGGTTTTGAAATATTGTTATTTGTTAGGATTTCTGCTGTAGCCTTATTGTATATTATTTGAACCCATTTTATGAAATTATTTCCAAGTCCAAACCTTTGTAGGACTTCAAAAAGAAAGGGCCATTCAACTCTATCAAAGGCCTTTTCGGCGTCCAATGATAGGAGAGCTGTATCCGGTGCTTCTTTATTAAAATAAATAATATTAAATAGTCTTCTTACATTATGGAAGCCTTGTCTACCCTTTATAAAGCCATTCTGATCTCGATTAATAATATTTGGTAAAATTTCTTGTATTCGTCTTGCTAAAATTTTACAGATTATCTTAAGGTCGGCGTTTAATAGGCTTATTGGTCTCATATTTTCACATTTATTAGAGGGCTTACCTGGTTTTGGCAGCAGTATAATTAAGGCATTATTTATGTATGATGGTAAATTATTATTTTGAAATGCTTCTAAAACCATTTCCAAAAAAGGTTTTATTAATTTATTCTTAAATTTTTTATAAAGGTCAACTGGAAGACCATCTGGTCCTGCACTTTTTCCTGATTTCATATTATCAATGGCTAGCCCAACTTCTTCTTGACTAATTTTAGACTCCAATATCTCCCTGTTTTCATTTGGAATACACGGTATAGATAGTTCGTTCAAAAACCCATTTAGTTTTGTTAAATCAGGTTCATTTTTGGTATCATATAATTTTTCATAGTAATCTCTAAAGGCTCTATTAATTTCTAAAGGATCTATAACTACCTGTCCATTACTTATAATACTGGTAATTGGTGTTTTAATTTCCAATTGTTTAATCTGCCATGCTAATAATTTTCCTGATTTTTCACCTTGTTCATAAAAAGATTGTTTCAATCTTAGAAGACTCGAGGCAGCTCTATTCGCTGATTTTTTGTCGTATTCAGCTCTCAAAATCAGTAATTCATTCTCCAACCTTGGGTCACTTCCTGCATACACTTTTTCCTGAAGACTTTTTATTTTATGTTCCAATTTAGCTCTCTCCTCTCGAGTCTTCTTAGATTTTGATCCTGTATAACTAATAATATGTCCCCTAATAAAAGCTTTGAAAGCCTCCCACTTTACACATGCTGATGTTTGTGTAGTATTGATGTCAAAGAACTCGTCTATCTGTTTTTCTATATACTTGACAAATTCCTCATCCTGAAGCCATTTATGCTGAAATTGCCATCTACCTGATTCCTTTGTCAATTTTTTATCTACATATATTAGACAACAGGGTGCATGATCAGAAATCACGATGTTATCATAAAAGCAGTTTTGAATCTTGGACCTTAATTCTGTGGAAATCAAAAAATAATCAATACGTGAGAATGTCTTGTAGGTACTGGAATAACAAGAATAGGCTTTAACTTGTGGTTTCATTTCTCTCCATATATCTAACAATCTCAATTCTTTCATAAAATGATTAATAGTCATCCTACATCCAATGTGCGTACAATCCAGTCCTGTTGATCTATCCACACCTGGATTCAATGTACAATTAAAATCCCCTGCTATTATATGTTGCCCTGTAAGTGATGATAAGATGAGAAATAAATTAGCAAAGAACTTCTGATCATCTATATTGGGACCATATAAGTTCACAAGATTTATATTTTCTAATAGCAAAGAACCTTGAATGATTACATATCTTCCAAATTTGTCTCCAATTACATTTTTCACTTGAAAAGGAACTGATTTATGTATGAGAGTCATAACTCCCCTGGCTCGGGATGAAAATGAAGAGGTGAATACACTTCCCTGCCATCTACTCCTAATTCTTTTAACATCCTCCTCTATCAGATGAGTTTCTTGTAAAAACACAATTCTTGAACCCATGTCCTTTATTTTATTCATAACTTGTTTAAGTTTTTTTAAATTTTGTAGACCTCTGCAATTCCATGAAGTTAAATTAAGATTAACACTTTGGTCCATGATCAATAGAGAGTTTGGGATTACCTTGCAGTGTAAACATGCTCATACAGAGAAGCAAAAACATGAGTGGTTGAACATTCATCCTACAAACTACACACAAACAAATTTCCCCTTCCCACACTTGTGGCAAACCCCCCAAAATCAAAAGAAAAATTCTGTCTCCCGATATAGCCATCGACCGTTCCACACCCACGGGGAACAGCCTAAGCCACTCCTTCTTCATCCTCCCAATCACCCTAACTCTACTGCTTTTAATGACGTAACATTAACTCTCCTCTGTAGTTTTCCAACTTAACTCCAAAATTTTTAACAACTTTGTACATCATAGTTTTTTTTTTTTGTTTGTTTGTTTTGTTTTTGTTTTGTTTTTTTAATATATAATACAATCTATATTTTGTAAACTTACTATTTACTTCAAGTCAGTCAGATGCCTGTGCAAATGCTTAATTATTCTACCTTATATTTTGTTCATGCTTAGCTCCCACCAGTCTCTTCTTCTTCTTTGATCTTCTTGATGAACTCCTGCGCCTCCTCTGGGGTCTTGAAGATGTGGGTTCTGCCCTCATACGTGGTCAGCAGTCTCGCAGGATAGATTACACCATGACGAATCCCAAGGTTGCGCAGCTCCTTACGTACGGGATCAAACTGCTTCCTCAATTGCTGGATTCCTGTGGCCAAATCTGGGTAGAACCGCACCTGCTGGTCCTGGTGTTTAATCTCTCCTTTAGCACGTGCAGCGTTGAAGATCTTCATCCTGTCTCTGTTGCTAAGAAACTTCATAATTAAGGTCCTCGGCGGTCCCTTATCTCTCCGTGGGCCAATACGATGTGCTTTTTCCAGAACCACTGCTGATTGCAACTCCTCGCTGCCCAGCACCTCCGGAATCCACTTTTCCAGAAAGGAACATACGTCCCGACCTTCTGATTCCTCTGGAAGACCCACCAGCCTCAAATTATTCTGTCTCGACCGAGATTCCAAATCCAAAATATTATCTTCCAGAGATTTATTTTTTTTTTCCAAAGTGCGCACCTTTAATTGAAGACGGGTGACGTCATCTTCAGCACTAGCGAGACGGAGCTCCATCTGCGCCGTTCGTTCTACACAGTCACCCAATTCCTTTCTTATTCCTTCCAACGCTGTCATAATCCCATCAAATCTAGAGGAAAAGTCCGCTCTCATTGAACTCATGGCTGCCATCAGCGCATCTGCGCCATTCCCCGCAGAAATCGCAGCGTTGCCAGCCTCCTCCGCCATATATGGAGTTTTGTTTGCTGCGTCACAGACCTGAAAGTCCGTTAATTTGGACTGTTTCGGCGGCTCGCTTTTTCCTTTTCCTGGTTTTCCAGCCTTAGGCTTCGCCGACATATCCTCGCCCAAATGCTGGGATACGTTCTGTCCCAAATGAGAGAGTTATTTGCCGATTTTTTTTTTTCCAGGAGCAGAGCAGAGCGAGACACGTCCGTCCTACGTGGCAGCCATAACCGGAAGTCAGTGAGCACCTTTATTATTCACACACACACTGCAATATATACAAGATGCCGGCGCTGCCCGACGTCATCCGTTCTGACGTCATCTGTTCTGACATCATCCGTCCTGACGCTGGCTATGGCGAGCCCCAGTGCCCCCTCCCCCCCAGTTCACATACTACATTAACCCCCCTGAAAAAAATCAGAAACCAAAGGCCCCTTTAAGCCTGACTGAGCACCTGGGTAGACTGCCAGGATGTCCGTATGATGGAGTGAGTTATTCTGCCACTTTCTTGATCCATCACGCTCTCGCTAATTAAAATCTATTATAAAGTCTCTCAGGTGTCAAGGTCTCTGTTGGACTCTGGTCAAGCATTGCGCAGACTGTAGTGCCACCACTGGCCCCAGCGAACACTCCTGGGGGTTCTCAGGTTCCACATCAGTAAAGTCCCAACCTGGGTTCGTCATGCCCGTGGTTGTCCTCTGATCCGGGGCCGGGGTCGGTGGGGATTTTCAGAGGCGGCTAGTGTGCCACCATGACCCATCAGAGAGGCAGAATGTGGCCGGACCCAGCTGGGCTGTGGTTTGTAGTGGTGATGTCCAGAACAACTGCAGCTTGTGTGTGCGGTTAGGGCGCCTGATCCTGACCCAGTCCAATACTGCAAGTCCGGGCTGCCTGACTCAGCATGTCCTATCAAACATCAGTTTCATTTGACGTTGCTGCTCGACTACCCTCCCCCTGGTGATGGTCCTTTTGCTGGAGTAGCCCCCTCTGGGGCCGTAGGCGGTCCAGGAGAAAGCACATTTCACGTTCCAACATCAATACCGCCAGTGAGCAGCCTGTTATGGTGTGAGGCGTCACTCTATAGTGCAGCAGTGTACTCTGTAGCGTGGCTGAGAACTGGAGTCCATCTGTCAGATGTGTTCTGAGCCCGTTCTTTAGGGTTTTGTTGAATCTTTCTACCCCCTGTTTGCTTGTGGGTGGTAGAATGCGGTCTTTATGTGTTTGACGCCTCTTTCACTCATAAACTTTTCAAAACCCACCAAGATTAATTGTGGGCTGTTGTACATCATAATGGCGTCCGGCACCCCACAGTGAACAAAGAGGGAGGTGAGGAAGTCAGTGACCACGTCGGTCATAACCGAGCCGGTGGGCATCACCTTTGGTCACTTCAAGTGGAGATCGTAGGCTACCAGCAGAAACCCATCATGTGCAGGGATTGCATGTAGTTCGCCACATATGTCCAGTTGAAAATGTTTCCAGGGGGCTGTCAGATACGGTAGTGGCTGCAGTGGTGGGGGCAGGGGTGCTCCGGTTTTCCCACTTTCCAGGCAGGGTACACAGTCTTTTACCATATTCTCTCAGTCTTTGTCAATGCCTGGCCACCAGACCAAACTCCTGCACAGCTGTTTCACTCTGACCATGCCCAGGTGACCCTCATGCAGCATGGTTAAGATGCGTCCCTTTAATGTTTTGTGAATTATTGTGCAGTGTCCTCTTGCCACGCAAAACGTCGTTCCAGCAGGCCAGATTAACAAGTTAATCAGCTCCGTTTCCAGGGAGTCTCGGTCACCATCCAGGTTGGTTTTAGGGGTGGCTCAGGACAAGAGGTCCGCCGCTACACTCTGCCCAGCGTGGACTGGGTGGTGGAGTTATCGGCTCTCAGTCTTTCAGTCCACCTGTAGATGTGAAGAGGTTTGTGTCCCGACCTGGACGTTTCCAGCAGTGCTGTGAGGGCTCTATGGTCTGTTCGTAGCGTGAAGTGTCGTCCATAGAGGTATATGTGCCAGTGTTCACACACCCAGACGCATGCCAGTGCCTCTCGCTCTCCCACTGCGTACTTCTCTCCCACTGGGTGAGGGACCTCGATGCGAATGCCACTGGGTATTCCATTCCCTCTTTAAGCTGTGACATGATAGCTCCTACTGCAGAGCCTGATGCATCACATGTCATGAAGGTGGGATTCTGTGGGTCAAAGTGGGCCAGCACAGGCGGAGAAGTGAGCTGTGACTTCAGTTTATTAATGGCGGCTGAGCATGCTGGGGTCCACTCCTATGGCGTGTCCTGTTTCAGGAGGGCGCGCAGTGGTTCTATCATTTTGGACTAGTGAGGGATGAAGTGCTCGTAGAAATTTGCCATGCCTAGAAAAGACGAGATTTGTGTGGGGGTTGTAGGTTCTGGTAGCTGCAGGACTGCTTCCACATTCAAATGCAAGGGGCTCAGGCCCTCAGCGGTTAGTCGGAACCCCACAAACTCGATAGACTCTTCTGCAAAGATGCATTTCACTTCGTTGAGTGTCACGCCATGGTTTGTCAGTACCTCCATGACTTTCCCAAGGCAAGAGTCGTGGGCTGCCGGTGATGCACCATGCACCACAATGTCGTCCAGATACACCACCACACCCTTGAAGCCGGTGAGGATGGTGGCCATAATTTTCTGAAAGCAGCCTGGTGCAAAGCTGAGGCAAAAGGGTATGCCTGTGTATTTGAAAACCCCCATGTGTGTAACGAAAGCTGTCAGGTTGTGGCTGTTGGGGTGGAGTGGTACCTTTAAGTAGCCTTGGTGGAGGTCCAGCTTTGAGAAAACTTTAAAATTGCTGAAGGCCATTGTGGGTAAGGGATATTTGTCAGGAATGACTGCTTTATTAACCATCCGGAAGTCAATGCACGGTCGTATGCCACCCGACTTTCTCTTCGCCACGACTATATTAGAAATCCATGGAGATGCATCTACCCTTTCAATGATGCCGGTGTCCAGCAGTTTCTTAAGCTCCCTTATAACGTCATCTCATAGAGTGAGGGGCAGTCGGCAGAGTGGTTGAATTTTTGGCGCCACTTCTGGGTTTATGAGTAGTGGGTGTTTAAAAGCGGCAATACACCCTAGACCCATAAAGGGCGCCGGCCAGCGGTACTGCCAGGGCGATGAGACAGTTGGCACGGCGGAGCCCATTGGGTGAGTGATGGAAAACCCCAACTTGCCTAACAGGTCAAATCCCAGTAGGTTGGCCCCTTGGCGCGTTACCTGAAAGGTGAACAACGGGATTGTTTTCGGCCCACAAGTCACTGAAAAGTCAATTGTTCCTATCATGTCGATCTTAACATGCCCATATTGTTATGTATGCCCCTTTCAGGGCATAAATGAGGCACCAAATGCCAGCAGTGAGTTTGCTTACTTATTAAAGAAAAGGAACAAAAGAATGTGCCATGAGGGGCAAACACAAACAGCTATACACACAACCTCGCAGGGAGATAACGTGAGACAAATAAAGAATCAATACAGTCACTTACATACAAATAGCGAGGGCAAAACCTTACGCTGAAAAGAGGGCTGGAATCAGGGTTGGGGATTCCAGCCTGAGTAGGGCAAGGTCGCAACGAGGAATGAACTCACTAGCGATCTTAAATAGTACACAGAGAATTCAAACTACAAACAGGTGTGGAGTTAAAGTAATTAATAAATACACTCGGCTGTGACAGGCCGCGAGCAGGCTTGACAGCTAGAAGCCCTGCCACGGCGCTGCCAAATAAAAGCACAAATAATCCCCATAATAACTAAGACAGAATATAAAGATAGAAAATGGAGAAAATAATAAGTGACTCAAGCACGGGACAGACCCGCACTCGGGATCACCACAGTGCCTCCCTTTTAAGGGATGGATTCCAGGCATCCCGACGTAACATCAAGGGGAAAAAAAGCCCCCCCCCCGCCCCCATCACCACCACTACTAGAAAAACTACCAAGCCAGTCTTGGAAGGGTGGCGGGGGAATCCAGGCCTGGAGGGAGAGACACAAAAATGAAACGAAACCAAAAATGCTTAGCAGTAAAACTCCCAGAACACTTCAATGTGAAAATACAAAATACCTCCACACCAAAGCTTAAAGAACAAAAAGAATACTCCCATCAGAGACAAAACAGGATAGAAATATAAGCAAGGAAGACAAGAGCATTCATACAAGAGCTAATAAATAGTAGGTTAAACAAATTGTAAATTCACACTGGTACATAGAATAAACAAGGAGCAACGAACTAAGCAACACGGTATAAACAAGAAAACAGTTCTGGTGGCCTACCAAAGTCCCGGCTCCACCCGACCGTCACATGGAAAAAGTAGGGCTGCCTACCCGGTCTCCAGTACCACCAACAGAAGAAAAAGGCCATCGGGTGGCCTCCTCGGACACAGAAACCACCCTAGCAGCAGAAGAAGTTCATCAGGCGGCCTCCCCGCATCTCTAGGCCAACGGATCACAGTACACCACCCACCTCCCCCTGGAGGCGGAAGATGAAACCGGTAACCACCACAGTCCCCAGGATGATGGCTACCACAAACTAACCATGGTAGGGAACGATCCATGATGGAGGGAGACGAAAGGACAGGACCCACAGCAGCCTTGGGTACTAGTGCAGCACCCATGGTGGCCCCAGCTTGAGGCATTGCTGCACCCTTGGTGGCCCTGGACTGAGGCGTAGCTGCACCCTCGATGGCCCCGGACTGAGGCGTAGCTGCACCCTCAATGGCCCTGGACTGAGGCGTGGCTGCACCCTCGGTGGCCCCCAGGCTGGAGCGTAGCCCCCATGGAGGCCCAGGCTTGGATGACATCTCTACAACATCTTTGGCTGGAGGAGCTGGACCCACGATGATCTCAGGCGGCGGATCCAAACCCACGAAAACCTCCGGTGTAGCTAGGAGATCAGCAGTGACCCTGAGAGAAGACTCAATAAAAGAGGGGAGAGAAATGGGGTCAGGGTCACCGGCAACAGTGGAACCCGACGAGGCAAGCTCAGATGCTGCTGACGGCAGCACCCGGCTCTCCCCACCAAGAGTCAGACAAGCCTTCTCCAACACAGAAACAATGAAAACAAAGGAGAGTACTCACCTGAGCTCAAGTTCCACCGCCGTCCAGGACTCCGTCGATCTGGATGGCGATATCTCCGGCCCGGCCTCCTGAAGGTCCAACTCTGCTGTGGCAGCCCCAACAGCAGGCATGATGGACTCTGCAGTCTTAGGACCCCCCTGATGTAGTAACCTACACCGATGGCTCGCTCGGCGTGGCGACAGGAGACCCATTACCAGCTGAGACAAGGCTCTGTGTAGGTGAAACCCGGGGACGCTTCATCATCGGTTCAGGTTCCAGGTAGCAGATAGCCCTCCTCCTCTGTCCATACCGTGGCTGTGGAGCTGGAACCAGGCTCTCCAGGCTTGCAGGCTCCTCCTCCGTCCGGCGGCTAGGTCCTGGAACCGGCGGACACTCGGGAAATAAAGGAGGAGACACAGAGGCAGCTAGTTCAATTATGGTGGCTGCAGCAGGTGGTGAGGGCTCAGTAGACTGCATAGCCTGAGCCTCACCCCAGGAATCAGACAAGGTAATTCATCAAACTGAGATATAGAATGAAAAAGCACTTGCCTGTTTTCCTGGGGAACGATGGTGATTGCTGCAGCAGGCTCATTTCTTCCCTCTCCCATTGTAGCGATGAAGGTGGGCCCCTCGGGAAGACGAGGAGGAGCCGCTCCAGAAGGTTCGGTCATGGGCGCAGCCGGAGAAGAAACACCTGGGCTCGCAGCGGCTGGAGGAAGCGCCATAGAGCAGGGAGGAGCAGCCGAGGCAGTCCGGGGTAGAGCAGCTGGTGAAACAGCTGAC
This sequence comes from Pholidichthys leucotaenia, assembly GCA_020510985.1. Classification (NCBI taxonomy): domain Eukaryota; kingdom Metazoa; phylum Chordata; class Actinopteri; order Cichliformes; family Pholidichthyidae; genus Pholidichthys; species Pholidichthys leucotaenia. The sequence goes on along the minus strand of CM035837.1, from coordinate 319,769,243 downwards.
GAAGACCCGGAGGCTGAAGCTGCTGTCATACCTCTCCGATCAGGTGGAGAAAAAACAGCTGGCTGGGAGACGGAGGAATTTCTCTGGCAGCCCGTAGCTGGAGCTGAATGGGAACCTTGCGGTGTGCTCACCTGGTAGTTCTCCTCCTTCCGCTTCGGGACAGCCGTGTCATGGGGAGGCAAAGGGTTCTGTGCCGGGCGGCAACGTCTTCGGGCTGGAGACTAACCTAATCTCAAATCAAGAAAACACTGCTGCTGAGCGGAGACAGTGGCTAACAGCTCAGCGAACTCAGGGTAATCGCTCAGACCGGGATGTGCCTCCACAATCCTAACGGCTGCCACCACACTCTTCAGAACTTTGTCTGGGTTGCAGGAAGAGAGAGCTTCAGCCATGCGGTCCCTGATGAATTCAGCTGCCCACTGTTCATCTTCACTGGAAACCCTGGCTGCCCTCCTCCTACGGCACGCTGGGAAACGGCTTTCTGGCGAAGCAGACACGAGGGCTGGAGCCGTGGCAGGAACCTGATAGCGAGGTGAGAAACGGGAGTGCTTTGCCGTTGGCCCCGTCTTAGGCTTCCTGCAGGATTTCTTCTCTAACCCACGATTCGTCTGCTGAAGGGCCGATAGTTCAGACATCTTCTCCCTGCCTTCAGCATGCTCAGCAAGGCGAGGATTCCGCTTGAGAGCCACCACCGTGAGGCCCAGGTACCATAATGCATCCTTAGGGGAACGTTGACGGGCTATGGCCAGGAGGTCGTCTATCTCCATAACAGCCTGGACGAGCTCAAAACCCAGGCTCATAGGGTACCACCTGGTGAAGGATGCCATAACCCCCCCAAAAAAACACTGGCACCCAGAAAAGGAAAGATTTAGAGCCAAAAAACAAGCTCACAGTGACTGGCAAATGCTTGGCTGCAACCTACTGTTATGTATGCCCCTTTCAGGACATAAATGAGGCACCAAACGCCAGCAGTGAGTTTGCTTATTTATTAAAGAAAAGGAACAAAAGAATGTGCCATGAGGGGCAAACACAAACAACTATACACACGACCTCGCAGGGAAATAATGTGAGACAAACAAAGAATCAATACAGTCACTTACATACAAATAGCGAGGGCAAAACCTTACGCTGAAAAGAGGGCTGGAATCAGGGTTGGGGATTCCAGCCTGAGTAGGGCGAGGTCGCAGCAAGGAATGAACTCGCTAGCGATCTTAAATAGTACACAGGGAACTCAAACTACAAACAGGTGTGGAGCTAAAGTAATTAATAAATACACTCAGCTGTGACAGGCCGTGAGCAGGCTTGACAGCCGGAGGCCCTGCCGCAGCGCTGTCAAAATAAAAGCACAAATAATCTCTTCTTTCCTTCTGTGGGATCTTTTTTAAGGATTTCATATGTTTGAAATATGAAACATATTTTATAAGGCTTATCTATGGGAAAAGATCTATTTGGAATAAAATTTTCTTCAGATGTCCATGCCCAATATTCATTAATCTGTGAAAAGCACTATACCTGTATGGCATAATTATATCATTTTAATTAATTTAGTTTACAACAAACACATCTATGACTGCTTTATGATCATAATTACTGTATCTGCTCCAGTGTTACCTAAACTAATATTTACTAAAATTATGTGGGAGTTAATAGTCATCTTAAAACACTTCACATTTTGAGGTAGAGATGCACCAACATTAGAAAACCAGTGGTTATGGTAGATGAAAATGTTTCAGTTTAACTCAGAACAAAGGTCAGTATTATCAAATTGTTTTAGTTTTATAAATCAGTTTAGTGGTCTCTTAGTGTATTTATTCTTTCTCTCAATGGTTCTACATTAATCATGCGGTTGGAAAGTACCTCCCTGGTCCAAGCAGTTCTGTAGTTTGCGCAATTTAGAATCTGATTTCATGTCTGGGGAGTGTATAACTAAACCAGAGAACATACAACGAAGAAAAAAAAAAACAAACACAATGGTTGAATGTTTTCTGCCCTATGCACTAAAGTCACATGCAGTGTGTGTGTGTGTGTGTGTGTGTGTGTAGGTGTGTGTGTGTGAAAGAACGACAGAGGGAGAGGGAGAGAGAGGCTGTGATCACATTCAGGCTGAAGCGGCATGAAATAAAGCAGCGTTGGTGAAGGTTTTAAGTAGGTTTATTAATCACACCGCCGTCACAGGATCCCCGCTCCAGTGCAAGTGTGAGCAGACCGGAGCGGGATCCTCAGGCTCTCAGAGAAGGGACACAGCGTGTGTGTGTCCAGCAGCAGCAGTTGAAGTGAGAGAATGAGCATGGATTACAGTGCAGTATATATACCCAACTACAACAATACATAAAAGAGCATTCCCCAGCAGTTGGTATGATCAAAGAGATTGCAGAACAGGCATGAGACATTTGCATTTGAAAGACATACATCACAATAGGCAGATTGCTGGCCTCTGCTCCAGCTGCAAGACAAAGAGGTTACAAGGCACATCTACATATTGATCTCAGTCTCTAGGTCACAGTAAGGACAGGACACATGAACACAATGCATAAAAGGCACATTAACATCACAGTAGTGAGCCAGAAGAAGCAGGGCTGCCTGTAGACATTAATACACACATTTCACTGTTCTGTTAATTGCTCTAGCCGAGCGCTGTGTCTGTCCAGTCTGTTGTGGGGGTTACACCAACCTGCCACACAGGCAAACATTAATGTAAAATTCCCATATTTGCACATTCTACCCAATTAATCAGGCCTGTTTTACACAGTCACATACAATGAGTACATTTACATGAGGTGTCACATTGGTACAATTGTAAAACTTTGTTGTAATGAATGTGACCATCTTGTGAGTAAATGAATTTAGGACTAGCGGGAGACAAGCACAAATTACAGTATATATTCTGTTAATGAAATGTAATCTATGGCCCCGGGCTTGGATGACTTTCGCACTAAGAATCTTAAAGACACACTACAAACAAATCTACATCGTCTAAAATGGTATCTTATGCCCTTTTTTCTGACAAAAAAGAAAAACTTTCATTGTGTTACAGTTTTGTGTGAAAATCTTTTCCCTTCTCCTCCGCCTTTAAATGTTAGGTTCTGTGAATACGCCCACCCATAGCCCACAAGCCTAATAGTGGCTAGCGCTACATGAAACAAAATAAATCATGTGATAAAAAGACTTACCGGTTGAAGGGCATGCCCAGTTGTATGCACGGTGGCCCGGGATAATGAAACTGCATTGGTCCTTACAAGCACTTTAATGGTAAAATCTGTGGGGAGACTTGAATAACGAAACCGAATTGCCTTTAATTTCAGTTTATTTCAAGTAACCATTCCACTGTCTGCTCTCATTCCTGAGCAGCGAACAAAGAGAGTGAACACACCAAAGTTCTCTCATTTAAACATTCTCACATCAAACCATTTCCCTCGCGGGGGAAATCACACATCTATCTCAAAATCTCTTTATTCACATTCATTAGCCTTTTATTTACATAACTCCCCCTTCTCTCCTCTCGAGCCTCAGTGGTCAGGAAGTCTTCTGTCCCCTGTCCTCCGCAGGGGGTCCAGGCTCTGTGGCTCCGCACCGCAGGGGGCTGGCTCTCCTTCATCGTGGTTAAATCACATATGCAGTGTCCAACATATACATGTCTCACAACACAGCCATATAACCCCCCCCAAATGATGAAGAACAGACTAATTCCTAAAATTTAATAGCACCTTACTCACTACTGAATAATCAACACCAACATTCAGTCTGTGCGCTGCTTGGGCTTCAGCCGTCTGCCGAATCTGCTGTGAGTTGGCCCCGCCTTGCCTGCGGTGCGTTTCTGCTTCGGCTCTGTTGACTGAGGAAGAGAGTGATTAATTGCCCCCTGCGGGGGCCTGCCTCGTCGAGGCGCCACTGCGACCGGTACAGACACGTCCTTCATGACAAAAGCAGGTTTTAGTCTGTCAATACTGACTGTCTCTTTTCTGTCTCCAAAATCTAGCACAAATTGCTTATCACCTGCCTCCAGCACTCGAAATGGCCCTTCGTAAGGTGGTTTGAGCGTTGCTTTTAGGGCTTCGCGCCTGACAAAAACGAAGTCGGCATTTTTCAAAGCCTTGGGGACGAAAACTCGTGGAAAAGCGTGATGAACCGGACCCGGGAGCGTGTCTGCCCCCATGCCGACTAACGGTCCCAGAGCCGAGAGAGGTGGGGGCTCTGGGTGCTCTGGTAAAAACTCGCCCGGCAGCCTCAGAGTTTGTGCGAATACCAGCTCCACTGGGGAGGCGTCTAAGTCCTCTTTAGGCGCAGAACGCAACCCTAATAAAACCCATGGAAGTTTATTTACCCAATCTGCATCCGTGAGCGACGCTCTGAGTGCTGCCTTCAAAGACCTATGAAAACGCTCGCATAAACCATTGGCCTGAGGGTGGTAAGTCGTAGTGCGGTTAATTTTGGCTCCTAAGCCGTTGGCCATCGCTGACCACAGCTCAGAGATGAATTGCGGTCCTCTATCGGACGTAATGTCCGACGGAACCCCGAAGCGCGCCACCCAAGCCGTTAAAAAAACGCGAGCCACCTCCGCGGCCGTGGTCGTCGCAAGTGGGACCACTTCCGGCCAACGTGTGGTGCGGTCCACCATTGTCAAAAGATACGTGAACCCCTGTGATGCCGGTAGGGGGCCCACAAGGTCGACGTGCACATGGTCGAACCTTCTGGCCGGAATGCGGAACGGTTCTAACGGGGCTCTTGTGTGCCTGTGAATTTTGGCCCGTTGACAGGAAATGCAGGTTTTTGCCCATTCCTTCACGTGCTTGCGCAGGCACGGCCAAACAAACTTTTCCGCCACTAGTTTCACCGACGCGCGCACCCCCGGGTGCTCCAGTGAGTGGACCGAGTCAAAAACACGGCGGCGCCACGTGGCCGGAACCACCGGACGCGGGCGCCCCGTCGACATGTCGCAGATCAGGGGGGGCATACCGGTTTGTAAACACTTGCTGTCCAGCCTCAACCCTGTTGGTCCAGACTGGAGCGCGCGCACGTCTGCGTCCGCCCCCTGGTCCGCTGCCATGGCTGCGTAATCTATACCCACGTGCACCGGGGCTGCGCGCACCACCGTGCCGCTCTCCTGCGGCGCGGTCACGGTGGCCCGTTCTGCCTCTGCGCGTGTTGGGGTCGTGAACACGCGTGAGAGACAATCCGCTACTACATTGAATTTGCCCGCGACGTGCCTAATGTCAGTGGTAAATTCCGAGATTGCGGCCAGCTGCCTCTGCTGCCTGCCGGACCACGGATCTGAAATTTTGGCCATGGCGTATGTGAGCGGCTTGTGGTCCACATAAGCGGTGAAGCACCGTCCTTCCAGCCAGAACTGGAAATGACGAATAGCCAAATGCAGCGCCAACAGTTCTCTGTCAAACGCGCTGTATTTTCGTTCAGCCGCGCTTAAAGATTTGCTAAAGAAAGCCAAAGGCTGCCAAACTCCGGCTACCTGTTGCTCAATAACGGCCCCTATGGCTAAATCTGAAGCGTCTGTCGTCAGCGCGATACGTGCTGCAGGGTCTGGGTGGGCCAGGAGCGCAGCGTCAGCCAAGGCTTTTTTAACCTCTGTGAACGCGCGCTCCCGCTCCGGGGACCATTCGACCGCCTGGGTCGGTTTTTGTTTTTTGAGCGCGGCATATAACGGTTGCATGATTTGAGCTGCGTGGGGCAGGAATCGGTTATAAAAATTCACCATCCCCAAGAATTCCTGTAGTGATTTGACCGTTTGTGGACGGGGAAAATCCGCTACTGCGCGTACTTTCTCTGGTAACGGAACCGCTCCCTCCGGGGAGACGCGGTGACCCAAAAAATCGATCCGCTCGACGCCGAACTGGCATTTGGCTGGGTTAACTATTAAGCCGTGCTCTCCCAGCCTCCTAAAAACTGCTGTGAGGTGCATTTCGTGTTCGTCCTCTGAAGTACTCGCGACCAAAATGTCGTCGAGGTACACAAACACGAAAGGGAGATCGCGTAACACGGCATCCATCATCCGCTGAAATGTTTGCGCCGCCCCTTTGAGACCAAACGGCATGCGTAAAAATTCGAAAAGTCCGAACGGGGTTATTACCGCTGTTTTAGGAATGTCCTCCGGTTGGACCGGGACTTGGTGATAGCCGCGAACTAGATCAATCTTTGAAAAAATGCGCGCCCCGCCAGGTGCACCGAAAAATCCTGAATGTGCGGGATGGGATAACGATCGTGCGCCGTAGCGTTGTTTAGCCTGCGGTAATCCCCGCACGGTCTCCAGGAGCCATCGGCTTTCGGTACCATGTGCAGCGGCGAAGCCCACGGGCTCTTCGACCTACGAACGATGCCCAGCCTCTCCAGGCTGGCGAACTCCTCGCGCGCAATGGCGAGCTTAACTGCATCCAAGCGCCGAGCTTTTGCAAACACGGGAGGACCAGACGTGGGGATAAAGTGTTTCACCCCGTGCTTCGCGACCGTCGCTGAAAAAGTGGGCACAGTGAGCGCTGGAAATTGGGTGAGGAGTGTGTGAAACTTACCACCTGCTGCAGCGACGTGGGTCTGTACTGGTGGCGGGGACACTCGAGCTGAACAGGGGAGAGAGTAAAAAGAGAGTGCATTTACCAGCCGTCTATTAGCAAGATCAACTAACAGATTGTGTGAACACAAAAAATCCGCGCCCAACATGTTGAAACTCACCGCCGCTATTACAAAAGTCCATTCATATGTGCGGCCATGTAAGCACAAAGGCAAGGTCCTTCTCCCGTAGGTGTTGATGTTCGAGCAATTTGCCGCTGTAGCTCCGCTACCATGGGGTCCAGCCACCCGGTCCGCGTATGTTGGGGTGATGAAGCTCACTTGTGCTCCGGTGTCGATGAGGAACTCTCGTCCGGAGCGCGCATCCGTGATGTAGAGCAGCTTGTTGCGTTCTCCGAGGGTCGAAGCTGCTAGCGACCCCCGGTCTTGCCGTTTCCCGAACTCCTGAAGATGCAGGGCGGCACACACCTGCGTGCCTTCTCTGCGAACCTCCGATGGTAAAAGCAGAGATCTTCTCCTCCGCTGTGTCGTGCCCGCGCCTCTGCCGCCGGGCTATTGGCTCCACCTCGTCGCGGCCGTGTTGCCGCCGTCGCCGGCCAGTCTGGTTCTGCCGCCTCTGGCTCCCCGCTGTCTCGGGTCGCCGCTGTGGTTGCTTGCCCGCCGCAGGCGTCCAGGATCCCATCTGCCTCCTGGGCCAGCTCCCGGAACTCCTCCAGGGTGTGACACTTTTTGCCGGCCAGCGTGCTTCTCGCATGCGCCGGGAGGTTGGAGAGGAAGATGAACTGAAAAATGAAATCATCGTTGTCCAACCCTCTCAGCTGTATCATCTCCTCCATCAGGGCGCTCGGCCTGTGTCCACCTTGGTCTAGCAAAGACAGGATCCTCCTCGCCCTCACTTCAGCCGAGGGGGTGAAAAACTTGATGAGGGTGGATTTCAGCTTGCCGTACCTGTCGGTCGCGGGTGGCTGCTCCACCAAGCTTTGCACGCACCGAGCTGTGCTGTTGTCCAGTTTAGCGATGACATGGTGGAACTTAGTGTCATCCACCGTTACTCCTGCGAGCGCGAACTGCGACTCTGCTTGCAGAAACCACGACCGTGGGTTATCCTGCCAGAAATCAGGCAGCTTAACGGCCACTGCGCTCGCCAGCTCTGAGCGCTGTGAGTCCGGGACCCTGAGAATTTCTTCGTTCATTCTCAACGTCGTCAGTCACCAATGTGGGGAGACTTGAATAACGAAACCGAATTGCCTTTAATTTCAGTTTATTTCAAGTAACCCTTCCACTGTCTGCTCTCATTCCTGAGCAGCGAACAAAGAGAGTGAACACACCAAAGTTCTCTCATTTAAACATTCTCACATCAAACCATTTCCCTCGCGGGGGAAATCACACATCTATCTCAAAATCTCTTTATTCACATTCATTAGCCTTTTATTTACATAACTCCCCCTTCTCTCCTCTCGAGCCTCAGTGGTCAGGAAGTCTTCTGTCCCCTGTCCTCCGCAGGGGGTCCAGGCTCTGTGGCTCTGCACCGCAGGGGGCTGGCTCTCCTTCATCGTGGTTAAATCACATATGCAGTGTCCAACATATACATGTCTCACAACACAGCCATAAAATCCATCTTATTTTGGGTGAAGTTTTCAAAACAGCTGTCCAAAAATGCTAACTGGTCTGGAGGCTAACTTCTGCTAGGCCAGACAATCCTGGTTGGTTCAACACTATGGACGTGTCATTGTTGTACATAGTTATGTCACTAAAAACGCTCTGTTTAAACTCACCTTTTTTCAGGGGGTGGGACTTAAGTGAAACTTTAAAAGGAACTCCGATTATATTGGCATGTTAGCTCTATTTGCTTTATTTTTATGTTACTAACATAACTATAATATAATTTTTTTGAAAATAATTCCCAGTTTTATATATTTTTAAAAAACTTTATTATGATGTAAATCGCCATTATTGTTTACGTCGCAATGCATTCTGGGTAGTGACGTAGAATGGTTGCAGCCGTTTTTTCTGTCTTATACAAGCCAAGAAGCGAAGCTACGAACTACTGCCATTTGTCAGTGAAAATGCCACATTGCGTGGCTTTTGGATGTAATTTCCAATCAAAGGGAAATAAAGAGAGTGGGGTGAGCCTCCATAGCTTTCCTAAAGAGGGAAAGTTGAGGAAAAAGTGGGGCGGCAGCGGCTCAGCAGGTCGTCTAATAACCCGATGGTTGGCGGTTTGCATCACGCTCTCCCCAGATATCCTGCCGTTGTGTCCCTGGGCAAGACACTTCACCCGCATTGCCTCCAGTGCCCATAACACTGGGTATGAATGTGTAAAAATGTTTAAATGCTCGGTGGTGGCCGGAGAGGCTGTTGGCGCGGATTGGCAGCCACATTTCCGTCACTCTGTGATCACGTGCTGTAACGCATGCCTGATAAAGCTGACATATGTATTAATCACGCTGTGATAATAGCACAATATCGCTCAAAGCGCGCGCATGAGACATGTCTGTGATCGCACGCTTGTGTTGACCGTTCCTGCCTTTCGTCTCCTAACTGTGGTTTTGGGACGCAGGGGAGATGTATCTTCCTCCGCGGTCAATTCCCGAGTAAATCTCACTCTTGTGGTACACAGAAGCACAGGCCGTTTTGCTGAAGCGTTGGGGCTTTATTTATATACCGCACTGTTGTCAGCAACAAATTCTACCTGCACTGGTCGACTCGCTCTTTCTACTTACCCCCACCAAATCACACACCGTTCGCCACACAGACCGGGGAGGTGGGGGGCGCGCCTCGGCTGCGCAAACGCCATCACTCACTCACGTCCACGCACCTGATAAAGCTGATATATATATTAATCACACTGTAATAAAGCACAATATCGCTCTTTGCGCACCAGTGTGGCGGATGAAATAAGGGAACCCAGTGTGGAAGCATGGAATAAGTGCAGGCAGGACACGCGAACTGAAGTTTAAAAGGGTGTTTATTTCATCCTCCAGCACGAAGCTCACTCCAGCGCTGTGGAGCGAGCCCTTTTTTTTTTATTACTTATTTTGTACTAACCACAGTGCGCAGTGGTTAGCACTGTGGCAGCACAGTTTACCCTCGGCCAGGGGATCGCGGAGATCGTGGGTTCGATCCCTGCCCCCGGCCAACAGTGATCTGTGTGGAGTTTGCATGTTCTCCCCGTGTTTGCGTGGGTTTACTCTGGGATTTCTCCGGTTTCCTCCCACATGTCAAAAACATGCAGGTTAGGGAGTTAAGGGGCGCTTGCACACGCAGCGACTGGCAGCTGGTGGCTTGTCACCAGACTGCAAAACAAATCTACCTATGGGTACAAAATAAGTAATAAAAAAAAAGGGCTCCCTCCACAGCGCTGGAGTGAGCTTCGTGCTGGAGGATGAAATAAACACCCTTTTAAACTTCAGTTCGCGTGTCCTGCCTGCACTTATTCCGTGCCTCCACACTGGGTTCCCTTATTTCATCCACCACACTGGTGCGCAAAGAGCAATATTGTGCTTTATTACAGCGTGATTAATACATATATCAGCTTTATCAGGTGCGTGGACGTGAGTGAGTGATGGCGTTTGCGCAGCCGAGGCGCGCCCCCCCGCCCCCCCGGTGTGTGTGGCGAACGGTGTATGATTTGGTGCGGATAAGTAGAAAGAGCGAGGCGACCAGAGCAGGTAGAACTTGTTGCTGACAACAGTGCGGTATATAAATAAAGCCCCAACGCTTCAGCAAAACGGCCTGTGCTTCTGTGTACCACAAGAGTGAGATTTACTCGGGAATTGACCACGGAGGAAGATACTTCTCCCCTGCGTCCCAAAACCACAGTTAGGAGACGAAAGGCAGGAACAGTCAACACAAGCGTGCGATCACAGATATGTCTCATGCGCGCGCTTTGAGCGATATTGTGCTATTATCACAGCGTGATTAATACATATGTCAGCTTTATCAGGCATGCGTTACAGCACGTGATCACAGACAGAGTGACGGAAATGTGGCTGCCAATCCACGCCAACAGCCTCTCCGGCCACCACCGAGCATTTAAACATTTTTACACATTCATACCCAGTGTTATGGGCACTGGAGGCAATGCGGGTGAAGTGTTTTGCCCAGGGACACAACGGCAGGATATCTGGGGAGAGCGTGATGCGAACCGCCAACCATCGGGTTATTAGACGACCTGCTGAGCCGCTGCCGCCCCACTTTTTCCTCAACTTTCCCTCTTTAGGAAAGCTATGGAGGCTCACCCCGCTCTCTTTATTTCCCTTTGATTGGAAATTACATCCAAAAGCCGCGCAATGTGGCATTTTCACTGACAAATGGCAGTAGTTCGTAGCTTCGCTTCTTGGCTTGTATAAGACAGAAAAAACGGCTGCAACCATTCTACGTCACTACCCAGAATGCATTGCGACGTAAACAAAAATCGTAATAAAGTTTCTTAAAAATATATAAAACTGGGAATTATTTTCAAAAAAATTAAATTATAGTTATGTTACTAACATCAAAATAAAGCATATAGAGCTAACATGCCAATATAATCAGAGTTCCTTTTAAAGCAAAAAACAGACCTGGCACATTTGAGTGATTTCGCTCTTGATATAAGATAAGATAAGCCTTTATTAGTCCCACAGTGGGGAAATTCCAGGATTGCAGCAGCACAGGGATAGCAACACTCAGAGCAATAATTAAAAAGAAAAGATAATAAGAACAAGTGAATATACATTATGTGCACATATGTATATACTCAGTGCGGGAGCATTGTAGCTAGATGGTATAGACAGCCCATCCATCCATCTTCTATCGCTTTTCCGGAGGTCCGGGTCACAAAGGCAGCAGTTCAAGCAGAGAAGCCCAGACTTCCCTCTCCCCAGCCACCTGCTCCAGCTCTTCAGAGAGGATACCAAGGTGTTCCCAGACTAGCTGGGAGACATAGTCTCTCCACCGAGTCCTGGGTCTGCCCCAGGGTCTCCTCCCAGTGGGATGTGCCCGAAACACCTCAAGTGGGAGGCGTCCAGGAGGCATCCTAATCAGATGCCCATACCACCTCAACTGACTCCTTTCAATTGAGTTGGTATAGACAGCATAACGGTCTATTAAGTTATCCCACAGAACATGAATATGTACCTATACAGTATATTTCATATAACATATATGACGTATAAGTCATCAAAAATACGTTGACATGTTGAAAAACCTCAATTTTTGGTGGAGCTTGGTGCTGTCCTAGTTGCAGTATAGGATGGCAGACTGAAATGGTGACGCTGTTTAACAAAGGGGTCTGAAGAGTTTGTTCCAGCTTTTGGTGAACCACGTGATTCAGTCTCACTGGTAAAATCTTTGCCAGAAGAGAGTGCAGGTACCAGCTGAGCCTTGCATTAAGGTGGAGCAGAGTGGTTTTCATTCTTTTCATCCCAATCATGAAATGGTAGACCTACTCCTCTCAAAGACAGTGCATGTGGAAGTTTGCTCACATTTTATCTGCATGTGTTCTGTGAACTTAGATAGGATCTTGGCATCACTTGGGGTGTCTTGCGGCAGGTGCTTTGGCACAGTGAGGTTTCAGCACCCATTACAATGGATGATTCGGTCCCTGGATCCATTACCAGAGTTTGGCCTTACTACAATGAAACATATTCCAAAATGACCTTGATCAATGATTTTGTTCAAAATGTTTTTGGACAGAAGTGGAAAGTGGTCAACTCAGGATCTTGTCACTGCTTTTTGCAGATGATATGGCCCTGTTGGCTCCAATAGGAAATAACCTCCCACCTTTGCTGGGGTAGTTTGCAAGTGACTAAGTACAATCAACGCCTCAAAGTTCAACTACAGGGTTGGCCGTCTGCAATGTGTGGGTTACACCCTCAGGTTGGGTACAAGGTTCTTTCTCAAGAGGAGTTCAAGTGCAGGGATTTATTCATGAATAAAGGCAGTGTGGACCAAGAAACTGACAGAGGGATCTAATTCCTCTAGTGATACAGACACCGTATGGGTCTGTTGTGGTCAAGAGAGAACTGAGGAGCCATTTCAGGAATTTTGGGCATACTATGTCCAGGATACCTGTAACCCTGGACAATCAATAGGAGATGGCTGAATAAAAGTGTGAATATGCATTGAAATCATAAAAATCTTTTGAGAAGGATTTCTTTTTTTTTCCTAAAGTTGACATGTCTTGCTTTATGAGGATTTGCAATGATTAATGACCTTGTTCTGAAACCAAGAATTCCTCCCTTGATTAGCTGACATGTCACAAAGCTCACATTGTTTTGACTGGAAAGAAAACACACCACTATTTCACTAACAGGTGAATTAACAATTAATGTGTTTACATTAAACCCATTGCTGTGATCAGTGTTGTCTGTGGCTTCAAGTGAAAATAAGGGATCAGTTTCTTTTTCTATTATTGTAAGGATTTAGTGATTAAGATATGAAAACAAACAGAGTAGCAGCAGAGGAAAAAGAAAAATATTATGCAAAGTATTCCCTGCCATAAAGCTATATTGGAACCCTTTTGAGTCTCCTGCTTCTGCACTCTTGAGCTCACTTCTCTTCCATTACATCACACCTCTACAATAATAAACCAAACAGGTTTTCAAAATTGTAGAAAACACTGTAATAGGAAGTCAGTAGTAATAGTCAATAATAATTTTGAAAATTTTCAGCAAAATTTTAGCCAAAAGTGAAGAATTTTGTCTTATAAAATGTTTTTTTTAATTATATATTCTCAAAATAAGGAATTGACTCCTGAGATTACAAGTTTAATTTGTCTCCGCTATTTAAAACACAGCATTTTGTCATTCAGGAGTGACAAAAATTGCAACCAATGAGAGAAATCCTTTATTTTGAAAGAAGCACAAACTGCAAAAGCTTCAACAAATATATTTCAAACAGGCCTCTTGTGCCCTCTGCTGACAAAAGAAGTGTTTTACAAGTCAACTCAAGGTAAAAATCACAATTACTATGATGCATTAATAGGGAATTATGCTTTTGTTTTAAACCTGTATGCAAAAGTAGTGGCTCCTTTTGCACTATATTCAGAATGAGACGCTGCTTTTGTCACCAATTAGTTGCAGTGTATTGGACGGTATAAGGTCTAGTGATTTGAGGAAAAAAAGCCTTATGAACAGACTCAACTGAGGCTGTGGCTGAAACGTTAAATGTTTGTTTTGTTTGCCTCAGTCTCACCACGCCCTTCTACTCCTTGGTTAAGATACTGCTTGGTATTTTCTCTGTGTGGAGAAGTGTTGGTATGTCATGGGCATGCTGGCAAGTTCTCCATGTTTGCACTCCTCAAGTCCAGTCTGTGTGGGCAGCAGGGACACCACTTCCAGGAGCTGTGTGAGACAGAGGAACATCGTTGTTGGCATTTAACACACAAGGCTCCACTTTCCTCTTATCCAGCTGAATCTCACCGAGTAAAATTAACAGTTTTAATAAATTACTTTTCAGTGACTGTATGGTTATACACTATAGAATGCCAGAACAACACTACACTAGACTTAGTGTGGAATTTTCAGAATAAGTGCTCTATTAACACTATGGGCTGTATTACAGTGATGTAGTTCATAATCAGTTGTCAGAGGCAAGGGGCACATTTATGGGTGTTTCCAAGTTCATTTTGCTATTGCAGCAGTGCAAAAACAAATTTTCCACTGGGGCGCAAAGTACAAAGAGGGTGTGTGTTGTCACCATACTCTTCATCCTGTATACAAACATGTGTCGGAGCAGACATGACAACAGACACATTATAAAGTATGCTGATGATTCAGTTGTTGTCAGTCTCCTCCAGGATGGTGAGAGTGGACACAGCCAAGTAGATGATGATTTTGTTCACTGGTGTGAGGATTCCTACCTGCAGCTGAATATGACAAAAACTAAAGATATGATTATTGACTTTAGGAGGAAAACTCCCAGGCACAAAGTCCATCCATCCCTCCATCTTCTTCCGCTTAATCCTTTTCGGGTCGCTGTACTAAAAGTCCAGACCACTGAATGTGTACAATCCTACAAATATCTTGGGACGATTATTGATAGTAATTTAAACTTTGAAGGGAACTGAAAGGGTGTGCAAAAAGGGTCAGCAACATTTGCATTGTTTAAGGAAACTTGCACACTTCCAAATTGACCGAACCATAATGACAATGTTTTATCGGGCTTTTATTGGATCTGTTTTATCCTTTTCTTTAGTGTCATGGTTTGGTCAGATAAAACTGAAACAGAGGAAATCCTTAGACCAAGTAGTTACATAGATGGTGGAGCCGTTTGCTTGGTGAGTCACAGCTGAGCCTGACATCCCTGTACACCAGACAGGTACAGAGGATTGCTACCTCCATTTTAAATGATGACTCCCACCCTTTGCACTGCCACTTTCAGCTTCTTCCCTCCAGACGGAGGTTTGCTGTCCCAAAAAGTAAAACCCAGCGCTACAGAAACAGCTTTGTTCCTGCTGCTGTTAAAGAGTTGAACAAGATGTAACTGTCACGCCGCGCCGCTCATCAACGGCGCCACCTGCTCACACACCTGTCAGTCATCAGCGGCGAGGGATATAAGCCGCCTCGCCCTGAGCTTCGGTCTGAAGCCGTAGACTTCATTTCCCTTCCATGGGCTTCTACCACATTCTCTTCAGCATCCTCGTCACCGGTAAGAAAATCACTTACCTCATCTCTCCAGTCTGCTCCCCTGTGCACAGGTGGATTCCTCGGCGGCGGACAATCCCGTCCCTCGTCTCTCCTCGCTGCTGCACCGAGCCCTGCAGGTGGCTGTCTCCCGGGCTTCCATCCTTGAAGCGCCAGTCATCTGTCCTAACAAGTAAGCTTCTGTCCCTCGCCTATTCTCCTCCTGTGTTGGTGTGTGCTCATCACCCTGTGTCTGATTTCTCCCATAGGGTTGCCGGCTGAACGGTCTCCTGCCTCTGGGTCCGAAGCAGACGCCACCACCAACACATTAACATTCCGCAGACACACACCCATACACCCCTGCTGTTAATAAACAGTTTGAACTACTCTGAGCCTGTGTGTGTGCGTCTCCTGAGCCGAACGTTATGTCAGTAACAATATATTGCACATAATTTAGTTACTTATTTATTAATTTTATTTTATATTTACTTATTTTTGTAGGTGTTTTATTTGGGTTCTAAATGTTTTATTGGGTTTTAGACTTTTGAGTTTTTAACCTCTTTGACTAGTCTTTAACTTTTTAATATGACCCTTCTCTCTTATCTCCTTGTTTTTTTTCTCTTATCTCTTTGTCTTATGTCCTGATTGGAGGAGCCTTGAGTACTTTTATCATGTTTATAGTCAGCTACATGTGTGCCTGTGTTTGTGTTCATGTTGAATGTAATTGTGGTCTGTAAATATGGATGTCACCTGACTGCAAAATAAATCTACCTACGGGTACAAATAAAGTAACCTGAACCTGAAAGAGGCTGTCCTAATGCTCTCAATTATTCAGAGGTGTGTTTGGGGTGTGACATAAACCAATTGCTGTCTTTGCTCTCATTCCCTTTAATAAACGGGGTGTGAGATCCAAGGCTTAACACTAATATGCCAGCATTAAGTTGGAGGAGAAATCCATTATGTGCCGAGGACAATGCGGGTTTGTTCACAAAGTGAAAATGCATTTGAGAGCGAGGAGCTTCTTAATCTTCTTCTCTACAGCAATGCCTGCACTGGGGAGATTTGATCAGAATTATGCACAGATGAGGGCAACAATTCAGAGATTATACCTCTGTCTTTCACTTTGTCAATGATTTTGACAGAGTTGTAAAATTTCCTACAGTTATATCAACATTTATCTTAACTTCTCTTTTAAACTGAGAAAGAAGAGTCACTCGGCCACTAATTAATGTCCTCTGCTGAATGCAAAATTGTTGCATTTTAACTCAAAACAACTGTCAGGATCTTTTAATTTTGAATTATTCTGAAAAGAATGAGAGTGAATGACGTAAAATTGTAAAAACTGTCATTATTTGATAATGATGAATGTTTTGCATGCACCTGCTGGCTTTTCTCCAGGGCCATGTGACAGCTCTTTTCTCCCTAGGGCAAACTGGTCCTGCTGGGGGGGGGGGGGGGGGGGGGGGGTACAAGGAATAAAGGAGAGGACTCAACACACAGCCCTGGGGGGAGCCAGTGCTGAGGGTGATGGGGGAAGAGATGTGAGGGCCGGATTTAACTCTCTGGGGATGGTTTGTGAGAAACTGTTTGATCCAGGTGCAGACAGATGGGGAGAGGCCTAGGTCCAGTAGTTTACTGATCAAGATGTCGGGGATGATTGTATTAAACGCCGAACTGAAGTCGATGAAGAGCACCCTCTCGTAGCTCTTCGGATGTTCTAAGTGATTCAGAACTGTGTGCACTGTGGTTGCTATTGCACCCTCGGTTGACCTGTTGGATCTATAGGCAAACTGATATGGGTCGACGTGAGGTGGGAGACAAGCTTTAATGTGGTGGAGGAATAGTTTCTCAAAGCATTTCATGATTACAGTGTGAGTGCAATTGGTCTGTAATCATTTAGATCTTCAGTGGCTGTCTTTTTGGGGACCGGGATGATGGCAGCAGATTTTAGGCAGGGTAGTACCACAGGTAGTGCAAGGAAGATGTTAAAGATTTGTGTGAAAACTCCAGCAAGCTGGGCAGCACATGCTTGCAGTACTTAACTGTGGATCCCACCTGCTCCCGTAGCCTTTCTGGGATTGACTGACCTCAGCACCTGTCTCAAATCTTGTTCATGCAGCGAGGCGGGTGTTGGCGTCAGATGGAGGCGCATGCACTGTAGTTGGAGTCCTGTTTGCCTCAAACCTGGCAAAGAACCAATTAAGCTCCTCTGCCAGGGAGGCATCAGTGTGTGCAGCTCTGTCAGGTCTGCCTTTGTAGTTGGTAATCTGCTGCAGGCCCTGCCACACCCTCCGAGTGTTATTGTCTGTTAAATGGTCCTCAATCTTATTCTTGTAAGCCATTTTTGCTTTCTTAATGCCTCTCTTTAATTTAGTTCTGGTGGCGCTGTACTAAACTTTGTCTCCTGAGTTGAAAGCGGTGTTACAGTCCTCAAGGAGCTTTTTGACCTCACTAGTCATCAGTGTTTTTTGGTTGGGAAACCTGCGGATGTTTTTCTTGATTGTAACATTGTCCGCTCCCTCCACCGCCATCACTGCCTGCTGGGCCAGCATACAATCCACTGCGAGTCTGGTGATCTAACAATGTCCAGTGGAATGTTTTATAATGGTATACATTATAACTAAAATGATGGGTGATTAGATTATATGTATGTGTCACAACTCTCTGCATTAAAAATAGAAAATCCCAGCGCATGCTGTGTTTCCTCATGTGCTCCTGCCGGTAGAACCTGTGTGATTTCAAAATATGCTGCTGATATAGCATTAAACAATGCGTTTCTGACGACAGACCTCCTTTTTCCTGATCAAAAGCGGCGCATTGTCATAAAATGCACCATAACATGAATGGAAGACGGCATTTAAAACTCACCTGGGGCAGTTTGAATATCTTGTGATGCCCTTTGGGCTCACCAATGCCCCCGCTGGCTTCCAGTGAATGATTAATGACATCCTGCGCGATATGGTTAATCAATTCGTTTTGGTCTACCCTGACGCATGCCAGAGGGGCACTCAGTCCATGTCAGGGCCATGTTACAGCGGCTCCTGGAAAACCAGCTCTTTGTGAAGGCTGAAAAGTGTGAGTTTTCCACCAGCTCCACTTCCTTCCTGGGCTTTATTGTTGCTGAGGTAGAGCTGAGGGCCGATCCGGCCAAGGTGAAGGCTGTGCTTGATTGGCCGACACCCCAGTCCCATAAGGAGCTTCAATGCTTCCTAGGATTTGCTAATTTCTACCATCCTTTCATTAGAAATTACAGTGGGGAAGCACAGCCTCTTACGCAGCTGACATCCGTCAAGGTGCCTTTCACCTGGTCCGAGGCAGCTGAATGGGCCTTCTTTAAACTGAAGAGCCTTTTTTCTCAACACTCCCATCTTGGCCCAGGTTGACCCTCAGCTCCAATTCATTGTAGAGGTGGATGCGTCTGATTCAGGGGTGGGCACTGTTCTCTCGCAGCTCTCGACCTCCGATCAGAAGCTCCACCCATGTGCGTATTCCTCCCGGCAGATCATGCCGGCTGAGAGGAACTACGACGTAGGGGATCAAGAGCTCTTGGCCATTAAATTGGCTCCGGAGGAGTGGAGGCACTGGCTGGAGGGAGCGGTTCATTATATTGTTGTGTGAACCGACCATAAAGATTCAGAATATCTTCGGTCGGCCCGCCGATTAAATGCGCGGCAGGCCCGTTGGGCCTTATTCTTTATTAGATTTAATCTTACCATCACCTATAGGCCGGGCTCTTGCAATATTAAACCTGATGCTCTCTCCCGCCAGTTTACCTCTGACCACTCAGCCCCCTCCTCCCTCCCCCAACCCATTGTGCCCCCCCTCATGTATCTTAGGTGCTCTTGCCTGGGAGATCGAGCAGAGGGTCGAACAGGCCCACGCCACTGAGCCCAAACCCAAGGGAGGACCTGAGGATCGACTGTTTGTCCCAACCAGCCTCCGCAGCGAAGTTATCAGGTGGGGTCATACTAGTCATTTTGCTTGTCACTCAGGGGTTTCCCGGACCATCAACCTCATTCAGCGGTGTTCTGGTGGCCCACGCTGCGGACAGACGTCTGGGATTATGTTAAAGCATGTCAAGTATGCACCAGAAATAAATCTGACTCTTCTCCTCCCGCCGGTCTGCTTCATCCCCTCCCGATTCCCAGCTGCCCCTGGTCACATGTAGCCCTGGACTTCGTCACTGGACTTCCCCTTCTGATGGAAACACTGTCATCCTCACCATTGTCGACCGATCTTCTAAGGTCATTTATTTAGCACCCATCCCCAAACTGCCCTTTGCCTCAGAGACTGCCAGCCTTTTCACTAACCACGTCATCCGCCTTCACGGCATTCTCCTGGACATTGTGTCTGACCGGGGGCCACAATTCATATCTCAAGTGTGGAAGTCTTTTTGCTGTACCCTGGGCACCTCAGTCTGCCTGTCATCTGGATACCACCCTCAGAGCAATGGGCAGGCTGAGCGCACCAACCAATTCCTGGAGGCCGCCCTCAGATGTGTGGCATCCTGCAACCCATCTACATGGAGCACTCATCTGACCTGGGTGGAGTACGCCCACAACTCTGCAGTTTCATCGGCTACGGGATTAACACCCTTCGAGGCATTGAAGGGGTACACTCCCCCCGCCCCCGTGGCAGAGAGGGAGATCACCAGGCCATCTGCGGAGGCCTATGGAGGGGCCACCCACGCTGCGGTCCTCCATTCCACCGAACAGAACCGACAGTACGTGGACCGCAGGCGGGTTCCAGCACCCAGATACACGGGCAGAAGGTGTGGCTGTCGGCGGACCAGGTGCCTCTTAAAATGGAATCTTGTGACTTCCGGTTATGGCGACCACGTAGGAAGACGTGTTTCACACTGCTCTGCTCCTAAAAATAAAAATTAGGCTAAAACTCTCTTAATTGGAACAAAAACCTATCCCAGCATTTAGGCGTGGATATGGTAAAGACTAAGGCTGGGAAATTAGGCGGAGGAAAAAGTGATTCGTCAAAACAATCCAAACTAACAGACTTCCACGCTCGTGACGAAGCAGGAAAATCTTCAGAGACAATGGCGGAGGAGGGAGCTAGCGGTGGAGCGGTAACTGCTGAGGAGGGGACGAGTGCGGTACTTGCTGCCATCAGCTCCATGAGAGCAGACTTTTCGTCTAAATTTGATGGGATTATAGCAGCGATAGAAGGAATGAGAAAAGAAATAAGCGACTGTATGGAACGAGTATCGCAGGCGGAGCTCCGAATCTCAAGCGCTGAGGATGACGTCACCAGCCTACAATCAAAGGTGCAAACATTGGAATTAAAAAATAAACGTCTGGAAGATAATGTCCTGGACAGAATTCGTGACAGAATAATTTGAGGCTGGTGGGCCTCCTGGAGGGAGTGGAGGGATGGGACCCATGTTCCTTTTTGGAAAAGTGGATTCCAGAAGCGCTGGACAATGTGGATCTGCAGTCATCGGTCGTCTTAGAGAGTGCTCACCGAATCGGTCCACTGAGAGATAATAAGACACCACCGAGGACGCTGATTATGAAGTTCCTCAGCTACAGAGACAAGATGACGGTCACCAACGCGGCGCGAGCTAAAGGAGAAATTAAATACCAGGATCAACAGGTGCGGTTCTACCCAGATTTGGCCACAGGAATTCAACAATTAAGGAAACAGTTCGACCCCGCCTGTAAAGAGCTGCACAACCTCGGGATTCGTCATGGAGTGATTCATCCGGCAAGACTGCTGGTCACATATAAAGGGAGAACCCACATCTTCAAGACCCCTCAAGAGGCGTAGGAGCTCATTAAGCAGATCCAAGGGGAAACTGGTGGGAGCTAAGCATGAACATGAGATAAAGGTAGAACATTTAAGCATTTGTACAGGCATCTGATTGATCTGAAACATATAACATGTCTACAAAATACAGATTGTATTATATATACTGTATATATATAAAAAAGCTATGATGTACAAACTTGCTATAAAACTGAAGTTATGTTGGAAAAACTACAGAAGAGAGTTAATGTCATTAAAAAGTAGTAAAGTCAGGGTGATTGAGAGGAGAAAGAGAGAGTGGTTTGACTGATTTTCGCAGGTGTGGAACAATCACTAGCTATAACGGGAGACAGAATATTTTTTTGACTTTGGGGGGGGGATTACCACTACTGTGGGGAAAGGGAATTTGTTTTTGTGTAGTTTGTAGGATGAATGTTCAACCATCCATGTTTCTGCTTCTCTGTATGAGCATGTTTATATTGCAAGGTAATCTCAAACTCCTTATTAATCATAGATCAAAGCGTTAATCTTAATTTAACTTCATGGAATTGCAGAGGTCTACAAAATCTAAAAAAAACTTAAACAAGTTATGAATAAAATAAAAGACACAGGACTTCCGGTTATGGCTGCCACGTAAGACGGACGTGTTTCACTCTGCTCTGCTCCTGGAGAAAAAAATCGGCAAATAACTCTCTCATTTGGGACAGAACGTATCCCAGCGTTTGGGCGAGGATATGTCGGCGAAGCCTAAGGCTGGAAAACCAGGTAAAGGAAAAAGCGAGCCGCCGAAACAGTCCAAATTAACGGACTTTCAGGTCTGTGACGCAGCAAACAAAACTCCATATATGGCGGAGGAGGCTGGCAACGGTGCGATATCTGCGGGGAGCGGCGCAGATGCACTGATGGCTGCCATGAGTTCAATGAGAGCGGACTTTTCCTCTAGATTTGATGGGATTATGACAGCGTTGGAAGGAATAAGAAAGGAATTGGGTGACTGTGTAGAACGAATGGCGCAGATGGAGCTCCGTCTCGCTAGTGCTGAAGATGACGTCACCCGTCTTCAATTAAAGGTGCGCACTTTGGAAAAAAAAAATAAATGTCTAGAAGATAATATTTTGGATTTGGAATCTCGGTCGAGACAGAATAACTTGAGGCTGGTGGGTCTTCCAGAGGAATCAGAAGGTCGGGACGTATATTCCTTTCTGGAAAAGTGGATTCCGGAGGTGCTGGGCAGCGAGGAGTTGCAATCAGCAGTGGTTCTGGAAAAAGCACATCGTATTGGCCCACGGAGAGATAAGGGACCGCCGAGGACCTTAATTATGAAGTTTCTTAGCAACAGAGACAGGATGAAGATCTTCAACGCTGCACGAGCTAAAGGAGAGATTAAACACCAGGATCAGCAGGTGCGGTTCTACCCAGATTTGGCCACAGGAATCCAACAATTGAGGAAGCAGTTTGATCCCATACGTAAGGAGCTGCGCAACCTTGGGATTCGTCATGGTGTAATCTATCCTGCGAGACTGTTGACCACGTATGAGGGCAGAACCCACATCTTCAAGACCCCAGAGGAGGCGCAGGAGTTCATCAAGAAGATCAAAGAAGAAGAAGAGACTGGTGGGAGCTAAGCATGAACAAAATATAAGGTAGAATAATTAAGCATTTGCACAGGCATCTGACTGACTTGAAGTAAACAGCAAGTTTACAAAATATAGATTGTATTATATATTAAAAAAAAACAAAAACAAAACAAACAAAAAAAAACTATGATGTACAAAGTTGTTAAAAATTTTGGAGTTAAGTTGGAAAACTACAGAGGAGAGTTAATGTTACGTCATTAAAAGCAGTAGAGTTAGGGTGATTGGGAGAATGAAGAAGGAGTGGCTTAGGCTGTTCCCCGTGGGTGTGGAACGGTCGATGGCTATATCGGGAGACGGAATTTTTCTTTTGATTTTGGGGGGTTCGCCACAAGTGTGGGAAGGGGGAATTTGTTTGTGTGTAGTTTGTAGGATGAATGTTCAACCACTCATGTTTTTGCTTCTCTGTATGAGCATGTTTACACTGCAAGGTAATCCCAAACTCTCTATTGATCATAAACCAAAGTGTTAATCTTAATTTAACTTCATGGAATTGCAGAGGTCTACAAAATTTAAAAAAACTTAAACAAGTTATGAATAAAATAAAAGACATGGGTTCAAAAATTGTGTTTTTACAAGAAACTCATCTAATAGAGGAGGATATAAAAAGAATTAGGAGTAGATGGCAAGGAAGTGTATTCACCTCATCATTTTCATCCCGGGCCAGGGGAGTTATGACTCTCAAACATAAATCAGTCCCTTTTCAAGTGAAAAATGTAATTGGAGACAAACTTGGAAGATATGTAATCATTCAAGGTTCTTTGCTATTAGAAAATATAAATCTTGTGAACTTATATGGTCCCAATATAGATGATCAAAAGTTCTTTGCTAATTTATTTCTTATTTTATCATCACTTACAGGGCAACATATAATAGCAGGGGATTTTAATTGTACATTGAATCCAGGTATAGATAGATCAACAGGACTGGATTGTACGCACAATGGATGTAGGATGACTATTAATCATTTTATGAAAGAATTGAGATTGTTAGATATATGGAGAGAAATGAAACCACAAGTTAAAGCCTATTCTTGTTATTCCAGTACCTACAAGACATTCTTACGTATTGATTATTTTTTGATTTCCACAGAATTAAGATCCAAGATTCAAAACTGCTTTTATGATAACATCGTGATCTCTGATCATGCACCCTGTTGTCTAATATATGTAGATAAAAAATTGACAAAGGAATCAGGTAGATGGCAATTTCAGCATAAATGGCTTCAGGATGAGGAATTTGTCAAGTATATAGAAAAACAGATAGACGAGTACTTTGACATCAATACTACACAAACATCAGCATGTGTAAAGTGGGAAGCTTTCAAAGCTTTTATTAGGGGACATATTATTAGTTATACAGGATCAAAATCTAAGAAGACTCGAGAGGAGAGAGCTAAATTGGAACATAAAATGAAAAGTCTTCAGGAAAAAGTGTATGCAGGAAGTGATCCAAGGTTGGAGAATGAATTACTGATTTTGAGAGCTGAATACGACAAAAAATCAGCGAATAGAGCTGCCTCGAGTCTTCTAAGATTGAAACAATCTTTTTATGAACAAGGTGAAAAATCAGGAAAATTATTGGCATGGCAGATTAAACAATTAGAAATTAAAACACCAATTACTAGTATTATAAGTAACGGACAGGTAGTTATAGATCCTTTAGAAATTAACAGAGCCTTTAGAGATTACTATGAAAAATTATATGATACTAAAAATGAATTTGATTTAACAAAACTAAATGGGTTTTTGAACGAACTATCTATACCGTGTATTCCAAATGAAAACAGGGAGATATTGGAGTCTAAAATTAGTCAAGAAGAAGTTGGGCTAGCCATTGATAATATGAAATCAGGAAAAAGTGCAGGACCAGATGGTCTTCCAGTTGACCTTTATAAGAAATTTAAGAATAAATTAATAAAACCTTTTTTGGAAATGGTTTTAGAAGCATTTCAAAATAATAATTTACCATCATACATAAATAATGCCTTAATTATACTGCTGCCAAAACCAGGTAAGCCCTCTAATAAATGTGAAAATATGAGACCAATAAGCCTATTAAACGCCGACCTTAAGATAATCTGTAAAATTTTAGCAAGACGAATACAAGAAATTTTACCAAATATTATTAATCGAGATCAGAATGGCTTTATAAAGGGAAGACAAGGCTTCCATAATGTAAGAAGACTATTTAATATTATTTATTTTAATAAAGAAGCACCGGATACAGCTCTCCTATCACTGGACGCCGAAAAGGCCTTTGATAGAGTTGAATGGCCCTTTCTTTTTGAAGTCCTACAAAGGTTTGGACTTGGAAATAATTTCATAAAATGGGTTCAAATAATATACAATAATGCTACAGCAGAAATCCTAACAAATAACAATATTTCAAAACCAATAAAAATCAATAGAGGATGTCGACAAGGCTGTCCACTTTCACCTTTACTGTTTACTATGGCAATTGAACCTTTAGCGATAGCGATACGTTTACATTCACAAATATATGGAATTAAAGTTGGACCAACAGAACATAAAATCTCCCTGTACGCCGATGACATAATTTTGTTTATGTCGAATCTAAAAAAATCAATTCCAACCTTGTTGAATTTAATAAAGAATTTTGGGGAAATATCAGGATATAAAATAAATAAAACTAAATCTTCAATATTAATGCTAAATGAGACCCAGAGAAATTACCCAGCCCCTGAGGTAAATCAATTCAATGTTGTAAATCAGTTTAAATATTTAGGAATCCAAATTGTGCCTCAGCTAGAATCAGTCGCCAGTGTCAACTATGAAGCCTTAATGACAGATATCAATGAGTTAACTCAGAGATGGATGTCACTACCAATGTCGATGATCGGGAGAATCAATATACTTAAAAGTAATATTTTACCTAAAATACTTTATTTATTTCAATACATTCCTTTACCACCACCTTTAGATTTATTCTCAAGAATAAAAAAAAAGTTAGTGGAATTTATATGGAACAACAGGAGGGCTAGATTACGTCTGTCTTTATTATATTTACCATTTGATCGTGGAGGTCTGAAATGTCCAAATTTTATGTTGTATTATTGGTCGGCACAACTGAGGTCTATGACATATTATTTTTCATCAAATGATCTCCCTCACTGGACTGAAATGGAATCATACAATTTACCTTTACCTCTTCCCATATTCATATACTCAGATTCGGCAAAAAAAATTACAAAAACAAGTTAAAAATCCATTTGTAAAGCATATGATCAAAATATGGTGTGAAGCTAAAAACTATTTAAAAGAACCACAGTTACTGTCACAATTTAGTCCAATATGGGGTAATCAATATTTTAAACCAGGGAGAGCGGACGCTGTATTTAAAGTATGGAATTTAAAAGGGATACAAAAGATTCAGGATTTATATTTGCCATGTGCAGATAACATAATGTCTTTTGAAGAGCTGAGGATCAAATTTAATCTCAATAGAACACATTTTTTTTAAATATCTTCAACTTAGAAACTTTATTCGATCAAATCAAAATAAAGCTCACACTCGACCTATTTATTCATCCTTGGAAAAAATGATGATGAAAGATAGTAAAAGAAAGGGTATTATTTCAGAGTTTTATAACTCATTGACACTATCTTCAAGTGAAAATTCACTGAAAAGATTAAACTACTGGAAAGAAGATCTGCAAACTGAAATTTCAGAGGAACAATGGGAATTGGCTTGTACAGAAGCTCAAACCAAATCAATAAATGTACGCCTTAAATTGATACATTTCAAATGGTTAATGCGGATGTATGTTACACCGGAGGAGTTAAATAAATATAACAAAAATATACCAGATACATGCACAAAATGCATGGAAAGTAAAGGAACTCTATTTCATTGTGTATGGGAATGTAGATTAATAAGAATGTTTTGGGAAGAGGTGAGGGTAACAATTGAAAAAATAATCTCAAAACAAATCATATTGAATCCTAAATTGTTTTTGTTGGGTCTGTACCCAGAAAAGCATAATTTTAATAAAAGTGAAAGAACATTCATAGACCTCAGTTTGCTTAATGCCAAAAAATGTATTGCACTATTATGGAAAAAGACTCATAGACCAGATGTGACTCAGTGGTTAAGACAGATGTTAACAAACCTTCCATTAGAAAGAATAACATATATACTGAAATCAAAGGAAATTGTGTTTGAGAATATATGGAGACCTTTTATTGATTATGTAAAAAATTTAAACATAACTTTTGAAGAAGAAGGTGAATAATGTGTGTGGACCTTGTAAATTCCAAACTGGTGAACACAATATGTATACTTATGTATTGGATTGTCTAGACTAAACAGAGGAGCATTGTTGAAGATTTGATTTTGCTGGTGGTTGTTGGTGTTTTTAGTGCATCCTTTTTTTTTTTTTTGTAGTACTTTAGTGTTAGTGTTTGATTGTTTGTTAAAAAAAAAAAAAGGTTCAATAAAGATATTGTGGAAAAAAAAAAATAAAAGACACAGATTCAAAAATTGTGTTTTTACAAGAAACTCATCTAATAGAGGAGGATGTAAAAAGAATTAGGAGAAGATGGCAGGGAAATGTGTTCACCTCATCATTTTCATCCCGAGCCAGGGGAGTTATTACTCTCATACATAAAACAGTCCCATTTCAAGTGAAAAATGTAATTGGAGACAAATTAGGAAGATATCTAATCATCCAAGGATCTTTGTTATTAGAAAATATAAATCTGGTGAACTTATATGGTCCCAATATAGATGATCAAAACTTCTTCGTTAATTTATTTCTTACTTTATCATCACTTACAGGGCTATATATAATAGCAGGGGATTTTAATTGTACATTGAATCCCAGTATAGATAGATCAACAGGACTGGACTGTACGCACAATGGATGCAGGATGACCATTAATCATTTTATGAAAGAACTGAAATTGCTAGATATATGGAGAGAAATGAAACCACAAGTCAAAGCCTATTCTTGTTATTCTAATACCTATAAGACATTCTCATGTATTGACTACTTTTTGATCTCTACAGAATTAAGGTCCAAGATTCAAAACTGTTTCAATGATAACATTGTGATCTCTGATCATGCACCCTGCTGTCTAATATATGTAGATAAGAAATTGACAAAGGACGCAGGTAGGTGGCATTTTCAGCATAAATGGCTTCAGGATGAGGAATTTGTTAAGTACATAGAAAAACAGATAGATGAGTTCTTTGATATTAATACTACACAAACATCAGCATGTATAAAGTGGGAGGCTTTCAAAGCTTTTATAAGGGGGCATATTATTAGTTATACAGGTTCAAAATCTAAGAAGACTCGAGAGGAGAGAGTCCAATTGGAACGTAAAATAAAAATTCTTCAAGAAAAAGTGTATGCAGGAAGTAACCCAAAGTTAGAGAACGAATTACTGATTCTGAGAGCTGAATATGACAAAAAAATCAGCGAATAGAGCTGCCTCGAGTCTTCTGAGATTGAAGCAAACTTTTTATGAACAAGGTGAAAAATCAGGAAAATTATTGGCATGGCAGATTAAACAATTAGAATTTAAAACACCAATTACCAGTATTATAAGTAACGGAAAGGCAGTTGTAGATCCTTGACCCCTGGTCACATGTAGCCCTGGACTTCATCACTGGACTTCCCCTTCTGATGGAAACACTGTCATCCTTACCATTGTCGACCGATCTTCTAAGGCCATTTATTTAGTACCCATCCCCAAACTGCCCTTTGCCTCAGAGACTGCCAGCCTTTTCACTAACCACGTCATCCGCCTTCACGGCATTCCCCTGGACATTGTGTCTGACCGGGGGCCACAATTCATATCTCAAGTGTGGAAGTCTTTTTGCTGTACCCTGGGCACCTCAGTCTGCCTGTCATCTGGATACCACCCTCAGAGCAATGGGCAGGCTGAGCGCACCAACCAATTCCTGGAGGCCGCCCTCAGATGTGTGGCATCCTGCAACCCATCTACATGGAGCACTCATCTGACCTGGGTGGAGTACGCCCACAACTCTGCAGTTTCATCGGCTACGGGATTAACACCCTTCGAGGCATTGAAGGGGTACACTCCCCCCGCCCCCGTGGCAGAGAGGGAGATCACCGTGCCATCTGCGGAGGCCTATGGAGGGCCACCCATGCTGCGGTCCTCCATTCCACCGAACAGAACCGACAGTACGTGGACCGCAGGCGGGTTCCAGCACCCAGATACACGGGCAGAAGGTGTGGCTGTCGGCGGACCAGGTGCCTCTTAAAATGGAATCTCGTGACTTCCGGTTATGGCGACCA
This sequence comes from Pholidichthys leucotaenia, assembly GCA_020510985.1. Classification (NCBI taxonomy): domain Eukaryota; kingdom Metazoa; phylum Chordata; class Actinopteri; order Cichliformes; family Pholidichthyidae; genus Pholidichthys; species Pholidichthys leucotaenia. Next base: position 319,740,438 of record CM035837.1, on the reverse strand, counting down.
CGTAGGAAGACGTGTTTCACACTGCTCTGCTCCTAAAAATAAAAATTAGGCTAAAACTTTCTTAATTGGAACAAAAACCTATCCCAGCGTTTAGGCGCGGATATAGTAAAGACTAAGGCTGGGAAATTAGGCGGAGGAAAAAGTGATTCGTCAAAACAATCCAAACTAACAGACTTCCACGCTTGTGACGAAGCAGGAAAATCTTCAGAGACAATGGCGGAGGAGGGAGCTAGCAGTGGAGCGGTAACTGCTGAGGAGGGGACGAGTGCGGTACTTGCTGCCATCAGCTCCATGAGAGCAGACTTTTCGTCAAAATTTGATGGGATTATAGCAGCGATAGAAGGAATGAGAAAAGAAATAAGCGACTGTATAGAACGAGTATCGCAGGCGGAGCTCCGAATCTCAAGCGCTGAGGATGACGTCACCAGCCTACAATCAAAGGTGCAAACATTGGAATTAAAAAATAAACATCTGGAAGATAATGTCCTGGACAGAATTCGTGACAGAATAATTTGAGGCTGGTGGGCCTCCTGGAGGGAGTGGAGGGATGGGACCCATGTTCCTTTTTGGAAAAGTGGATTCCAGAAGCACTGGACAATGCGGATCTGCAGTCATCGGTCGTCTTAGAGAGCGCTCACCGAATCGGTCCACCGAGAGATAATAAGACACCACCGAGGACGCTGATTATGAAGTTCCTCAGCTACAGAGACAAGATGACGTCACCAACGCGGCGTGAGCTAAAGGAGAAATTAAATACCAGGATCAACAGGTGCGGTTCTACCCAGATTTGGCCACAGGAATTCAACAATTAAGGAAACAGTTCGACCCCGCCTGTAAAGAGCTGCGCAACCTCGGGATTCGTCATGGAGTGATTCATCCGGCAAGACTGCTGGTCACATATAAAGGGAGAACCCACATCTTCAAGACCCCTCAAGAGGCGCGGGAGCTCATTAAGCAGATCCAAGGGGAAACTGGTGGGAGCTAAGCATGAACATGAGATAAAGGTAGAACATTTAAGCATTTGTACAGGCATCTGATTGCTCTGAAACATATAACATGTCTACAAAATACAGATTGTATTATATATATATAAAAAAAAGCTATGATGTACAAACTTGCTATAAAACTGAAGTTATGTTGGAAAAACTACAGAAGAGAGTTAATGTCATTAAAAAGTAGTAAAGTCAGGGTGATTGAGAGGAGAAAGAGAGAGTGGTTTGACTGATCCTCGCAGGTGTGGAACAATCACTAGCTATAACGGGAGACGGAATATTTTTTTGACTTTGGGGGGGATTACCACGACTGTGGGGAAAGGGAATTTGTTTTTGTGTAGTTTGTAGGATGAATGTTCAACCATCCATGTTTCTGCTTCTCTGTATGAGCATGTTTATATTGCAAGGTAATCTCAAACTCCTTATTGATCATAGATCAAAGCGTTAATCTTAATTTAACTTCATGGAATTGCAGAGGTCTACAAAATCTAAAAAAACTTAAACAAGTTATGAATAAAATAAAAGACACAGATTCAAAAATTGTGTTTTTTACAAGAAACTCATCTATTAGAGGAGGATGTAAAAAGAATTAGGAGAAGATGGCAGGGAAATGTGTTCACCTCATCATTTTCATCCCGAGCCAGGGGAGTTATGACTCTCATACATAAAACAGTCCCATTTCAAGTGAAAAATGTAATTGGAGACAAATTAGGAAGATATCTAATCATCCAAGGATCTTTGTTATTAGAAAATATAAATCTGGTGAACTTATATGGTCCCAATATAGATGATCAAAACTTCTTCGTTAATTTATTTCTTACTTTATCATCACTTACAGGGCTATATATAATAGCAGGGGATTTTAATTGTACATTGAATCCCAGTATAGATAGATCAACAGGACTGGACTGTATGCACAATGGATGCAGGATGACCATTAATCATTTTATGAAAGAACTGAGATTGCTAGATATATGGAGAGAAATGAAACCACAAGTCAAAGCCTATTCTTGTTATTCTAATACCTATAAGACATTCTCATGTATTGACTACTTTTTGATCTCTACAGAATTAAGGTCCAAGATTCAAAACTGTTTCAATGATAACATTGTGATCTCTGATCATGCACCCTGCTGTCTAATATATGTAGATAAGAAATTGACAAAGGACGCAGGTAGGTGGCATTTTCAGCATAAATGGCTTCAGGATGAGGAATTTGTTAAGTACATAGAAAAACAGATAGATGAGTTCTTTGATATTAATACTACACAAACATCAGCATGTATAAAGTGGGAGGCTTTCAAAGCTTTTATAAGGGGGCATATTATTAGTTATACAGGTTCAAAATCTAAGAAGACTCGAGAGAAGAGAGTCCAATTGGAACGTAAAATAAAAATTCTTCAAGAAAAAGTGTATGCAGGAAGTAACCCAAAGTTAGAGAACGAATTACTGATTCTGAGAGCTGAATATGACAAAAAATCAGCGAATAGAGCTGCCTCGAGTCTTCTGAGATTGAAGCAAACTTTTTATGAACAAGGTGAAAAATCAGGAAAATTATTGGCAAGGCAGATTAAACAATTAGAATTTAAAACACCAATTACCAGTATTATAAGTAAAGGACAGGCAGTTGTAGATCCTTTAGAAATTAATAGTGCTTTTAGAGATTATTATGAAAAACTATATGATACAAAAAATAAAACTGACTTAACAAAACTAAATGGGTTTTTGGATGGATTATCTATACCGTGTATTCCAAATGAAAACAGGGAGATACTGGAGTCTAAAATTAGTCAAGTAGAAGTTGGGCTAGCCATTGATAATATGAAATCAGGAAAAACAGCAGGACCAGATGGTCTTCCAGTTGACCTCTATAAAAAAATTTAAGAATAAATTAATAAAACCACTTTTGGAAATGGTTTTAGAAGCATTTCAAAATAGTAATTTACCACCATACATGAATAATGCCTTAATTATACTGTTGCCAAAACCAGGTAAACCCTCTAATAAATGTGAAAACATGAGACCAATAAGCCTATTAAATGCTGACCTTAAGATAATCTGTAAAATTTTAGCAAGACGACTACAAGAAATATTACCAAATATTATTAACCAAGATCAGAATGGCTTTATAATGGGAAGACAAGGCTTCCATAATGTAAGAAGACTATTTAATATTATTTATTCCAATAAAGAGGCACCGGATACAGCTCTCCTATCATTGGACGCCGAAAAGGCCTTTGGTAGGGTCGAATGGCCCTATCTTTTTGAAGTCCTACAAAGGTTTGGACTTGGAAATAATTTCATAAAATGGGTTCAGATAATATACAATAATGCTACAGCAGAAATCCTAACAAACAGCAATATCTCAAAATCAATAAAAATCAATAGAGGATGTCCACAAGGCTGTCCACTTTCACCTTTATTGTTTACTATGGCAATTGAACCTTTAGCGATGGCAGTACGTTTACATCCACAAATATATGGAATTAAAGTAGGACCAACAGAACATAAAATCTCCCTGTATGCCGATGACATAATTTTGTTTATGTCGAATTTTAAAAAATCAATTCCGACCTTGTTAAATTTAATAAAGAACTTTGGGGAAATATCAGGATATAAAATAAATAAAACTAAATCTTCAATATTAATGCTAAATGAGACCCAGAGAAATCACCCAGCGCCTGAGGTAAATCAATTCAATGTTGTAAATCAGTTTAAATATTTAGGAATTCAAATTGTGCCTAAGCTAGAATCAGTCGCCAGTGCCAATTATGAAGCCTTAATGACAGATATTAATGAGTTACTTCAGAGATGGATGTCACTACCAATGTCAATGATCGGGAGAATTAATATACTTAAAAGTAATATCTTACCCAAAATACTTTATTTCAATACATTCCTTTACCACCACCTTCAGATATATTCTCAAGAATTAAAAAAAAGTTAGTGGAATTTATATGGAACAATAGGAAGGCTAGATTACGTCTGTCCTTACTTTATTTACCATTTGATCGTGGAGGTCTGAAATGTCCATACTTTATGTTGTATTACTGGTCAGCACAACTGAGGTCTATGACATATTATTTTTCATCAAATGATCTCCCTCACTGGACTGAAATGGAATCATACAATTTACCTTTACCTCTTCCCTTATTCATATACTCAGACCCGGCTAAAAAATTACAGAAACAAGTTAAAAATCCAATTGTAAAGCATATGATCAAAATATGGTATGAAACCAAAAAATATTTAAAAGAACCACACTTATTGTCACATTTAGCCCAGTATGGGATAATCAATATTTTACACTAGGGAGAGTGGATGCTGTATTTAAAGTATGGAATTTAAAAGGAATTCAAAAGATTCGAGACTTATATTTGTCATGTTCAGATAACATAATGTCTTTTGAAGAACTGAGGATCAAATTCAGTCTTAATAGAACACATTTTTTTAAATATCTTCAGCTTAGGAATTTTATTCGATCAAATCAAAATAATGCTCTCACCCGACCTACTTATTCATCCTTGGAAAAAAATTTGACGAAAGATAGTAAGAGAAAGGGTATTATTTCAGAGTTTTATAACTCATTGACACTATCCTCAAGTGAAAACTCACAGAAAAGACTGAATTATTGGAAAGAAGACCTGCAAATTGAAATTTCAGAGGAACAATGGGAATTGGCTTGTACAGAAGCTCAAACCAAATCAATAAATGTACGTCTTAAATTGATACATTTTAAATGGTTAATGCGGATGTATGTTACACCGGAGGAGTTAAATAGATATAACAAAAACATACCAGATACATGCACAAAATGTATGGAAAGTAAAGGAACCCTATTTCACTGCTTATGGGAATGTAGTAAAATCAGAATGTTTTGGGAAGAGGTGAAGGTAACAATTGAAAAAATAATTTCAAAACAATTCATTTTGAACTCTAAACTGTTTTTGTTGGGTCTGTATCCAGAAAAGCATAACTTTAATAAGAGTGAAAGAGCATTCATAGACCTCAGTTTGCTTAATGCCAAAAAATGTATTGCACTAATGTGGAAAAAGACTCATAGACCAGATGTGACTCAGTAGTTAAGACAGATGTTAACAAGCCTTCCACTAGAAAGAATAACATATATACTGAAATCAAAGGAAAATGTGTTTGAGAATATATGGAGACCTTTCATTGATTATGTAAAGAAATTAAACATAACTTCTGAAGAAGAAGGTGAATGATGTGTGTGGACCTTGCAAATTCCAAATTGGTGAATGTATAATATGTATACTTATGTAATAGATTACCTAGACTAAACAGAGGAGCATTGTTGATGACTTGCCTTTGTTAGTGGTTGTTGGTGTTTTTAGTACATTTTTTTTGTAGTTAGTGGTTTTTTTTTAATTATTTTTAAATTACTTTAGTGTTAGTGTTTGATTGTTTGTGCCATGTTTGTAAAAAAAAAAGAGGTTCAATAAAAAATATTGAGGAAAAAAAAAATGGAATCTCGTAAGCTGTCACCTCGGTTCCTGGGGCCATTTTCCATCTCCCGAATCATCAATGATGTAACAGTCTGCCTGGAGCTTCCGCCGACTGTCCATATCCATCCAACCTTCCACGTATCCACGATTAAGCCCCTCTCCACCAGTCCTCTCTGCCCCCCCCCCCAAAGCCTCCTCCTCACCCTCAGATCCTCGACGGTCAGACCACCTACACAATTCAGAGAATTCTGGACGTTCGCTGTCGGGACCAGGGGCTGCAGTACTTGGTCCACTGGAAGGGCTACGGACCTGAAGAAAGGTCATGGATTCCCCGGTCATACTTCCATGATAAGGGGATGGTCCAGGCCTTTCACCGAGCCCATCCCAACAAGCCCGGTGGGCCGCCAGGAGGCGTCCCTTGGGGGGGGGGGGGGGGGGGGCACTGTTATGATCTGGTGAGCGCACTCCCCCTCCCGTCCTGTAGGAGAGTTCCTGGCTCCGCAGGTAATTAATACACCTGGTGAGTGTATTGATTATCTGCAATTGAGTGCAGTGAAGAGACGAACCTGCTGTCTCTTCACTGCCAGCGCTTAAAAGGACCAGTCTGTGAATGCTCCAGCGCTGGCTCGTTGGGTATAGTGCCATAAAGAATTAAGTAAGTAAAGTTTTAATTATCTCGGAACCCAGTGAATGACCCGTCTCACTCTTTCTCCTTCTCAGGTTGCTGCCATCTCTGAAGTGTGTCCCCGGGGGTTCGTTGTGATCTTACCTGCTCCATCATTGTCTTCTCTCCTGATCACCTACTCCACCCGGTCAGACATTTCATCAGCCCTACTCATCTGCAGCTTCCATCCCCATTCATCCTTGCCTTCCTGGGTTCCCCGTAGGGTTCTCTGCTCTCACTCATAAGAGTTTTTTCCCTTACGATTCATTTTTACCTGCCTCCCTCCTTGCTCTAATCTGCTCTCGTCTTCCTCCTTACAGGCTGGGCTCTCCTCTGGCAAGTGAGATGTTTCCGCTAATTTTGCTCCAATTCTTTTCAATAAAATTGTGTATAAACTTTGCCTCTCTGCGTTGTATGCATTCCCTGGTGTAACATCTTGCACGTGAGCTGATATTTATTGTAATCATGACAAAAGGTGCTGCAACAAAGTATTAGTTTAAGGGTGTGCATATTTATGCAAACAGATTATTGTCAGTTTTTTATTTTTCATTTCTCCTGTTAAAAGATTTCAGTTTGTTTTTCAGTTGGTGGAAAAAGTTTTGAAATGATTTATCTTGGTCTCATTTTTTCACATCACAAAAACCTGGCATTTGAACAGGGGTGTGTAGACTTTTTATATCCACTGTATGTGAGGAACAGACACACAGATAGACACGCACATAGACACAGACAGAGATTTGCTGCGTTAATAGATAATCATTCTATAGCACCTTGCTATTCTACTTAAGCAAATTCAGCAAATAAAACAAAACTGTTGGTGGAGGAAAAAGAGCACATATGTTCATGCAATATTATCAATTTATTTAAGCTGAAAACACAAGGTTTATTTAGATTTGTAACTATTTTGAGACAATTTCTGCATTGTAGTAACACTTAGTAATGAATCATAAAAATTAAAAAATGTCTTGAAAGACATTTTAGAAGATATAGAGAAGAAATGTAAGAGCGTAAACTAAATATAGCTAAATATAGAGAAAAAGTATTTGCCATTTGATTGTTATGACTGACTTGCTAATTGACTGTACAATCAAATTATCTGTGAAAAAAATCAAAGCTTCTAAAACACATGGAAAGATTTCAATAGCCATACAGATAAAAGCTCACTTCCTTCAAGAGCAGTTAAAGTTTTACATACTGTACAGGTTTTTATAAATCTTTTTTTTTTAAAAACTCTGTACTATGTTATCTCTTACTTGTACATTGTGGTTGTCCTGTTCTGGTTCCCTCTCCCAGCAGCATTTCCTGCAGAAGGCTATCCATTCTGGCTTCACCCAGCAACTGTGCTAAGTGGAGAGTCTCGACCATCTGCCAGGCCACACTCTGCAAGGGAGGTAGGATCAACAGGAGTTCCCCAAATCTTCCACGATGTTCACAGGTTGCCTCTTCTAGCAGAAGATGGGCTTGGAATCGCAGATGTCGAACCACTTGAGGACTCTCCAATCCCAGACAGTCTGTGAGACGAAGATAATGAGACATACTGTGTTTATAGTTGGAAAAGTAGACTGAGAATTAGAAAGAAAATTGTTAACAAGTAATCACCTGAAATTGTGAAGTAAAAAGTGTAAGACATTACAAGACTGTCATCTTGGCATAACAGCCCCTATGGGGCGAAGAAGAGAATCCAGTCACGAGGCGAAGTTCGTACATGTTTTATTTGGAAAATAAACAGTAAACAGCTTGTGGGCTGGATAACATAAATGAGCCGTATGGCAGATGACTTTGGCAGATGCCGCTAAGGTCGAGGTGGAGAACGGTGTGGGAAAACAAGACGAGATGCTGCACTGAGAACAGAGGGCAACCGCTATAAATAAGGGAGCACAAATTAACAAATGAAGAGCAGCTGTGACTAATTAAGAGAGAGGAGAGACGCGAGAGCGAGAGAGAGAGGATAACCTAAGGTGGAGCAGGGAAAACAATCAACATAAAGGTTGGTCATTAACATCTGTTAATTGGTCATTAATTAATTAATTAGGTTAATTGGTTCTCTCCCATAGATTGAGTCCCCATCGTGCTGTTTGCTCTCTACATGTCTGTTCTTTTCATCTTCTCTGTCCCCTCACCCCCCAGCCAGTCGCAGCAGATGACTGCCCCTCCCTGAGCCTGGTTCTGCTGGAGGTTTCTTCCTGTTAAAAGGGAGTTTTTCCTCTCTACTGTCGCCAAGTGCTTGCTCACAGGGGATCGCCTGATTGGTGGGGTCTTTCTGCAACTGTGGGGGTTCCCTCTACAGTTGATTGTGCTATGAGATGACTGTTGTTGTGAAATGGCGCTATATAAATAAAGTTGAACTGAATTTAATTGAATTAAAGCAGGGGTGTCAAACTCATTCCATGGAGGGCCAAGACCCTGCAGGTTTTACCTCCACCCAGTGTCTTCAACAGGTGATTTCACCAAATTTCTTCCAACTGATTGCTGATGAGTGAAAACACCTGGTGAAGGCACTGGGTGGAAGTAAAACATGCAGGGTCTTGGCCCTCCATGGAATGAGTTTGACACCCCTGAATTAAAGGATACTCAAATGGAGGTAATAATGACAACAATACTAAAGATAACAATAATGAGTCCAGAAGGTAATATAAAGCATGAACAGGGGCTGCGACCCTGTCCAGATCACTACACATCTGACAGAAAATGACCATATAAAGGACTTTTACCAGCAGGAATTACACCTTGTAGTTAAGTGTTCAGAAAAAAAAGCGACCAGTAGTGGTTGTACCCATGCATGCTGTTTGGAAATGAGTGCGGGCATGTCCACGTGTTGAGGTTAGCTTTATTATATGTTAGCACATGAGAGTGGTACAGGCAGTGGGAAGTTGGTAGTAGGTAGGGCACCAAGAGAGAGGGCTGGCCCTGCGCAGCCGTATAATATGCCCTGTGGCGTCATGACGTCACACGTGCGTACGTGCTACCGCAGTGTGATGCATCACGCCGTTTCCCGTATATCACACATGCAATATAACAAAGAAATTAAAATAAAGATTCAAAGTTGAAATATAATAATCATAGCTATATGTTAATGATATTGCCTAATTATACATAACAGAAAAAGATATATAAAATGAATAAAAAAATATGCGCCATTTTTGTTATATGGCAAAGTTGATGCTTAATGTTTTCAGCACAAGTGTAATTTAAGCTTTACATGATTAATAAATTGAGACTTGGGTTTACATTAAATTATAAATATTTCCTGTGCTAATCCAAAACAATTGCACAACACCACCTCTGACTACTGCCAATGTCAACATTTCACATTTAAAAACAGCCCCCCCCCCCCCAAAAAAAAAAAATAAAAATTAACAGATAAAATAATTTATCACCAGTGTCAGAACATAAACTGACCTGGGGCGAAGAAGATGATGGCTCTGAGACAAGCGAACTCTTTGTCTGTGATGTTGAGTTCTCTGAGAGGTTTGACCAGCTCCTCCTGGATTCTGTGGGCCACTCTGGATATGGCCACCTCTGTGCCGCTCAGTGGGATCACAAAGTCATTACCTGCCCAGTAAACATGGAAAAAAAAAATCAATTCACATGTAAGACAAATATGACAGAATTAGTGTAATGCTTGAAATCAGTTTTAGATTTGGGTAGAACAACCAGAAATGACACTGAAATAAAAATAGCTTACTTTATGTTATTATTATTAATCAAGTATAAGTTAAAGTTGCCAACAAAAAGTTACTTCAGTAAGAGTGAAAATATCTAAAAATGTATTTGAGAAGTGAGGTCTGGTTTTTTTTTTTTTTTCATTTTAAAGGCACATTTTCAAATATAAATTTATACCAACAAATACAAATTTATGAGTTAAATGTCACAATTTAACAATAATTAAGTCTAAAACTTTACTTAAAAAGTTCAAAAGTTTAAAAACACTGAATAGAAAAGTTGCAAATTTATAAAAGGAGAAAAAACTCAATTTTGTGCAAGAAACTGCTAATTTCAAAGGAGGAAAATTCACAATATGGAATACGAAGTACAGCTAAAAGTTGAAAATTTACAAGAAAAATTATGCAAATTTATTAGAACACATTTGCAGACTGCTAAGACAAATTTTCAAGTTAAAAAACAAATTCAAAGCAAGTCATAATTTTACTGAGATTTTTATACTGGGGATGCGGGGGGTGGGTTACAAGAAAAAATAGCAAGCTCACCCTAGAAAACCATTGCAATATATGAGTAAAATATTGGGCATTCATAGAAATACATTTGGCATTTAAAAGGAATTTAATTTGTAACACTGATCAGATTTATTTTAGAGAGTCTGGAGTCTGCACAATGGTGCACCATTAAAGGCTGTAAATTGGACAGTGTGCTCCAGACTCTCTTTTCTTAATGAGTTTGATGTCCTTGAGCTGAGAGGCACCTGCTACAGCTTCAGATGACTGGGGAGGAAGCGCAGAGGCTTCTTTTCCCACCAGATTTATTTTGCCTATTATGGACAAACTGTGAAATGTTTGTCTGAAGAAAATAAAATGCAAACTTTTCAAATGTGTCTTCTAATATAATTGAAATCATATCATGAAACAGTAACAAATTAAATAATATGATAGTATTAAATATGATCTTAACATTGAAATAATGGACAAACATTCAGGCCAAATCAGTGAACTCAAAAACAACTCCAAGAGTATGACTGAATGTATTCAAGTAAAAGTACACAATTTTCTTCATAAATGTACTCAGAGTAAGTACCCTACAACCAGAATGTCAATGATGGCCTCCTGACCTTTGACCTTGAGCACAACCTGAATGCAGACCCACCCGAGGATCATTGTGTGTGAGTTTGGTGACACTGAGGCAGTTGCCTAGGAGGAGTAGTGTTTCCTGTGAAATGCAGATGGACAGATTCACAGAGGCATGGACACAGTGAAATCTCATTTGCTCCTTATGGGCTAATAAAACAACTGCAGTTTCTTTGAAAAGTACCTGACCTGAGTAACTGTGTCTTGTTACTACACACCTCTTTTTAGCTCACATTTAGATGAACACTGAAATTCAAATCCAAATCGGTCATAGGACCTACCTAGAAGGATGAGGTTATTGTAAGGTAGTGAACGTCTTGCTGCTCCTATAATAAGATGTTCAGCAGAGTGGGTTCTCAGCAGGGTCACCTACAAGCACACACACACACAGAGTATTTGTCCTTTAAATCCAAAAGGATCAACCTGAACCCAAGAAAAAAATAATGCATTTGACCCTTAGATTTAAAAAAAAAAAGTTGCATATTTACTCATTAAGAGATTGAAGTTAAATGTTGGTTTGATAAGTTTTCCTACCCTGTCATCAATGGGAAGGCTGCAAAACTCTGGGATGTGTTTGGCCCATTCCACCAGCAGGAGGAGTTGCTGCTTCATGGACTGGAACACTTCTACCACACCGGCTGTCTTCCTCATGAGAAAGTCATGACTGCCAGGTGAAGGCATTGCTGGCACCTGATGGAAACAAGGTATAATGTGAGATCACCGTGAGATCAGGTGACGCTAAGATGGATAAGTTTTGTGTGTGTGTTTACACCCAGGGAGGTAAATGGAGGTGATGAATAGTGCGTGTGACCTTTGAGTGCTGCAAAGTAAACCGAGCAGAAGTGGGGAGAGTAGCCAGGAATTATACTGAAGTACCTTGTGATATTAATTACAGAAACTAAGAGAAATTATCAACTAAAAAAAGTTAAAAAAAAAAAAAAAGACTTGATGTTCACCACTTTGTGAGGTTTTTCACTTCTGATCTTTTTTTGTGTACTCTATATTGATCCTCAGAGGGAAAATTCAGGGCATCCACCTGGATGGATGAAGCAGCCACGGTACGGCGCTATCCCTTCACCATTCACACCTAGGGCCACTTTAGGGTCTCCAGTTAACCTAACCTGCATGTTTTTGGCCTGTGGGATGAAACCGGAGAAATCCCGGAGTAAACCCACGCAGACACGGGGAGAACATGCAAACTCCACACACATCACCATTGGTCAGGGGGTGGGATCAAACCTGGGATTCCATGGCCAAGGGTGAGTTGCTGTGCTGCCACAGTGCTAACCACTGTTCCACCGGACTGCCCTGACCGCATCTTTCTGACCCTTCTTATAAATGTGATTTTTTTTTTCTAAATTTATTATGTTTTTCTTATAAAATTGAAATTTGTCACTAATTTGTGAGTTTTTCCCTCAAATTTTGATGTTTTTTCTTTTAATTTTACAACTTTTTCTCTGATACATTTGTGATTTATTTTTCTTGTAAATGTGTAACTTTTTGAAAATAATTTCAGACATTTTAAACAAACTTACAGCTTGTTTCATATAAATTTGCCCCCTTTTCTTGTAAATTTGTGACTCAAAGTTGCATTTTTTTCCTTGTACATTTTCCTTCCATTTTATTTTTAGTGAAAATGAATGTTCAGTACCCATTTCATTTTGAAAAAACAGATTATTTTTTTTGTTTAAATTCAGTCAGGAAGAACATAGAATGGGCTCACATTTCTCTGCACATTACTCATGAATTAGATTTCAAGATTTCCAAGTACAGTGGTGTGAAAAAGTGTTTACCCCCTTCCTGATTTCCCTTTTTTTTTTGTTAGTCACACTTAAATGTTTCAGATCATCAAACAAATTTAAATTTTAGACAACGTTAACAAGTAAATACAAAATGCAGTTTTTAAATGAAGGTGTTTATTATTAAGGGGAAAAAAAACCAAACCTACATGGCCCTGTGTGAAAAAGTGATTGCCCCCTAAACCTAATAACTGGTTGGGCCACCCTTAGCAGCAACAACTGCAATCAAGCATTTGCGATAACTGGCAATGAGTCTTTTACTGTGCTGTGGAGGAATTTTGGCCCACTCATCTTTGCAGAATTGTTGTAATTAAGCCACATTGGAGGGTTTTCGAGCATGAACTGCCTTTTTAAGGTCATGCCAGAGCATCTCAATTGGATTCAGGTCAGGACTTTGACAAGACCATTCCAAAGTCTTAATTTTGTTTTTCTTAAACCATTCAGAGGTGGACTTGCTGGTGTGTTTTAGATCATTGGCCTGTTGCAGAACCTAAGTGCGCTTCAGCTTGAGGTCACAAACAGATGGCCGGACATTCTTCTTCAGGGTTTTTTGGTAGACAGCAGAATTCATGGTTCCATTTACCACAGCAAGTCTCCCAGGTCCTGAAGCAGCAAAACAGCCCCAGACCATCACACTACCGCCACCATATTTTACTGTTGGTGTGATGTTCCTTTTCTGAAATGCTGTGTTACTTTTACACCACATGTAATGGGACACACACCTTCCAAAAAGTTCAACTTTTGTCTTGTCAGTCCACAAAGTGTTTTTCCAAAAGTCTTGGGGATCATCAACATGTTTTCTGGCAAAACTGAGACAAACCTTTATGTTCTTTTTGCTCAGCAGTGGTTTTCATCTTGGAACTCTGCCATGCAGGCCATTTTTGCCCAGTCTCTTTCTTATGGTGGGGTCATGGACACTGACGTTAACTGAGGCAAGTGAGGCCTGCAGTTCTTTTGATGTTGCTGTGGGGTCATTTGTGATCTCTTGGATGAGTCGTCGCTGCGCTCTTGGGGTAATTTTGGTCAGCTGGCCACTCCTGGGAAGGTTCACACTGTTCCATGTTTTCACCATTTGTGGGTGATGGCTCTCATTGTGGTTTGCTGGAGTCCCAAAGCTTTAGAAATGATTTTATAACCTGTTCCAGACTGACGGATCTCAGTTACTTTGTTTCTCATTTGTGCCTGAATTTCTCTGGATCACAACATGATGTCTAGATCTTGAGGATCTTTTGGTCTACTTCACTTTGTCAGGCAGGCCCTATTTAAGTGATTTCTTGAATGAGAACAGGTGTGGCAGTAATCAGGCCTGGGTGTGGCTCAAGAAATTGAACTCAGCTTTCTAAAGACGTGATAAACCACAGGTAATTTATGTTTTAACAGGAGGGGGCAATCACTTTTTCACACAGAGCCATGTAGGCTTGGATTTTTTTTTTACCCTTAGTAAAAAACATATTCATTTAAAAACTGCATTTTGTATTTACTTGTGTTATCTTTGTCTGATATTTAAATTTGATGATTTGAAACATTTAAGTGTGACAAACATACAAAAAAAAAGAGAAATCAGGAAGGGGGCAAACACTTTTTCACACCACTGTATACTTTAAACTGAATTAATTTGTAATTAATCTGATTGTTTTTGAGAACATTCAGACCATCATCCAGCTTTTCCCTCTTATTTTGGCTTAAAAAAAATTCCCAGTAGGCTAACTGCATGCAGCAAATGCCTCATAAGCATCAGTGTGTTTACCTGTTGCACACTGGGCTCTCCCTGCAGCAGCACACTGATGGATAGGGTGCCCGCTGTCTGTGCTTTGGCTCTCTGAGTGTTGATGCAGTCTCTCTCATTTTGAACAGCTAGAGATTAAAGAGAGGAAAGAGCCATTAGCAAAGTTCTTGGCGTCGCCACACTTTAGATCTGAAATACCGCCTTTTCTCTCCCCTTGGTAACAAACCAATCATGAAACAAAGTCCTACTCTGCCTCCACAAAACTCTCCACCCTCAGTGACTTTCAAGTTGCTCCAGTAGTAGTTATGCCAGCTGTTGGCTCCAACAGAAAGGTCATTAATTGTTAAAATTACAATGAAGAAACAGTGACAAAGAAGTATTTTTTTATTACGCTTGTAATTAATTTTTTCCATAAAATATACCTGATATTAAAGAAAAATATTGCAAGAGCAACAAAAAACACTGGATAATCATGAATGTATATTAATTTTAAGCAAATTATGATAGCAATTTTTAATATTTTTTTTCAGTTCATTATAAAGAGGGACTTGATTTCTATGCAAAACAACAATTTTTAATATTGTCACATTTCCTGTTTTATTTTGAAATGGTCAAAGAGGAAGTCACTGTTACTACTTATGGCAACTTTCCTAATAGTGACTGCCTTAATGTGGCTTTTAATTCAATATTAGACTCGATTGGGTTTTCTCAGAAAGTAGGAAATTCTACTCATTACCTCCACCATACATTGGACCTTGTTCTGACATATGGCATAGAAATAGAAAATCTTGTAGTGTCTCCTCATAACCCTGTACTGTCAGACCATTGTCTGTTAACCTTTGATTTTACTATTTCTGACTATTTGGCTCCTAAAGAAAAATATTATCACAGTAGATGCCTCTCAGATGATGCTGTTTCCAAATTTATGCAGATTGTTTCCTCTATGCCATGTGTCAACACAACGGAAATAAGCTATAGACAGCTTGCTCCTTCTGTAATTGATAACATGGTGGATAGTGTTTCAGCTTCTCTGCATCAGGCTCTAGACTTGGTGGCCCCCTTAAAAAAGAAAAAGTCTAATCAGAGATTTTTAACTCCTTGGTTCAACACAGAAACTCGTAGCTTAAAACAGAAGACTCGTCAATTAGAAAGAAAATGGCGCTCTACTAATTTAGATGAAATCTATTTAGCTTGGAGAAATCATCTTTTAATTTATAAAAAATCTCTTAGAAAAGCTAGAACGAGTTATTACTCTGCATTAATAGAAGAGAACAAGAATAATCCCAGGTTTCTTTTCAGTACTGTAGCCAGGTTGACAAAGAGTCAGGACTCTGTCAATCCTAGCATCCCCTTAGAGCTTACTAGTCAGGACTTTATGAACTTTTTCAATAATAAAATTTCATCCATCAGAGATAAAATCAATCAGATTCTTCCCACAGTTAACTTAAATACTGTAACTACTACAACTCCTTCTATTGATGTCTGTCTTGATGAGTTTACTCCAATCGACCTTTGTGAGTTAGACAAAATAGTTTCCTCATCCAAACCTTCAACTTGTCTTTTAGACCCTATTCCTACCAGGTTATTTAAAGAAGTCTTCCCACTTATTGGTAGCTTTATTCTTCATATAATCAATTCTTCATTAACTTTAGGCCATGTACCGCAGGCTTTTAAAACGGCTGTAATTAAACCCTTACTCAAAAAGCCAACGCTAGATCCAGGAGCTTTAGCTAACTATAGACCAATCTCTAATCTCCCTTTCATTTCAAAAATCTTAGAAAGAGTTGTTGCTACGCAATTATTTGACCACCTGCAGGGAAATGGTTTATTTGAGGAGTTTCAATCTGGGTTTAGAATCCATCATAGCACTGAAACAGCCTTAGCGAAGGTCACTAACGACCTCCTCATTGCATCTGATAATGGACTAGTTTCTGTACTTGTCCTTTTAGATCTTAGTGCAGCTTTTGATACTATTGATCATAATATTCTACTTGATAGATTAGAACACTATGTTGGACTTAATGGAACTTCGTTGCAGTGGTTTAGATCTTATTTATCTGATAGGTTCCAGTTTGTTCATGTAAATGATGAGTTTTCTCTCAGCTCAAAGCTTAGTCATGGAGTTCCACAGGGATCTGTGCTTGGCCCTACTCTTTTTAGTTTATATATGCTTCCATTAGGCAACATTATTAGAAAGCACTGTATACATTTTCACTGTTATGCAGATGACACACAATTATACCTGTCAATGAAGCCAGATGATACTAATCAATTAGCCAAGTTAGAAGCCTGTCTTAAGGAAATCAAAGCTTGGATGACTTGTAATTTCCTGCTATTAAATTCAGATAAGACTGAAGTCATTCTTGTTGGTCCAAAAAACCTTAGAAATTCCTTTCCAAATCAAACTTTCAGTTTGGATGCAGTTACTCTTTCTCTTAATAGCTCTGTGAGGAACCTTGGAGTTATTTTTGATCAGAATTTGTCCTTCAATTCACATATTAAATTTGTTTCTAAGACTGCCTTCTATCATTTGCGTAATATTGCCAAGATTAGGAGCATCTTGTCTCAGAGTGATGCTGAGAAGCTGATCCACGCTTTTGTTAGCTCGAGATTAGATTATTGTAATTCTTTATTATCAGGCTGTCCTAAAACATCTTTAAAAAGTCTTCAGCTGATCCAAAATGCTGCAGCAAGAGTTTTAACAGGTACTAGAAAGAGAGATCATATCTCTCCGGTTCTGGCCTCCCTTCATTGGCTTCCCATAGAGTTTAGAATTAAGTTTAAAATCCTTCTTCTTACTTACAAAGCTCTAAACAATCAGGCTCCTTTTTTTTTTTTTTTCCACAATATCTTTATTGAACCTTTTTTTGTTTTTTTAACAAACATGATACAAACAATCAAACACTAACACTAAAGTACTACAAAAAAAAAAAAAAAAAAAAATGCACTAAAAACACCAACAACCACCAACAAAATCAAGTCTTCAACAATGCTCCTCTGTTTAGTCTAGACAATCCAATACATAAGTATACATATTATGTTCACCAGTTTGGAATTTACAAGGTCCACACACATCATTCACCTTCTTCTTCAAGAGTTATGTTTAAATTTTTTACATAATCAATAAAAGGTCTCCATATATTCTCAAACACAATTTCCTTTGATTTCAGTATATATGTTATTCTTTCTAATGGAAGGTTTGTTAACATCTGTCTTAACCACTGAGTCACATCTGGTCTATGAGTCTTTTTCCATAATAGTGCAATACATTTTTTGGCATTAAGCAAACTGAGGTCTATGAATGTTCTTTCACTTTTATTAAAATTATGCTTTTCTGGGTACAGACCCAACAAAAACAGTTTAGGATTCAATATGATTTGTTTTGAGATTATTTTTTCAATTGTTACCCTCACCTCTTCCCAAAACATTCTTATTAATCTACATTCCCATAAACAATGAAATAGGGTTCCTTTACTTTCCATGCATTTTGTGCATGTATCTGGTATATTTTTGTTATATCTATTTAACTCCTCCGGTGTAACATACATCCGCATTAACCATTTGAAATGTATCAATTTAAGGCGTGCATTTATTGATTTGGTTTGAGCTTCTGTACAAGCCAATTCCCATTGTTCCTCTGAAATTTCAATTTGCAGATCTTCTTTCCAGTAGTTTAATCTTTTCAGTGAATTTTCACTTGAAGATAGTGTCAATGAGTTATAAAACTCTGAAATAATACCCTTTCTTTTACTATCTTTCATCATCATTTTTTCCAAGGATGAATAAATAGGTCGAGTGAGAGCTTTATTTTGATTTGATCGAATAAAGTTTCTAAGTTGAAGATATTTAAAAAAATGTGTTCTATTGAGATTAAATTTGATCCTCAGCTCTTCAAAAGACATTATGTTGTCTGCACATGGCAAATATAAATCCTGAATCTTTTGTATCCCTTTTAAATTCCATACTTTAAATACAGCGTCCGCTCTCCCTGGTTTAAAATATTGATTACCCCATATTGGACTAAATTGTGACAATAACTGTGGTTCTTTTAAATAGTTTTTAGCTTCACACCATATTTTGATCATATGCTTTACAAATGGATTTTTAACTTGTTTTTGTAATTTTTTTGCCGAATCTGAGTATATGAATATGGGAAGAGGTAAAGGTAAATTGTATGATTCCATTTCAGTCCAGTGAGGGAGATCATTTGATGAAAAATAATACGTCATAGACCTCAGTTGTGCCGACCAATAATACAACATAAAATTTGGACATTTCAGACCTCCACGATCAAATGGTAAATATAATAAAGACAGACGTAATCTAGCCCTCCTGTTGTTCCATATAAATTCCACTAACTTTTTTTTTATTCTTGAGAATAGATCTAAAGGTGGTGATAAGGGAATGTATTGAAATAAATAAAGTATTTTAGGTAAAATATTACTTTTAAGTATATTGATTCTCCCGATCATCGACATTGGTAGTGACATCCATCTCTGAGTTAACTCACTGATATCTGACATTAAGGCTTCATAGTTGACACTGGCGACTGATTCTAGCTTAGGCATAATTTGGATTCCTAAATATTTAAACTGATTTACAACATTGAATTGATTTACCTCAGGGGCTGGGTAATTTCTCTGGGTCTCATTTAGCATTAATATTGAAGATTTAGTTTTATTTATTTTATATCCTGATATTTCCCCAAAATTCTTTATTAAATTCAACAAGGTTGGAATTGATTTTTTTAGATTCGACATAAACAAAATTATATCATCGGCGTACAGGGAGATTTTATGTTCTGTTGGTCCAACTTTAATTCCATATATTTGTGAATGTAAACGTATCGCTATCGCTAAAGGTTCAATTGCCATAGTAAACAGTAAAGGTGAGAGTGGACAGCCTTGTCGACATCCTCTATTGATTTTTATTGGTTTTGAAATATTGTTATTTGTTAGGATTTCTGCTGTAGCATTATTGTATATTATTTGAACCCATTTTATGAAATTATTTCCAAGTCCAAACCTTTGTAGGACTTCAAAAAGAAAGGGCCATTCAACTCTATCAAAGGCCTTTTCGGCGTCCAATGATAGGAGAGCTGTATCCGGTGCTTCTTTATTAAAATAGATAATATTAAATAGTCTTCTTACATTATGGAAGCCTTGTCTACCCTTTATAAAGCCATTCTGATCTCGATTAATAATATTTGGTAAAATTTCTTGTATTCGTCTTGCTAAAATTTTACAGATTATCTTAAGGTCGGCGTTTAATAGGCTTATTGGTCTCATATTTTCACATTTATTAGAGGGCTTACCTGGTTTTGGCAGCAGTATAATTAAGGCATTATTTATGTATGATGGTAAATTATTATTTTGAAATGCTTCTAAAACCATTTCCAAAAAAGGTTTTATTAATTTATTCTTAAATTTTTTATAAAGGTCAACTGGAAGACCATCTGGTCCTGCACTTTTTCCTGATTTCATATTATCAATGGCTAGCCCAACTTCTTCTTGACTAATTTTAGACTCCAATATCTCCCTGTTTTCATTTGGAATACACGGTATAGATAGTTCGTTCAAAAACCCATTTAGTTTTGTTAAATCAGGTTCATTTTTGGTATCATATAATTTTTCATAGTAATCTCTAAAGGCTCTATTAATTTCTAAAGGATCTATAACTACCTGTCCATTACTTATAATACTGGTAATTGGTGTTTTAATTTCCAATTGTTTAATCTGCCATGCTAATAATTTTCCTGATTTTTCACCTTGTTCATAAAAAGATTGTTTCAATCTTAGAAGACTCGAGGCAGCTCTATTCGCTGATTTTTTGTCGTATTCAGCTCTCAAAATCAGTAATTCATTCTCCAACCTTGGGTCACTTCCTGCATACACTTTTTCCTGAAGATTTTTTATTTTATGTTCCAATTTAGCTCTCTCCTCTCGAGTCTTCTTAGATTTTGATCCTGTATAACTAATAATATGCCCCCTAATAAAAGCTTTGAAAGCCTCCCACTTTACACATGCTGATGTTTGTGTAGTATTGATGTCAAAGAACTCGTCTATCTGTTTTTCTATATACTTGACAAATTCCTCATCCTGAAGCCATTTATGCTGAAATTGCCATCTACCTGATTCCTTTGTCAATTTTTTATCTACATATATTAGACAACAGGGTGCATGATCAGAGATCACGATGTTATCATAAAAGCAGTTTTGAATCTTGGACCTTAATTCTGTGGAAATCAAAAAATAATCAATACGTGAGAATGTCTTGTAGGTACTGGAATAACAAGAATAGGCTTTAACTTGTGGTTTCATTTCTCTCCATAAATCTAACAATCTCAATTCTTTCATAAAATGATTAATAGTCATCCTACATCCAATGTGCGTACAATCCAGTCCTGTTGATCTATCCACACCTGGATTCAATGTACAATTAAAATCCCCTGCTATTATATGTTGCCCTGTAAGTGATGATAAGATGAGAAATAAATTAGCAAAGAACTTCTGATCATCTATATTGGGACCATATAAGTTCACAAGATTTATATTTTCTAATAGCAAAGAACCTTGAATGATTACATATCTTCCAAATTTGTCTCCAATTACATTTTTCACTTGAAAAGGAACTGATTTATGTATGAGAGTCATAACTCCCCTGGCTCGGGATGAAAATGAAGAGGTGAATACACTTCCCTGCCATCTACTCCTAATTCTTTTAACATCCTCCTCTATCAGATGAGTTTCTTGTAAAAACACAATTCTTGAACCCATGTCCTTTATTTTATTCATAACTTGTTTAAGTTTTTTTAAATTTTGTAGACCTCTGCAATTCCATGAAGTTAAATTAAGATTAACACTTTGGTCCATGATCAATAGAGAGTTTGGGATTACCTTGCAGTGTAAACATGCTCATACAGAGAAGCAAAAACATGAGTGGTTGAACATTCATCCTACAAACTACACACAAACAAATTTCCCCTTCCCACACTTGTGGCAAACCCCCCAAAATCAAAAGAAAAATTCTGTCTCCCGATATAGCCATCGACCGTTCCACACCCACGGGGAACAGCCTAAGCCACTCCTTCTTCATCCTCCCAATCACCCTAACTCTACTGCTTTTAATGACGTAACATTAACTCTCCTCTGTAGTTTTCCAACTTAACTCCAAAATTTTTAACAACTTTGTACATCATAGTTTTTTTTTTTTTTGTTTGTTTTGTTTTTTTGTTTTTTTTTAATATATAATACAATCTATATTTTGTAAACTTACTATTTACTTCAAGTCAGTCAGATGCCTGTGCAAATGCTTAATTATTCTACCTTATATTTTGTTCATGCTTAGCTCCCACCAGTCACTTCTTCTTCTTTGATCTTCTTGATGAACTCCTGCGCCTCCTCTGGGGTCTTGAAGATGTGGGTTCTGCCCTCATACGTGGTCAGCAGTCTCGCAGGATAGATTACACCATGACGAATCCCAAGGTTGCGCAGCTCCTTACGTACGGGATCAAACTGCTTCCTCAATTGCTGGATTCCTGTGGCCAAATCTGGGTAGAACCGCACCTGCTGGTCCTGGTGTTTAATCTCTCCTTTTTTAGCTCATGCAGCGTTGAAGATCTTCATCCTGTCTCTGTTGTTAAGAAACTTCATAATTAAGGTCCTCGGCGGTCCCTTATCTCTCCGTGGGCCAATGCGATGTGCTTTTTCCAGAACCACTGCTGATTGCAACTCCTCGCTGCCCAGCACCTCCGGAATCCACTTTTCCAGAAAGGAACATACGTCCCGACCTTCTGATTCCTCTGGAAGACCCACCAGCCTCAAATTATTCTGTCTCGACCGAGATTCCAAATCCAAAATATTATCTTCCAGAGATTTATTTTTTTTTTCCAAAGTGCGCACCTTTAATTGAAGACGGGTGACGTCATCTTCAGCACTAGCGAGACGGAGCTCCATCTGCGCCGTTCGTTCTACACAGTCACCCAATTCCTTTCTTATTCCTTCCAACGCTGTCATAATCCCATCAAATCTAGAGGAAAAGTCCGCTCTCATTGAACTCATGGCAGCCATCAGCGCATCTGCGCCATTCCCCGCAGAAATCGCAGCGTTGCCAGCCTCCTCCGCCATATATGGAGCCCTGTTTGCTGCGTCACAGACCTGAAAGTCCGTTAATTTGGACTGTTTCGGCGGCTCGCTTTTTCCTTTTCCTGGTTTTCCAGCCTTAGGCTTCGCCGACATATCCTCGCCCAAACGCTGGGATACGTTCTGTCCCAAATGAGAGAGTTATTTGCCGATTTTTTTTCTCCAGGAGCAGAGCAGAGCGAGACACGTCCGTCCTACGTGGCAGCCATAACCGGAAGTCCGTCAGGCTCCTTTTTATTTAAAAGATCTGATACTACCGTATCATCCTAACAGAGCACTACGCTCCCAAAATGCAGGTTTACTTGTAATACCTAGAATCTCCAAAAGTACAATGGGAGGCAGAGCCTTCAGTTATCAAGCTCCTCTCCTGTGGAATCAGCTGCCAATCTGGATTCGGGAGTCAGACTCGATCTCTGTTTTTAAGAATAGGGCTAAAACCTACCTTTTTGATATAGCCTACAATTAGGGAGGGATCATGTGTTTCTGAACCCTCCCTTAGTTATGCTGCTAATAGGTTTAGTCAGCCGGGGGACCTCCAGTAATGCACTGGGCCTCACTCCTTTCCTCACTCTCTATGAAATATTTTTTTTTTGCCGGTCATTAACATTTGTTTGTTCTCTCCCATAGATTGAGTCCCCATCGTGCTGTTTGCTCTCTACATGTCTGTTCTTTTCTTCTTCTCTGTCCCCTCACCCCCCAGCCAGTCGCAGCAGATGACTGCCCCTCCCTGAGCCTGGTTCTGCTGGAGGTTTCTTCCTGTTAAAAGGGAGTTTTTCCTCTCCACCGTCGCCAAGTGCTTGCTCACAGGGGATCGCCTGATTGCTGGGGTCTTTCTGCAACTGTGGGGGTCCTCCCTACAGTTGATAGTGCTATGAGATGACTGTTGTTGTGAAATGGCGCTATATAAATAAAGTTGAATTGAATTGAATTGAATTAATTATCGCAACCCTTAAAAGAACAAACAGAGCAATTCTTAATTGATTTCCAGATCTCCTAACCTTGATGGTGAGTTAGAAGCTTTTATTCACTTTATATTGGAGTGTGTGTTTTTCTCCACTCACCCTGACAAATTCTCCCTCTTTTCATACTTTTGAGTGAGCAGCCCCACTCAGTAACACCAAGTCAGATGTGTGTGTGTGCTTTAAGTGGGGTTTGTGTGTGCAGGGTGAGGTCACCCTGAGTGAAGGAGGATCAGTTTAGTGTGATGTAAAGTTAAATGCTGAAAAACAATACCTAGTCTTGTTTTAAGCTGAGCCAGCTGCTGAGCCAAACCAGTCATCAGTGCCGACACCTCCTCAGGGACTGACCTGACAGCATCTTTTTTTTTTAATGTGTTAACTGACTCACATTAATCGAAAAAGTTTAAAGTTTAATTATCCTAGCCCCAGAGAAAAGTAAAAGTGGTGGAGTGGTGGCTCAGTTGGTAGAGCATCCGCCCCACACCTGGGAGGCAGGGGTTCAAATCCCGGCCGGGTCATGCCAAAGACCATATAAAAGTGGAACTTCCTGCCATCCAGCTTGGTGCTCAGCAATAATGGAATGGAGGAGGGAAATCTGTGGCAGCGCCTTGCATGGCAGCGGCCCTCTGATTCTGCACTGGGGTGTGTGTGATTGACACTGTAGATAGGTAAAGCACAATCTCGTTCTACTGTACATGATTGGTTGTACAGTTGAATGACAATAAGGGTGATTTAATTTAATATATGCTACATGGACAAAAGAGTTGGGTCACTCTTCCTAATCAATGAATCTGAGCAGCTTACCAAGATATTTTATACAATTTTGTGCTTCTAATTTTGTGGGAACAGTTTGGAGAAGGCCCTTTTCTGTCCCAGCATGACTGTCCCAGTGTAAGAAGCAAGGTCCATAAAGGCATGGTAGGAATGGGCCCACACAGAGTCATGACCTCAACCTCATCTAACACCTGTAGGATGAACTAGAACAGAGATTGTGAACCAGGCCCTCTTGTCCACCATCATTGCTTGGCCTCATAAATGTTCAAATTGCCACAGACACACCCCAAAATCTTGTAGAAAGTCTCCCCAGAAGAGTGGAAGCTGTTACAGCTGCAACTCCATATTATTACCTCCTCCAAGGCAGTAATGTTTTGCCAGCATGCTTTTGTCTGTCTGTTTGTTCACAGGATTATGCAAAATCTACTGGACGGAATTTGATTAAATTTTCACCAGAGGTGGCCCTTGGCCTAAGGCTGAACCCATTAGATATTGTTGATGATCCAAGAGTGCATACCTCTGCCAAGGCTGTATCGTCTCACAATGTGTTAGCAAGATTACTCAAAAACTACTGGACAGAGTTTGATGAAATTTTCACCAGAGGTGGCTTTTGGGCTACACACTAACCTATGACATTTTGGAGGTAATCCGTGAGTGCACACCTCCGCCAAGGCCCTATCTTGCAATGTATGGAGGGATGGAGTCAGGGAGGTACGGCAAGATGGATGGACAAAGGGAGGGAGGGAAGGAGCCTTGGTGGACGTATGTGCTCTCTGAGTGCTTTTTTAGTTGACTCTGGATTTAGAATGGGATGTGTACATGGCCCAACGCTTCCGTCCATGTAGTGTAATTTGGTGACTATAGAAGTGTTCAAAATGCCTTGCAACCTGCTGGTTTATGCCATGTTTAGTGGATATGATGTCATCCTGGTTTGATGATCTCTCTGCTGGTATCATTAGAAACTGAACAATCTGGATGACCTCAGATTAATTCTAAAATATCTTGACCAAGTACGACAATACAATCAAGTGTCAGACTAATCAGTCATCAGTGGTGTCTTCTCAGCAACCAATCAGCAGCACATTAATCAAGCCATAGGAGGAAAAGGGAGAGACAGTCTGATCATTCTCTGCTTCGCTGATGTGGTTTTGCATGATAATGTCATGAATGAGAGACAGTAGTGCTGTCTGCTTTATGAGTGCTCAGAGATGAAGAAATGGCATGATGCTGGAGTCTCGTTTAATGTGTTTGCACCACAACTAAACCTTTGGCTTCATCTGAAAGTGGAACTACAGCATGTTATGCAAATTAGACAAATTCGTGTAGCAAACATTTAAATGTGTACCCCTGACCTTTTCTTCAGGGAGTTGTGGGCAGCATCTTCCTTTAGAACACAAAAAATATTTGTTCATGCTCATAAATGTTAATTATTCATGCATGGAGGCTAAGGTCTTCTGTTATCATCTCCTTCTCACTGCTTATCTGTGGGAGTCGATGAAAGATAAGGCCAATGGTATGCACAAAAATATAAATTCTGACATGTTTATTGTTTCTTTACAAAGAAACATTTTTGTCTTTAAAAATGGGATGCTTTTTTTAAGCCACTCAATGATACTCTAAGCAGTGTTTGCATTACTGGGTTAAAAATCAAATTTTAAAAAAAATACACAGTACAGGTGCATCTCAATAAATTAGAATGTCACTGAAAAGTTGATTTATTTCAGTAATTCAATTCAGAAAAATTAAACTCCTATATTATATAAAACTCCTATATTATATAGATTCATTACACACAGAGTGATGTATTTCAAGTGTTTATTTCTTTTAATTTTGATGATTATGGCTTACAGCTCATGAAAACCCCAACTTCAGTTTCTCTAAAAATTTGAATATTACATAAAATTAATTTTAAAATTAGATTTTTAATAGAAATGTTGGCCAACTGAAAAGTATGTCCACATGCACACTCAATTCTTGGTTGGGGCTCCTTTTGTATGAATTACTGCATCAATGCAACATAGCATGAAGGCGACTGACCTGTGGTACTGCTGAGTGGTGTTATGGAAGCTGAGGTTGCTTCAATAGCAACCTTCAGCTCATCTGCATTGTTGGGTCTGGTGTCTCTCATTTTACTCTTGACAATACTCCATAGATTCTCTATGGGGTTTTAGGCCAGGAGAGTTTGCTGGCCAATCAAACACAGTGATACAATGGTCATCAAACCAGGTATTGGTACTTTTGGCAGTGTGAGCAGGTGCCAAGCGCTGCTGGAAAATTAAATCAGCATCTCCATAAAGCTTGTCAGCAAAGGGAAGCATGAAATGCTCTAAAATTTCCTGGTAGACAACTGCACTGACTTTGGACTTAATAAAACATAGTGGACTAACACCAGGAGAGGACATGGCTACCCAAATCATCACTGACTGTGGAAACTTTACATGGGACCTCAAGCAACTTGGATTCTGTGCCTCTCCACTCTTCCTCTAGACTCTGGGACCTTGACTTCCAAATGAAATGCAAAATTTACTTTAATCTGAAAAGAGGTCATCCGTACGATCATACACTCTCAACATCTTGGACAAGTATGCTGGCACGAGACCATGAACTGTTTTAAAACGAAAAAAGAGCTTTAAAATCAATACGGAAATTGATGGGCAACCAATCCCTTTTGTTTCTGTCATCTTGGCCAGGTCACTCTTGTAAAAGAGATTTAGAAACTCACTGAGACTCACCTGGTTAAATAAAGGTCTAAAAAAAATGGAGGGACTTTCGAACGGGAGTGATGTGTTCTCTCATTCTGGTTTTAGTTAGCACCTGGGCTGCAGAATTCTGGATCAGATGATTTGGATTGGCAGAGCTTTTTGGTAGACCAGACAGGAGAGATTATTTACTCTGAAGCCTTCGTCAGAAACATGTAAAGAAGGTAAAAAAAAAAACCCATCTATTTTTGTCTTTAATAAGAACAAAAGCAAGCAGGTTATTGTCAGCGCACCAAGTAGCCAAGTGCTCAACAGGGCAGATGTTGAGCACTTGGCTACTTGGTGCGCTGACAATAACCTGCTCCTTAACACCAGCAAAACCAAGGAGCTCATAGTGGACTACAGGAAGGAGAGGGAAGAGACACATGACCCCATCCATATCAATGGCATAGCTGTTGAATGTGTCCCCAGCTTCAAATTCCTGGGGACCCACATCTCGGAGGACCTGTCCTGGTCAGTTAACACCACCAGCCTGATCAAGAAGGCCCATCAGCGCCTCTTCTTCTTGAGGACACTGAAGAAGAACCATCTGTCAACTGACATCCTGGGCAACTTCTACCGCTTGTGATAGAGAGCACCCTGACCAACTGTATCACAGTCTGGTATGGGAGCTGCTCTGTCGCTGACCGCAAGGCGCTGCAGCGGGTGGTGAAAACCGCCCAACGCATCACAGGGACTCCACTTCCGTTTATAGAGGACGTCTACAGGAAAAGATGTCTGCGCCGGGCACGCAGCATCCTTAGGGACTCCAACCATCCTGCTCATGGACTGTTCCAGCTTCTCCCCTCCAGAAGACGTTTCAGAAGCCTTCGGACTAGAACCAGCAGGTTTAGGAACAGTTTCTTTCCAACAGCTGTCACGTTATTGAACTTAGTTCCCCGCTGACTCTCTTACCATCATCTCTTACCATCCTCACCTGTACATAACTGCATAACTACATAACTACATCTAACTTATTGCACATTATTTGCACATAACAGTACTCTTAACTTTCTGCACTGCTGCATATATTTGCATATATTTGCTTAAATTGCACATACTGTTAATTACCGTATATACTGCACTGCTGTCCTTTGCACTTCTGATTGGATGCTAAACTGTGTTTCGTTACCTTGTATTCATACATGTGTAATGACAATAAAGTTGAATCTAATCTAATCTAATCTAAAAAGGTAAATAATTAAAAGAAGACAAAATGGACCTACTTGAGCAGACAGGAGAGCGTTACAATAGTCTAGTCTAGTTGAAATAAAAGCATGTATCAGTTTCTCAGTGTTACCCAGCGAGAGAAATGGTCACACTTTGTTGATGTTTTTAAGGTGATAAAAAGCAGATTTAGAAACAGACCTAACATGGGCTTTAAAATTAAGGTCTGTGTCAAAAATTACTCCAAGATTTTTTGCTTGTTGAGTTGGAATTAAACCAAGGTAAATTAATTTTGTGGCTAGTCTCTCTTGCTGGGTTTCAGGACCTATGACTAAAATTTCAATTTTATCCTGGTTCAGCTGTAAAAAATTCTGTGACACCCTAAAATACAATTTAAAAAGAGAATCAATTGGCATCTTGGGATATGGCTACATATAACTATGAAAACAAATGCTGTGTCTCTTGATGACATCGCAGAGAGGCACCATGTACAAATTAAAAAGAAGAGGCCCTAAAATTGATCCTTGTGGAACCCCATAGGTTATTTTGTGGGTTTTGTAGAAGTTATCATCAGTTGCAACAAAGAACTCTCTATTGGTAAGATAGATGAAAATATATCTCCTTAATCTATTTAAATGGACTTACTTTTCAGTCGGCCAACATTTCTGTAAAAAATCAATTTTATTTGAAATTCATTTTATGTAATATTCTATTTTTTTTGAGAAATCAAATTTTGAGCTTTCATGAGGTGCACCTGTATACTGCTGTAAAGCAGTCTGGTACAATCAGAGTAAATGCATTTGGCAAGTTTTGATCTGTCACTTTAAAAGCATTTTTTAAAATTGTTTATGTGGGGTGTTGTGTTTTAATTAAATTTTTCAACTTTAAACACAAAAGGTAAACTGCAAAAGATAAAATATCAGGTATTTGCCCCCACCTTCCTTTTTCATTCCAGCCTTGAAACACTTTCGTAGTCTGCAGTAACGGCATTGGTTCCTTTTGTCCTTGTCTACAATACATTGCCTGTTGAACCTGAAATTAAAAAAAAAAAAGCTTCACATATCACCACAGTTGCACAAGCTGTAAATTTGTTTTAGATTGCCATTACTGTGAAATATTTAATACTTTTGCTTTTTAATAGCATTGTTCACGTTTAAAAGAAAAAAAACAAGACATTCTACAAGAAAAATCTATGAAATCTATTGCTTTATTTGTTCCAAATCAAAAATAAAATTCAAGCTGACAGTTCCTCTGAGATCTATTGACTTAGACTGCAGAAGAATCACAAATGTCCTTCCCCCCACAAGATTCAACCATTTTTCAGATTATAAGCAAAATAAGTCCCCTCCCTGAATCACCACCTTATTGTGGTGGACGGGTTTGCATGCCCTAATGATCAAAATGGGATCAAAATGTTTTGGCCAAAGTCACAATGTCATAATGACTTAGAATAAGTTTTGGTCAGTGGTTACTATTATAAGAGCTATTGTCACCAAATTTGATACACAGGTTGACCTTGGGGCCTGTAGCGACTTCAGTCCACCAAAAGCCGCTTGGAAGCTGAATTGGTCTCGTCTCCTTGATGCGTCCGTAAAAAATCCAGGACAAATCCAAATAGTTCATTTCTGCCATTTATTAAAATACATGGCCGACAAACGGGACTAAGACAACATAATCAAAAAATATTGAACTAAAAAGGTGCATCAAAGCTAACAAAAAGAAAAGAAAAACAAACGAATGAATGAATGAATGAACAAACGAACGAACGGTCAACAGAAAATATCTGAGCCCGCTTCACCCTCCATCAGCCATTAAATTCATGCAGGTGCACAGGTGAAAGAAATAAGCAAAACCACACCTTCTCCTGTGCCACCAACTGGAAACAGCAAACAATTACAGGACAACAATTCAAAACAAAAATCACAGTTTGGCTCCTACAATTCTGGCCCCTAATTATTATTTCCTCAAACAATAATAATTACAGTGTGGGGGACCTACACATTACATTCTCCACTCAGACTGAATGGCACAGGAGGAGAGAAGCCAACGGGGGGTCGAGACGGGACAGTGGAGGTAGAAACGCTAAAGGGCTGTTAGGCGGATGTGCCGGGCAGAGTGTGGCTTCTCCACTGGACTGTATGTTAATGCGCCAACAGGCTTTGTGATGACATGCATTGTGACTGTGTGCATTGTGGTGTGAACCACCGGACTGTATGTTAATGCGCCGACAGGCTTTGTGATGACGTGCAGTGTGATTGTGTGTATTGTGGTGTGAACCCCCAGGTCGCTAGGCAAGGATGTAAGATATAAAAGAGAGATGCCCAGCGACCTGAGTGATTCTTGCTGACTTGTGGTGACAGAGAATAAAGTCCACGCTGATCCAGTTCACCGCCTCGACTGCTCATTTCTCTCTACACTGGTGACCTTTGACGTAGAATGGAACTTGAGGCAAACACACCTGGAGACGGCCCGGACTGGAAGCGCCAGCACCGCGTGCGCCGTTTCGGTCAAGCTCCCAGACTTTTGGCTACATGACCCGACGGCTTGGTTCCTCCACACCGAGGCCCAGTTTGCACTCCATGAAGAGATAGCGGATGACACCAAGTACTACTACGTGGTTGCAGCGCTGGACGCACGCACAACACAGCAGGTGGCGAACCTGCTCCAACGGCCCCCAGCCCACGGCAAATATGACACTCTCAAGACCGCGCTGACCCAGCGCTACATGCTCTTGGACTGCGAGAGAGCGGAAAGGCTCCTGACGCGCTCCGAGTTAGGAGACGGGTCGGCAGTCGAATTAATGGAGAAAATGTTGGCATTGATGGGCACAGATGGTGAGCCATTCTTCTTTGCCCACCTTTTCCTCCAGAACCTCCCGACAGCGGCCAGAGCGGTCCTTGCCAATTCGCCACTGCTGGCCACGCAGAACTACTGGGCGCTGGCACAAGAGGCAGACTGGATTATCCTGGCAACCAGAACCTTCACTGTGAACGCAGCGGCGTCAGAACCCAGTGAGACTGCCAGCGAGGGCGAGGAGCCATCGATGGTGGTTGCCGCGGAGGCTAGGAAGCACCGGAGGGGCACGCTCTGCTTCTACCACTGCCGCTTCGGAGAAGACGCACAGCGATGCGTGCCACCAAGCCAGTTCAAGTGCTTGGGAAACGCCAGGACTTGCTGTCGGTAGCAGCTGCGATTGCTGGTGACACAACCAAGCTGCTCTATGTGACGGAATCACGCTCGGAGATACGGTTCCTCGTGGACTCCAGCTCCCAAAAGAGCCTCATCCTGCCATCCTATGCAGACCGGCTGGTGGGAAGTAGCGGCCCCGAGCTGGCGGCCGCAAACGGCTCAGACATTAAGACTTTTGGTGAGAGGACACTGACCATATCTTTGCACGGCCGTACATACCAATGGTCCTTCGTCATAGCAGCATGTAACTCACCCATTTTGGGTGCAGATTTCCTGTGTGCATACGGGCTATTAGTCGATGTGGCTAACAGACGCCTGATTAATGCTATGTCTTTTGATTCTCTGCCCTGTACAGCTCGAGGAGCTGGGTCCACAACACTGACCAACGTCACAGCTCCAGGGGGTAAGTTCCACACACTACTCACCCAGTTCCCAGCACTCACGGTTACGACGTTTTCGACAGCCGTCACTAAGCATGGGGTAGAGCACTTCATTACCACCACGGGGCCACCCGTTTTTGCACGACTTTGGCGCCTGGACGCAGCTAAACAGGCCAGTGCGCGCAAGGAATTCACCAACTTGGAAAGGCTGGGCATCATCAGGCGCTCAAACAGCCAATGGGCGTCCCCGCTACACATGGTGCCTAAAGCCAAGGGATCGTGGCGACCATGCAGCGATTTCCACAGATTAAACAACGCCACAGCACACGATCACTACCCAATCCCCCATATTCAGGATTTTTCCATCCACCTCACCGGGGCATGCATTTTTTCCAAGGTGGACCTGGTCCGCGGGCACCACCAGGTCCCAGTGCGCACAGAAGACATACCCAAAATGGCAGTAATAACCCCATTCGGTCTTTTTGAGTTCCTACACATGCCTTTTGGGTTAATAGGCGCGGCGCAGACCTTCCAACGCATGATGGACGCTGTGCTGCGTGATCTGCTTTTTGTGTTTGTCTACCTGGACGACATCCTGGTGGCCAGTGTGTCCGAGGACGAACACATAGCCCACCTCAGGACGGTTTTCCAGAGGTCGGAAGAGCACGGGCTAATAATCAACCCGGTGAAGTGCCACTTTGGGGTTATAGTAATCGACTTTTTGGGCCACTGCATCTCACCGGAGGGCGCAATACCCTTACCGGACAAAGTGCGCACAGTGACAGATTTTCCCCGGCCACAGGTGGTCAGGGCACTGCAGGAGTTTTTGGTGATGGTTAACTTTTACAACCGTTTCTTCCCCCGCGCAGCCCAGCTCATGCAGCCGTTGTACGCTGCACTTAAGAAACGGAAACCGGCAGACAGCATCGACTGGACCCCTGAGTGGGAGCAGGCGTTTTCCGATGCCAAAACAGCCCTAGCAAACGCTGCATTACTGGCACACCCTGACCCAGCGGCTCGGATAGCGCTCACTACTGATGAATCAGATGTGGCCATAGGAGCCGTCGTGAAACAGTGCGTCGCCAGTTCTTGGCAGCCGCTCGCCTTTTTTAGCAGGTCTTTGCGCGACAATAAGCGTAAATACAACGTATTCGACAGAGAGTTACTGGCTCTCCACCTGGCCATACGCCACTTCCAGTTCTGGCTGGAAGGGCGCAGCTTCACTGTGTTTGTGGAACACAAGCCGCTAACATACGCTATGGCCAAGGTTTCGAAACCATGGTCAGCCTGGCAGCAGAGACAGCTGGCTGTGATCTCGGAGTTTACGACCGACATTCAGCATGTGGCTGGTAAACTCAGCGTGGTGGCACACTGCCTCTCACCCACATTAGTGGCCCCAGTCTACGTAGGGATAGATTACGTGGTCATGGCCGCCGAGCAGGTCGACGACACGGATATTTGCGCGCTCCAGTCAGGACCAACAGGGTTAAGGCTGGAGAGCAGAGTACTGCAAGACGGGGGTCCCCCGCCTACTCTGTGACGTTTCCACGGGCCGCCCGCGCCCGGTGGTTCCATGCGCTTGGCGCCACCGTGTTTTTGAGTCGGTTCACTCCCTGGCTCACCCGGGAGTGTGCTCGTCACTCAAAATGGTGGGAACAAAATTCATCTGGCCGCGCCTGTGCAAACAGGTGAAAGAGTGCGGCTGCAGCCATGCGTAGCGTGCCAACAAGCTAAGGTGCACAGGCACTCAAAGGCCCCCCTTGAGCCGTTCCACGTCTTGGCTAAGAGGTTCGACCACGTTCATGTGGACCTCGTGGGGCCCCTCCCGCCATCACAGGGGTTTACGCACCTACTGACAGTGGTGTACCACACCACGCGCTGGCCTGAAGCGGTGCCGCTAGCTTCCACCACATCTGCAGAAGTTGCACGTGTTTTTTTTGCGACATTGGTGGCACGCTTCGGCGCTCCTTCGGATATCATGTCCGACCGGGGCCCGCAGTTCGTTTCCGACCTCTGGTCTGCAATGGCCCGGAGCCTGGGCGTCACCATTTATCACATGACCGCATACAACCGCCAGGCCAACGGGTTATGCAAGCGTTTCCACAGTTCGCTTAAAGCAGCACTCAGGGCTTCGTTTACGGACACAAATTGGGTGGACCGGTTGCCGTGGGTTCTGTTAGGGTTGCGTTTCGCACCGAAGGAGGATTTGGCTGCCTCCCCAGCAGAACTTGTTTCTTCCCAGCCGCTGCGGCTCCGCAGAGAATTTTTGCCTGACAACCCCGCGCCGAACACCAATCCATCCCCGCCTTCACTATGTAGCGCAGAGGCAGGGACAGTACCCAGCCCGGCCCACCACTGTTTTCCCCGCGCTTTCGTCCCAAGGACCTTGAAGGATGCGTCATTCGTGTTTGTCAGGCACGATGCCCACCGGACCCCGTTGCGCCCACCCTACGATGGCCCGTTCAGAGTGTTGGAACCTGGGGATAAACATTTTGTGTTAGACTTGGAAGGACCCAGACAAACAGTTTGCATAGACAGGCTTAAGCCTGTGTTCGTATTAGCAGACGAGCAGGTGATGTTGGCCCGAGCAAATCGGCACGAATGACCCCCACTGAGAGCTCCCCAGGTAAATGACTTGTCAGCTCAGTCACAATTGCATGGTGAAGATGTGCCCCCCCCCCCCCATGTTCCCCCACAGACGGACGCGCCTCCAGGAGCGCCCCACCGGCACAGCAGCACCTCTGAGTTGACGACCCCCCCGTTACAGCCGCTATGGACATCGGCTGAAGCCCACAGGACATGAGGGTTAAGGCCCATTCTGAGTGTTCGGGCGTGGGGGGGACCTAGACATTACATTCTCCACTCAGACTGAATGGCACAGGAGGAGAGAAGCCAACGGGGGGGTCGAGACGGGACAGTGGAGGTGGAGACGCTAAAGGACTGTTAGGCAGATGCGCTGGGCAGAATGTTGCTTTTCCATCGGACTGTATGTTAATGCGCTGACAGGCTTTGTGATGACGTGCAGTGTGATTGTGTGTATTGTGGTGTGAACCCCCAGGTTGCTAGGCAAGGATGTAAGATATAAAAGAGAGATGCCCATCAACCTGAGTGATTCTTGTTGACTTGTGGTTAGAGAGAATAAAGTCCACACTGATCCAGCTCACTGCCTCGCCTGCTCATTTCTCTCTACAACAGCATTATATTACAGTGTCATGAAGATGATCTTTCTTCACCTTTCACAAGGCCAGAGACTATGATGGAGTGATCTTTAATACCGCTCTAAATAAGTACAGCCTGTGAAGTCTGGGCAGGTCAAAGGTCAAAGTCAAAAGCCAGTCAATACTGTCAAGTGTGTTCTGTCTCCTGTAGCAAGCAGATCTTACTGATAGGTCTGTTCAGGAACCCAGACTTGGTTTTGATCCGAACATGTCTTACAAGTCCTTTAATGTCCGGAATGGTCTCCTCAATTCTTCCAATAAGCCATGAATTCCGTGGGGCTGAATCATCCACAATGGTAACGATGTCTTCTGGAACTAAGTTATGTCTAATATTGAACCATTTTTGACGCTCCTGAAGCTGAGGAAGATATTCCTTGGTCCATCTTTTCCAGAATAGATCAGACATGTACTGTACTTGCTTCCATCTACGGCAAACATACATGTCCTCCTTCTGAAACTGTCCAGGTGGTTAAGGATGGATTAGTCTTCAAAAGCAAAAGGTGGTTTGGAATAAGAGCTTCAAGATCATTTGGATCTGTAGAGGCCTTTGTGATTGGTCGACTATTCAAAATAGCCTCAACCTCACATAAAACTGTGTGAAGTCCCTCTTCATCAAGATTTGTTCAATGAGAATGGAATTAAGAATCTCCCACACTGATCGAATTAACATTTCCCATACTCCTCCATGATGTGAGCCAGCAGGGGGATGAAAGATCTAGTTTAATTTCCTTTTGAAGCAATGCACTGTGAATTTGACCTTGGTTCCAACCTTGAATTGTTTCTTTCAACTCTCATTGAGCTCCGATAAAATTGGTGCCATTATCTGATCATAGCTCTTTAACCTGACCACGTCTTGCTATAAAACGCCGAAGGGCATGAATAAAGGAATCAGTATCCAGTGTCGTTGCCACCTCGATGTGAATTGCTCTTACAGCCAAACATGTGAAAATTACACCATAGCGCTTCACCACACTTCTTCCACGCTTTACTCCAAAAGGCCCAGAATAGGCAATTCCAACATAAGTGAAAAGTGGTTCATTTGGAGAGACTCTACCCAAAGGCAAATCTGTTCTTTCCTTTAACTCTTGGACAAAGGCAGTTTCTTGAGCCTGAGCATCTATGCTACAGACCTTTTTAAGTAAATCCATGATGAAAAGTAGTCAATAAGATGAGTTGTTGGATCTTTATCTTCAGACACAATCTGAACAGCATTGACAGTTGTAGTTTTGACTTAGGAGTCCTTTGATGATAGTTCATTCAATCTGTCAGGACTCTGAGGCCAGTATTCCTGAGGTTGGAGAAGAAATTGAGGTCCAGATACCCATGTTTCTCTCTTCAGAAAAGATTCAACAGTAAGACCCCTTGAAGCCATGTCTGCTGAATTATTGCTTGTGTCAACATATCTCTGTTGAGATGCACTTGAAACTTTGGTGATTTCACAAACTCTGTTGGCAACAAAAGTTCTGAAATGAGTTGTGCTATTGTTGATGTATTTAAGAACTGAAGTGCTATCAGTCCAAAACACAGAATCCAGAAGTTCCATGTGCAACTCCTTTCTCAACATTGTGTCTATTCTACTAGCCATCACAGCTGCAGTCAGCTCCATTCGAGGAATAGTCACTGATTTTAATGGAGCCACTCATGCTTTCCACATCATAAATCCACAAAGGGTTTGACCATGTTTGTTATTGACCAACAGATAAGTGACAGTTCCGAACCCATCCTCACAGGCATTTGCAAAATGGTGTCGCTGAGCAGATGAAACTGTGCCAAAAGCCTTTGGTTTATAACATCTGTCAACCTTGAAGTTCTCCATCTTATGAAGATTCTGAACCCAACTGATCCATTCCTGTCCAATGGAGTCTGGTACCAAATCGTCCCAACCAATCCTCTGCCGACACAAGTCTTGCAGGATTTTCTTTGCAGTTAGGATGACTGGTGACAACATCCCCAGTGGGTTGTATACGGAAATGACAATTGAAAGAATCCCTCTCTTTGTGAGAGGTCGGTCCCTCAAAATGATTTTAAATCTGAAAACATCA
Organism: Pholidichthys leucotaenia; assembly: GCA_020510985.1. Taxonomy (NCBI): domain Eukaryota; kingdom Metazoa; phylum Chordata; class Actinopteri; order Cichliformes; family Pholidichthyidae; genus Pholidichthys; species Pholidichthys leucotaenia. The sequence goes on along the minus strand of CM035837.1, from coordinate 319,703,384 downwards.
GACTGTACACACCATTGTACACCCAAAACGCTTTCAATAGGAAGATCGTCATTATCTAGATCCAGATTAATTTCCTTCGCTCTATCTGCTGCAGGTATGGCTGCCAACACGTGGCGACTGTTACTCATCCATTTGGTAAATACAAAGCCTCCCCTGGAGCACAGTGAACATAGCTCATGATAAAGAGAGATGGTTTCCTTTTCTGATGCTGCTGAAGTGAGGCAATCATCTACATAGAAGTTGTTCATGATGGTATTTATCGTTTGCGATTTAAATTCCTCCATGTTGTCCTCAGCACACTTCCTCAAAGTAAAGTTGGCACAACTTGGAGAAGAAGTTGCTCCAAACAGATGTACAGTCATTCGATATTCCACCATGCTCTGAGTGTAGTCTCCTTGAGGCCACCAGAGGAACCGTAACAGGTCACGATCACCAATTGGTACCTTTACTTGGTCAAACATTGCCTCAGTATCTGCAGCGATGACTACAGGTTCCTTATGGAATCTAGCCAAGACTCCTATCAATATGCTGGTCAAATCCGGTCCTTGTAAGAGCTTAGAGTTTAGAGAAACTCCCTTGAATGTTGCTCCACAATCAAACACCACTCTGAGCTTTTCCTTCCTTGGGTGTAAAACACCATGATATGGTAAGTACCATTTCTTTCCATCATTTCATTTTAAGACATCATCTGGTACCTTTTCGGCATACCCTTTGGATATCATATCTGACATGATGCTAGTGTAACTACAGTGAAAAGAGTGAGCTCTTTTAAATCTTCCTTTTAAGTTCAACACATGTTGTTCAGCAACACTTCTATTGTCAGGCATGCATATTTCTGGATGTCTCAAAGGTAGACCAATAAAACAGGGGCCATCTACTAACTTTATAGATTTTGAAACAAAATCTGTGAACTGATGGTCTTCCTTTGAGAATTTGTGGTCCTCCTTAACACACTCTGCGAAGTCAACTTTAAATTGCTGTTCCCACAGTTCATGAAGTTTCATAACGGAAATCCTGTTAACACTTGCCATTCTGTGATCTTGGCAGTCATCTTCCTTTTCTCCTAAAGGTCTGTTAACTGTCCATCCAAGCCTGGTTCTAACTGCATAAGGTCCATCTCCTATGCTCTGGATTACATCCAATGGTTCCAAAACCCTTGGTACATCAGAACCAATCAACAGCTCAATCTCAGAGTCAATAGCAGGTAAGTTGACCTTCCACAAATAAGACCAATGATGGATATCATTTTGGTGTGAGATATTCCCCTTATGAACAAGCATATTCATCATCATCTAATCCTGCAATCTCCAAGCCAGACACCGTGCTGGTTTCCACAACCTTGTTTTGACCCATTGTTCTCAACAGGATACTAGATTTCTTTCCATGTAGATTTAGTTTATTCATCAAGCCAGCAGTGAAGAATGAAGCAGTACTGCCTGGGTCAAGAAATGTATATGTATTTAAAATCAAATTTCCTTTCTTGGCCTTTACTTGAACAGGAACTACTGAAAGTTTACAAGTCTCTTCACCGGCCCCAGTGAGTCCACTTGTCTGAACTGAGGTGATGACTCCATTTTCACTTGCTGTTCTTTTGTTCAGTTGCTCCTTTTCCACTTCCCTTTTCTTTGGGTGGATATGTAGCATTTTTGGATGCTCCAAGCTGCATATGGTGCAGAAAAGTTGCTTTCTACAGTCTTTGCTGATGTGCCCTGTACACATACAACCAGAGCATACTCCATTTTCTTTCAGAAAAGCGATCTTCTCATTATGCGTCCTCATTTCCAGTTGCAAACACACATCCAAATAATGTCCACCTCCAAAGAACAAGCATTTCTTAACAGCGTAAACCAAAGTCTTATTTTCCTGCGTTCCTGTTTCATTTTTCCTTTCTGCACTTACAACAGTGGTGGCAAACGTGCTTCTTTTTATCATTTGGTTTGGTTGTGATTTAAGTCTTTTTAACTCTTTGTTCACAGCAGGAGTGTCCTGGATAGCTCCAAATATTGGATCAGTTGCAATCCTCACCTGCTTTTCAAGAAAATTGACTGTGTCTTTAAATGTAGCTCTTTTATCCTTCTCTTGAAAAATCACAGATCATTGTTCTCCATTTATCCCTCAGCCTGTAGGGTAGTTTTTTTTAGCAATCAACAGCATGTTAGCAGGCATGTTAAGCTCATTCATGTAACTGATGTCTTCCATGGCATTACAGCATCCTCTTAGAAAGAGTGTGTACGCCTGAAGAGCCTTTGTGTCATCAGGTTTTATTGACAACCATGAAAGTGCTTTCTCCATATAAGCTGCAGCAATCTTATGCTCATTCCCAAAATGCTCTTTCATCAGTGATTTAGCTTTATGGAATCCTCTCTCCGAGGCCATATGCAAACAACTTCTGACAAGTTCTCTTGATTGACCTCTCGTGTACTGTTCAAAATAATAAAGACAGTCTGTGGGATTTGCATTTTTAGTTTCAATGGCATTGTCAAAAGACTTCACAAACATATGATATTGCAATGGATCACCATCAAAAACTGGAATCTCTTTCTTGGGCATAGAAGAGACACACTGTTGCTGAATTAACAAAGCAGTGATTTAATTTTGCTTTTCCATTATGGAAAATAAACTGCTCTGATCACCACTGCTATTATTGTATGAAACAGGAGGTGCACCAAGAGATGTCACTTGAGTTTGATCACTGGTGATGATCTGAAACATTATGGGGGCTGTGGTAAATTGTGGATATTGATTTACAACTCTACCAGAAGGCATTATTTGTGAACTGACAATGCTGGGATTTGGGAAATCTTGTGAAGTGGTAGTTGGCAATCGAAGGACAAAAGAATCAGCTTTGACATTGAGAGTTTTCTTTTCATTTTGACCTTTGTCAAAATAAGATTCCACACCATCTGAAATTTTGGACAAATTACTTTTCACACTGGATCCGTTTGATGTTCTGAGAACTCTTATTTTAGCCATTGCAGCAGCAATGTCTGTTTCCATCTCAAATTTCTCCTTTTTCCTCCTTAGTTGTTCCTCCTGCTCATCTAATGCATGCTTATCCTTAATCATTTGTTGGCACACAGTTAGAGCAGCAACTTCAGCCCCTGCCTTTATGCCTGCAGATGGTGTACTTGAAGCTCTGGAGCCTGTACCAGTGGAACCTGTTTTGCTTCTTCTGCTACCAACATTTGACACGCTGTCGCCAGGTTGTATTTCATCTTGTATGTCAGATGGTGCATTAACTGCACTGAATGAAGGAACCATACTCTGACTATCAGGGAGAAAAATTTTATTCTCTTCAGCAGGTGGATCCTCAGGTAAAGCAGGACAAGTGTATGATTTTGCAGCAGTTGGTAAATCAACAAACACATTAACAGCTTGCAGAGAGGGCCTGTTAGTTTCAGAAAGCCACTGTTGAACATCCTCTACAAAATCCACAGTGTGTTGTGTTATACATCTAAACCATTCACTTTTTGTTTCTTGTTCCTCCTCTGGTATTAAAGCAATAACCGACTCATATGCTGCTTTTGCATTTCCATGCAGTTGTTTCAGTTTCACCAATTTAAGATGAACATCTTTTGCATTTTCATCATTTTTCATCAACTCTTAATTTCATGCGTGAGCCCTTTAATTTTTCTTACAACTGATTGACGTTCCTTTTGTAGGTTTTCCATTTTTTGAGTTAAGGCCTTGGCTGTAATTTTAACACAATCACTTTCATTTCAGCAACTGCAGCCACAAAGCAGTCAAAAACAGTCCAAAACTCCGCTGACCATTCCTACTGAGCACACACATCACAAGCCAAATGTAAAGCCCCCATTGAACAAGTGGAGCCTTAAACAAACAATACGCATTCCATCTCATTAACACAGAATGAAAAAACACAAGCAGGCCTACCGCTTCTGTTGGCTGTGATGTGCGGCTGTCAAACTGGTCGTCTTCGTGGATGCAGTCAGCGGATTTCCAAAGAATCAAGGTAGGAGTGCAGTGCCAATTCCAACAATATCCATTCATTCAAAAATACTCCGACATCCAAAGGTCCATTGTCATCGCGTCCTGGATGCAGCTATTTTCTGTTGACCAGACTGTAGTGACTTCAGTTCACCAAAAGCCGCTTGGAGGCTGAATTGGTCTTGTCTCCTTGACACATCCGTAAAAAATCCAGGCCAAATCCAAATAGTTCATTTCTGCCATTTATTAAAATACATGGCCGACAAATAGGACTAAGACAACATAATCAAAAAATACTGAACTAAAAAGGTGTATCAAAACTAAAAAAAATAAAACAAAAACAAACGAGAGAACAAACGAAGGGTCAACAGAAAATATCTGAGCCCGCTTCACCCTCCATCAGCCATTAAATTCATGCAGGCGCACAGGTGAAAGAAATAACCAAAACCACACCTCTCCTGTGCCACCAACCGGAAATAGCAAACAATTACAGGACAACAATTCAAAACAAAAATCACAGTTTGGCTCCTACAGGGCCCTCATCTGTGACTGTGGTTTGGGGTCAAAAGGTTAAAGGTCAAGGTCACAGGGTCACGAGCCTAGAAAGCAAACATGGACATGGATTTTTACATTATACAGTGGTGTGAAAAAGTGTTTGACCCGTTCCTAATTTCTCATTTTTTTTGCATGTTTGTCACATTTAAATGTTTCAGATCATCAAACAAATTTTAAATATTAGACAAAGATAACACAAGTAAACAATTTAAATAAATGTGTTTAAATAAAGGTGTTTATGATTAAGGGGAGAAAAAAATTCAAACCCACATGGCCCTGTGTTAAAAAGTAATTGCCCCCTTAACCTAATAACTGGTTGGGCCACCCTTAGCAGCAACAACTGCAATCAAGCGTTTGCAATAACTGGCAATGAGTCTTTAACAGTGCTGTGGAGGAATATTGGCCCACTCATCTTTGCAAAATTGTTGTAATTCAGCCACACTGGAGGGTTTTCGAGCATGAACCACCTTTTTAAGGTCATGCCACATCATCTCAATTGGATTCAGGTCAGGACTTTGACAAGACCATTCCAAAGTCTTAATTTTGTTTTTCTTAAGCCATTCAAAGATGGACTTGCTGGTGTGTTTTGGATCATTGTCCTGCAGCAGAACCCAAATGCACTTCAGCTTAAGTTAATGAGCAGATGGCCGGACATTCTCCTTCAAGATTTTTTGGTAGACAGCAGAATTCATGGTTCCATTTACCACAGCAAGTCTTCCAGGTCCTGAAGCAGCAAAACAGCCCCAGACCATCACACTACCACAACCATATTTTACTGCTGGTATGATGTTCCTTTTCTGAAATGCTGTGTTACTTTTACACCGGACATAATGGAACACACACCTTCCAAAAAGTTCAACTTTTGTTTCGTCAGTCTACAGAGTATTATCCCAAAAGTCTTGGGTATCATCAAGATGTTTCCTGGCAAAACTGAGATAAGTCTTTATGTTCTTTTTCATCAGCAGTGTTTTTGTCTTGGAACTCTGCCATGCAGGCCATTTTTGCCCAGTCTTTTTCTTATGGTGGAGTCATGAACACTGACCTTAACTGAGGCAAATGAGGCCTGTAGTTCTTTGGATGTTGTTGTGGGGTCTTTTGTGACCTCTTGGATGAGTCGTCACTGTGCTCTTCGGGTAATGTTGGTCGGCCGGCCACTCCTGGGAAGGTTCATCACTGTTCCATGTTTTTGTCATTTGTGGATAATGGTTCTCACTGTGTTCACTGGAGTCCCAAAGCTTAGGAAATGGCTTTGTAACCTTTTCCAAACTGATAGATCTCAATTACTTGGTTTCTCATTTGTTCCTGAATTTCTTTGGATCGAAGCATGATGTCTAGCTTTTGAGGATTTTTTGGTCTACTTCACTTTGTGAGGCAGGTCCTATTTAAGTAATTTCTTGATTGAGAATAAGTGTTGCAGTAATCAGGCCTGGGTGTGGCTAGAGAAACTGAACTCAGTTTTCCAAAGATCTGATAATCCACAGTTAATTTATGTTTTAACAGGAGGGAGCAATCACTTTTCACACAGAGCCATGTAGGTTTGGAATTTTTTTTTACCCTTAGTGAAAAACACCGTCATGTAAAAACTGCATTTTGTGTTTACTTGTGTTATCTTTGTCTCGTATTCAAATTTGTTTGATGATCTGAAACATTTAAGTGTAACAAACATACAAAAAAATGAGAAATGAGGAAGGGGGCAAACACTTTTACAAACCACTGTATATATCTACTCATATCTTATGAAAGAGGATAACAAGCTGGACCAGCTACAAAGAGCATAGCATGTGACATATACACTAACACATTGAATCTCTAGCACACTGCTGGCAAAGGAAAGACCATACATGTACTTCTACGGAAAATTCAATTCAATTCAACTTTATTTATATAGCGCCATTTCACAACAAACAGTCATCTCATAGCACTTTCAACTGTAGGGGAAGCCCCCACAACTGCAGAAAGACCCCAGCAATCAGGCAATCCCCTGTGAGCAAGCGCTTGGTGATGGTGGAGAGGAAAAACTCCCTTTAAACAGGAAGAAACCTCCAGCAGAACCAGGCTCGGGGAGGGGCAGTTTTCTGCTGTGACTGACTGGAGGGTGAGGGGCTAGAGAAGATGAAAAGAACAGACATGTAGAGGGCAAACAGCACGATGGGGACTCAATCTATGGGAGAGAACAAACAGATGTTAATGACCAGCAAAAATATTTTATTGAGAGTAAAGAAAGGAGTGAAGCCCAGTGCATTATTGGAGGTCCCCTGGCTGTCTAAACCTATTGCAGCATAACTAAGGGAGGGTTCAGGGGCACATGATCCCTCCCTAATTATAGGCTATATCAAAAGGGAAGGTTTTAACCCTATTCTTAAAAACGGAGATCGAGTCTGACTCCTGAATCTAGATTGGCTGCTGGTTCCACAGGAGGGGAGCTTGATAGCTGAAGGTTCTGCCTCCCATTGTACTTTTGGAGATTCTAGGTATTACAAGTAATCCTGCATTTTGGAAGCATAGCACTCTGTTAGGATGATAGGGAAGTATCAGATCTTTTAAATAAAAAGGGGCCTGATTGTTTAGAGCTTTGTAAGTGAGAAGAAGGATTTTAAACTTAATTCTAAACTCTATGGGAAGCCAATGAAGGGAGGCCAGAACTGGAGAGATATGATCTCTTTTTCTAGTACCTGTTAAAACTCTTGCTGCAGCATTTTGGATCAGCTGAAGACTTTTTAAAGATGTTTTAGGACAACCTGTCACGCCGCGCCGCTCATCAGCGGCGCCACCTGCTCGCACACCTGCTCGTCATCAGCGGCGGGGGATTTAAGCCGCCTTGCCCTGAACTTCGGCCTGAAGCCGTCAGACTTCTTCATGCATCGCTGTGAGTTCCTTCACCCTCAGCGGATTACTCTGGTAAGAAGACCTTACCTCCTTTTCCTCCCAAGTCTGCTCCCCTGTGCACAGGTGGATTCCCCGGCGGCGGACAACGCCTCTCCATCGCCTGTTCCTCGCTGCTGCATCGGGCGCTCCAGGTGGCTGTCTACCGGACCTCCTCCCTTGTTGTGCCAGTCATCTATCCTCTCCAAGTAAGCTCCTCTCTCGCTCTTATACCTCCTGTTTTGGTGTGTGCCCGTCACCCTTTTCCTTGTGCTTTTCCCATAGGGTTGTCCGGCTGTACGGCCTCCTGCCTCTGTGCCCGAAGCAGACGCCGCCATCAACACATTTACATCCCGCAGACACACATTCATACACTCCTGTTGTTAATAAACTATTTGAACTACTCTGAGCCTGTGTGTGTGTGTCTCCTGAGCCGTGCGTTATGTCAGTACGGCTTCAGCAGAGCGGCTCGGCAGACGGCGGGCTTGCACACCGGCTTACCACTCTCGAGGCTCGGGTGGATCAGATAGCTTATCAGCAACAGGTGATCCTCAATCAATTAATAAATATAACTAACCGATTGGACCGCTTGGACCCCCAACAGCCGTTCCCCCCGGCTCGTCAGGGTGGCGCGGCTCCTGCCGCTCCAGTGGCCATCCAGCAGGCTCCTGCGGCACCGACTCGGCTCACTCCCATTCCGACCCCCGCCCGCTTTAGCGGAAAGCTCGGCGGAGCGCGGGGGTTCATAATGCAATGTGAGTCCGTGTTCCATCGTGTGCCCGGAGACTTTCCCTCAGATCACAGCCGAATTGGTTATATCGGGAATCTCCTGGAGGGGCGAGCATTAACTTGGACCTACGCCGTAATGGCGAGGCCCAGTTATGCCACCCTCACATATGACCAGTTCGTGAGACACTTTCTGGAAGTCTTTGACCATTCGCGTACCGAGACGGTCCAGGTCGACCGGCTTCTCGCCCTCCAGCAGGGAAGCCGGTTGGCAACGGACTACGCGGTCGACTTCCGGGTAGCAGCGGAGGAATTAGGCTGGGAGGAACGCTCCCTCTGTGGCCTTTTCCTCCGCAGTCTAAATGATGATCTGAGGGATGAACTGGCTGGGCGGGATATCCCTGAGACGCTAGCGGAGCTAACATCTCTTGCCATCAGTTTGGACAACCGGCTGCGCGAGCGCTCCTCAGGGCGGAAGTCGTCTTCTTCTCGCCCTCGTGGAGCCTCGTCGCGCCTGCCCCAAGCTCGCCCCCTGGCGACGCCGCCACCATCGCGCCCCGAGGAGTCGGAGCCGATGGTGACAGGCTGGACAAAGCTCTCTCCGGCGGAGAGACAACGCCGCTGTGAGTTAAATCTCTGTATGTATTGCGGAGATAGTCAACACACGGTAGAGCTTTGTCCACAGAAGCCAAACGGCGGGGTCCACGAGTCACTGTAGGGGGCCTCGCGGACGTCAATCGGTTAAATCCCCTCACACAATTGAAGCTGCCCCTCCGTTTCTGCCACAACCCCACTGGGCATCTCACCCACGCACTGGTGGATTCGGGCGCGGAAGGCAGCTTTATTTCACAAAGCCTGGCAACCCGACTGGGCATCCGCTGTCAGGCACTCAGGAACCCTATCTCCCTGGTCAACCTCTCTCGTGCCTCCCTTGGGAGAGTAACGCACCAGACCATCCCCGTCCCAGTTATTATCTCTGGAAACCACCGGGAGGAGATAACCTTTTACGTCCTGCCCAACTCTGTGTCGCCCGTCATCCTGGGGTATCCCTGGCTGCGCCTCCACAACCCTGTTCTGGATTGGAAGTCCGCCGGGGTGCCGGCATGGAGTACGTTCTGCATGGGCACCTGTTTACAGTCCGCTGCCTGCTCTCCGTCCGCTTCTCCCACTCCTACGGATGCAGCGCCCCCGGACCTGTCCCTGGTGCCACTGGAATTTCACGACCTGGGCATGGTATTCAGCAAATCCAAGGCAATGTCTCTCCCTCCTCATCGGCCCTATGACTGCGCAATCAACCTCCGCCAGGGGGCACCCTTACCTTCTGGACGACTCTACAGTCTATCGGCGCCGGAGAAGGAGACAATGAACTCATACCTCAAGGAGTCGCTGAGTGCTGGGATTATCCGCCCATCATCATCACCTGTGGGGGCAGGATTCTTCTTCGTTGGTAAGAAGGACGGGTCTCTCCGTCCTTGCATTGACTATCGTGCCCTTAATGACATAACGGAGAAGGATCGTTACACCCTGCCCCTCATGGACACCGCTTTCCACTCCCTCCAGGGGGCGACTTGGTTCACCAAGCTGGATCTCCGCAGCGCATACCACCTCGTCCGGATCCGGGAGGGAGATGAGTGGAAGACAGCCTTCCGTACCCCGAACGGCCACTTCGAATATCTGGTGATGCCGTTCGGGTTGACCAACGCTCCAGCCGTCTTTCAGCGCCTCATCAACGACGTCCTCCGGGATTTCATTGGCCTTTTTGTGTTCGTCTACCTGGATGACATACTCATCTTCTCCAAGTCCAGGGACGAGCACCAGGTCCACGTGAGGCGGGTCCTCCAAAGACTGCTGGAGAACCAGTTATACGTGAAGGCCGAGAAGTGTGAATTTTACGCAAAGACAACATCCTTCCTTGGGTTCATCATCTCACACGACCAGGTGCTTCCGGACCCAGAGAAGGTGAAGGCGGTGGTGGAATAGCCTACACCTGCATCAAGGAAGCAGGTGCAACAGTTCGTTGGATTTGCGAACTTCTACCGCCGCTTCGTCCCAAATTTTGGCACCATCGTCGGCCCGCTGACCCGCCTCACGTCCCCTAAGGTCCCGTTCCGGTGGACCGAAGAGGCCGCGGCTGCTTTTCAGGCGCTGAAGGCAGAGTTCTCCTCCTCCCGGGTCCTTAGCCAAGTCAACCCTGCGCTGCAGTGCATCGTGGAAGTGGACGCTTCGGACACAGGAGTGGGGGCGGTGCTATCCCAGCGGTCGCCAGACGACGGTATCAAACGGCCCTGCGCCTTCTTCTCCCGGCGCTTGTCCCCGGCGGAGAGAAATTACGACGTGGGTGACAGAGAGCTCCTCGCCATCAAGCTTGCGCTACAGGAGTGGCGTCACTGGCTAGAGGAGGCGGACCTGCCGTTCGTGGTCCTGACGGACCACAAGAACTTGGAGTACCTTAGATCTGCCAAGCGCCTGAACGCCCGCCAGGCGCGCTGGTCCTTGTTCTTCGCCAGGTTCCAATTTACCATCACCTTCAGGCCTGGCTCCAAGAACGGCCTGCCCGACGCCCTCTCTAGGCAATTCGCCCCTGAGGAGTCGGAGGACACGGTTCACACCATCCTACCCAGGTCGTGCGTCGTGGGAGCCGTCACCTGGGAAATTGAGAGCAAGATCCGGAAGGCGCAGGAAGTGGAACCTGACCCTGGCGGCAGACCGGAGGGGAGGCTGTTCGTGCCATCCACGGTTCGGGGGGAGGTCATCCACTGGTTGCACACATCCAAGCTCACCTGTCACCCTGGCTCCTCCCGGATGATTGACCTCCTCCAGCGGTCCTTCTGGTGGCCGGGCCTGCGGAGGGACGCTGCCCGCTACGCCCGGGCCTGTCCAGTTTGTGCCACCAACAAATCGGGAAATGCCCCTTCAGCGGGTTTGCTCCAGCCTCTGCCCGTCCCTGGCAGGCCCTGGTCGCATATCGCCCTGGATTTCGTCACCGGACTCCCAGTCTCGAACACCTACGACACCATCCTGACCATCGTGGACCGCTTCTCCAAGGCGGTACACTTCGTTCCCCTTCGAGGTCTCCCAACTGCCCTGGAGACGGCGGACCTCCTCATCCAACACGTGGTCAGGCTGCATGGGATTCCGGTGGACGTGGTCTCGGACCGAGGGCCCCAATTTTCCTCAGAGGTTTGGAGGTCGTTCTGCAACGCCTTAGGAGCCAAGGTGAGCCTCTCCTCCGGCCATCACCCCCAATCCAACGGGCAGTGTGAGCGGACCAACCAGGAGCTGGAGGCTGCGCTCCGCTGTGTAACGGCGTCCAAACCCACGTCCTGGAGTAACCATCTTGCCTGGGTTGAATACGCCCATAACACCGCTCGCTCTTCTGCTACAGGGATGTCTCCCTTTAAGGCGTCCCTGGGTTACGACCCCCTGCTGTTCCCGGCGCAGGAGAGTGAGGTAACTGTTCCTTCAGTACGGGCGCATCTCAGGCAGTTCCGCTCCATCTGGGCGTCTGCGCGCAATGCGCTTTTACGCACGGCGGAGCGCAACAGAGCCGTGGCGGACCGGCACAGAAGACCTGCCCCGGCGTACAGAGTTGGTCAGCAAGTCTACGTGTCGACCCAGGACGTGATCTTAAAGGGCGAGAGGAGGAAGCTGGCACAGCGCTTCATGGGTCCATACCCCATCACCAGAATCGTCAACCCGGTGGCTGTGCGTGTAGCTATTCCCCCCTCCCTCCGCATCCATCCCACCTTCCACGTGTCCAAGGTGAAGCTGGCAGTCTCCGATCCCCTTTGCCCTCCTCCTGCTGCGCAACCCGCGCCCCGGATGATTGATGGCCATCCGGCCTGGCCCGTCTCCTCCATCCTGGACTCCCGGCACCGGGGTCGTGGGTTGCAGTACTTGGTGGACTGGGAGGGCTATGGGCCTGAACATCGACAGTGGGTACCCTCGTCGTTTGTGTTGAACCCATCGCTCATCGCTGATTTCCACCGAGTGCACCCAGAGAAGCCATCGCCAGGAGGCGCTGCTAGAGGGGGGAGTACTGTCACGCCGCGCCGCTCATCAGCGGCGCCACCTGCTCGCACACCTGCTCGTCATCAGCGGCGGGGGATTTAAGCCGCCTCGCCCTGAGCTTCGGCCTGAAGCCGTCAGACTTCTTCATGCATCGCTGTGAGTTCCTTCACCCTCAGCGGATTACTCTGGTAAGAAGACCTTACCTCCTTTTCCTCCCAAGTCTGCTCCCCTGTGCACAGGTGGATTCCCCGGCGGCGGACAACGCCTCTCCATCGCCTGTTCCTCGCTGCTGCACCGGGCGCTCCAGGTGGCTGTCTACCGGACCTCCTCCCTTGTTGTGCCAGTCATCTATCCTCTCCAAGTAAGCTCCTCTCTCGCTCTTATACCTCCTGTGTTGGTGTGTGCCCATCACCCTTTTCCTTGTGCTTTTCCCATAGGGTTGTCTGGCTGTACGGCCTCCTGCCTCTGTGCCCGAAGCAGACGCCGCCATCAACACATTTACATCCCGCAGACACACATTCATACACTCCTGTTGTTAATAAACTATTTGAACTACTCTGAGCCTGTGTGTGTGCGTCTCCTGAGCCGTGCGTTATGTCACAACCTGATAATAAAGAGTTACAATAATCTAATCTCGAGCTAACAAAAGTGTGGATCAGTTTCTCAGCATCACTCTGAGACAAGATGCTCCTAATCTTGGCAATATTACACAAATGATAGAAGGCAGTCTTAGAAACAAATTTAATATATGAATTGTAAAACAGATCTTGATCAAAAATAACTCCAAGGTTCCTCACAGAACTATTCAGAAAAAGAGTAACCGCATCCAAACTAAGAATTTGATTTGGAAAGGTATTTCTAAGGCTTTTTGGACCAAATAGAATGATTTCAGTCTTATCTGAATTTATTTAATAGCAGGAAATTACAAGTCATCCAAGCTTTGATTTCCTTAATACAGGCCTCTAACTTGGCTAAATGATTACTCTCATCTGGCTTCATTGACAGGTATAATTGTGTGTCATCTGCATAACAATGAAAATGTATACAGTGCTTTCTAATAATGTTGCCTAGCGGAAGCATATATAAACTAGAAAAGCACTCAGAGAGTGCATACCTCCGCCAAGGCTCCTTCAGTCTCTCATGGATCACCTCCAAAATGTATTGGGTTTGTGTGTAGGCCTAGAGCCACTTGTGGTGAAAATTGCATCAAAGTCTGTCCATTAGTTTTGGAGTATTGCGGCTGACACACTGTGAGAAGAGCCTTAGCTGAGGCATGCATTCCCAGATCATCACTAAAATGTAATGGGTTCCTCTCTAGGCCAAGAACCACCTCTGGTGAAAATTTCATCCACATCCATCTAGTAGTTTTTGTGTAATCCTGCTGCACAAATACAAACAAAGCCCTTGGTGGAGGTATGCACTCTCAGATCATCACCAAAATGTAATCATCTGTTCCCCATGCCATTACACACCTTTCCTGAAAATTTTGTCAAAATCCGTTCATAACTTTTTGAGTTATGTTGGTAACAGACAGACAGACAAACAGACAAACAAACCCCGATAAAAACATTACCTCCTTGGTGGAGGTAAAAAAAAGAATAGGGCCTAGCACACATCCCTGCGGAACTCCATGACTGAGCTTTGAGTTGGAAGAAAACTCATTATTGACATGAACAAACTGGAACCTGTCAGATAAATAAGATCTAAACTACTGCAATGAAGTTCCATTAAGTACAACATAATGTTCAAATCTATCAAGTAGAATATTATGATCGATAGTATCAAATGCTGCACTAAGGTCTAAAAGGACAAGTACAGAAACAAGTCCATTATCAGATGTGATGAGGTCATTAGTGATCTTCACTAAGGCTGTTTCAGTACTATGATGGATTCTAAACCCAGATTGAAACTCTTCAAATAAACCATTTCCCTGCAAGTGGTCAAATAATTGCATAGCAACAACTCTTTCTAAGATTTTTGAAATGAAAGGCAGATTAGAGCTAGGTGTATAGTTAGCTAAAACTCCTGGATCTAGCGTTGGCTTTTTGAGTAAGGGTTTAATTACAGCAGTTTCAAAAGCCTGCGGTACATGGCCTAATGTTAATGAAGAATTGATTATTTGAAGAATAGAGCTACCAATAAATGGGACAACTTTTTTAAATAAGCTGGTAGGAATAGGGTCTAAAAGACAGGTTGAAGGCCTGGATGAGGAAATTATTTTGTCTAACTCTAAAAGGTCAATTGGAGTAAACTCATCCAAACAGAGATCAATTGAAAGAGTTGTAGCAGTTACTGTATATACACTACCGTTCAAAAGTTTGGGGTCACTTACAAATTTCCTTATTTTTGAAAGAAAAGCACTTTTTTTCAATGAAGATAACTTTAAACTAATCAGAAATACACTCTATACATTGCTAATGTGGTAAATGACTATTATAGCTGCAAATGTCTTGTTTTTGGTGCAATATCTACATAGGTGTATAGAGGCCCATTTCCAGCAACTATCACTCCAGTGTTCTAATGGTACAATGTGTTTGCTCATTGCATCAGAAGGCTAATGGATGATTAGAAAACCCTTGTGCAATCATGTTAGGTCTGCAATGCTGTAATTGCTGCAAATGGAGGATTCTTTGATGAAAGCAAAGTTTGAAGGAAAAAATTATTATTTTAAATACAAATCATTATTTCTAACCTTGTCAATGTCTTGACTATATTTTCTATTCATTTTACAACTCATGGTGGTAAATAAGTGTGACTTTTCATGGAAAACACAAAATAATTGTCTGGGTGACCCCAAACTTTTGAACGGTAGTGTAAGTTAACGGTGGGAAGAATCTGACTGATTTTATCTCTGATAGATGAAATTTTATTATTGAAAAAGTTCATAAAGTCCTGACTAGTAAGCTCTAAGGGAATGCTAGGATTGACAGAGTCCTGACTCTTTGTCAGCCTGGCTACAGTGCTGAAAACCTGGGATTATTCTTGTTCTCTTCTATTAATGCAGAGTAATAACTTGTTCTAGCTTTTCTAAGAGATTTTTTTTACAAATTAAAAGATGATTTCTCCAAGCTAAATAGATTTCATCTAATTTAGTGAGTGCCATTTTCTTTCTAATTGACGAGTCTTCTGTTTTAAGCTACCAGTTTCTGTGTTGAATCAAGGCGTTAAAAATCTCTGATTAGACTTTTTTCTTTTTTAAAGGGGCCACCATGTCTAGAGTCTAATGCAGAGAAGCTGTAACACTATCTACCATGCTATCAATTACAGAAGGAGCAAGCTCTCCATAGCTTATTTCCGTTGTGTTGACACATGGCATAGAGGAAACAATCTGCATAAATTTGGTTACAACATCATTTGAGAGGCATCTACTGTAGTAATATTTTTTCCTTAGGAGCCAAATAGTCAGAAATAGTAAAATCAAAGGTTAACAGACAATGGTCTGACAGTACAGGGTTTTGAGGAGACACTACCAGATTTTCCATTTCTATGCCATATGTTCTAACCTGGCTTTTGGTACATGGAATGTCACCTCTCTGGTGGGGAAGGAGCCTGAGCTGATGTACGAGGTTGAGAGATACTGGCTAGATATAGTCGGCCTCACCTCAACACACAGCTCCAGTTCCGGAACCAGTCTCCTGGAAAGGGGCTGGAGCTTGGCCTTTTCTGGAGTTACCCCGGGCGAGAGGCGATGAGAAGGGGTGGGTATTCTTGTATCCCCCCACCTTGCTGCCTCTATATTGGAGTTTTCCCCGGTGGACGAAAGGATTGCTTCCCTGTGCCTTCGGGTTGGGAAACGGGTCCTGACCATCATTTGTGCCTATGCACCAAATGATGTTTCAGAGTACCCACCCTTTTTGGAGTCTGTGACTGGGGTGCTGGAGGTGCTCCTCTTGGAGACTCCATTGTCTTACTGGGGGACTTCAATGCGCACGTGGGCAATGACAGTGAAATCTGGAGGGAGGTGATTGGGAGGAACGGCCTGCCCGATCTGAACCCGAGTGGTGTTCAGTTATTGGATTTCTGTGCTAACCACAGTTTGTCCATAACGAACACCATGTTCAAGCATAAGGGTCTCCATATGTGCACCTGGCACCAGGACACCCTAGGTCGCAGGTTGATGATCGATTTTGTTATCGTGTTATCAGACCTGCGACCGTATGTCTTGGACACTCGGGTAAAGAGAGGTGTAGAGCTGTCAACTGATCACCACCTGGTGGTGAGTTGGATCCGATGGCAGGGGAGGAAGCCATTCAGACCTGGTAGACCCAAACGTATAGTGAGGGTGTGCTGGGAACGTCTGACTGAGGCCCCTGTCCGGGAGGTCTTCAACTTCCACCTCCGGAATAACTTCAACCACATTCCGAGGGAGTCTGGAGACATGGAGTCTGAATGGGCCATGTTCTCCACCTCTGTTGTTGAAGCGGCGGCCCAGAGCTGCGGCCGCAAGGTGGTCGGTGCATCTCGAGGTGGCAACCCCTGAACCAAGTGGTGGACACCAGTGGTGAGGGGGGCCATTAAGCTGAAGAAGGAGTCCTATCAAGCTTGGTTGGCTTGTGGGACTCCCGAAGCAGCTGAGGTGTACCGGCAGGCCAAGCGGAGTGTGGCTTGGGTGGTTGCTGAAGCAAAAACTCGGGTATGGGAGGAGTTCGGTGAGGCCATGGAACAAGACTTTCGGTCGGCCTTGAAGAGATTCTGGCAAACTGTCCGGCGGCTCAGGAGGGGAAAGCAGCTCCCTGTCCACACTGTGTATGATGCGGATGGGACACTGTTGACTTTGACTGGGGATATCGTCGGGCGGTGGAAGGAATACTTTGAGGATCTCCTCAATCCCACTGATACGCCTTCAATAGAGGAAGCAGGGTTTGTGGACGAGGGGGACGACTCGCCTATCACAGGGGCTGAGGTCACCAAGGTGGTTAAAAAGAGATTTGCCCTGAGTACCTTAAGGCCCTGGATGTTGTTGGGCTGTCATGGTTTACACGCCTCTGCCACATTGCGTGGAGGTCGGGGGCAGTGCCTTTGGCATGGCAAACCGGGGTGGTGGTTCCTCTTTTCAAAAAAGGGGACCGGAGGGTGTGCTCCAACTTTAGAGGGATCACACGCCTCAGCCTCCCTGGGAAGGTCTATGCCAAGGTACTGGAGAGGAGAGTCCGGCCGTTGGTCGAACCTCGGATTCAGGAGGAGCAATGTGGTTTTCGTCCTGGCCGTGGCACATCGGACCAGCTCTTTACCCTCTCGAGAATTCTCGAGGGTTCGTGGGAGTTTGCCCAACCAGTTTACATGTGTTTTGTGGACTTGGAGAAGGCATTTGACCGCGTCCTTCGTGGTTTTTTGTGGGGGATGCTTCGGGAATATGGGGTATCGGGCTTGTTGTTACGAGCTATTTGGTCTCTGTACGACCGTTGTGAGAGTTTGGTTCGTATTTCCAACAATCGGTCAGACTCATTCCCAGTGAGAGTTGTACTCCGCCAGGGCTGCCCTTTGTCACCGATCCTGTTCATAATTTTTATGGACAGGATTTCTAGCCACAGCCAGGGAATGGAGGGTGTCATGCTTGGTGACCACAGGATCTCATCTCTGTTGTTTGCAGATGATGTTGTCCTGTTGGCTTCATCCAGCAATGACCTCCAGCTCTTGCTGGGACGGTTTGCCGCTGAGTGTGAAGTGGCTGGGATGAGAATCAGCACCTCCAAGTCCGAGTCCATGGTCCTCAGCCGGAAAAAGGTGGATTGTCCTCTCTGGGCTGGGGACAGGCTCCTGCCCCAAGTGGAGGAGTTTAAGTATCTTGGGGTCTTATTCACGAGTGAGGGGAGAATGGAGCAAGAGATTGACAGATAGATTGGAGCAGCATCTGCAGTGATGCAGACATTGTACCGGTCTGTTGTGGTGAAGAGGGAGCTGAGTTCTAAGGCAAAGCTGTCGATTTACCAGTCAATCTATGTTCCTACCCTTACCTATGGTCATGAGCTTTGGGTAATGACCGAAAGAATGAGAATACGGATACAAGCGGCTGAAATGAGCTTTCTTCGTAGGTTTGCTGGACTCACCTTCAGAGATAGGGTGAAGAGCTCAGTCATCCGGGAGAGGCTCAGAGTAGAACCGCTGCTCCTCCACATTGAAAGGAGCTAGTTGAGGTGGTATGGGCATCTGATTAGGATGCCTCCTGGACGCCTCCCACTTGAGGTGTTTCGGGCACGTCCCACTGGGAGGAGCCGCGGGGCAGACCCAGGACTCGGTGGAGAGACTATGTCTCCCAGCTGGTCTGGAAATGCCTTGGTATCCTCTCTGAAGAGCTGGAGCAGGTGGCTGGGGAGAGGGAAGTCTGGGCTTCTCTGCTTGAACTGCTGCCTCCACGACCCGGACCTCCGGAAAAGCGGTAGAAGATGGATGGATGGATGGATGGATGCCATATGTCAGAACAAGGTCCAACATGTGTTGGAGATAATGGGTAGAATTTCCTACTTTCTGAGAAAACCCCATCAAGTCTAATATTGAATTAAATGCCATATTAAGGCAATCACGATCATCATCTACATATATATTAAAGTCCCCTACTATAATTATTCTGTCTGATTTCAGCACTAAATCAGCTAAAAATTTGGCAAATTCGTATAAAAACTCTGAGTAGGCTGAGGGAGGACGATAAACTATGGCAAATAAAATTGGGTTTAACCTAAAATTGCTAAAATGCCCAATACTGAGGACCAGGCCCTCAAAGGAATTATAATATGTTTTTTGCTTTACATTAACTAGTAATTTGTAATGGTAAATTGTTGCTACTCCTCCGCCACGACCAGAACTTCTGGGATTTTGACAGTTTAAATAACCAGAGGGAGTTGATTCATTTAAACCAGTCCTTCTCAAATAGTGGGGCGCGATGCGATGCCAGGGGGGGCGCGTGTGACCCCGGGGAACAGGCTTTGCTTTTGCCGTGTAAAGTGTAATTGCACATCCACGGCAGCAGGTGGTGCAGTGGCGCTCTCATTGTCAAAGTCTGTGCGGGAGTTTAAAACTTTTTAAATTGCTGTCAACAAACCCCTCGAGAGACACCATGGAGAAATATTTAACAGTAACGAAAAGAAAGGCGGAGAGAGACACAGGTAAAGAGACAAATGAAAGTCTCCCAAAAGCTAAGACGAGGAAATATGACGAAGCTTATCTAGCGCTTGGCTTCACTCTGACTACGGTGGGAGTCGAGGAAAGACCGGTGTGTTCACTGTGTCTGAAAGTGTTGGCAGCGGACAGCATGAAGCCAAATAAATTAAGACGTCACCTACAGACATTACATCCTCAACACGTTGATAAGCCGCTTGATTTTTTTCAGCGAAAACGTGCAGAGTACGGCCAACAATCATCCCGCTTTGTGAACGCTACATCAGTAAACCAGCGAGCACTTTCAGCATCATTTAAAGTGGCGCACCAAATTGCGCAGTGCAAAAAACCCCACACAATTGCAGAGGAGTTGATACTGCCTTTTTCTACCTTTTTCTTCAGACTAAAATGTTAAATATATTGGTACTCCTGTGTTAATGTTCCAGATCAATTTACATTTAATATTATTTATTGATTGAATTATTTTTCTCAACATCAAATGGTTCAGTTGGTCAAAAATGTTTCTAGTTTAAATAAGGATTGACATATTTTTTATTTCAGGCACTTTGATGCACTTTAAGTTTTTTTTTTTTCTGTTTTAGACTATAACAGGGTTTCTTTGTGGCAAAATAAAGTTAATATTTGTTGAAAGTTGATTTATATTGCTTTATATTGCACCCCCCCCACCTCCCCCCCTCCCCTTATCATCAGTGAGCAGGATGTGCTCAAACAGTTCTCCAGACTGAACCCGCGCAAGGCCCCCGGCCCAGACGGCGTGTCTCCCTCCACCCTGAGACTCTGCGAAACAGCTGGCTCCTGTATTCACAGACATTTTTAACACCTCCCTTAAGTTATGCCACGTGCCGTCCTGCCTCAAATCCTCCACCATCATCCCTGTCCCCAAGAAGCCACGGATCACTGGACTTAATGACTACAGACCTGTAGCGCTCACCTCTGTAGTCATGAAGTCCTTTGAGCGCCTGGTCCTGTCCCACCTCAAGTCCATCACCACCCCTCTCCTGGACCCGCTGCAGTTTGCCTACCGAGCCAACAGGTCTGTAGACGATGCAGTCAACCTGGCCCTCCACTCCATCCTGCAGCACCTGGACTCCCCGGGAACCTACGCCAGGATCCTGTTTGTGGACTTCAGCTCCGCATTCAACACCATCCGCCCCGCTCTGCTCCGGGACAAGCTGTCCCTGCTCAACGTGCCTGACTCCCTCTGCAGGTGGATCATCGACTTCCTGACGGACCGGAGGCAGCATGTGCGGCTGGGAAAGACTGTCTCAGACTATACTAGCATCAGCACCGGATCACCCCAGGGCTGTGTACTTTCCCCCCTACTCTTCTCCCTTTACACCAACTCCTGCACCTCCAGCCACCAGTCTGTCAAGTTGATCAAGTTTGCGGACGACACCACCCTCATCGGGCTCATCTCCAACGGCGACGAGTCCGCCTACAGGAGAGAGGTGGCCCAGCTGGCGTCCTGGTGCAGCAATAACAACCTGCAGCTGAACGCTCTGAAGACAGTGGAGATGATTGTAGACTTCAGGAAAGTCACTACTCCTCTGCCCCCCCTCACCCTCTCAGGCTCTCCCATCACCACTGCTGATTCCTTCCGCTTCCTAGGCACTACCATCACCAGGGACCTCAAATGGGAGCTGACCATCAGCTCACTCATCAAAAAAGCCCAGCAGAGGATGTTCTTCCTGCGGCAGCTGAGGAAGCTCAAGCTACCCACCAAGATGTTAGTGCAGTTCTACACAGCCATCATCGAGTCCATCCTCACCACCTCCATAACCGTGTGGTACGCAGGAGCCACTGCCAGGGACAGACTAAGGCTGCAGCGCGTCGTGCGCACTGCTGAGAAGGTGATCGGCTGCAAGCTCCCATCTCTCCAGGATCTGTACATCTCCAGGACCCGGAGGCGTGCTGGCCGGATCATAGCCGATCCCTCACACCCTGGTCATGTACTGTTTGCCCCCCTCCCCTCTGGTAGAAGACTTCGGTCCATCCAGACTAAAACCTCCCGTCACATGAACAGCTTCTTCCCCTCTGCCATTAGACTGCTGAACACTAAGTGACTCTCGTGCACCATGTACAGCAGCTCAACCAGACTCATGTCAATCATCACTGTTTTCTTCCTGCATTACCGACTGCACTATATAGTTCTCCACAGTATCTGCTGCTGGCTAATATATATTTTAACTGTTGACCAGTATCACTTAATCTTATCCTACACTTTATTACATGTATAGTTTATTTCTCTTATCTTATCATGTTTAATGTTGCAGCATTGTACCGAGACAAATTCCTAGTTTGTGTACTACATGAACAATGGCAATAAACCTGATTCTGATTCTGATTCTGATTTTTTCTTTTGTTAATGTTAAAAAGGATACAATTTTAGGTATACTTATACAATTTTTATAGATAATGATCTTATTTATAGTCACTGCAGCGAGTTGGGGGGGTGCGAAATATTTTCTCTTTCCTAGGGGGGGCTTTGCAAAAAATAATTGAGAAGCACTGATTTAAACCAACATAATCCTCTTGCCCTAACCAAGTCTCTGTCAGGGATATTAAATCAGTCTGATGATCAATTAACAGATCATGGACTAGCAGAGACTTGGGAGTTAGAGACCTAACATTTAACAAACCGCATTTAATTTTTAAATTATGAGGAGGAACAGAGGCCAAATCATTCAATTTAGAAGCTTCATGTTTAATTTGAGTTTTACCAACTTTTTGTTTAATCACTTTGAGATGCTTATATATTATATTTTTATTTACTTTGGAGGGAGCAGACAATGATTCTCTGATGGGGAAGACAGGGGCTAAGTTGAGGGGTGGCAGATGAAGAGGAGCTGCAGAGAGGCGTGTAAGACTGCGACTCTGCTTCCTGGTCCCAACTCTGAGTTGTCAAGGTTTTGGAAATTTGGATAAAAATGATGCCAGATTGTTAGATACATGAGATGCACCATCCAAAGTGGGATGACATTACAGTCTATGACTCATCACTTATTCAGTATCTCCTGTCAATAATTTTGCTGTTTCCATGACTGAGATATGCCTCACAACTATGACCTTTATTGTGCTTTTCTTTTGCTAGAGAACTTTTTTTTTCATTGTCATATTTTGTACATCTCAGCTCTTATTAGATTTGCCAGAGGATATAAAACTTCTGGGATGATTTGGGTACGTAAATTTGTGATGAAACTCACCTACAGCTGTAAGTGTAGCTGTTGCGAATGCTCCTTCTAAAGAAGCCCTTACAACCATCACAGCTGGATGCGCCATAATGTTTACCTGTGGCTTTGTCTGCACATACAGAACACTGAGTCCTACCACCGTCGTGATACGACTGAGATGATGATGACGATGATGATGCTAATGAACCTGCCAATTAAAACACAAAAAACACCATAAGGATGCAAGACAGGCCACATATAGGGTGCATAATAGGGGTGGTAAAAACAGAATAATAAAAACAAACTGACTTTTTAAGCCCCTGAGGTGGTCACTTTCTAATGAGGTGATCACAGATGTGTCTTGAGAGATTTAGCATTAATGGGAAATAGTAACATACTGTATGTTATCACCAATTCCCACCCCTAGGCCATCAGAGTAGTCACCATGATAGAGGGGACCATGATCCTCTTAAGGTGTGTGGCATATGACCCAAAAGCAGACACAGGAGGAAACGATAATTGAAGTGAACAATAATCTTTATTACAATAATTGTGCAAGATAATGTGCAATGTTGATTAACCCGAGGATCTGGCAACCCTATGAGAAGAGAGCAGAGGGGCAGGTAAGTTTAACTGATAAACAGTGTGATGAGGTTTTACAATTAATTTCTTTGTGCTTACACTTCTGCGGAGGAGAACAGCTGGGAGCAGGTGAAGGGTCTCCACACAGGGAAAGCAGGCTGCCAGGGAGAAAGGTGCTGAGGTGCTGCTGGGTTGTTTCCAGGGGACTGTTGTGGACAGGCTGGCCAGGCCTGAATGCTGGGGAGTGAGAGTGAAGAGCAGTGGAGATAACGATGATAAGTCAACTTACTTGGGGGTGAAGGTGTACACAATCCAAAGCATCCAAATCCAATCCGTGAGGCTACTGTATATCCTGAATCCAGAGGCAGGCAGGGGTCAGAGCACGGCTGATAGGTCAAGGCTGGCAGATAATTCTAATACAGAAGGCAGTCTCTGGGTCTAGGACAGGTAAAAGATCAAAAGCACAGCAAGGCAGAATAAACAAAGATACTGAGCTCAGACAGGATACATGCTGTGTGTAGAGCAATATCACCAGGCAGAGTGAATGGGGAGCACCCTATTTAAAGGGCCTCTCTAATTGGCAGCAGGTGGTGTACAAGGCTGCAGGAAAAGAGTCCAATCAGAGCGGAAAGAGAGGCAGGGATACAGAACACACAGGAATCCTTACAGTACTCCCCTCAATGGACGCCTCCTGGCATAACTTTGGGCTTGTCAGCGTGGTGTTTGTAGAAGGTCCTGATGAGAGAACTGTCCATGATAAAGGACCTGGGAATCCATGGTCTCTCCTCAGGTCCATAACCCTTCCAATCCACCAGGAATTGAATGCTGCGACCCCGACGGTGAGCATCAACGATGTGGTGAACAGCATACACCAGTCCTCCATCTACCATCTTGGGCAGTGGTGGGGTTTGGATGGAGGACAGAAGGAACTGGTGAATACTGGCTTTACCTGGGAGACATGGAAGGTGGGGTTAACCTGGAGAGAAGGAGGAAGATCAAGCCGAACTAATGCAGGGTTCACAATGGCGTTAATATACAAACAGGCCCATGAAATGAGGAGCCAACTTCTTGCACTTGGTCTTGAGTGGAAAGTTCCTTGTCAACAGCCAAACCCTTTGACCCACAGAGTAGATGGGAGCATGAGTCCTCCTCCAGTTGGCCCACTTAGCGTTCTCCTCAGTGGAGCGGAGCAGTGTCGCCCTGGTGTTCCTCCAAAAGCGACAACACTTAGCCACAGCAATCTCCTCCTCTGTGATGGACAAGAGAGGAGGATTGTAATCCAGGGATGCTTCAAACAGGGAGAACCCAGTGGTGGCAGAGGTGGCGAAGTTATGGGCGTACTCCACCCAAGGCAGGTACGTAGGTGCTCCACAACGTGGGGTCAGAGGTCATGGCACGCCGTAGGAAGGCCTCCAGTTCCTGATTGGCCCTCTCACACTGTCCGTTGGACTGCGGGTGGTAACCCGAGGACAGACTGACTGCGGCCTTGATGGACTTGCAGAATGTCCACCACACCTGCAATACAAACTGGGGACCACGGTCGGAGACAATGTCAGCTGGAATACCATGTAACCTGATGATGTGGTTGGTGAGCAGGTTAGCCGTCTCCAAGGCCGATGGTAACTTGCGCCAGGGAACAAAGTGCGCAGCCTTGGAAAACCTGTCCACGATTGCCAGGATGACGGTGTAACCATGAGAAGGTGGTAGTCCGGTGACAAAATCCGGTGCGATGTTAGCCCAGGGGCAACTAGGAATGGGGAGGGACTGAAGAATGACGGCAGGGGGAGTCATCAAGGGCTTGCCTGTGGAGCACTGTGGGCAGGCCTTGATATATTCCCGAACATCATGGTCCATGTCTGGCCACCAGAACATGCGGTGAAGGGAGGCAGGTGTCCTAGCATCCCCTAGATGACAGGAGAACTTAGACGCATGAAGTCAGTGAATAACCTCCCCCTTTACTGTGGCAGGTACAAACGTGCGACCGGGTGGTCCACCCCCAGAGTCGTGACTTGAGCCTCTCTCACCCTTTGTTTGATGTCCCAAGTGAGGGTACCTACAACAGTAGACCTCGGGATAATTGTCTCCTCACCAGGGGGCAATGAGTCAGAAGCAAACTGTCTGGAGATGGTGTCAGGTTTCGTGTTCTTAGATCCTGGTCTATAGGTGATCGTGAAGGAAAAGCAGTCAAAAAAATAGCGCCACCTGGCTTGGCGACAACTGAGACATTTAGCCATTCTAATGTACTCTAAGTTCTTATGATCAGTCCAGACCAGGAACGGCTGCACAGAACCCTCAAGCTA
Source organism: Pholidichthys leucotaenia (assembly GCA_020510985.1). NCBI lineage: Eukaryota > Metazoa > Chordata > Actinopteri > Cichliformes > Pholidichthyidae > Pholidichthys > Pholidichthys leucotaenia. The sequence goes on along the minus strand of CM035837.1, from coordinate 319,678,117 downwards.
ATGGCACCATTCTTCCTGAGCCAGCTTGACTGCCAACAGCTCTTGGTCACCGATGTTGTAATTTCTCTCAGTGGGGGAGAGACATCGAGAGAAAAATGCACAAGGGTGAATCTTGTTGTCGGTGACCAAGCGCTGGGAGGGGACTGCCCCTACCCCAATATCTGAGGCATCCACCTCCACAGTGAACTGTCGTGCAGGGTTGGGCTGAGTAAGGGTGGGTGTTTCAGTGAGTTTGACCTTGAGTAGGGAGAAAGCTGCATCAGTTTCGTCAGCCCAAACAAAATGGAGCTCGGTCGATGTCAAACGGGTCAAGGGGGTGGCAACAGTACTGTAATTTGTGATGAACCTGTGGTAGAAGTTGGCAAATCCCAAAAACTGCTGGAGTTGTTTTCTGGAGAAGGATGTAGGTCAAACAGTAACTGCCTGGATCTTTTTGGGGTCTGGTTCAATCCGGCCATCAGAAATTATGAATCCCAGGAAGGAGGTTGTAGGAGTGTGAAACTCACATTTCTCGGCCTTGACAAACAGCTGGTTCTCAAAGAGCCATTGGAGTACCCTCCACACATGGACCTTGTGTTCTGTCAGAGTACGAGAAAAAACAAGGATGTCATCCAAATATACAAACACAAAGGTTCCCAGAAAGTCCCACAGGATGTCACTGATTAGGTGCTGGAAAACCCCTAGAGCGTTAGTGAGGCCAAAGGGCATGATCAAATACTTGAAATGACTAGTAGGGGTGTGGAATCCTGTCTTCCATTCGTCCCCCTCCCAGATTCGAACCAGATGGTATGCGTTCCTGAGATCCAGCTTGGTGTAGATGGTGGAACTCTGAAGTTGATCAAAGTCAGAGTTAATCAGAGGCAGTGCGTATTTGTCCTTGATCGTAATATTATTAAGTTCCTGGAAGTCGATGCATGGGCGGCGTGTGCCATCCTTCTTACCAACGAAGAAGAACCCTGCTCCAACAGCAGATGATGAAGGACAAATGATACCAGCACTCAGGGACTCTTTAATGTATTTATCCATGGCATCCTTCTTAGCGGCTGACAGGCTATACATACTGCTGGAAGGTAGCCGCACCCCCGTTGGAGCTCTATAGCACAGTCATAGGGTCAGTGAGGAGGAAGGGACAGTGCTTTGGTCTTACTGAAGATGGGCACCAGGTCATGGTAGATAGAGGGTATATTGGATAAATCAGGGGACTCAGCAGTGGGAGGTGGAATGACGATGTGTGGTGAACAGGCAGCAGACTGGAGACAGGCAGACATGCAAAAGGGACTCCAAGAACTAATAGCCTCCTTACCCCAGTCAATAGTTGGGTTGTGGAGTCTTAGCCATGGGTAGCCTAACACTATGGGTGAGGTGGAGACAGGGAGGACAAATAATTCTATATGTTCCTGATGATTCCCAGAGGATAATATGGCTATGGGCCAGTTTTCTTAGAAACATGACACATATGTTGGCTAGACAGGGCGACTGTGCCTATGGGCTGCTGTAGGCCTTTCCAGGGAATTTTTAATTGGGTTGCCAGACTCACTGAAATAAAGTTTTGTTCATCCCCAGAATCGATCAGAGCAGAGCTGACATGTTCGGTGTGATTGAGCTACAATCGTATGGGTAAAGTGAAGCGTGTACGCGTCGATCCGGACGCATTACCTGCTAGTACCCCTACTGTGACTAGCAGGTGGTGCAGCCGAGTGACCCACTTGCCCACAATAGAAACACAACCCCACCTCGTGACGTCGCTGCTGTTTGGCCTAGGGGAGTTTGAGCTGGCCCATGGCCATAGGTTCTGGTAAGTTGGGTGCTGGAAGAAAAAAAGGTATAGGCAGGGCGGAGAAGAGCGAGCTAGGGGCCGACAGCCAGACGATCGTTCCCTCAAGCATTCTCGTAGGCTACTGTCCAGCTTAATGATGAGGGAGATGAGCACGTCAAGAGTCCCTCCCGAAGGAAGGTGAGCGCATCGCCGAAAGTGGAGTTAAGGCTGTAGGTGAATGCTGAGCGTAGCGTGACATCATCCCAGCCCGCGAAGGCTGCGAGAACCCGGAAATTGGTGGCGTGCTCGGCTGCTGATCTAGCCCCCTGGCAAAACGTCATGAGCCGGGAGGACGCTGTCTACTCCCACTCGGAATGACCAAACACACGGATAAACTCTTCTGTAAAACGGTTGTAGGGGTATGTGTTGTAGTTTGGCCCCGGACAATGGCTTGGGCCCATGAAAGAGCGTGCTCGTCGAGCAACCTCTTAAAATAAGCAGTCCAACTGCAGTCGGAGGGAAAATCATCCGGGATACGGTCAAACACAAGCTGGCATTGCAAGAGGAACCCGCTGGCACCCCCCAACCAACCATTATAGCGGGGAGGTGTAGAGACTAGAAGGGAACGGCCCGACCAGGCGGGAGAGCTAGCTGTAGTAGCAGGAGCGATGGTGGAGAGAGCTGTGGCGAGGCCCTGAACTGTGGTCTCAAGCTGAACCAAGCGTTCAGTAAGTTTGTTAACTTGCTTCAAAAGGGCCTTATTCTGATAACACAGGGTTACAAAAATAATTTTTTTGTAAGTTGTCTGTGTTTTTTCAACTGATTTAAGACAGTTTTGCACAGCTGAATCTGAAAATGACGTCCGTTTCTCTCAATCAGGTGCTAAGCAAAAACCTGTACTTACTTAGTATTTACTTAGTACTGTGCTTGTACTTACCTTTATATAAAGGTAAGTACATGTAAATTGAATGTTATGTCATCATTGTTCAAAATTCAGAGAATTTCATGACATAAAAAAGAATTTTGCATCATATAAAGCGAAAATACCCGTACATGTAAACAAAAACGTATAAAACAACATGTGGCCATAATTCAAAAAGTTGACCTGATTGAGCAAAACCAATGTGATTTTTGGATTCAGCACATCAAAATTGTCCTAAATCAGCTAAAAAAAACTTAGACAATAAATTTGGTGTTGACCAGTGTAATCGGCCTGATCTAACCGTTGCACAAGAGACCCGATCTGGTCTTTTATCGCTTCTATCCTATGGCTGCTGGGTCACTTTTTCTGGTGACATACTGTTAAAGTGTGTGGAGTATTGCCCAAAAGCAGACACAGGTGGAGACGACAATTGAAGTGAACATTAAACTTTATTACAATAACCGTGCAAGATAATGTGCAACATTGATTAACCTGAGGATCTGGCAACCCTATGAGGAGAGAGCAGAGTGGTAGGTAGTAAGTTTAACTGATAAACAGTATGATGAGGTTTTAAAGTTAATTTCTTTGTGCTTACATTTCTGCAGGGGAGAACAGCTGGGAGCAGGTGAAGGATCTCCATGCAGGGAAAACAGGCTGCCAGGGAGAAAGGTGCTGAGGTGCTGCTGGGGTGTTTCCAGGAGATTGTTGTAGACAGGCTTGCCAGGCCTGAATGCTGGGGAGTGAGAGTGAAGAGCAGTGGAGATAACGACGGTAAGTCAACTTACTTGGGGGGTGAAGGTGTGCACAATCCAAGGCATCCAAATCCAATCCATGAGGCTATATCCTGAATCCAGAGGCAGGCAGGGGTCAGAGCATGGCAGATAGGTCAAGGCTAGCAGATAATTCCAATACAGTAGGCAGTCTCTGGGTCTAGGACAGGTAAAAGATCAAAAGCACAGCAAGGCAGGATAAACAAAGATACTGAGCTCTGGCAGGATACTTGCTGTGTGCAGATCAACATCACCAGGCAGAGTGAAGGGGGGCACCCTATTTAAAGGGCCTCTCCAATTGGCAGCAGGTGGTGTACAAGGCTGCAGGAAAAGAGTCCAATCAGAGGGGGTGAGATTGGTAGGGATACAGAACACACAGGAATCCTTGAGGTGCCTTCACACCAAATGCGAACGTGCAAATTTTTCGCGCAGCACGATTACATTATAACTCAATATAAACACACAAATAGACATGAATTCACCATCTGAGTGAGATGCAGACAGGCGAAGTTGCCTTTAAAACTTCTGCAGCAGTGTTCAACCTGCTGTGGAAATCCCTAAAATAGCATCATGCTTAGGTTTACATTCTCTGACGAGAAGCTCACATGAAAATGTTATCCCTGCCTCGAAAACTTGATGGGTGTTTACGTTGCTAGTTTGCTAGCCTTGTTAGCACGTCTGTGGCAGGAATCCGTGGATAAATAACTCCGACATCCCGATTCAGCTGAAGAGCTCCCGGTCCTTCTGTCTCCAGGTGAGTGTCAGTCTCATTTTCAAAGTAGCTTACTCTCAAATGCTGATAATTTTACTCCGATGACATCAGAATCTCAAAGCTAGTACTATCCCTCGGACGTGAACATGCGAATGAGCGCCTCTTTCCATTGACTTTGTGTACTTTCGCGCCACCTGTTCATGTTTGGTGTGAAGGCACCTTTACAGAGAGCCCTTTTAGAATGTTGAGTATATTTCACTGCACAATCCAGGTATTATGCTATTTAAAGTAATGACTGTATTCTATATACTTGGGATTACTCAAGTACTTTACTGTGTATTGTTGCATACTTCCCAGTACATGAAAGTGAGAGTCACAGTACTGCCACTGCCCAAAACAGATAGATCATAGGACTAATTTTTTTTTTGTCTGGTGTCTCTGTAAGACAAACTGACTAGATATGATTGAGAGAAATGTCATAAAACAACATATCTTGTTTTTCTTGCGTTAGCTGAAACACAGAAGCTTACTGTTGACACATTTGCTTTTGATTATGAACTCAAGTGTAACTTGTGTGTTTCATCTTTTGTTTAGATGTTGAGAAAAACCAGGTTCCATTTAACAGGTCTGATGAGTCAGCGGATTGACAAGTTAAACTGTAAGAGCAAATGTCATGTGGCTTTATGTTATCAGAATCATTGTTATAGCTTTTATGTCTAAAACATGTTTTGTCTGGTAAAACTGCCCTTGACATTTGACCACCAAAGTCATTCTTTAGTCCAATTAAAATTTTGGGCTATTTGTGTTAATGAATCAGCCTGTTCTATTAATGAGTACAGAACAGACACAATCTGAAAAGACCAAATCTTTGTTGTCACTCAAACAGAATTATAACTGATAAATATCCATCCATCCATCCATCAATCACAGTGTAGACATGTACCAGATAACAACCACAGTCTTAACACATTCTGGTTGGCTTTCTAATTTAGATAACATTCTGTTGAATATTAGATAAAGTTTAAACTCGCACTTAGTTTCAAACAAATTAAAAGTTAGTTGTGACATATCAGTGGACAAAGCCAAATGGAATGAAAAAATATGTGGACTGTCAGGGTTCTGGGCATGGCCTGATTTATTTTTACTTTTTTCTGTGTTTTCCATGCCTCGGCCCAGTTTGTACCTTGGAATTCCCTATGTTTATTATTATTTATTATAGTCGAGTTATGTTCTTTTTTCTGGTCTGGGGTTTGCATTTAGATTTGCATCATTCTCTTTGTTATTATCACCATCATTTTTCATGCTCATGTATTCCCTGGTCCAGCGTTCATGTTCCTTGTGTGTCCTCCATTCCTGTTTACCTCTTGTCTCAGCTCCTCATGTTTTTCTGTACCTGTTGCCATGCCCTGCTGTCTCTGATTGCCCCTGACTGTTCTCACCTTCTCTGTGTTGTCTTGATTGCCCCCTCGTCTATTTATGCCAGTGTGAGTCTATGTCCAGTGCGGTGTCCTTGTCTTATGTTGGCATGTTACCCATGATTCCATCAAGTCTGTCAAAACCTTAGCCTGGGTAATCCTGCCTGTACCCCGCGTCTTAGTTTTGTTGTGCTTTGCTTTTGTTGCCAGCCCACAAGCTGTATTATTTTCTGTTCTGTATTCACAATAAATTATGGTCTGTCAAATTCACTTTGCATGTGGGTTTTTCTCTTCCTTGCTCCGGAGGGGCAACCATGACATGGAAGACATAATTGGACAATTATATCTTCTAATAAGAAGGCATAATTAGACTTTTTTTTGGGGGGGGTGATAAATTTGTTTTTGAAAGTTGATATTCATTTGTAAATAATGTTTTGTTATTTTATTTTATAAGCCAAGTGATGCTTGGTTACCTGACATAACCTAGACTTCATCTATGTATACAAACCCTTAGGTGTAATTTATTTGCTGAGGGCAGTAATGTTCAGGTTTGCTGTTGTTGAGTTTTTGTTTAGTTAACCTCATTTTCATTTGAGCCCTGTTTTGTCACTTTTTCAAGTCTTAGTTTGGATTTTTGTAACCAGTTATTTTTTTAATTAAAATCATAAAATCTTTTTTTTGTCCTTGGGCCTTGATGCTTGGCCCTTCACAAGTAGTAAATCTGCAATACTGTACAGGACCCTGTGCAATTCTCAGTTCTCATAATAAGTTGTGTTTTTATTAGGGGTGTAACGGTATGCTAAAATCACGGTTCGGTACGTACCTTGATTTCAAGGTCATGGTTTGGTTCATTTTCGGTACAGTAAGGAAACAAAATGCAAAACATAAAACTGCTTATCTTTTGTATAAGCGAGAACAGCTTTGACAAAACCCCCCTGCAAACTGCCAGCAGTAAATTCTCCAATAAATAAAATGTATACAATAAAAACAAATAAATTCTCTTTTTAGCAAATGATCAGACAAGTGCAATAATTGTCATGGTCTGGTGAGCGCACTCTCCCCCACCTGTCCAGTTCAACTTTCACCTACTCTGCGGGCAATTATCTCCACCTGCAAGATGAGATGCACCTGTCACCTCTGACTCGCCAACGCTTAAATAGACCTCTTCAAACACCTCGGCGCTGGCTCGTTGCCTATACTACCTGCTTCAGCAGTAAGTTCTATTTTCTGTCATACTGACTGGGCAATCAGCCTAAATGCAGAGTGCAACACCAAGAGAAACACACACACAAAAGACGTTTGACCATTTATTGAATTTCAAAAGAGCGAACTAGAGGAAAAACCAGTCACTCGCCAGAGGAGCAGCAAACCTGCAGAGGGAGAGACAAGACTGATTAGTAGGAGGAATGGAGGAGGATTGGGAAATCCAAATAATATCACTTATGTGGGAGAGAGAAAGAGACCGGCTAAGAACCCAGCGAAGGAGATGGACCAGCAGGTCGGAACTGCTGGGAAGGGGAATGATGAGCTGCGTCTGACCGGGTGGAGTAGAGGAACTGTAGCAGAGGAGCAACAGGCTGGTGAGCGCACCGAAACCCCTGGAGACACACCACTTAGTTGGCAGCAACCTGGAGAAGGAGGAGGAGAAAAACGTGTCAGGTAATATCACTAACACAGAGAGCTTTACACGTCTGATACAATTCTGCTCAAGGCAGTATAACCAAACGAGCCAGCGTTGAATCATCGAAGAGCGCTTCCTTATAAACGCTGGCTCAGCAGAATCAGCAGGTGCGTCGAATGAGGTAATCAGTAGAGCAGAGAAACAGGATGGTGGGGGCGAGTGCTCACCAGGACATGACAGCCCCCCCCCCTCAAGAAATGCCTCCTGGCGGTCCACTGGGCTTCTCAGGGTGGGCTCGATGGTAGGCCCAGACCATACCCTTGTCATGGAAGGCTGACCTTCAGATCTATGACCAGTGCTCCGGACCGTAACCCTCCCAGTGGACCAGGTATTGGAATCCCCGGCCCCAACGGCGGACATCCAGGATTTCTCGAACGGTATGGGTGACGTGGTCATAGAGGATCCGGGGAGGGGGAGGCGGCTTCAGGGGAAGACAGAGGGGGCTGGAGGAGAGAGGCTTGACCTTGGAGATGTGGAAAGTAGGATGAGCGCGGAGCACCCGTGGGAGCTGGAGCCAGACAGCAGAGTCGCCCACATTGTTGGTAATGGGGAAGGGGCCCACGAACTGGGGGGCGAGCTTGCGAGCCTCAGCCTTCAGTGGGGCCTGATCCACAGACAACCAGACCTGCTGTCCAACTTTATAGTCCGGCGCCAGAGCCCTCTTGCAGTCAGCATAGCGCCGATTGCGCTCAGTGGTATGGCGGAGAGCTGCTTGGGTAGACCTCCAGGCCCGGCAACAATGGCGAAAGTGGGCCCCCACGGACAGCACCGTGACCTCTCTCTCAGCCATGGATAACGGGGATGGGGGGGGGCTGTAGCCCACGGAGGCTTCAAATGGAGAAAGACCCGTAGCCGAAGAGACAGTCGAATTCAGTGAATACTCCACCCAGGTCAGATGAGTGCTCTAGGAATCAGAGTCATCGGCTGCCGCGCAACGAAGGGCAGCCTCCAGGGTCTGGTTGGCACACTCAGCCTGCCCATTGCTCTGCGGGTGATAACCGGAGGTGAGGCTGACTGTGGTGCCAAGGCAGTGACAGAATGACTTCCAGACACCTGAGACGAACTGTGGACCCCTGTCAGACACAGTGTCCATAGGAATACCGTGCAGTCTGATGACGTGATGATAAAGTAATTCAGTGGTTTTGGAGGCAGATGGCAGCTTAGGGAGATGAACCAGGTGAACGGCCTTAGAAAATCTGTCCACAATAGTCAGGATGACGGTGTTGCCGTGGGAGGGAGGGAGACCAGTGACAAAATCCATGGCAATGTGGGACCAAGGCCGGTGGGGAGGGGGAGGGGGTGAAGAAGACCAGCCCGGGGGGGGTGGGGTGGTGTAGAAGAGGATTTGTTACGGGCACAAGTTTGGCAGGCCTTCACGTACTTCTGCACGTCCCGCCACAGCATGGGCCACCAGAACACTTGCCTGATAATGTCCACAGTGCACACCACTCCAGGGTGGCAGGCGAGACGTCCAGCGTGCCCCCACTGGATAACTTTGCTGCGGAGGATGGCAGGGACGTAAAGGCGGTTAGGGACAACCTGCTGGTTCGGGCTCAGAGGACTGGGCCTGGCGGACTCTCTTCTCGATCTCCCAGGTAAGGGTTCCCAGGATGCACGAAGGAGGAAGAATGGCCTGGGAGCGGGAAGGGGGGTCAGCTGGGTCCTGGCTGAACTGTCTAGAGAGAGTGTCAGGCTTAATATTAAGGGAGCCGGGCCTATAGGTGACAGTGAAATTGAAACGCTCGAAAAATAAGGCCCAGCAAGCCTGCCTGGAATTAAGCTGGTGGGCCGACCGCAGATACTCGAGGTTCTTGTGGTCGGTCCACACGACTACAGGATGGACAGCTCCCTCCAGCCAATGCCTCCATTCCTCAAAAGCCAATTTAATGGCGAACAGCTCTTGATGCCTGATGTTGTAATTCCTCTTGGCTGGGGTGAGCCGCTGAGAGAAATACGCGCACGGGCGGAGCGTCAAGTCCGAGGCTGAGCGCTGGGACAGAATCGCGCCCACCCCTGTCTCTGAAGCATCCACCTCCAGAGTAAATTGGAGCTAGAGGTCGACCTGAGCCAAGATGGGTTTGTCAGAGAACAGGCCCTTTAATTTCACAAAGGCATGTTCAGCTGCCTCGGTCAATAAAAATGGTACCTTAACGGAGGTCAGCTGGGTTAAAGGCTGTGCTATCCCACTATAGTTCCGGATGAACCTGCGATAGAAATTCGCAAACCCCAAGAAGTGTTGCAGGTCATTGCAGGAGTGGGGTGTTGGCCAATGTAGCACAGCCTTCACCTAGGCCGGGTCGGCTCTCAGCTCCCCTCAGCTATCACAAAGCCAAGGAAAGAAGTGGAATTAGTGGAAAATTCACACTTCTCTGCCTTGACATTCAGCTGGTTCTCTAAGAGCCGTTGTAACATGGCTCTAACATGAATTTGATGCTCCTCGGGCGAGCGAGAAAAAATCAGAATGTCGTCGAAATAGACGAAAACAAACCGGTTTATCATGTTGCGGAGGATGTCATTAATGAGGCACTGGAAAACAGTGGGGGCATTAGTTAAACCAAAAGGCATAACTAGATATTCAAATTGCCCAAGGTGCATTTTAAATGCTGTTTTCCACTTGTCTCCCTTGCGTATTCTGACAAATGGTAAGCATTACGCAGGTCAAGTTTACAGAATACACGCAAGTGCTGCAGGAGTTCATCGGGGCAGAGGATATTTATCTTTGACGGTAACTGAATTTAGCTCACGGTAGTCGATGCATGGATGCAAAGACCCGTCCTTCTTTCCCACAAAGAAAAACCCCGCCCTGAGAGGAACCGAGGACGGCCGAATGAGGCCGGTGTTCAGAGAGTCTTTAATGTACCTCTCCATCACCTCCCTCTCAGGTCCGGAAATATTGTAGAGCTTGCTGGACGGCAACCACATGCCCGGGAGGAGGTCGATGGCAAAGTCATGCGAGTGATGCAGGGGAAGCGCTAACGCATGTGACTCGCTAAAGACATCCCTGAGGTTGTGATAAACCTCGGGCACGAGGTTAAGGTCCGGCGGCTCGACCTGAGGGGAGGGACAGTGAACACTCGGCTGAACTTAAACATGTTGCCAAACAATTAGGGCTCCAGGAGGTGATGGTATTTTGTGCCCAACTGAGAATAGGATTATGCCTCTGGAGCCACGGCTACCCTAAAACCACCACATGAGAGGCACATGGAAACACGTAAAAAGTAAGCCTCTCCTGGTGGTTAGCAGACAGGTTACCAGACAGAAGGTGAAGGCGAGGATTTAAACCATGGAGGAACGCGCTGCGTACAGCAACTTCGTTCCACCCCGATTCTGCCGCTTAGACTCGGAACTCCACTGAAAAGTCGGCCACTGACTGGCTGCCCTGGCGAAGCGACAATAGGCGACTCATGATATTCCCTTCACTCTCGGTACGGTCAAACGTGCGGGAAAAATTGGTCACGAATTGGTCAAACGTAGGTGGTGCGTCCCTCCGGCTATCAATTACAGACTGAGCCCAACTAAGAGCTTGGCCCCGAAGCAGGAGGGTGAACTGGTGAATCTTAGATATATCGTCCGGTAACTCCACCTTCACCTGCTCAAAATAAAGCCGAATATGACAAAGGAAATCTCCCCCCCCCCCCACACACACACACACACCTTCCCCGCGTACGGGGCAGGAGTGGGAATGGAGAGAGTTCGGCGGATGGTGGAAGAAGCCGGAGGAGCAGACCGGGGCGGAGCAGCTGGAGCAGGCGTGCGGGCCAAATGATCAGTGAGTACACTCAGCTGTTGCGTAATGGTTTGCAGCAGCTGAGTGTGTTCAGCCACCTCCCTCTCTGTAACGCTGAGGCGGTGGAGCACGGTGTGCTCTGTTGCTGCGGCACCTGCTAGGCCGTGACCCTGGCTGGCTCGTTCTGTCATATTGACTAGACAATCAGCCTAAATGCGGAGTGCAACACCAAGAGAAACACACACAAAATACGTTTGACGGTTTATTGAATTTCAAAAGCACGAACTTAAGGAAAAACCAGTCACTCGCCAGAGGAGCAGCAAACCTGCAGAGGGAGAGATGAGACTGATTAGTCGGAGGAATGGAGGAGGATTGGGAAATCCAAATAATACCACTTACGTGGGTGTAGCATCAGCTCTCCTCAGGCCAATTCAGGATCACTCTTCATCTTAAAAGAAACTCTCGCTTTAACTCTGGTCAAGAATTGTTGTTTTTTTCTTCATCATCAGAACCCCAGTGGAAACAATTTCCCTTTGTAGAGAAACCTGATAATGTCTGGCTCCCTCTGGGCCGTCATCGACTACAGTTGCACGCACACCTGCTGCCAATCTCCAGCGGGCTTTATAACCGGGCCTGCCTGAGACTCGACACGGAGCCGTCTGTCATTCTCCCTCTGACACGCCTCGCGTCAACAGGCAAATCCCTGGCTTCATCATCAGAGATCCTGATCTCCTCGTTGCTTCACGTAAGCCTAATTATAACTCACCTTTGTCAGTCGTCTTCCCCTGTGCACAGGTGGATTTCCCTGGCAGCGAAATCCACTCCTCCTGGCGGCGGTCTAGCCTTCATCGCCACAACAGGGCTACTAGCCCAATCCCCTGCACAGAGTCAGGACGCTGTCTCCCTGGCTGCAGCCCTCAAGGCCAACCTGAGCATCTCCACGACCATCTGCAAAGGTTGCCAGGCTGAACGGCGTTCTGCTCTCCCCTGGGCACGTTTCCTGTACAGCACTTCATCATCACACGCACAACACACACACTGTACATATACGCACCCACACACCCACTGATAGCAATAAAAGGATTAATTGTATACACTTGAGTCTGAGCTTTTGTTCCCTGGGTCTATAATTATGTCAGATAAGTGTAGGAAAAAGTCAATTTTGGACAACCCCTAGTAAACCCCCAGAAAACAGTGTTGATTAGATGCTAATGGCTAATATAAATATTCCTAATAAATGTACCTAATAGACTGTGATTTAATTATTAATGGTAAATGGGAGCATTTATGGGAAATGTGACTAAAGGACTGAATCTGAACTGTTAGATGTAAACTGTCAGTGAAAGCAGTAGCGTTTCTACGCCAGAGGTGGCGCTCAGTAGTGATAAGATGCTGTACAGTATTAGAGAACAAGAGAAGAAGAGTAGCGAATGTTCCAGAGGAAAGAGTGTTAAAGAAAATGGTGTATAGCGATGTGCTGTGTAATTGTGGGCCGTGTCGTGTGAGCTGGTAAAGTCAATAAAAGCCGCTGCAAAGTCTGACAGCTTGGCTTCCTCATCCTTCCTCCCCTTCGCCCCTCCTGGGTGTAACAAAACTTGGTAGCAGAGGATGGTTCAGTCGTGTCTGAGACGGTGAGTGTGCAAATAAAAAAAAAGAAAGGCCGTAACGATGGAACTGGAGCAGCTACAAGATAAGCTAAGCGAGGCCTTGGTGCAGTTACGGGCTGAACAGCTAAATGAGGTCTGTTTATTTGCAAAAATAAGCCCAGCCGAGCCGTCTAAGAAGTACATGCTGATACGACTGTTAATCGAGGAGGTGGAGAAAACCATTGAACGCAAAGAGGAGGATGTAGCCCGCGAGTTTGTGCTAAAGCTAATAGCATGTGCTAACGAAACTAAGCTAAGCGAACCGTTGACGCAGGCAGCGACAGCGGCCGGCACGAGCCGGGAGACAGAGGCACTCGCCAGTTTACAGAGCCAGTATGCTGCTCTGCATGAAAGTATCCTTGATTCAGCTAAAAGGGTTGAAGAGGAAATAATAAGGCTGAACGATGATGAGGCCGCGCAGCCACCGAGCCGCCATTTTGTGACACAGCCCGGGGCCGCGCCGCCACAGAGCCGCCATTTTGTGATACAGCCAGCGGTCCCCGCAGCGCCCCTACCGCCAGAAGTGATCATTAAACGGGAGTTTAAGATAAATGGGCAGATAGGGGAGAGGGGCCAAAAAGACAAGTTGTCTTATTCCAATCTCACTCACCAGATCGATATGGGCTTAAAGAAAAAGCACAGTGAGGCTGAGATAATTGAGGCTGTTGTCAGAGCAGTGAGTCCTGGATTGAGTTTGCGTGCTATGCTGGAGATTAAGTCAGATCTCACACTGCCACAGCTGCACATAATCCTGCGAGGACATTATAAAGAGGATAGTTCCACTGACTTGTATCATCGTCTGATAAACCTCACACAAGACAGTAATGAGTCACCTCAAAACTTCCTGTTTCGTGCCATTGAGCTAAAGGAAAGACTTTTAGCAGCATCCAGAGAGCCTGGCACAGAAGAGCAGTATAATTCTGATCTTATTCAGAGGAAGTTTCTGAGGGCGGTGGAAACAGGACTGATCAGTGTTGATGTGAAATATCAACTGAAACATCATTTGGAAGATCCTGCCGTCAACGACGAGCTACTGATTTCACAGATGAATGCAGCAGCCAGTCTTGAATGGGAACGGCACCAGAAATTTAAAAGGCACACAAAAGAACTAAAAGTTCGAGAATGCCGAGTGGAAAACCAAACGGGTCAGTATGCAACAGAAACAGAAGTGGATGGCCAAGAGCGCCCCCTACCATCAACAAAAGGAAAACTCCTTAAATCCCAAAGCACAGTGACCCGTACGGAATCTGAGCTCCTGGACATAGTCACGCAGCTGAAGAGTGACATGGAGGAGATCAAGAAGGCCATACGTGAGTCTCCCCGAGCACCTCATGCTCAAAGAGCTAGGAGGACACGTGGCTGCAAAAGCTGTCAGTCCACCAGCAATGGCGATCAATGCGACCACTGCTTCAGATGTGGAATCAGCGGCCACATGTCAAGGGAATGTCGGATAGGGAGGAGACTCGGAAGAAGGACAGGGCAAGTAGACACGGCGGCCAATACTGTCGCAACCACATCAGAACAAGCTAACACACAAGAGCTGTATGAGCTAGTTACTGACAGTATTCGGAGGTTGGAAGCAAGGCTGGTAGCTCAGGCCGAGGCACCTCCTGAAGAAACGGTCCATGTTAATCTATTGTCCCCTAATCGCCAATTACAGTTACTCAATTTGGTTGGAAAAAAATATATCACCTGCTTCCTCGATGACAAGGAGACACAAGCATTGTGGGACACAGGGTCACAGGTCTGCTTAATGAATGACACCTGGAGACAGGAGCACCTGCCACACACCACCGTCAGAGACTTAGCCGAGTTGGTGGGTCCAAGTATCCTGAATGGGAGGGCAGTGAACCAGACACCGATTCCATTCTCAGGGTGGGTCGAAGTCACATTTAAGCTGCCAACAGTTAGTCGCCCACCGGTGGAACTCTTAGTTCCTGTGCTAGTGGTGAAGGAGGACGGAGTGGCAGAGCCGCCTATCATTGGGTTCAACGTGATCGACCATGTCCTGAAGATGGGCATTAAACCCCCTTGTGCCATCAGTGAAGCTGTGAGCGCAGCCTTCTCATTTGACTGTAAGAAAACAGAGGTGTTTTTGAAAGTGATGCAAAGTGAGGAGGATAGGCTGGGGGAAGGAATGGTAAAAGTTGGCAGTGAGTTGGTTACCATCCCTGCTGGCCAAACCAAAACAGTCAAAGGTTGTGTCAGAGCAGGCTCACTTCCAGACACACAAGACGTCTTATTTGAGCCGAGTCAGTACACCCAGTTACCAGAGGGTTTGCAGATGCAAAGTGGGTTGGTGCAGTTATGGAAAGGGAAGCGATCTATGTTCAAAATACCTATAACAAACAGTACGTCCCGTGATATCCAGCTGCCCGCTAAGACCATTTTGGGGGAAACGCAGAGAGTTAAAACTGCTTACCCGGCAGACATTAGACCCCCTGCTGTAAACCAAGCGACAGTCGACCCGACGACGAGTGAAACAGGAAGAAATAAAGAGACCGAGATGAACTGTGCTGTCAAAGAGACTATGGACATGTGGGACCCTCCAGTTCCCCTTGATCATCTCTCGCCCATACAGCAAGAGCAAGTAAAACAGCTACTAAGGGAGGAACGGCAAGCGTTTTCCCGTGATGAGTATGAGGTAGGGACAATTCCCTCTTTACAGTTGAAGATCAGACTCAAGGATCACAATCCTGTCAAGAGAACGTATGTTTCAGTTCCCAAACCACTTCATAAAGAAGTAAAGGAGTATTGAGAAGATCTGCTTAACAGGGGCTGGATCACCAAATCCAAGTCATCGTATTCCAGTCCAATCGTCTGTGTGCGAAAGAAAGATGGAGGTCTGCGTTTGTGTTGTGACTTCAGAGAGTTGAACAAGAAGTCTATTCCTGACAGACACCCAATTCCCCGCATACAAGATATGCTAAACAGTCTAAGTGGGAGTGTGTGGTTTTCAGTCCTCGACCAAGGGAAGGCGTATCATCAGGGTTTCCTGGAAGAGTCGAGTAGGCCCCTCACTGCATTTATCACTCCCTGGGGTTTGTTCGAGTGGGTAAGAATTCCATTTGGTTTGTCCTCAGCACCAGCAGCATTCCAAAGATCTATGGAGGAGTGCTTGTGGGGGTTGAGAGATGATATTTATCTTCCTTACCTCAATGATAACCTTGTTCATTCACAGACTTTTGAAGATCACTTGCGAGACCCGAGAAGCGTCCTGCACCGCTATCAAAGCCATGGGGTGAAGCTGACTCCCCGGAAATGTGAGTTATTCAAGCAGCAGGTACGTTTCCTTGGTAAAATGGTAACAGGACAGGGTTACACCATGGACCCTGCGGACATTGCCCCAGTGCAGACACTCAAACAGCAGCAACCTTCCACTGTCGGAGAGCTAAGGAAATTGCTAGGTTTCATTTCATATTACCGTAGCTATATTCCAAACTTCTCCCGTA
Organism: Pholidichthys leucotaenia; assembly: GCA_020510985.1. NCBI lineage: Eukaryota > Metazoa > Chordata > Actinopteri > Cichliformes > Pholidichthyidae > Pholidichthys > Pholidichthys leucotaenia. The sequence goes on along the minus strand of CM035837.1, from coordinate 319,662,036 downwards.
TAGCAAAGCCTCTTTACGACCTTCTGGCTAACGATCACACAGACAAAGCAAAGAAAAACTCAAGAAAACTTGTCAAAAAGAACGATGGTGGCCACTTACCCTCATCCCATGTGATCAGGTGGCGCCCAGAGCATCAAGCAGTAGTTTGTCAGCTTGTTGACCTTCTTACCCAACCCCCAGTGTTAGGTTACCCGAACTTTGAGGAACCCTTCATTTTGCACTGTGACGCTTCACAGGAGGGGCTTGGGGCGGTGTTATACCAGCGACAACAAGACAAACTGGTGGTGATAGCCTATGGCTCCAGGACACTGTCAAATCCAGAGAAGAACTACCACCTTCATTCAGGGAAGCTGGAGTTTCTTGCCATGAAGTGGGCCATCTGTGAGAGGTTTCGGGATTATCTGTACTATTCTCCGCCATTCACTGTCTATACGGACAATAATCCCCTAACGTATGTGCTCACCACCGCAAAGTTAAATACAACCACACAGAGGTGGGTAGCAGAACTAGCCGATTTCCAGTTTGTGATTAAGTATCGCCCTGGAAAAGCAAACAGAGATGCAGACGGACTTTCACGTATGCCCCTAGATATGGAGCAGTACATGAACAAATGCACACAGAATGTTGATCCTGATGTAATGAATTGTGTGGCGCAGGCAGTCAAGGTAAAGTCACAAGGAAATGAACCATGGCTCTGCCCAGTCACCATTTCTACTCTCATTAGTGAAGCAGATCGAGAAGCCAGCTCTGTAGCTGAAATATCAAAGACTGCTCTAAAAAGAGCTCAAGAAGAAGACTCCGTGATTGGAGAGGTGTTGCGCTATGTGTTGTCAGAACAGTGGCCAAGAAGTGTAAAGCAGCAGAACAGTAAAATTGCAGCTCTTGTCAGGCAAAAACACAAGCTGTACTTGGAAGATGATGGACTGCTTTACAGGAGAACGGCAACACATGACCAGCTACTTCTACCCCAAAAGTTTCACAAACTCGTGTTCAAAGAGCTCCACGAAAACATGGGCCATTTAGGGGTAGAGAGAGTGATGAACTTGATAAGAGAGCGTTTTTATTGGGCTCATATGCAAAGAGATGTGGAGCACTACATCACTAAAGTTTGCAGTTGTTTGAAGAACAAACGTCCCAATAAGATAACAAGGGCACCACTGACTAACATTGTCACCACGTACCCATTTGAATTAGTGTCAGTGGATTTTCTGCATTTGGAGAAGTGCAAAGGAGGATATGAGTATATCCTGGTTGTAATGGACCATTTCACTCGTTTTGCCCAGGCTTACCCTTGTCGCAACAAAGCTGCCCACACCGCTGCTGAGAAGATCTTTGGAGATTTTGCCCTCAAGTTTGGCTTCCCCACACGACTCCATCATGATCAGGGTAGGGAGTTCCAAAATAAACTCTTTGCAAAGCTCCAGGAGTACAGTGGTGTGCAGGGGTCCCAAACAACGCCATACCATCCCCAAGGGAATGGGCAGGTGGAACGATTCAATCGTACACTGTTGGCAATGCTCAGAAATTTGCCCGAAGCAGCTAAGGAAGACTGGAAGTCCTCTCTGGCAAAAGTGGTTCATGCATATAATTGTACGCGTAGTGAGGCTACGGGGTACGCACCATATTTTCTGTTGTTTGGCCGTAGTCCAAAGTTGCCTATTGATCTAATGTTTGGCCTCACAACAAGTGAGCAGAGTGTTTCTCAGCAGGACTATGCTGAAAAATGGAGAGCTACAATGACTGAAGCTTACAAACTCGCCTCGAAAACAGCAAACAAAGAAGGGATGAGAAGTAAAGCCCGTTATGATAAAAAGGTTCACGGTGCTGAGTTGTTCCCTGGATCCAGAGTATTGGTCCGAAACTTGACCGAAAAAGGTGGGCCAGGAAAATTAAGATCATACTGGGAAGACATGGTGTATGTCGTGACCCAAAAGAAGTACCCAGACAGTCCAGTATATGAAAACAGACCTGAAAATGGCAAGGGACGCACTCAGGTGATGCACAGAAACCTTTTGCTACCCTGTGACTTTCTGTCCATGGAAACAGTGGAGCATGCCTCTAATCAAACAAGAGAAAGAGACTCTAAAAGACAAAGGCATGTGGACAGACAAAACAGCACGGATGATGAAGACGACGAGAGTTGGAATGCCATAATCGGATTACGAGCTGGGAAGGATCAAAATCACCGTCCACTGAGAGCCGATGCACTGGAGCTCTACCCGCACAGTGACACTACTCCGGAGGATGAGGACCAGGACCCAGATGACGTCACACAGGTGCAGCTGGCACCAGCGGTCAACAATCCGGTGGTCCCAGATCCAGCTGAGGCAGACCAGGGCCAGGGTGATGAGGTGTCGGAGTCCAGTTCCAGTGACCAGGAGAGACCTGATGAGATTCCTGCTAAAACGTATCCTTCAAGAATAAGAAAACAGCCATTGAGACTGACTTATGATAAGTTAGGCCAACCTTGCACTTCATTGCACTTCATCTGTCTAGAACAAATGTGTAGAAGCTAAAGATAACCATTGTTCAGACATGAATGTTTTGAAAAGTAACTTGGTAGTTACTGTGGTGGCTGATAAAAAAGGAAAAAAGAAAAAAAAAATTAAAAAAGGAAAAAAGATTTTCAGTGTGTTACTAAGGCACAGGCATTACACAAAGGTTTATTTGGTAGGCTATGACTAGATTGAGTACCCTTACTCTCAGGAAAGATGCAGATACCCACCATGATGGATGGAGCGGTTGATGGTTATCGTGCACAAAAACCTCTTCTGCAAACGTATTGCATGGAATAGGAGATACATGCTGTACTATGGACAATTACCAGTTTGCATCTTTATGGACTTTAATGAACTCTGACTCCTGTTTAGTAATACCCTACTTACATGAGATACATGATTACCAAATGTGGACTGTGAAAGAGGAAAAAACAGTAGTTTTTGGGAAAAGTGGTAATGTCGGGACGACATTAAATCTTTGAGGGGTGAGTGTAGGAAAAAGTCAATTTTGGACAACCTCTAGTAAACCCCCAGAAAACAGTGTTGATTAGATGCTAATGGCTAATATAAATATTCCTAATAAATGTACCTAATAGACTGTGATTTAATTATTAATGGTAAATGGGAGCATTTATGGGAAATGTAACTAAAGGACTGAATCTGAACTGTTAGATGTAAACTGTCAGTGAAAGCAGTAGCGTTTCTACGCCAGAGGTGGTGCTCAGTAGTGATAAGACGCTGTACAGTATTAGAGAACAAGAGAAGAAGAGTAGCGAATGTTCCAGAGGAAAGAGTGTTAAAGAAAATGGTGTATAGCGATGTGCTGTGTAATTGTGGGCCGTGCCGTGTGAGCTGGTAAAGTCAATAAAAGCCGCTGCAAAGTCTGACAGCTTGGCTTCCTCATCCTTCCTCCCCTTCGCCCCTCCTGGGTGTAACATAAGGATTTGCTTTTAAAGGATTAAGTGTACTATAAAACTTCTGGAGTCCCCCCAACCAGACAGTTCATGCTGATACCATCTCTTCGTACCAGGAACTGATACTCTTAAAAAGTCATGAACTCCTTAAGCTGACAGGTATATGGTTGCCTCATTTTTTTTTTTTTTTTGGACATACAGCAGAAGCCCCATAAAACTCTCTAGGCTGCCCCCTCTTCACATACCAAGACCTAAAAATTATCTACAGCTCAACAGTACCTCCTAGTGGACATCTATTGAATATGTTCATTACAAGCTGGAACTGTTAATTCTGATTGAACATTAAACTCTTCTTCAAGCTCTCATTCCTCAGGATAACTCTGGACACTGTGAAGATAATCACCCTCATGATGGACAGTAATGGTTCGCAATAAAATTAATTCTTGATTTCATTGTGATTGCATATTGGAATGCCGATTATTCTTATTCTGATGTGTGTCAATTATATAAGGACACGTTTATAAAAAGTACCTAGTCACTGAATATTAGTTTTGAATTACTGAAGCTAGTTAGATTTTATATTGAGTATATAATGAAATTCCAGTTAAAATTGTGTATGTGTACCGAAACTCTGTTGTCCGTCTTCTGACTATCAGCCAATTCCCAGGCTGCCTCTCTGTTGGATAATGCCCATCCATTTGATTGGCTGTTCACAGACAAAGAACTGTTTCCTCTTTGGACAAAAGCCTATTCAAACTCCTCTTTATGGAAGATAATTGGTCCGTCTTGCTGCCAGTCCTATGTTTATGACCCAGCAGCACACTTCAGTTAAATGCAAACAGAGCCGCCCCAGCAGCTCAGTTCTGAGAGTTCTGCATGTTCTGTAAGTTGTTTAGTCTTTTGTGTATGTCTGAACCTTGTCAAGTCCTGTGCTAGCTTTCTTAAATCGTCTTTTGTTAAGCTTTCACCTGTTTTTCTGGTAACTGAGGAGAAACCATCCCTTTTTAGTGAGCTCACCTCTATGGGAAGTCAGACTTCCAAAAATCCCTTTTTTTTTCTTCACCTCAGAAGCTGTTCTTATCCTATTTAAACATTTTTCCTGGACTTTTTGACTTTTCCAGCCATTAAGTGGACTTTTAATTTTCCTGCCTTTAAAGTGGACTAATAGAGATTTTGGACTTTTCTGTTTTCCCACAGAGAAGAACTCAGACCTCGTGGGTGAAGCTGCCTAAATGCACTTTTCCTCCAGCTTTTAGCTGAAAAACCTACTAATCATTTGCTTACCTCTCCACAGGTTGCTACCTCCTTCGTGGTGCGTCTCCAGGGTAGTTCTGCGCTCACCTGCCTCTTCACCATCACCACGTCAGCGACCATCATCACCCGGTCAGACACCTCCCCCAGCTCCACTCCTGCCTTCCAGCATCACCATCTGGTTCGCCGTAAGTGCTGGGTTCTTCTGCCGGGTTCTCTTATACTCCCACATGAGTGTAGTCCTATTTTCCCTTCTCTGAGTCTCCCTCCTAATCTACTGCTCTCGTCTCTCTCCTCAGGCTGAGTGTTCCCCTGGCAAGTGGCGTTTTTCTCTTGCAGAGCGTTCTTCTTGCATTAATAAAATTCAAATCAAATTTGCTTCTCTGTGTCATAGTGCGCTTTCTCTGTTGTCACTCCCTGCACGTGAGCTGTCAATAAATACCAATCATGACAGAACGAGCCAGCCATGGTGCAAGCTCAGCGGGAGTGGCATCAGCGGAACTCTCTGCTTTAGACTGTTTAGATGCCACAGACAGGCAGGTGGCCGTGCTTAACTGCTGCAAACCATTACGCAGCAGCTGGGCACGGTCGCCGAACTTTTGGGCCATTTGCCTCAGCCAGTTCCCATCCTTCCGCCTTTTGCCCCAGTTTCTTCCACCGTGTGCCAAACCACCTCTGTTCCCTCACCTGCCCCGTACTCAGGAGAGATGGGGAAATGTAGGGGGATTTTGTGCCATGTTTGGCTGTATTTGGGCCAGGTCGGGGGGGGGGGTACCTGGATGACACAGCAAAAATTCATTTGATGACCCTCCTGCTGCGGGATAGGGCCCTCAGTTGGGCCCAAGCCATTCTCGACAGCCCGGAGGGTCCCATTTATTCATTTGAGAGATTTGTGGCCGAATTCACTTGCGTGTTTGACTGTACAGAAAGCGAGGGGAACTTTCAGTCTTATTCGGCCTTCATCGGCTCCTCTTGGGGTAGGGTTCTTTTTTGTCGGGAAGAAGGATGGTTCCCTACGCTCGTGCACTGATTATTGTGAACTCAATGCTATAACATTCATTCTTTTTCATTCATCTTCTTCCGCTTAATCCTTTTCGGGTCGCGGGGGGGGGGGGGCGCACTGGAGCCCATTCCAGCATTGTTGGGTGAGAGGCAGGGTACACCCTGGACAGATTGCCAGTCCATCACAGGGCCAACACAGAGAGACAGACAACCATTCACTCTCATAGTCATACCTAAGGGCAATTTAGAATCCCCAGTTTGATACCAATTAACCTAACTTGCATGTTTTTAGCATGTGGGAGGAAACCGGAGAAATCCCGGTGTAAACCCACGCAGACACGGGGAGAACATGCAAACTCCACACAGATCACTGTTGGTCGGGGGCTGGGATCAGTTATAACAGATAAGGACAAATATCCTCTGTCCCTGATAAATTCCGCATTTGAGCTCCTTCAGCGCGCGTATTTACCAAATTGGACTTGCGGAATGCGTATCATCTGTTTCGCATTCGTGAAGGGGAAAAATGGAAGACGACCTTTAAAACACACCTGTGGCAATTTGAATATCTGGTGATGCCATTTGGGCTCACCAATGCCCCTGCCGTCTTCCAACGTATGATCAATGACGTCCTCCGCGATATGGTCAATCGATTTGTTTTCGTTTATCTTGATGACATTTTGATTTTTTCACGCATGCCAGAGGAACACACAGTCCACGTCAGGGCCATTTTACAACGGCTCCTGGAGAATCAGCTTTACGTTAAAGCCAAGAAGTGTGAGTTTTCCACCCACTCTTCTTCTTTTCTGGGCTTTATCGTGGCCGATGGAGAGCTGAGGGCCGCCCGGCCAAGGTGGAGACTGTGCTAAATTGGCCTACACCCCACTCCCGCAAGGAGCTTCAACGCTTCTTGGGGTTTGCAAATTTTTTATCGCTGTTTCATTAGAAACTATAGTGGGATAGTACAGCCTCTGACCCAGCTGACTTCGGTAAAAGTGCCCTTTAGTTGGTCCGAGGCAGCTGAACAGGCCTTTTACAAATTGAAGGGTTTGTTCTCTAACGCTCCTATCTTGGCCCAGGTCAACCCCCAGCTCCAGTTTATTTTAGAGGTGGATGCTTCTGACTCAGGGGTAGGCGCTGTTCTATCGCAGCGTTCAGCCTCAGATCAGAAGCTCCATCCTTGCGTGTATTTTTCTCGTTGGCTCACGCCTGCCGAGAGGAACTATGATATAGGAGACTGAGAGCTGTTGGCCATTAAATTGGCCCTTGAGGAATGGAGACACTGGCTGGAGGGAGTGGCCCAGCCTGTAATTGTGTGGACAGACCATAAAAATTTAGAATATCTTCGGTCGGCCCGTAGGCTGAATACCAGGCAGGGCCGCTGGGCCTTATTCTTTGCTAGATTGCTAGATTGCTAGATTCTTTGCTAGTCCTCTGATCCCCTTGGCTGAGATCGTCACTTCCTTGTGGTAACGTATCGTCACTTCCTGTTTTGCTGTCTGCCTGTGTGGTTTGCTCTCCAGCTCTCGAGCCACTAGCTATGGCTACTACCTCTCTTTCCTCTCCTCCTCTGGTGTGCTCTCTCTGTCAGATGTTTAGCTACACCTCTGCCTCTTTTAGTGATAACGGTAAATGTAATAAATGTTGTCTTTTTGAGGCGCTCGAGGCGAGGTTGTCTGATTTGGAATCCCGGCTCCGCTGCATTGAAACACCGTCTGCGCCAGTTAATCTCGACGGACGCCCCTTAGCTGCAGCGGAGCTAGCTAGCTTAGGTCCCACTGTCAGCGGTCCCCCGGCTCTCCTCAGCAGCGAGGAGACTGGGTGGGTGACGGTGAGAAGGAAGCCTAGTCGCAAAGCCCCAGTTCACCACCAACCTGTTCACGTTTCTAATCGTTTTTCCCCGCTCAGCGACACACCCGCTGAGGAAAAAACTCTGATCATTGGCGACTCTGTAGTCAGAAACGTGAACCTAGAGACTCCAGCGGCCATAGTCACATGCATTCCTGGGGCCAGAGCAGGCGACATCGAGTCAAATTTGAAAATGCTGGCTAAAAGTAACTGTAAATATTCCACAATTGTTATTCACGCCGGCATTAATGACATCCGTCTCCGGCAGTCGGAAGTCACGAAACTTAATGTAGAATCGGTGTGTGACTTTGCAAAAACGATGTCTGCCACTGTAGTATTCTCTGGGCCCCTCCCCAATCTGACCAGTGATGACATGTTTAGTCACTCGTCATCCTTGAACCGCTGGCTGTCTGTGTGGTGTCCTAAAAATGACGTGGGCTACATTGACAATTGGAGCTCTTTTTGGGGAAAACCTGGTCTTATGAGACGAGACAGCATTCATCCCACTTTGGATGGTGCTTCTCATTTATCTAACAATCTGGCATCTTTTTTATCCAAATTTCCAAAACCCTGACTACTCAGAGTTGGGACCAGGAAGCAGAGTCACAGTCTTACACGCCTCTCTGCAGCTCCTCTTCATCCGCCACCCCTCAGCTTAGCCCCTGTCTTCCCCATCAGAGAATCGTTGTCTGCTCCCTCCAAAGTAAATAAAAATATAATGCATAAGCATCCCAAAGTGATAAAGCAAAATATTGGTAAAACTCAAATTAAACATAAAGCCTCTAAATTGAATGATTTGGCCTCTGTTCCTCCTCATAATTTAAAAATTAAATGTGGTTTATTAAATATTAGGTCTCTAACTCCCAAGTCTCTGTTAGTCCATGATCTGTTAATTGATCATCAGATTGATTTAATTTCCCTTACAGAGACTTGGTTAGGACAAGAGGATTATGTTGGTTTAAATGAATCAACTCCCTCTGGTTATTTAAACTGTCAAAATCCCAGAAGTTCTGGTCGTGGAGGAGGAGGAGTAGCAACAATTTACCATTCCAAATTACTAGTTAATGTAAAGCAAAAAACATGTTATAATTCCTTTGAGGGCCTGGTCCTCAGTGTTGGGCACTTTAGCAATTCCAGGTTAAACCCAATTTTATTTGCCATAGTTTATCGTCCCCCATCAACCTATTCAGAATTTTTATCCGAATTTCCTGATTTCTTAGCTGATTTAGTGCTGAAATCTGATAGAATAATTATAGTAGGGGACTTTTAATTCTTAATGTGGCTTTTAATTCAATATTAGACTCGATTGGGTTTTCTCAGAAAGTAGGAAATTCTACTCATTACCTCCACCATACATTGGACCTTGTTCTGACATATGGCATAGAAATAGAAAATCTTGTAGTGTCTCCTCATAACCCTGTACTGTCAGACCATTGTCTGTTAACCTTTGATTTTACTATTTCTGACTATTTGGCTCCTAAAGAAAAATATTATCACAGTAGATGCCTCTCAGATGATGCTGTTTCCAAATTTATGCAGATTGTTTCCTCTATGCCATGTGTCAACACAACGGAAATAAGCTATAGACAGCTTGCTCCTTCTGTAATTGATAACATGGTGGATAGTGTTTCAGCTTCTCTGCATCAGGCTCTAGACTTGGTGGCCCCCTTAAAAAAGAAAAAGTCTAATCAGAGATTTTTAACTCCTTGGTTCAACACAGAAACTCGTAGCTTAAAACAGAAGATTCGTCAATTAGAAAGAAAATGGCGCTCTACTAATTTAGATGAAATCTATTTAGCTTGGAGAAATCATCTTTTAATTTATAAAAAATCTCTTAGAAAAGCTAGAACGAGTTATTACTCTGCATTAATAGAAGAGAACAAGAATAATCCCAGGTTTCTTTTCAGCACTGTAGCCAGGTTGACAAAGAGTCAGGACTCTGTCAATCCTAGCATCCCCTTAGAGCTTACTAGTCAGGACTTTATGAACTTTTTCAATAATAAAATTTCATCCATCAGAGATAAAATCAATCAGATTCTTCCCACAGTTAACTTAAATACTGTAACTACTACAACTCCTTCTATTGATGTCTGTCTTGATGAGTTTACTCCAATCGACCTTTGTGAGTTAGACAAAATAGTTTCCTCATCCAAACCTTCAACTTGTCTTTTAGACCCTATTCCTACCAGGTTATTTAAAGAAGTCTTCCCACTTATTGGTAGCTTTATTCTTCATATAATCAATTCTTCATTAACTTTAGGCCATGTACCGCAGGCTTTTAAAACGGCTGTAATTAAACCCTTACTCAAAAAGCCAACGCTAGATCCAGGAGCTTTAGCTAACTATAGACCAATCTCTAATCTCCCTTTCATTTCAAAAATCTTAGAAAGAGTTGTTGCTACGCAATTATTTGACCACCTGCAGGGAAATGGTTTATTTGAGGAGTTTCAATCTGGGTTTAGAATCCATCATAGCACTGAAACAGCCTTAGCGAAGGTCACTAACGACCTCCTCATTGCATCTGATAATGGACTAGTTTCTGTACTTGTCCTTTTAGATCTTAGTGCAGCTTTTGATACTATTGATCATAATATTCTACTTGATAGATTAGAACACTATGTTGGACTTAATGGAACTTCGTTGCAGTGGTTTAGATCTTATTTATCTGATAGGTTCCAGTTTGTTCATGTAAATGATGAGTTTTCTCTCAGCTCAAAGCTTAGTCATGGAGTTCCACAGGGATCTGTGCTTGGCCCTACTCTTTTTAGTTTATATATGCTTCCGTTAGGCAACATTATTAGAAAGCACTGTATACATTTTCACTGTTATGCAGATGACACACAATTATACCTGTCAATGAAGCCAGATGATACTAATCAATTAGCCAAGTTAGAAGCCTGTCTTAAGGAAATCAAAGTTTGGATGACTTGTAATTTCCTGCTATTAAATTCAGATAAGACTGAAGTCATTCTTGTTGGTCCAAAAAACCTTAGAAATTCCTTTCCAAATCAAACTTTCAGTTTGGATGCAGTTACTCTTTCTCTTAATAGCTCTGTGAGGAACCTTGGAGTTATTTTTGATCAGGATTTGTCCTTCAATTCACATATTAAATTTGTTTCTAAGACTGCCTTCTATCATTTGCGTAATATTGCCAAGATTAGGAGCATCTTGTCTCAGAGTGATGCTGAGAAGCTGATCCACGCTTTTGTTAGCTCGAGATTAGATTATTGTAATTCTTTATTATCAGGCTGTCCTAAAACATCTTTAAAAAGTCTTCAGCTGATCCAAAATGCTGCAGCAAGAGTTTTAACAGGTACTAGAAAAAGAGATCATATCTCTCCGGTTCTGGCCTCCCTTCATTGGCTTCCCATAGAGTTTAGAATTAAGTTTAAAATCCTTCTTCTTACTTACAAAGCTCTAAACAATCAGGCTCCTTTTTTTTTTTTCCACAATATCTTTATTGAACCTTTTTTTTTTTTTTAACAAACATGATACAAACAATCAAACACTAACACTAAAGTACTACAAAAAAAAAAAAAATACCCTAAAAACACCAACAACCACCAACAAAATCAAGTCTTCAACAATGCTCCTCTGTTTAGTCTAGACAATCCAATACATTAGTATACATATTATGTTCACCAGTTTGGAATTTACAAGGTCCACACACATCATTCACCTTCTTCTTCAAGAGTTATGTTTAAATTTTTTACATAATCAATAAAAGGTCTCCATATATTCTCAAACACAATTTCCTTTGATTTCAGTATATATGTTATTCTTTCTAATGGAAGGTTTGTTAACATCTGTCTTAACCACTGAGTCACATCTGGTCTATGAGTCTTTTTCCATAATAGTGCAATACATTTTTTGGCATTAAGCAAACTGAGGTCTATGAATGTTCTTTCACTTTTATTGAAATTATGCTTTTCTGGGTACAGACCCAACAAAAACAGTTTAGGATTCAATATGATTTGTTTTGAGATTATTTTTTCAATTGTTACCCTCACCTCCTCCCAAAACATTCTTATTAATCTACATTCCCATAAACAATGAAATAGGGTTCCTTTACTTTCCATGCATTTTGTGCATGTATCTGGATCAGGCTCCTTTTTATTTAAAAGATCTGATACTACCGTATTATCCTAACAGAGCACTACGCTCCCAAAATGCAGGTTTACTTGTAATACCTAGAATCTCCAAAAGTACAATGGGAGGCAGAGCCTTCAGTTATCAAGCTCCTCTCCTGTGGAATCAGCTGCCAATCTGGATTCGGGAGTCAGACTCGATCTCTGTTTTTAAGAATAGGGCTAAAACCTACCTTTTTGATATAGCCTACAATTAGGGAGGGATCATGTGTTTTCTGAACCCTCCCTTAGTTATGCTGCTAATAGGTTTAGTCAGCCGGGGGACCTCCAGTAATGCACTGGGCCTCACTCCTTTCCTCACTCTCTATGAAATATTTTTTTTTTGCTGGTCATTAACATTTGTTTGTTCTCTCCCATAGATTGAGTCCCCATCGTGCTGTTTGCTCTCTACATGTCTGTTCTTTTCTTCTTCTCTATCCCCTCACCCCCCAGCCAGTCGCAGCAGATGACTGCCCCTCCCTGAGCCTGGTTCTGCTGGAGGTTTCTTCCTGTTAAAAGGGAGTTTTTCCTCTCCACCGTCGCCAAGTGCTTGCTCACAGGGGATCGCCTGATTGCTGGGGTCTTTCTGCAACTGTGGGGGTCCTCCCTACAGTTGATAGTGCTATGAGATGACTGTTGTTGTGAAATGGCGCTATATAAATAAAGTTGAATTGAATTGAATTGAATTGAATAGATTTAATCTTACCATCACCTACAGGCCTGGCTCCAGCAATGTTAAACCGGACGCTCTCTCCCACCAGTTCTGCCCCGACTCTCCCACCCCTCCCTCCCTTCCCCAGCCCATTGTCCCACCCTCCTTCTTCCTCGGAGTGCTCACATGGGACATTGAGCAGAGGGTCCAGCAGGCTCTATCCACAGAACCCATACCAGAAGGGGGCCCTGACGGTCGACTGTTTGTCCCGGCCGCTCTCTGCAGTGACATCATCAAGTGGGACCACACCAGCTTCTTTGCATGTCATCCTGGGATCACTCGGACTATCAATCTCATTCATCGGGTGTTCTGGTGGCCCACTCTGCAGATGGACATCCGGGATTATGTCAGCACCTGTCAAGTCTGGTGTCGCAACAAATCTGACTCCTCACCCCCTTCTGGTCTTCTCCACCCACTCCCCATCCCTCACTGACCCTGGTCCCACATTGCCCTGGACTTTGTTACCAGACTTCCTCCTTCTCAAGGTAACACTGTTATCCTCACCTGCGTGGATCGCTTCTCCAAGGCGATCCACCTGGTGTCCCTTCCCAAACTACCCTCTGCTTTTGAAACGGCGAACCTCCTCACCAACCATGTCATCCGCTTACATGGTATTCCTATGGACATTGTGTCTGACCGGGGCACTCAATTCACTTCCCAAATCTGGAAAGCCTTCTGCCGCTCCTTAGGGACCACCGTTAGTCTTACATCTGGGTACCATCCACAGAGCAACGGGCTGGCTGATCACGCCAACCAATCCTTGGAGGCCACCCTTAGGTGCGTGGCAGGTTGCAACTCAAGCTCATGGAGTACTCATCTGACCTGGGTGGAGTACTCCCACAATTCTGCGATCTCAACAGCCACCGGGTTGACCTCATTCAAGGCATCCATGGGGTACAGCCCCCCCCCCCTTTGTTACCAATGGCGAAGAGGGAAGTGGCAGTTCCATTGGTGGGGCCCACGCATGCCACTGTCGCCGGCTGTGGAAAGCAACTCGTGCTGCCCTCGCCCGGTCAGCTGAACTCAATCGCCAGTAGGCTCACTGTAGGCAGATTCCAGCTCCAAAGTATTCCATCGGGCAGCAGGTGTGGTTGTCAGTGGACCAGGTGCCATTGAGGACAGAGTCTAGGAAGCTTTCTCCTCATTTCCTAGGCCTATTTCCCATCTCTAGGATCGTCAATGACGTCACGACCCGCTTAAAGCTCCCGCCGGCGATGTGGATACACCCCATCTTCCACGTCTAAAACATCAAACCCCTCTCCGCCAGCCCTCTCTGCCCTCCCCTGAAGCCGCCTCCTCCCCCTCGGATCATCGACGACCAAACCATGTACACGGTCCAGAGGATTTTGGATGTTCGCTGTCGGGACCGGGGGCTTCAATATCCCATCCACTGAAAGGGCTACGGACCAGAAGAAAGGTCGTGGATTCCTGGTTCCAACTTTCACGACAAGGGGATGGTCTGGGCCTTCCACAAGGCTCATCCCACCAAGCCCAGTGGACTGCCAGGAGGCGCTTCTTGGGGGGGGGGCACTGTCATGATCTGGTGAGCGCACTCTCCCCTGCCCAACTTCAACTTTCACCTACTCTGCGCGCAATCATCTCCACCTGCGTGATGAGACGCACCTGTCACCTCTGACTCGCCAGCGCTTAAATAGACCTTATCTTCAACGCCCCGGCGCTGGCTCATTGGGTATACTACCTGCTTCAGCAATAAGTTCTATTTTCCTCTAAACTTGAAAAACCTTCTAATCATTTGCTTACCTCTCCACAGGTTGCTACCTCCTTCGTGGTGCGTCTCCAGGGTAGTTCTGCACTCACCTGCCTCTTCACCATCACCACGTCAGTGACCATCATCACCCAGTCAGACACCTCACCCAGCTCCACTCCTGCCTTCCAGCATCAACATCTGGTTTGCTGTAAGTGCTGGGTTCTTCTGCCGGGCTCCCTTATACTCCCATGTGAGTGTAGTCCTATTTTCCCTTATCTGAGTCTCCCTCCTAATCTACTGCTCTTGTCTCTCTCCTCAGGCTGAGTGTTCCCCTGGCGAGTGGCATTTTTCTCTTGCGGGGCGTTCTTCTTGCATTAATAAAATTCAAATCAAAATTGCTTCTCTGTGTCATAGTGTGCTTTCTCTGTTGTCACTCTCTGCATGTGAGCTGTCAATGAATACCAATCATGACAATAACAGAAGTTTGAAAAGTCTGTATTATTCTTATGTTTTTAGGAAATTAAAGTTTCTTATTGCCTGAAGCAGTGTTTTTAACCAGCGTGCTCTGGTATGTTCAGATTTCTGTGGGAGATTAATTATCTAATTTCACTTGTTAACTGGTCAATAATTTGTCATTGTTGTATATAGGTTCTGAAGGCAGCCATGCACAACAACAGCAAATTATTTGCAATTTTTTGGACAATTAAGATTAAATAATGTCCCACAAAAATCTGAACATACCAGGGCACCCCTGAAAAACACTGACCTCAAAGGCAGCATTAACAGATTTAGCTTTTTCTTACAAGGATGGTATTATTTTCTGGCTGAAGTGGGCACAACAAAGAACTTCATACCGGGGATCAGTTACCTTCAGCATGTGTTTAAAACCGGTGTTCTTAACAACTGAATATGGCCTTAGAGCCGCTGCTATAAAAACACCAATGGCATTTGTTATTGCTTTGGGTCTATCTGAAAAGCCCTGGAGAGGCTGTCTGAATGCCGCTTGTATTGCGCTAGTTTTTTTTTTTTTTTTTGTACTACACATTTGCCCAGCAGAAGCAAGCTCCATTTGTGGCACAGGCAGCTGTCGTGGCACCTCTTACCTACTTAAGGGAGCTGCCGCGGCACCTCCTACCTGTTATGTCTATAACCAGTATTCCAATAACGAGGCTGGAGGTGCAATGGAACGTGACTTTATTGAATGACTCACAGTGATACAAGGCGCTCCCATACAGGCAGAGGCGAAGGTCAAAAGAGACCGTGCCTCTTCCACATCAGCCCTTTATACCCAGGGTGGCAGTGGAACCGGAAAAGTGGAGCCACCACCCACATCACACAATAATACATCTTATTATTACATTACATTCCCCCCCTTTTAAAAAAGTCCAAAATGTATGCACACCAATTAGACCCTCCCAAATTTAGTACCTGAGTCACACTCTAATAATGAACAAATAAGGCAGGCCTATCCATGCACACAAACAACTAAAACTAGAGGGGGACAGGTGGACTACCATCCCACCTCCATATGGACAGACAGATTATTCTGCCGTCTCTGGTAATAAAAGTCCATAAAATAAAATATTGCCATGTTCCTATTATAACATAAAACAACCCCATAAACTTATATACATATAGGTAAAACCTTAATCCAACAATCAGTTAACATGCACATTCATGCCCTGCTACCAACATTCCCAGTAATACCACCCCAACCCGGGCAAACCCCACAGTAATACACACCCCAAACATTGTGACACATACATTACTTGTTTTTTGTTTTTTTACATGGGCACTTGATGTAGCACTCCTGCATGAGAAACATATCAACTACGTAGCCCGGGCAATCACATTTGACCCAACTCATCGCCCCTTGCTACCGTACAGTCTTGATGGAGAGGCCACCCCCCGGGGGACTCGTCTGGCACATCCCACCCAGAGTTCCTTTGTCTCGATGAGCTACATCGGGGCCCCAACACCTCCTTCTCCTCGATGGTGTGCCACAGTTCATTGGGGTGTCTCCATGAGTCATCTGACAGTCGAATGTACCCGTCCCCCCAAACAGCTACTACCTTCAGCAGCCCTGGTCCTCCCGTCGTTTCCTTTTCCCATGGACCCCTCTCAGCTGAGCTTCCTCTCTGAGTTGAACCACATCACCGACTCCCAAAGGAGCTCGACTCGGCTTCCAATGTCCATGATGTCTCAACCGGGCCTCCACATTGGGTCGCGCCAAACCAGCAACCCTCCACGAAGCCCGACTCGGCCTCCAGTGTTTCTGTGTAGCACGTCTGTCCACTGTGCCAGCTGGTCCTGCCCCGCTCTCTTTCATTTTAAACGCCGGTGTAGCCCCTGTAGCCCCTTGCTTCTCGGCATCTCCAGGCCAAACTCCGGAAGCAGAGGGAGCCGTCCTCACAGCTCCACCCACCGTCACGGGCGTTCCACCATGCCACCCAGTTCCCTCACCTATTGTAACTTGGGCCCTGGTACCGGAACCCTCCCGCAATGGCCCTGGGTGGTATTAGTCCCGTCCATCTCCCAGAATACTAGGCCATGCATCATCCCAAACCGCATCGTCCACCACTTGCGGAACTGGCCAGTCCCACAAACCACAGCCCGACCACTCTTCTCCATTGCCGCTGGTAATTGAGAAGCCCAGTCCATAAAACAGGTTGCAGCCCATCTCATTCAACCCACTCGCTGTCACCACGAACTGCAGGCTGGACACCAGCACTGACTTATACCTCACCGTCAGCTCCAGCGAACCCACAATGGACAGCCGATTACCACCATACCCACACAATGGCATCGACAGACATCTCACACAATGGTAGAGGAAAAAACTCCTCACAGTAGGCCAGTTCAACACGGACCTCACCGCGCCCGTGTCCACCAATAACGGCATGTCCTCACTGTCCATCGTAACCTTTAAATACGTACGGCCTTCTGTGCTCAGGGAGACGGTGTGGATAACCATAGGAATCGTGGCGGAGGAATCCACTTCACGTTGCCATTCCCCTTGCTCTAATTTTTTACAGGCCCTGGCGAAATGATTTAGGAGTCCGCTCTTGCCACAGCATTTGCCTTTTGCCAGGCACTCTCTTGCCTTGTACCAGTGCTTGCTCGACCCGCATCCAAAACATTTTGGCGATACCGGGGCGGACCTTATTTTGATATCAGTAGCGTATTCTTCTTTGTCTCCCATGCTGTCATCGCTATCCGGGTCTACAGCCTGCGCCACTGATTGTGAGTCGGGTTGCCCCAACGTTGTTCTCTCACCGAGGTCCCATGACAATTTATTTGCTTCAAACTGTTGGGCTATCTCCACAGCCTTGGCCAACGTCAGTTCACCGGAATGTGTAAGAAGTCTTGACCGTGCCGCTGCACACAGCGTGTGCTCTGCCAACTGATCGCGGACCAGTTCCTCTTCTAAGGTCCCAAACTGGCAACACCCAGCCAGCTGGCGCAGGTCTGCAACATACTGCTGCACCGACTGTCCAGTCCGCTGGCGGCGCTGTCGGAACTGAATCCTCCGGACAATGACGTTCTCAGGAGCACGAAGGTAGTGTGCCATTAGTCCAACCATGTCCTCAAAACTGTCACTCACACCCAATGTGCTGAGAATGCGTTGTCCCTCCATGCCAAGATTATGGACCAGTATCGCTCGTGCACGCAATTTCTCTAGTTCACCGAGGTTCAGTGCCACCAGATAATTCTCAAATGCGGCAAACCACCTCTCCCACGGTACCGGTGGCTCGCCGGGAAGCTTCAGAAATGGTTGAATGCCCGAAATGCATCTATCCATGTTTTTATCCTCGTCACCAAATGTTATGTCCATAATCAGTATTCCAATAACGAGGCCGGAGGTGCAATTGAACGTGACTTTACTGAATGACTCACAGTGATACAAGGTGCTCCCATACAGGCAGAGGAGAAGGTCAAAAGAGACCATGCCTCTTCCGCATCAACCCTTTATACCCAGGGTGGCGGCAGAACCGGAAAGGTGGAGCCACCGCCCACATCACACATCACACAATCTTATTATTATAAGACGTATTATTGTGTGATGTGTGTGATTGTGTGATTATTGTCCCATCACTTCCGGCTATCAGAGAGAGGCAGACGCTTTTTTCTCTCCTCTCCTCTTCTCCTCCCTGATACTATTCCCCGCTTGCGATGTCTGTGTCTTTTGCCCTTCTTCTGGCTGAATCTTAATCCAAACGGAAATTATGGATCTGGAAAAGCGGCTTATATGCTTAAATGCAATTGACACCACTTTAAAAGAAGATCGGGCTAGGGGGAGCCCTGGACTCATGGACAATTGGGAATTCATGGGTCTGTGTGATTCGACTGAGATGCAGAAGACATCTCTATTTGTTTGGCTTGATCACAGGATTTCTATTTTGGCTCTGGAGTTCCTGATGTATCAGAAATTAAAGTTGGGAGACCTGAACAAAGCGGACCCGGCAACGCTCCTTCAACAACAAATTCGACCAGTCGGGGAGTGCACTGATAGCGGCAATGGTGAACTGAATGATGGTTGATTCAGAAGAATGGTATACATCTGGAGTCGCTGGTGCTCTCCATGGAATGATTATGGAAATTATGAAGCACAGGATCGCATGAAGAGAGGAAAATTCTATTCTCTGAGTGCACTGTGCAGATTTGACCTTGTTTTGGTGCCCTGTTTACATTCCTCCTCGATGAAGATAAGGCTGGAGAAGTGGTAACCCAAACAATCGACATTTGCTATTGTTTCAACAGACTGAGCTCCAAGGACAGCGTTACCATGTGTCTGGACTATAGAACACATGACTGAATAATATCTATCCGTTGCCAGAGGGTGCCCTCTGCTGTTCACTAGCAATGACACACCTACACTACACACTGCATTCAACATACACGACTGATTCATTTACACTGATGTTTTAATTTACATCAAAGAGAAATATAAATGTCAACTGGTTGATTTGAATACTTCACTTGAATGTTTAGCTGTTAATGTATGTCTCTCTCCGGTAATGAATTTCAACATTGCAGTAGTGTACAACCCACCGTCACACAACTCTTCCTTTTATAATGAATTAAGTGATCTGGTTAAACAACTTGAGAAGAACAGAGAAACAATAATTCATGGTGACTTTAATATCAACTGGTCTGATAAAAAAGACAAACAAAAACTGAAAAGCCTCATGACTAAATTTAATTACCAGCAAATCATCAAAGGACCCACCAGGATAACCAAACAATCCAGAACACTTATTGACATGGTATTTACTAATAAACCAGAACGAATAACCAGAACCTATAATCTTGTAACTGGTCTCTCAGATCATAACATGGTTCTTGCTGTCAGGAAACTTACTAAAAAGCGACTACAGTATTTTGGGGGAGTCGATATTGACAAATCAAATTTTATTATCCCCAAATCAAAAATCAGAATCAGAATCAGAATCAGAATCAGAATCAGGTTTATTGCCATTGTTCATGTAGTACACAAACTAGGAATTTGTCTCGGTACAATGCTGCAACATTAAACATGATGAAAAAAATGAGGAGTTTGAACATTACTTAGAGAATCAAAATTGGGAGCAGCTCATGGCAACATGTGAAGTAGATGATTGTTGTAATTTTATAACTGCAACAATCACAAAGTCTATAGAAAAATTTTCAAAGCAAATTAAAAGTAGACAACAGAAGATTAGCCTACCATGGTTAAATAATGAAATAAGAAAACTTATGAAGAGGCGAGACTATGCACTGAAAACATCACTAACCTCCAAACTACAAAATGATCACCTTGTGTACAAAAGTTTAAGAAATAAAGTGGTACATGAGCTGCGAAAATCAAAAATATCTTATTACAATAAACTGATAGATCATGCAAAGGGTAACAACAGTTCCCTATGGAGGCATTTAAATAACTTAACTAATAAAAAAAACGATCAGAAGGGGGTAAAGGAACTTAGAATCAATGGCAAGACCGTCAGTGACAAGGCTACTTTGGCAAATGAATTTAATTCACACTTTGTGGGCTCTGTGGAAGACTTAACAAAAATTTTTGTGCTGCCAAATGTGCTCAACAACACAAATTCCATACTCCCAACAGATACTTTTCACATCGATGAGGTAAATGAGAAGTTAATTGCTGGTATTGTTAAAACACTGTCAAACTCAAAAACTAGTGATATCTACAATATGAGCACCTCCTTTCTCAAAATGCACAGCAAAATATTAATCAAACCACTGACTCATCTCATTAATCTCTCCATTAGGTCTAGTACATTTCCATCTGGCTGGAAAAAAGCTGTCGTCATACCAGTTCATAAATCAGGCAGTAAAGACGATATATGCAATTACCGCCCAATCTCTATCTTACCAGTCCTATCTAAGGTTCTTGAAAAAGTTGTAGCTACACAGCTGATAGACTACTTACAAGACAGTCAACTTCTTCATCCACATCAATTTGGTTTTAGACCAGGATACTCAACAGAAACAGCAAATTGTTGCCTTATTGAAAACGTCAAACAGTCCTTGGACAGGGGTAATGTGGTAGGAGCTGTTTTTCTAGATCTCAAAAAGGCTTTCGATACTGTAAACCACAGTTTGCTTTTATCCAAAATGGTATCTTTTAACTTCTCCCCAAATACATTAGAATGGTTTGCATCTTATCTCCAGAATAGAGAACAGTGTGTAAAAGTTCACCAGGATAAATCCTCATTTTTAAACAACCGCATGGGTATCCCACAAGGGTCCATTCTTGGTCCTTTACTTTTCAGCATTTTTATTAATGACTTGCCGTTACACTGCTCAGCTGCAACATGCCAACTTTATGCAGATGATGCAGTTATTTACACAGCTGCCAAGACTCCAGCACAGGCTGCAGATGTACTGTCTACAAGTATGGTTGATGTCCAAGAGTGGCTCCTCAAGAACCATCTATTGCTGAACCTTCAGAAAACAGTCTCAATGTGCTTTTCAATCAAAAAATGTAACCTGCAACATTTTAAAGTTAATATACATGATCATGACATCAGTTTAGCTACAGAATTCAAATACCTTGGCATTGTACTAGATCCTCAACTCAAATTTAATCTTCATATAAAGAAAATTTCAAAAACAGTAAAAAAAAATCTGAACTGCTTTAAATTAATTAGATATTACATACCTTACGAAGCAGCTGCACTGTATATGCATTCTATGGTTTTTTCTCATATATCATACTGTTTGACAGTCTGGGCTCAAGCAGCCCCTTCCACAATAAGACATATAGGTTCATTATATAATCAAACCCTAAAAATCTTGGACAAAAAGCCCATTAGGTGGCATCACTGTAATGTTTTAAAAAAATACAACCTATTGAGTTTTGAGAGCTTCATTGACCTCTGTCTTCTGAAATTAACGTTCAAATGTTTCCATAAATCAGCACCCGAGCCACTTGCTGGTTTCGTCCAAAGACAGGACAGCAGCAGAGCCACCAGGAGTTCTGTTAACAATAACTGTAAAATATTCCACCGCAGAACCACATTTGGACAAACAGCTTTCTCTATAAAGGGCAGTCACATCTGGAACACAATGCCAAATGAAATTAAAATAATAACGGACTTTAAAACATTCACTAAAAATGTTAAAAACTGGCTGAAAAATAAACAAGAATGTACTCATGTATGAATTATTTGTCTGCAAAGTGAGAGTGAATGAAGGGAAGGAATAAATGTGTTTGTTTATAGTGAGTGACAGAGGGAGGAAGGCCTGAAATAGGCAAATGTGAGTTATGTTATATGTGTTAAATGTGAGTCAGGCTGTTATATTTGTGTATTTATAATATTTATAATATTTATAATTGTGTATTTATAATTTTTCTGCATTGATGTATGTGGTTATTGTGTATATTTTTATCTTGATTCTTTTTTCTAAAGCCCATCCAGGGACAAGAGTTGCAAATTAGCTAATAGCTATACACTCTATGTGCAACACATCAGATTGATTGTCTTTGATTAATTGTCTATGTTTATTGCACTGTCCCTGTCAAATAAACTAATCTACTACTACATATACATTCACTGCCTCTCTCTGCCTTTGTAATGTGTGATCTATTGTCTGCTAATTGTGCATTGAGGGTTTTTTTTCTGTGTGATCATAATCTGGCTCATTTGAGCTTATATGAGCTATATGAGCTTATGTGAGCTTATACGAGCGTTATTCTGATAACTATGTTTTTTTTCTCTCTGCCTATTGTGTTTTTCCTAACCCTGATCCTTGCCCTCTTTACCCTCCTGTTCGACTGGCGCCTTCGGGCTGCCGCGGCTATGGGATGCGCTTACAGAAGCGCGCCCAATGTCAAGTCAAATTTCAATTCTCCTGTATGTATTGCACGTATGGTAGTATTGACAATAAACCTTTTCATTCATTCATTCATTATTATTACATTACACTACCTACTTCCGTGCCGTTTCAAATGAGCTAACAAGGTAAACATACCGCCAAAAGCATATCCGATACTGTTTTTGTCTTATTCAATTACCTTGGTCTGTCTACAAGCTCTGCCTTCTCTGTACAGGGCTGAACTGTTTGTTTAAAAGTTCGGCATGAGGCAGTTTACACTTCATGTCCATCACTCAACATGGTCCATGTGGAAACTTGGTATGCCTCTGAACCAAACCAAAGGTTCCGTACCGAAAAATTTAAATTCAAATCTAAAAACCGTTACACCCCTAGTTATTATGCAACAGAAATTGACAAATACACAGGTAGTAGACATTATACATGTAAAACAGCCAGAAATTGTATGGTTTCTCTGTTACTGTATTTAAATGAGCCACTTTTTCTGATGATGTTAAACCAGACTAACAAATTACTGGCAGTTGCCAGTGGTACCCCTCAGTCTCTTTCTTTGTTGTTGCAATATAGTTTATATGGCATTTTGACCTTGACCTTACAATCCCAAAACATTCACAGTTTAGGGTCAGAGGGTGAATCTATACACAAAGTTTGGTGACCCTAGCTTTACTCGTTTTACAGTAAGAGGGCATAGGGAACACTAGACTTGACCTGTGACCTTTTGACCCCAAACCCATAGTCAGAGGTCAGGGTTTCATGGTGAAGCTGTGTACCTAGTTTGGTGACCCTAGCTTTCTTTGTTGTTGAGATATATTCGGGGGCTGAAAAGTTCATAGGCTGAAAAGTTCAAAGTGGTCAAATTTGACCAAATGTGGTTTATTTTTCAACATAGTCTCCCCTTCAGTCCACACACTTTTTCCATTGGTGTTACAGCACTGGGATCCCTTCAGTTGAGAAATAAACCACATTTGGTCAAATTTGACCACTATGAACTTTTCAGCCTATAGACTTTTCAGCCCCCCCCTCATAGTTTATATGGCATTTTGACCTTGACCTTTGACCTTGCACTCCCAAAACCATAGTCACAGTTCAGGGTCAGAGTACCTGGGTACAAAGTTTGGTGACCCTAGCTTTACTTGGTCTATACTAATAGGGCATAGGGAATTGTAACCTTGACCTGTGACCTTTTTTTATATTTTATCTTAAACATTTTTCAACATAACATAAAACAAACTTACTACAAAGCAACCATCACCACCATATGCGACAATTACAAAACATGGAGTCAAATAAGAAACACCAAAAGATAACAGGTAGTAGTAAACAGAACTAGAAAAGCACTCGGAGAGCGCAGACCTCTGCCAAACGCCACAGTTCCCCCCATACAGTGTTTGTGTGTACGTTTTCAGATTCCTTGACCATGAAAACATATGACTAGCAATTGGATTGACAATGATAGGATTAGTGGTTCAGTAGTTATTGACGAAAATCGCATTTTCCGTAATGGCGGTTTTCTTCTGGACGGTGATCCGGATCACCCCCAAAATGTAATCATCTGTAGGATACCCCATTTCTGACAATCTCTGAAAATTTCATGAAAATCCGTCCGTAACTTTTTGAGTTATCTTGCTAACAAACAAACAAACAAACAAACAAACAAATAAACAAACGCCGATGAAAACATAACCTCCTTGGCGGAGGTAAAAACACCATGTACTGACTGACAGGATAAAAGGGTACTTAACAAAAAAACAAAATAGACAAACGACTCACAAAAAAAAAAGGGCACGGGTTGGGCAACGACTTCAAAATCACAATGTGAGTGTAACCAGGTTTGTAAAAAAAGAAAGAAACAAAGATACCACACAGCAGCAGCTTGTACAATTCATATGATGTTTAGGTCTCACTAAGCAATGTCAGAAATGGTTTCCAAATCTTTTGAAAATAGTCTTGTGAATTATGTTTGTTGTAGCGGATCTGTTCCATCTTGGCTATAAAAAGCATTTCATTAAGCCACCCCTTAAAGCAGGGGGGTGTTGGTGACTTCCAATTTAATAAAATTAATTTCTTAGCTGCATCCATGCCAGTTTTGATTGCTTGCTTTTGATGGGAGGGAAGTGTCCTTGTCTAATCTGAATAGGCAAATATTGCTAAATTACAGTCAGGTTGAATATTAATTCTGAATTGTTTAGAAAACCACGTGAATACATCTGACCAAAAGTTCCTAAGTGCAGGGCAGTGCCAGAACAAATATGATAATGGGCCCTCATTCCCCCCGCCCCCCATCCTGTCAGGCAGCTAGGTAAGCAGAACAGAGATCTGTTACCCTTATTGTGCCAAAACAGATTTACTTTGTCAAAAGGAGCTTTATACATTACCTAACTATGGACTGTATATTGCTGTAAACTCCTCCTGTAATAACTTTTAATACTTTATTTAAATTATTTTACCCATGGAGGACGTGACAGGATGGGGAATAGGGAAAGGCAGTGTGTGGAGGGGTAAAGAAAAGGGAGGGGAACAGACAAAAAGACAAACAAACCAACAACTAAAACAAACAGAAGACAAACTGCTTCTTCTACTGAAGAGGTCTTAACAGGAGTCTGGTATCCGCACCTGTTAAAGGAGAGACATTTGTGTGTGTGAATCTGTGTGCATATACACTACCGTTCAAAAGTTTGGGGTCACCCAGACAATTATTTTGTGTTTTCCATGAAGAGTCACACTTATTTACCACAATGAGTTGTAAAATGAATAGAAAATATAGTCAAGACATTGACAAGGTTAGAAATAATGATTTGTATTTGAAATAATAATTTTTTCCTTCAAACTTTGCTTTCGTCAAAGAATCCTCCATTTGCAGCAATTACAGCATTGCAGACCTAACATGATTGCACAAGGGTTTTCTAATCATCCATTAGCCTTCTGACGCAATGAGCAAACACATTGTACCATTAGAACACTGGAGTGATAGTTGCTGGAAATGGGCCTCTATACACCTATGTAGATATTGCACCAAAAACCAGACAACTGCAGCTAGAATAGTCATTTACCACATTAGCAATGTATAGAGTGTATTTCTGATTAGTTTAAAGTTATCTTCATTGAAAAAAAGTGCTTTTCTTTCAAAATTAAGGAAATTTCTAAGTGACCCCAAACTTTTGAACGGTAGTGTTTATGAGAGCGCGCACAAAATAAGTGTGTGCATGTGAAGGTGAGTGATTTGTCAGGAAACATACTAAGAGGGGGGCAGGTCGCAGCAACTCCCCCCTTTCCCCGGGAACTCTGAGCAGGCAAGGCAGCGCCGCCAACCCCCACAGGGCACAAATGCCCAAGGTCAGCAAGGCCCAGGAAAGCCAGGCATCCACCCCCGGAGGGACAATTGAGTGAGTCCAGGCCACCAGGCAGCCGGCGCGGCCAGCCCACACCCCCAGGCCCGCCAACCCCCCACCCCCAGTGGGGCCAACGCCAGGCCCCGGGCCCCAGGCCCCAGGCACCAGGAGGCCAGTGTCTACACTCCCCGGGTCGGAGACCAGCCCGCGAAGGTCCCCCACAGCGGGTCCGCCCCCTCAGCGCCACTGCCGCACACCCTGGGAACCCCCATGCCCAAAGAAGTCCCCTGCCCAGGAAAGCCCACATAGCCAAGAGGCACTACCCCCCTCAATCCAGCACCTCCCAACTCACAGACACACCCATCCCCACACCTTCACACCCTCATGCTCTCATATGCACCCACATGCACTCCTCACTCTCACTCACCCAGTTTCACACTCCCGGACCCACCCATTCTCTCTCACACCTGTACCTGTTCAATCTCACTCCCACTCGCCCTCAGGGTCACCCACACCCACTCACGTTCACCCATGCACGCACTCTCACTCACACTCTGACCAACTCATCCGTTCGTGCTCTCCCCCTCACACTCACCCACCCTCATTCACCCTTATTTCTTAGGACAACTGCAATGCAGATGCAGCAAACCTGAACGTGCACCAGCGCCCGGCAGTGGGTGGGGAGACCGCGGGCGCAGGCCAGTGCCCCCCCCCACGACCCACTCCAGGACTGCCGTGGCCACTGAAGCAGACCCCCATCCCCAGCACCCACCCGAGCAACTGATCAGAAGATCACCGCAGGCGCCCCGAGATACCAAAGTGCCACACAAAACTTGCCCACCATCACCATTCATCACTCCCTCACTCTCGCTTGCTCTCTTATTCAGTCCCTCTCTCACTCCCTTGCTTGTATCTATACATTCAGCAGCACCCAGGGATTTTGACAACATGATGGGTCCCAGGCCCCCCGCCGGGCCACCAGGCCCACAGCAGGCGGGCAACAGGGGTGGGGGACGACCCCCACCCCCCTCCCCCTTGCACAAAACATGGTAGGTGTATGTTGGTTATATGATCTGATTGTGTGTAAATGTGTGGACTACCATAGTGCAGTTAAAATTGGGGGGATGGTGGTTGGAGCACCACTAGCCACTGCAATAGGCAGCTGGGACCCCAATTCCCCATCCCCCCCAAACCCTCAGTGTCGAAAATGCAATTAAAATTGAGGTGAGGGCAGCCCCACTGTGCAGGAGAGGTATCCCCTTCACCCACACAGTGTGGCACACCCCCACCCCAAAGCCCTAAATGTATCCAAGAAGATGTATATTCCACCCAGAATCCAGGTGGAGGGGGCGGGGGGTAAGACTGGGAGGGAGGCGGTCCAAAAGCAAGGCCGTCCCCCCCCAGAAGCCAGCTCGCAAACTGGTTCATGAGGCTACCCACTGCCCCCAAATTACAACCCAGGGTGAGGGCCACCAGGCCGAGCAGCCCAGGACCCACCAGCGTCATGCCCTGGTGCTCCCAGCACCACAAACATGATGAAGCAGCCACACCCATTCCCACTCATCTTGCACACACAAACATGCACAACAACAGTTACAATAGTGAACAATGGGCTGGACCCACACAGCGCCCCACACGCCAAGCGACACCCCCGAACGCCCACCGCAAGCCCATCAACCATCCACCCCAGATGCACACCAACAGCAGCGAGCCGCCCTGCAGCCACAGCAACCCCAGAGCAGCCCAATGGCAACACGACCACCAACCCGCGGCAATGGTCCCCCCCAACCACCCCCGAGCACCAACACACACCCACTGCCAATGACACCAGGGGCAATGCGACAAAGCGCCCCACCCTGCGACACAACAGCAGAGTGACCGGGACAAGCAGGCCCCAAATCGCCAACCTCCATGCCACTAGATGGACCGCCCCACCCTCGCCACCCAACAAAGTTCTCCTACCCATACACACATCCTCCACCCCCACACATCCACCCACAGGTAACTGCACCCATACACACACATACACACACCCCGCCCACCCTCATTTGTACACATACACACACACTCACCATCACCATCACACACGCCCACCTACACCCACACACAGCCCCACATGCCCACACACAACACACACACCCACGCACCCGCTTCCGCACCTGCTCTCACACACGCCCCCAATCACACCCACTCTCACACACGTACATACACACACACACACACTCATGCACACCCACACTCGCAGGCCCCAGAGGACAGGGAGAGCGACCCCCAGGACGCAGGCACCTGCCCCAGGGTGCCGCCAGGGCCCCAGGGAGGACACGACTCCGCCGTGTAAGGACGCACCGGGGTCAGCCCGCACCACCGGTGCACACCCAACCCCAGCCCAGGGGGGGAACGCCCCCCCCCCCCAAGCACCAGGGGCCCAGGGCCAGACCCAGCCCCTCCCAGGAGGCAAGGCCAGCCATCCAGGGGCCACGGCCCCACCCCGGCCCACCCCGCAACCCCCCCCAACCTTCCCCCCCCGGGCCAGACACACGGCCAACCCGAAACAGGCCCCCAGACACCGGCCCCTCATGGTTGGGGTGCAACCAGCCACCAGCGGTGCCAAGGAGATCAAGCCACTGCCCGCCACCCCTCAGGTTATAGAATTAATAAGCGGGGACCAGAGAGAATTGAATTCAGCCAATTGATTATTTGAGGGGGCAGACATTCTCTCCAGGCTAATATAATCTAATAGTAAGTTATTATAGTGAGTCATGCATAATTATTTCTTGATTTCCAGTTCATGAGGATAGTTTTCTTTGTGATGCATAAGGCGGTGAGAACCATGTGTGACATCCTTGCCTCTATATTTATTTCACTTAAATCACCTAATATGCAAAGTGTGTGTGATGATTGGACATGATACCCAAGGCATGCCGACAGGTCCTCATACGTCTTCCGCCAGAACTTTTGAACCGGTGCACAGGACCACATAGCATGCATATACAGTGGGGCAAAAAAGTATTTAGTCAGCCACCAATTGTGCAAGTTCTCCCACTTAAAAGATGAGAGAGGTCTCCAATTTTCATCATAGGTATACCTCAACTATGAGAGACAAAATGAGAAAAAAAAATCCAGAAAATCACATTGAAGGATTTTTAATGAATTAATTGGTAAATTCCTCGGTAAAATAAGTATTTGGTCAATAACAAAAGTTCATCTCAGTACTTTGTTATATACCCTTTGTTGGCAATGACAGAGGTCAAACGTTTTCTGTAAGTCTTCACAAGGTTTTCACACACTGTTGCTGGTATTTTGGCCCATTCCTCCATGCAGATCTCCTCTAGAGCAGTGATTTTTTTGGGGCTGTCGCTGGACAACACGGACTTTCAACTCCCTCCAAAGATTTTCTATGGGGTTGAGATCTGGAGACTGGCTAGGTCACTCCAGGACCTTGAAATGCTTCTTACGAAGCCACTCCTTCGTTGCCCGGGCGGTGTGTTTGGGATCATTGTCATGCTGAAAGACCCAGCCATGTTTCATCTCCAATGCCCTTGCTGATGGAAGGTGGTTTTCACTCAAAATCTCACGATACATGGCCCCATTCATTCTTTCCTTTACATGGATCAGTCGTCCTGGTCCCTTTGCAGAAAAACAGCCCCAAAGCATGATGTTTCCACCCCCATGCTTCACAGCAGCTATGGTGTTCTTTCTCCTCCAAACACGACAAGTTGAGTTTTTACAATAAAGTTCTATTTTTGTTTCATCTGACCATATGACATTCTCCCAATCCTCTTCTGGATCATCCAAATGCTCTCTAGCAAACTTCAGATGGGCCTGGACATGTACTGGCTTAAGCGGGGGGACACGTCTGGCACTGCAGGATTTGAGTCCCTGGCAGCGTAGTGTGTTACTGATGGTAGCCTTTGTTACTTCGGTCCCAGCTCTCTGCAGGTCATTCACTAGATCCCCCAGTGTGGTTCTGGGATTTTTGCTCACCGTTCTCGTGATCATTTTGACCCCGCGGGGTGAGATCTTGCATGGAGCCCCAGATCGAGGGAGATTATCAGTGGTCTTGTATGTCTTCCATTTTCTAATAATTGCTCCCACAGTTGATTTCTTCACACCAAGCTGCTTACCTATTGCAGATTCAGTCTTCCCAGCCTGGTGAAGGTCTACAATTTTGTTTCTGGTGTCCTTTGACAGCTCTTTGGTCTTGGCCATAGTGGAGTTTGGAGTCTGACTGTTTGAGGTTGTGGACAGGTGTCTTTTATACTGATAAAGAGTTCAAACAGGTGCCATTAATACAGGTAACGAGTGGAGGACAGAGGAGCCTCTTAAAGAAGAAGTTACAGGTCTGTGAGAGCCAGAAATCTTGCTTGTTTGTAGCTGACCAAACACTTATTTTACCGAGGAATTTACCAATTAATTCATTAAAAATCCTTCAATGTGATTTTCTGGATTTTTTTTTCTCATTTTGTCTCTCATAGTTGAGGTATACCTATGATGAAAATTGAAGACCTCTCTCATCTTTTAAGTGGGAGAACTTGCACAATTTGTAGCTGACTAAATACTTTTTTTCCCCACTGTAGCTATGCGGGATGTTGCTGGTGCAGTAGAAGCAGATATCTGTGTGACTGAGGCCCATTTTGAACATCCTTTGTCCTGTGTAATGAATTCTATGTAGAACTTTATACTGTATGAGTTGTAAATTAGAGTTTTTAGTCTTCTTAAAAGTGTTTAAACATATTTGTGTCCAGAAGCTTTCATCCTTATTGATCAATAAGTCTGTCTCCTATTTTGATATTGGAAGAGATACTGACTAGTCCAGTTTTGATAATAGTCCGTATATTTTCAATAACAATTTAGGGGAACGAAGATTTAAAAACTCTGCCACCTTAACTGGTATCTCTAAATCTGTCTGACTAAGATTGAATC
This sequence comes from Pholidichthys leucotaenia, assembly GCA_020510985.1. Taxonomy (NCBI): domain Eukaryota; kingdom Metazoa; phylum Chordata; class Actinopteri; order Cichliformes; family Pholidichthyidae; genus Pholidichthys; species Pholidichthys leucotaenia. The sequence goes on along the minus strand of CM035837.1, from coordinate 319,631,387 downwards.
TTGCTTTTATTATGGATTTAAGCAGTTGGTATTCAAGAAACTTTTTATCGCTGATATCGTACTGTGACACTAATTCCTGAAATTGGATAAAATTTCCACATTGAATAAGATGTTCTAAGTTTTCTATTCCCTTCTCTTCCCATAGTGGAAAGTTTAACGTCCTCTTTTGTTTCAAGATATCAGGATTATTCCAAATGGGTGTGAGTTTACAAGGGACAAGCAAAGACCCCATTATTTTTAAAATTTTCCACCAATCTGTCAGAGAGGAGCTGATATTAACCCCTTGCACTCTGGTCAATTTCCCTAAAAACGCCTAAAAATAACATACCCAAAGTAAATCAAAAGCTGTTCTTCAACCCTTTGCAGCATCTTCATGGGGTTGGTCTCATTTAAAAGAAAACACTTTGAATTTTTTGGCAAAACAGTCATAATCTCTCTAAGTGCTCCTGCCACTGAGTAACAGTCATCTAAACATAATGAACTTGAAGAAAATAAATTTCGCCTGGGTGTTTTTTTTGGATACAAATGCTTGCAAATAACACACAGCTGTCAGATCCGGGCTGGAAAATGCAACAGAAATGTAGAACCAAGTGTTATCCAGCTGAGGTCCAAATTTTGTAACAATACCACAAAAAATGGATATATTACACAGCTTTTTTGTCAGGTTGTTCCCAGGCGTTTTTGAACTGTGCCAAATTGTGCCAAATGGCACAGTTTGGAAAAACGTCTGTAACTTTTGAATGATTCAATATAGAAGCTTGATCTTGGGCGCTAATGAAAGGTGACACTCAGGGCTGTGTGTGTGTGTGTGGGGGGGGGTTGTTTATTCATTTTTTGAATGAATGAATGAACAAACAAGCCCCCCAAACACAAAGAAACATGTCACGTAAAAAATGTGTGGCTTTTTTTTTTTACAAGAAAAAATAACCTACGGTGCACTAAAAATTATACTAAAATATCTGTAATGTACAGGATAACAACTCCCCTCCCCACCCCCCGCTACAGAGGACAGACATCGTCCATCGCTACATGACGGACAGCGGGGACTGTGCGCCGCGGTGTACTACTCACAGTTGTACTAAAATATCTGCAATATATCTGCAATCCGCTACAGAAGAGTAGCGGGGGGGGGGGGGGTGTTCACGGTCCGGACGCGGCGCACGGACCGTCCGTCATGTGGCGATGACGCACAGTTGTAATTTACCGATCGGTCAAAAGTCATTTTGATTACAATTTTCAGGGATAAAGAATAATTTAGCTTATAACACTTACCTGTCCACAACAGTAGTGTCGCTGGCGAACTTCTCTTCCTCATTGTCAGACGAACATGACGCTGGTCCGCTTGTTACGACTCGTGGTTCTGGTCACGCGACCTGGTCAAACCATGATTCCATTATTGCAGTTTTGCGCTTCCATGATTGCAGTTTTGGCGAACGATTTTTCAAAACAAATATTAACAGTAGTAAGAAAAAAAGACTGGCGAACACGTGTGTGTCACCCAGCGGCTGACACAAAACAGATTTTACGCACGGGACGCACGCTTTCGAACTTCTCTGCTTCAATTGGCTCGCTGTATTCGCAGCCGTTGGTAGGCGGGTCCTTCTTGCTAGGTTTTCAGTCATTGGTTCTTCAAGGTTTCAGAAACCCAATTCAAGGCTCTTATTAGTCGAATGAGAGGTCAATCAAATCTAAACCAATCAAAGCACTCCTTTGGCTTTCTGTTCGCGGCTGTGTCTGTAGTTTTTTTTTTTTTTTTTATTTTAACTTTTTTTTAACAGTCTTACAAGAGGTAAGAAGGATAAGATAAAGTAATAAGAATAGTAAATAATAATAAGATAAAGTAACTAAAAGCATAATAAAAGTAGACAAAAAGAGAAACGGGGGTTCTTTTCAGTCCAGAGTGTCCAGAGTTCTAGGGGTTTTCCATGAGTTTCCGATCATCGACCAAACAGTGGAGTTTCACAGCATTCCGCTTCTTCATGTGTTTCAGTGATGAGAAAAAAAGGCAGAGTTCTTTATGAAATACATTAAAATTTGGCTTGCATTTTAAAAATCTATTTTTGTGTACATAAAATTTTCCCAAGATTACGAGGGTGTTAATAGACATATCATGCAATGAGTTCTTAATAATAAAGCCATACAAAATATTCTGACAGTTAAAAACAGGGGTTGGTACATGTTTAGATAACCAGTGATGAAAATCATCCCAAAACGCAATGGTGTACATACAGTAAAAGAAAATGTGATCTGTACTTTCTATATGTTCATTACAAAAGGAACAGTTATTGTTCTCAAAGCCAAAGCGTTTACTTAGAAACTCAGCAGAAGGATAAATTCCATTTAAAACTTTATAGTGGATCTCTTTTGCTTTCGGTGAAATAGGAAATTTAAAGAATTTAGATCTTAGAATTTGAGCTTCTTTTTTGGAGAAAAAATTAAGAATAGCAGCTCTAGAAACTGTTGCTGGGAAGATTTCTTTATTAAATATTTTCCTAATCGTTAAATTGTTTAATTTTGAGTCATCTAGGCGGAAACCATTCACCAAAAGCAAAGGGAGGTTTGGGCAAGAGCCAAATCTATTTAAAGTTGAGGCCATTAGTATAACTGTCTGAGGTATTGCCTCCATTACTTGGTTATATTCTCGTTTATCATTTATGTTATATTTAGCACAGAAGTTCTCAAAAGTTAAAACATTCCCTGTGCCGTCTAATAAGTGTAGTACAGACCAAATGCCCTTATTTTGCCAGTTTTGTAGGAATATTGATTTGTGTTTATATAGTACATATCTACAATTCCACAGAGGGGTCATATGAGGGCTAAAATTATGTTTATAAATCAATCTCCAATATAGTAAGACCTGTTGATGAAATGAGGAGAGTTTATAGGGGAGCTTTTTTAGGTCATAGTCACATCTGAGCAGGAATTCAATGCCCCCAAATTTAGCAAAAATTTCATTGGGAATATGAAACCAGAAATGTTTGGGTTGTTTAATAAATTGTCTCAGCCAGTTAATTTTGATGGTGCCATTAATGCATTCAAAGTCTATTGCTTTAACACCACCTTCCTCATATTCTTGAATCATGGTACCTTTTTTAATATAATGTGTTTTCCCTTTCCAGATATAATTGAAAATGGTTTGGTTGATGGCTTTAACGGCATCTTTGGGCATTGGTAATGAATGGGCTGGATAAATAAATCGGGAGATGCATTCCATTTTTGTCAGAAATGTTCTTCCTATGATGGAAATATCTCTTTGAGACCAGGAGTTGAGATAAGTTTTTGATTTCTCCAAGCAATTCCATATATTGAGCTTGACTAATTGATCAACATCTTTAGTGATATGCATGCCCAAATATTTCACTGTTTGTTTGACGGGAATGGTATGAATGGCTGATAGACTGCAATCATGAATAGGTAATAATTCACATTTACCTAGATTCAGTTTAAGCCCAGAGGCTTTAGAGAAAACATCTATATAATTAAGAATTTTAGGGACTTGATCAGAGTTGTGCATGAATATGGCTGTGTCGTCAGCCAGTTGGCTGATTGTTAGTTGTCTTCCAAATACTGTTAATTTATCAAAGTCAGAGTTTTTTATAAAAATTGAGAGCATTTCAGCTGCTGCAATGAACAACAGAGGCGAAATCGGGCAGCCTTGTTTTATTCCTTTACCTATTGAAAATCTAGGGGAGGTACCATGTGGTAATAGAACTGAGCTGTTGGTATCCGTGTAAATTAGTTTTATAAAGTCTAAAAAGTGCTCCCCAAAACCAAAAAGCTCTAAGGTCCTAAACATAAATTTGTGTTCAATCATATCAAAAGCTTTAAAAAAATCCAAAAATAAAATAAACCCCTCGTCAATTAGGTCCCTATAGTCAAGTAAGTCCAATACCAGGCGTATATTGTTGTGTATTGAGCGCCCTTTAATAAAACCTGATTGTGTCTCTGAGATAAGATCAGTGATGCCAGTTTTGAGTCTGTTGGCATAAATATGTGTTAAAATTTTGTAATCATTATTAAGTAAAGTAATTGGTCTGAGATTATCAATCAATTTTGGGTCCTTGCCAGGTTTAGGAATTAATGTGATGACTCCTTGTTTCATAGTATTTGGTAAAACTGATGTAGCACGAATTTCCTTTAACATATTAAAAAATAAGTCTTTTAGGTTAATCCAGAAGTGCCTGTAAAAATTGGCTGTCAAGCCGTCTGAGCCAGGTGATTTGTCTAGAGCTAAGGATTTTAAAGCTTTCTCAACTTCCTCCATTTGGATCTCTGCGTCACATGATTTTCTAAAATATTCATCAATTTTCGGTATCCGTCCTGAAATGGATTCAAAGAAACCCTCTGCATTAGTATGCGAGTAAGAGGAGGAGTATAATTCACTGTAAAATTTAAATATTTCTTTAGAGATCCTCACAGAATCAGTACATTCTTTACCATCAATTATAAGAGACTTAATGGCATTTCGTTCTTGTCTTCTTTTCTCAAGCCTACAGAAGTATGCTGAGCTTCTCTCTCCCTCCTCTATCCATTTCGCTCTTGACCTAATATATGCTCCTTTGGCTTTATTAATATAGATGTTATCTAGGGAAGAGTGCAATAAAATCAGTTTTTGTTTGTCCTCTTCACATAAGGAATGTTTGTTGCATATTAAATGGATCTCTTTTACAATATCCATTTCTTTTTGTTTATTGGCTCGGCTTATGACTTTGCTGTATGAAATGGAGATCTGACGGATTTTAAATTTAAGAAATTCCCATTTCTCCCTGTAAGTTGACAATAATGTATCTTTAGTTATACTGTCGATTGTCCTTTTAACATCCTGACAGAAAGGGTCATGTTTTAGAAGATTTGAATTAAATTTCCAGTAGCCTTTATTTCTTCTGACTGCACTAGTGGGAGTTATGGTTAACTTGATCATACAATGATCTGTAAGCGGAGCTGCAGAAATTGAGGTATTTATGTCTATATTAGGTTGGAATTCAGAAATAAGCCAGTAGTCTAATCGCGATTTAATGGTGCCATCAGGTTTAAACCAAGTAAAGGTTTGAGTATCTGGATTTAACGCACGCCATATGTCACTAAGCTGAAATGTGTTACAGAAGTCTAGTAAAGTGGTATTATACTGATGATTGGGAAATCTTGAAGGTTGCCTATCAAGCCATTCATCCATAACCATATTGTAGTCGCCACCCAACACAAAAACAGGATTGATATATATTTGGGATAATTCCTTCAATATGTTAGTCACGTCTGTAATTAATTGTTTGTTCTGACTGTGGTTAATAAATCCATAAATGTTAACAAGAATCAAGAATTGTTTGTGTATTTCAAAAACGCAAATAATCCAGTGTCCTGTGACATCTCTTTTGGTTGCAACTACTTTCCCAGGAAAGTTATTTGGGAGTATGGCGACCCCTGCTGATCTATTTGTGCCATGACTATAGTATATTTTTTCTCCCCATTGATTTGTCCACATTTTTTCATCTGTATTGTTGCTGTGAGTCTCCTGAATAAGATAACAATGTGCTTTTTCATTTTTAAGGAATAGAAATGTAGCCTTTCTTTTTATAGAGTCTCGTAAACCCCTAGCATTAAGTGATGCAAAAGAAAAGGTTGTAATAAAAGACATAAAGGATAAAAAAGAATAAGGAAAAAATTAAAATAATAATAAAATAAAAATAACAAGTAGATAAACGATTTAGGTTGTTACTTTGGACCAAGTACACTTGAAGAAAGCCCCTGATTAAATTGCTAAATATATGTTTTAACTCATAACTTTTTTCCCCTTTTTTTTTTCCTTCCCTTTTTTCCTTTTTCTTCCTCTTTTTTCCTTCTCCTTCTTTTCCTTTTTTCCCTTTTCTTTCCCCTTTCCCTTCCTCCTTTTCCCCCAAGCTGCACGCTTGTTATGACAGAATCCAAAAACCAAATCTATAAAATTATCGAAAATATGTAATGCAAATTATCAAAATGGCATTGAAAAGGAGCTGCCTTATAAATCTACCCTTCAAAAAAAAAGGATTCAGGAACCTGAGTAAAAGTAGCATGTAAACATATCCAAATGCCAGCTGCCAGGAACACAGCGTACTTCAAAAGGGGACTATGAAATGACTCCCTATAAAGTAAACATTGAAGTAGCTTAGCAACATGTACAGAACATTAAAGAGTCAAAATGCTTGTTCAGCCATAGTTGTGAACCAGACCCTTAGATGCTGACTCTTCTACCATCGATGTATCCCACATGGCCTTTGTACCAGACGTTTTTCCCAGCTGCACGGGCTTGCTCCATCTGTGGCCATGCTGCTGCGCGGGCATCCCTGTCGGCTTTACAGAAATCTTGCTTGAATCGGATCCCGGCTACTCTGCAGAATTTGGAGTTTTTGGTCAGCCTCCAAATTTCTTCACAGTGGTATCTCATGACAAACTGAAGAATAACCTGGCGGTTTCTCCCATTTTCACGTTTTCCCAGGCGGTGGACATTATCAACAATAGTGCCCATGGTCGTTGCCCACTGCGGTGCAATTTCTGACAGAATGTGGATTACCTCCTCACGGATCATTTCGTTATCCTTTTCTTTGATCCCGTGTATTTTAAGGTTCCAGCGCCTCTTGTACCTCTCCAGCTCAGTAATCCTTTCCTTTAGCTCTTCGTTTTCTTGTATAAGCTTGGGGATGTCTCTCTCAAAGCTCTGTAGTTTGGTCTGGCAATTTTTGATGTCAGCAGTATTAATTTCAACAAGACGGGTGATGCTGGCTACCATTGTGGCGGTCTCCCTTAACTGCGCTCCAAAATCATCAACTTTGGTGGTTAGTTTTGTGATAGCATCTACCAAGTTGTCGTAAGATTGCTCTTGGGCGGTTTTCATCTTTGAAAGTGGCGGAGCAGAGGACTTAGTTGGAGTGACGGGAGAACTTTTTCTCTTACCAGGACCGCTACTAACAGAGGTTTCCATCGGGGTGTAGTCATGGTCAGTAGTAGCTGTTGTTAGCTTAGCGTTCGTTTTCCCGCCGGACATATTAGTCGGATTTGATTAGTTTCCTGTGACAGAAACTTGCGTTCAAAATCACCAATTGAATTTACTTGCTTTGAAGCTGTCAGCTCTGAAAATGTTTTCAGTCTGAATATGAGTTATTGTCCAAGTTTCGGGGCTGGAGAATGCGGGTTTAGAAGAGCGAACTGGTCCGGATCGCCATCTTCCGGAAGCGGCTGTGTCTGTAGTGGAAGAACGGAAATGCAGCTTTTTTTTTTTTTTTTCAGTGCGCGCTAGGACGCAGAGACTAACTAACTAACTAACCTGCACTTATATAGCGCTTTTCTAGTCACAAAGACCACTCAAAGCGCTTTCATTAATACTAACCCTCTATTCTAAGGGCCTATAGGAAACAGATATCTAGGGACAATTTAGAACAGCCAATTAACCTAACATGCATGTTTTTGGCATGTGGGAGGAAACCGGAGAAATCCCGGAGTAAACCCACGCAACACGGGGAGAACATGCAAACTCCACACAGATCACTGTTGGTCGGGGGCTGGGATCGAACCCACGATCCCATGATCCCCACAATCCCCCGGCCAAGGGTAAACTGTGCTGCCGCAGTGCTAACCACTGCGCCACCGTGCAGCCCAGAGACGTGACCGCCGCAGTATCCCGGAGTGCAAGAGGTTAATGCTTTTAAAACAGTCATGGTGTTTAATACAGGGACTCATAAAAGGTAAGTCAGAGATATTTAGCGACCCACAGAGAGCCTGTTCAGCATCTAACCATGGGTTTCCTATTGGGGTTGATTTTGTCCATTTAGAAACAAACTGCAATCTATTGGCCAAGAAGTAATTAAAAAAATTGGTAGATCTAAACCTCCACACTCTTTTGTTTTTTGAAGAGTTTTTAGACTGATCCGTGATGGTTTATCCTTCCATAAAAATTTCCTTATATTTAAGTCTAAAGACTTAAACCAGGCCATAGATGGTTGGGTAGGAATCATTGAGAACAAATAGTTGATTTTAGGAAGGTCCATCATTTTAACGGTTACAACTCTTCCCATTAGTGATATAGGTAGTGTCCTCCAGCGCGTAAGGTTGTCTTGTATTGTTTTTAAAAGGAGAGTGTGATTTAGTCGTAATAACTCTGAGAGCCTGGGGGAGATATCTATTCCTAAGTATTTAATATTACCTGATTGTATTGGAATAATGGATGTATCTGAGAAATTACAATTTATAGGTAAAACTGTTGATTTACCCCAGTTAATAGAGTAGTCTGGTAATGATGAAAATTGATCAGTGAGCGCCACTGTCTGAATAACAGATCTTTGTGAGTTTTCAAGGAAAATCAATACATCATCAGCATAAAGACTTATCTTGTGTTCTTTTTCTCCAGTTTGGATACCTCTGATATCAATATTCTGCCGTATGGCTGCTGCTAATGGTTCAATAAAGATGGTAAAAAGTGAGGGAGAGAGTGGACAACCCTGCCTAGTACCTCTCAGGAAATTAAAGCTTCAGGAAGTCTGATCATTTGTTTGGACAGATGCAACTGGACAGCTATATAGTGTTTAATCTAGTTTATGAAAGATAAACTAAACCCAAACTTATTTAACACCATAAAAAGAAATTTCCAATTAAAAAGGTCAAAGGCTTTCTCTGCATCCAGAGATAAAATTGTAGTTTCTAAGTTACTGATCTTACAGTAGTCTATTAAATTAAATAGGCTGTGTGTATTATTAGCCTAGCGCCTACCTTTGATGAAATCTGTTTGATCTGGATGTATAATAGCCAGAATTATCCTTTCCAGCCTTTTGGCGAGAGCTTTGCAAATTATTTCAAGATCGACATTCATAAGGGAGATGGGAGCCCTCTGCTGTGCTACGTTTATCACAAAAGGGAGAGATAGAGTCATATACAGTCATGTGAAAAAATTAGGGTTCCGCATTAAATATTCAGTTCTGTATTATGAAATGTTCACATATCTATGTCTAACCTTGTTTTTGTTTTATTTGCATTTTTTAACATTTGTTTTAGCCATTTTAAATGGGAATGAATGTGGGGGTGTCCTAAAAAAGATGGAGGGTATCCTAACTTATTCCTAACTATTTGCTTAGAATTATATTTTACAGAAAATCTGAAGAAAGTCTTTAATTCATTTTTAATTGCTTAGTTGTATTACATGAATTTTCCAGTATTTTAAACACTGATATTAAATATCCATATGTCCAAATAGGTTAAAAAAAAACACACACACAAGCTTATACAGGGTATCCTAATTTTTTCACATGACTGTATCTTATGAACCTTAGTTTTAGAGTAGTGCAATCTGTGTAGGACCTTAAAATGGAATAGTCTATATCTGGAGTTAATAGAGCAGCTCTTAATACATGTCAAACCTTCTTCCCACAATTCCTCTGAAATCGGGACACCCAGCTCTCCAGCCCAGGCCTCCCTGAAATGACTGGCATGCACCCGTTCAATAAAGACTGAAACAAAACGAGAGATCAGATGTTTAGAATTTGGTTACAAGAGAAGTAGGTCATAGAAGGTGTGGCTCTTAGGTTTGTTCATGAATTCTGGGATGTGCTCCCATATAAAATGGTGTAGTTGAAGATAATGGTAAAAATGCGAATGGGGAAAGCAGTATTTATCTTGCAGCTGAGTAAACGATGCAAATTTATTGTCTATATAGAAGTCTCCAACACAGCGTCATCCTCTCTCTCCAGTCCACAAACACTTTGTCCATCAGTGTTGGTTTAAACAGGTGATTATGTGTGATAGGAGTGTGCAATGAGACACTTGGTAGCCCAAGAACTATTTTCATTTGGTTCAGAATTTTGAGGGTATTTCTGAAGACAAAGTTGTAGCTAGATAATTTGTTGTAAAGAGCACCAGAGAAGAGTAGGGCTGGAAGAGAGGTTCCCAACACTGAACTGGACTCAATTTTTAGCCATTTTGGAGCAGTACATGGCCAGCCGTCATCAGGGAAGTCCCACTGCCAAAAAGCAAAAACCCTCGCATTTGCAGCCCAGTAGTAATGCAACTGAGACCACCTTTGTTCCCATCTTTCTGTAGGTGGATTTTGGAGACACGGGGTGGTTTATTAGCTCAAACAAAAGAGAGGATGACTGAGTCCAACTTTTTGAAAAAAAGATGAGGGAAGATAAATAGGGAGGTTCTGGAAAAGATACAAAAACCTTGGCAGTACAATCATTTTTTATGGCATTGATGCAGCCAATGAATGAGAGGAGAAGGAGTCTCCATTTTCTGATGTTATCTTTTAGATCATCAACTCATGTCCAAGTAGTTCAGTTTCATTAAAAACTTGGAATTTCTAGGAATTTTAAGTCCAGGATAAGTAAACTGAGTGGTGACCAACTTATATGGTAAAGAGTTCAGAAATGTAGGACTCAAATTGTTTGCCAAGGACATGAATTTGAATTTGTCCCAATTAACTGTATATCCTGATAGCTTATTAAATGGTTTTATGTAATGCAACAAACTGGGGGCTGAAACTACTGGATCTGATAGACAAATCAGTATATCATTCACTTACAGATTCACAAGACTTTCGACATTGCCCAGTCTTATCCCGTGGATATCTGGGTGGCTCCTGATTCCAATTGCCAAAGGTTCCAAAGCTATATCAAAGAGAAGGGGAGAGAGGAGGTCTCCCTGCCTCATCCCTCATTGCAGCTCAAAAGATTGGGATTTATTTGTGTTAGCAATAATGGAAGAAGTTGGATGAGAGTAGATTATTTTAATCCACTCTATAAAATTTACTCCAAATCCAAAGCGTTTCAATGACTCAAACATAAAGGGCCATTCAATTTGATTGAATGCCTTTTGGGTATCTAAAGACAGAATGGTACCCTGTGTGTTTTCATTGTGAGCAGAATATATTGTATTCAACAGCAAATGAACATCACTAAATGAAAACCTATTTGGGACAAAGCCAGTTTGATCAGGATGCAAAATTAAGGAGATATGATTGCTTAGCTTTGTGGCCAGAACCTCTGTTATTATTTTTTGGTCACAATTCAAGAGAGCGATGGGTCTGTAACTTGCAGGATTAGTTTCTTCTTTTCCTTTTTTCAAAAGCAAACAAATATTTGCATCATAAAGTGAGTTGGGAAATCTCTTGTTTTTCCATGAGTCATTCACCATCCTTAACATGAGGGGAGCAACTTTTTCATGAAATGCCTTATAAAATTCACACCCAAAGCAATCTGGACCGGCAGCTTTACTGGAAGGGAAAGCTCAGATAGCATTTAAGAGATCAGTTTTGGAAATTGCGGAATCTAAATCTTCTCTTGCGTCATCATCTAATTGAGGAATATTTAAGCTGGCGAAAAAGTCTGCAAAATCTGCTTCAGTAACCTGAACTTTGCTGGAGTACAATTCTTTATAGAAATCTTTGAAGCAGGAATTTAATTCTTTTGGATTTGTAATTAAAGTACCTGATTTGGATTTGATCCTTTGGATAGCTTTACTAGCCTGCTCGCCCCCAAGTTGGCTTGCTAATAGTTTCTTTGGTTTATCTCCAAGTTCAAAATGTTTTTGTTTAAGTTTTAGCAGAAGGTTATCAACACACCTACCAAGAATACTATTGTATTCATATTTCAGTTTTAAGATGTTATAGTAGTCTGACAGAGAGAGAGGATCTGTATGTCTCTTCAAGCACAGGAAGTGTTTTTTCAATATCCCTAAGGCGGCTGTTAAGTTCTCGGTTTTTTTGAGGATTCAAAGGAGATAATGTGGCCCCGCATCACAACTTTGAATGTTTCCCAAAAGATGGAGTCAGATACCTCATTATTATCATTGACAGCAATAAATTCATCAATCTGTGTAGACATGTATTCAATAAAAGAGTGTTCTTGAAAGAGAAGAGGGTTGAAACGCCAACTGTACTGAAGAGGGTTGAAACGCCAACTGTACTTTTGTGTAGACACAATATTTTTAAGTTGAAGTGATACTGAACTATGATCAGAAATCAGGATATCATGATATATAGAATTGGTAGTGTAGGGTAATAATTTAGATTACACAATAAAATAATCACTCCTAGTGTAAGATTTATGGACATGGGAAAAAAAAAAGGAAAAATCTTTGTTAGTGGGATGTTGAAGTCTCCATATGTCAACCATATTCATTGATTTAATTAGATCATTTAGTACCTACACTGAGATAATAGTGGGAAGTGGTTTAGTTGACACTATATCTAAAAAGGGGTCCAGATAACAATTAAAGTCACCTCCAATAATGACATTGGAGCTGGAAGAAGGTATAATATCAAATGCTTTTAAGAAAAAATCCGGACTATCTATATTGGGGCCATAAATATTCAGCATTGTTATTGGAAAGGTGTTTATATATCCAGAAATCATTAGGTATCTGCCGTGCGGGTCTGCTTTCATAGAGTCTAGGCAGAATGGGATGTGTTTACGAAAAAGTATAGCCACCCCTCTAGCTTTGCAAGTACATGGCACCTGAAAAACACGAGAAATCCAGTTTGCTGTCAGCCTACATTGTGCATTTGCACTAATGTGTGTTTCCTGGAGGAAAATGATGCCTTCAATGATTTAAGATGAGAGAAAACCCGACCTGTCTTAATTGTGTGACCAAGACCCTTCACATTCCATGAGACCAGTGTTAAATTATTATTAATGCTGCTATAAGCAATACCATCAGTTGGTGATGTTATCCTGGATATGAAAGTAATCTGAGTTCAGCCCAACTTCACACAAAAAATAACGAAAATTTTTTTTTTTTTCCACAATATCTTTATTGAACCTTTTTTTTTTTTTAACAAACATGATACAAACAATCAAACACTAACACTAAAGTACTACAAAAAAAAAAAAATGCACTAAAAACACCAACAACCACCAACAAAATCAAATCTTCAACAATGCTCCTCTGTTTAGTCTAGACAATCCAATACATAAGTATACATATTATGTTCACCAGTTTGGAATTTACAAGGTCCACACACATCATTCACCTTCTTCTTCAAGAGTTATGTTTAAATTTTTTACATAATCAATAAAAGGTCTCCATATATTCTCAAACACAATTTCCTTTGATTTTAGTATATATGTTATTCTTTCTAATGGAAGGTTTGTTAACATCTGTCTTAACCACTGAGTCACATCTGGTCTATGAGTCTTTTTCCATAATAGTGCAATACATTTTTTGGCATTAAGCAAACTGAGGTCTATGAATGTTCTTTCACTTTTATTAAAATTATGCTTTTCTGGGTACAGACCCAACAAAAACAGTTTAGGATTCAATATGATTTGTTTTGAGATTATTTTTTCAATTGTTACCCTCACCTCTTCCCAAAACATTCTTATTAATCTACATTCCCATAAACAATGAAATAGGGTTCCTTTACTTTCCATGCATTTTGTGCATGTATCTGGTATATTTTTGTTATATCTATTTAACTCCTCCGGTGTAACATACATCCGCATTAACCATTTGAAATGTATCAATTTAAGGCGTGCATTTATTGATTTGGTTTGAGCTTCTGTACAAGCCAATTCCCATTGTTCCTCTGAAATTTCAATTTGCAGATCTTCTTTCCAGTAGTTTAATCTTTTCAGTGAATTTTCACTTGAAGATAGTGTCAATGAGTTATAAAACTCTGAAATAATACCCTTTCTTTTACTATCTTTCATCATCATTTTTTCCAAGGATGAATAAATAGGTCGAGTGAGAGCTTTATTTTGATTTGATCGAATAAAGTTTCTAAGTTGAAGATATTTAAAAAAATGTGTTCTATTGAGATTAAATTTGATCCTCAGCTCTTCAAAAGACATTATGTTGTCTGCACATGGCAAATATAAATCCTGAATCTTTTGTATCCCTTTTAAATTCCATACTTTAAATACAGCGTCCGCTCTCCCTGGTTTAAAATATTGATTACCCCATATTGGACTAAATTGTGACAATAACTGTGGTTCTTTTAAATAGTTTTTAGCTTCACACCATATTTTGATCATATGCTTTACAAATGGATTTTTAACTTGTTTTTGTAATTTTTTTGCCGAATCTGAGTATATGAATATGGGAAGAGGTAAAGGTAAATTGTATGATTCCATTTCAGTCCAGTGAGGGAGATCATTTGATGAAAAATAATATGTCATAGACCTCAGTTGTGCCGACCAATAATACAACATAAAATTTGGACATTTCAGACCTCCACGATCAAATGGTAAATATAATAAAGACAAACGTAATCTAGCCCTCCTGTTGTTCCATATAAATTCCACTAACTTTTTTTTTATTCTTGAGAATAGATCTAAAGGTGGTGATAAGGGAATGTATTGAAATAAATAAAGTATTTTAGGTAAAATATTACTTTTAAGTATATTGATTCTCCCGATCATCGACATTGGTAGTGACATCCATCTCTGAGTTAACTCACTGATATCTGACATTAAGGCTTCATAGTTGACACTGGCGACTGATTCTAGCTTAGGCATAATTTGGATTCCTAAATATTTAAACTGATTTACAACATTGAATTGATTTACCTCAGGGGCTGGGTGATTTCTCTGGGTCTCATTTAGCATTAATATTGAAGATTTAGTTTTATTTATTTTATATCCTGATATTTCCCCAAAATTCTTTATTAAATTCAACAAGGTTGGAATTGATTTTTTTAGATTCGACATAAACAAAATTATATCATCGGCGTACAGGGAGATTTTATGTTCTGTTGGTCCAACTTTAATTCCATATATTTGTGAATGTAAATGTATCGCTATCGCTAAAGGTTCAATTGCCATAGTAAACAGTAAAGGTGAAAGTGGACAGCCTTGTCGACATCCTCTATTGATTTTTATTGGTTTTGAAATATTGTTATTTGTTAGGATTTCTGCTGTAGCATTATTGTATATTATTTGAACCCATTTTATGAAATTATTTCCAAGTCCAAACCTTTGTAGGACTTCAAAAAGAAAGGGCCATTCAACTCTATCAAAGGCCTTTTCGGCGTCCAATGATAGGAGAGCTGTATCCGGTGCTTCTTTATTAAAATAAATAATATTAAATAGTCTTCTTACATTATGGAAGCCTTGTCTACCCTTTATAAAGCCATTCTGATCTCGATTAATAATATTTGGTAAAATTTCTTGTATTCGTCTTGCTAAAATTTTACAGATTATCTTAAGGTCGGCGTTTAATAGGCTTATTGGTCTCATATTTTCACATTTATTAGAGGGCTTACCTGGTTTTGGCAGCAGTATAATTAAGGCATTATTTATGTATGATGGTAAATTATTATTTTGAAATGCTTCTAAAACCATTTCCAAAAAAGGTTTTATTAATTTATTCTTAAATTTTTTATAAAGGTCAACTGGAAGACCATCTGGTCCTGCACTTTTTCCTGATTTCATATTATCAATGGCTAGCCCAACTTCTTCTTGACTAATTTTAGACTCCAATATCTCCCTGTTTTCATTTGGAATACACGGTATAGATAGTTCGTTCAAAAACCCATTTAGTTTTGTTAAATCAGGTTCATTTTTGGTATCATATAATTTTTCATAGTAATCTCTAAAGGCTCTATTAATTTCTAAAGGATCTATAACTACCTGTCCGTTACTTATAATACTGGTAATTGGTGTTTTAATTTCCAATTGTTTAATCTGCCATGCTAATAATTTTCCTGATTTTTCACCTTGTTCATAAAAAGATTGTTTCAGTCTTAGAAGACTCGAGGCAGCTCTATTCGCTGATTTTTTGTCGTATTCAGCTCTCAAAATCAGTAATTCATTCTCCAACCTTGGGTCACTTCCTGCATACACTTTTTCCTGAAGATTTTTTATTTTATGTTCCAATTTAGCTCTCTCCTCTCGAGTCTTCTTAGATTTTGATCCTGTATAACTAATAATATGTCCCCTAATAAAAGCTTTGAAAGCCTCCCACTTTACACATGCTGATGTTTGTGTAGTATTGATGTCAAAGAACTCGTCTATCTGTTTTTCTATATACTTGACAAATTCCTCATCCTGAAGCCATTTATGCTGAAATTGCCATCTACCTGATTCCTTTGTCAATTTTTTATCTACATATATTAGACAACAGGGTGCATGATCAGAGATCACGATGTTATCATAAAAGCAGTTTTGAATCTTGGACCTTAATTCTGTGGAAATCAAAAAATAATCAATACGTGAGAATGTCTTGTAGGTACTGGAATAACAAGAATAGGCTTTAACTTGTGGTTTCATTTCTCTCCATATATCTAACAATCTCAATTCTTTCATAAAATGATTAATAGTCATCCTACATCCAATGTGCGTACAATCCAGTCCTGTTGATCTATCCACACCTGGATTCAATGTACAATTAAAATCCCCTGCTATTATATGTTGCCCTGTAAGTGATGATAAGATGAGAAATAAATTAGCAAAGAACTTCTGATCATCTATATTGGGACCATATAAGTTCACAAGATTTATATTTTCTAATAGCAAAGAACCTTGAATGATTACATATCTTCCAAATTTGTCTCCAATTACATTTTTCACTTGAAAAGGAACTGATTTATGTATGAGAGTCATAACTCCCCTGGCTCGGGATGAAAATGAAGAGGTGAATACACTTCCCTGCCATCTACTCCTAATTCTTTTAACATCCTCCTCTATCAGATGAGTTTCTTGTAAAAACACAATTCTTGAACCCATGTCCTTTATTTTATTCATAACTTGTTTAAGTTTTTTTAAATTTTGTAGACCTCTGCAATTCCATGAAGTTAAATTAAGATTAACACTTTGGTCCATGATCAATAGAGAGTTTGGGATTACCTTGCAGCGTAAACATGCTCATACAGAGAAGCAAAAACAAGAGTGGTTGAACATTCATCCTACAAACTACACACAAACAAATTTCCCCATCCCACACTTGTGGCAAACCCCCCAAAATCAAAAGAAAAATTCTGTCTCCCGATATAGCCATCGACCGTTCCACACCCACGGGGAACAGCCTAAGCCACTCCTTCTTCATCCTCCCAATCACCCTAACTCTACTGCTTTTAATGACGTAACATTAACTCTCCTCTGTAGTTTTCCAACTTAACTCCAAAATTTTTAACAACTTTGTACATCATAGTTTTTTTTTTTTTGTTTGTTTGTTTTGTTTTTGTTTTGTTTTTTTAATATATAATACAATCTATATTTTGTAAACTTACTATTTACTTCAAGTCAGTCAGATGCCTATGCAAATGCTTAATTATTCTACCTTATATTTTGTTCATGCTTAGCTCCCACCAGTCTCTTCTTCTTCTTTGATCTTCTTGATGAACTCCTGCGCCTCCTCTGGGGTCTTGAAGATGTGGGTTCTGCCCTCATACGTGGTCAGCAGTCTCGCAGGATAGATTACACCATGACGAATCCCAAGGTTGCGCAGCTCCTTACGTACAGGATCAAACTGCTTCCTCAATTGCTGGATTCCTGTGGCCAAATCTGGGTAGAACCGCACCTGCTGGTCCTGGTGTTTAATCTCTCCTTTAGCACGTGCAGCGTTGAAGATCTTCATCCTGTCTCTGTTGCTAAGAAACTTCATAATTAAGGTCCTCGGCGGTCCCTTATCTCTCCGTGGGCCAATACGATGTGCTTTTTCCAGAACCACTGCTGATTGCAACTCCTCGCTGCCCAGCACCTCCGGAATCCACTTTTCCAGAAAGGAACATACGTCCCGACCTTCTGATTCCTCTGGAAGACCCACCAGCCTCAAATTATTCTGTCTCGACCGAGATTCCAAATCCAAAATATTATCTTCCAGAGATTTATTTTTTTTTTCCAAAGTGCGCACCTTTAATTGAAGACGGGTGATGTCATCTTCAGCACTAGCGAGACGGAGCTCCATCTGCGCCGTTCGTTCTACACAGTCACCCAATTCTTTTCTTATTCCTTCCAACGCTGTCATAATCCCATCAAATCTAGAGGAAAAGTCCGCTCTCATTGAACTCATGGCTGCCATCAGCGCATCTGCGCCATTCCCCGCAGAAATCGCAGCGTTGCCAGCCTCCTCCGCCATATATGGAGTTTTGTTTGCTGCGTCACAGACCTGAAAGTCCGTTAATTTGGACTGTTTCGGCGGCTCGCTTTTTCCTTTTCCTGGTTTTCCAGCCTTAGGCTTCGCCGACATATCCTCGCCCAAATGCTGGGATACGTTCTGTCCCAAATGAGAGAGTTATTTGCCGATTTTTTTTTTCCAGGAGCAGAGCAGAGCGAGACACGTCCGTCCTACGTGGCAGCCATTACCGGAAGTGATAACGAAAATTTTTACATAAAAAAACACATCGTAGTGCAAAATAGCCCACCTGAACATACCCATGAACATCTTCCCCACCCACCCCATAAGTGCCTCCCCGATTGTGGCACACATACCCCTATATGCTTGAGATCGCTTCGTACGCAGCGCAGCCAGTAGCTTCCCTACAAAAAAAAGAAAAAGAGAAAAAAAAAAGCAAGGCAAAAGCTCAACTCCACCGCCAGTATAATTGAAAGAGATTAGAAAAAAAAACACATTGACAATCTCATTTAAAAAACGAACAGTACTGCTGAGTGTTGACAAGTTATTTCAACAGCAAATGAACTCCCTTAACGAGCAAATAAACATCACAGTTCTTATGATGTAGTATTTATAGTGTTCAGAAATGTCATTGCCTCACCTGGCGCTGTGAAAACTTTGAATTGATCCTTATACTTGATCCGAAGCCTTGCAGGAAAAAGGAGAGCACGCTCCATCTTAAGCTCCTGCAGCTTTCCAAGGGTCTTGTTGAATTCTTATCGTTGTCACATTACCTCCGAAGTATAGTAGGGAAAGATGAGGATTTTGCTGCCTTTGCATGCCAGCTCCCGCGTTCTCCAAAGCTGCAGTATCAGCTCTCTTTCATGATAGAAGTGGATCCTTGCTATGATGGCACAGGGTCTGGCTCCTTCAGGAAGAGGCGGTCTCAGGGTGCGGTGCACTTGGTCAACGGTCACTGTAGACTGGAAGTTATCCTCACCCAGGAGTTTTGGAATAAGCGCCGCCATGAATTCCATTGGTTTACCCCTCTCTTCTCCTTCAGGTATGCCAATAATCTTGATGTTGTTGTGGCGTGAACGGCCTTCGAGGCCATCTACTTTGAGCTCGAGTGTGCTGTTTTTTTCTTTCATGGAGGACAATGTCTTTTCTAGGCAGCTAATACAGTTATCGTGCTCCGACTGTTGCCCTTCCATGAGTTCCACCTTTTCAAGTAGCTCAGTTTGAGTGTTTTGTACAGCTTGCAGGGTCTGGTCCAATTTATCAAACCTGTCGTTCATGCGGCTGAGAATCTTGTTTGAGATTTTCTCCCAAAACAGCGGTAGTTTGTCTTCATCTCCATGGTCGTCATCGTCGGAAATGCTGGGAGGTGCTCCGCTAGCATAACTTGCTGACCTAGCGCTATTAGCATTAACTGAGATTGGTCAAGGCAAGTTGCTTCATTTAGACATCTTTTTTCGGCATACTCTACCAACAGTGCTAACGTGGCAGACTCCCCTTTGTTGAGAAAGTGTCCAAGGCCAATAAAATAAGGAATAAGGCTGCCAAAATGTTAGAATTATAATCTGGCACGGAGGAGCTTCTAAAAAGAATATCTACTCCATGCAGTGCTCTCGAGCACCCCCACCTGTGACCTTTTGATCCCAAACCCATAGTCAGAGGTCAAGGTTTAATCCATCAAAGATTTTTCTTAGATACAACTATAGTATTGATTTAAAAAGCCAAAAATTTCTTTCTGTAGTTATCATGTTAGCTAGATGGATGGATGGATGGATGGATGGATGGACTTTATTGATCCCAAACTGGGAAATTCCAGTGTAACAGCAGTATGACACAGTAAGCCGGCCAAACCAATAGAAATACACACAGCAAAATAGAGCAGAAAATAGAAAAAGGAGTTACCTCGGGAAAGTAAAATTGCTTTAATAACTTTATATACATCACAGACTACAACTAAAAATAAATAAAGAATGACCCATATAGATATGTAGATAGTATTGACTGTGCAAAATAGGACTATAAGGTGCAGGTACCAACTGACTGTAAAGAGCAGTGTGACAGCTGTATTATGACCAAAATCCAAACATTAGAGTGAGTTATTGTACAGTGAAATGGCATGTGGCAGGAAAGATTTCCTGTATTCGACCGTTTGGCAGTGGTGCTGTAACAGTCTACTGGAAAAAGTGCTCCGCTGTCTGTCCAATGTGTGGTGGAGGGGGGATCAGGATTATCCATGATGGATAACAGTTTGTTCAGTGTCCTCCTCTCCACCACAGGCTCAAAAGTCTTCGGCCTGAGACCAATTACAGAGCCAGCCTTCTTGATAATCTTATCAAGTCTGATGGTGTCGCTGGCTCTGATACTGTTGCCCCAACAAACAGCAGCAGAGAAGATGGCGTTGGTGACAACGGCCTGGTAGAAGAGCTCCAACATCTTGTTGCACACGTTGAAGGATCTCAGCTTCCTCAGAAAGTAGAGTCTGCTCATCCCCTTCTTGTACACAGCATCGGTGTTAGATTTCCAGTCCAGTTTGTTTCTGACAATGACACCCAGGTACCTGTAGCCCTCCACTACCTCCACATCCTCCCCCCTAATCCGCAATGGCTGTGAAGGCGTCCTCTTCTTCCTGAAGTCAATCACCATCTCTCTGGTCTTACTGACATTCAGGCTCAAGTGATTCTGTTCAGTTCACTCCACAAATCTGTCTACCAGTGCCCTGTACTCCCCCTCCTCTCCCTATCATATACACCCAACAACAGCCAAGTCATCAGAAAATTTCAGCAGGTGGCATGACTCAGAGTTGTACTGGATTTAGGTGATATATAAAGTAAAGAAAAAAGGAGAAAGCACAGTCCCCTGTGGAGCTCCCGTATCACTAGCCACCACATAAGACAAGACATTACCCAGCCAGACAAACTGTGGCCTTCCTGTCAGGTAGTCAGTAATCCAGGAGATCACAGAGCTGTCGACCTCCATCACTTGCAGCTTCTCACCCAGCAACAGTGGCTGAATGGTGTTAAAAGCACTGGAGAAATCAAAGAACGTGATTTTCACAGTGTCTCCTCTGCCATCCAGGTGCAAATGAGCTTGTTACAGCAGGTAGATGACAGCGTCTTCAGCTCCTAAATGAGGCTGATATGCAAACTGCAGAGAGTCCCGCCACGTCTTCACCTGCGGCCTCAGGTGGGCTAAGACCAGTCTCTCCAGGACCTTCATCACATGAGATGTGAGGGCAATTAGTTGATAGTCATTCAGGTCCAATGGAGATGACTTCTTGGGGACAGAAACCAGGCAGGACGTCTTCCACAGCACTGGTATTCTCTCCAAACTCAGGCTCAGGTTGTACAGGTGTTTCAGTACAGGTGATAGCTGGTTGGCACAGGTCCTCAGGATCCTGGCAGAGATGTGATCAGTGCCCGCAGCCTTCTGCTGTTGGAGTCTCTCCAGCTGTTTCCAAAACTGGTCTGTAGTCACAGTGATGTGGGGGTTGATGCTAATGTCTTCAGTGGAGGGTGAGGGGGTTGAGGGAGGAGAGAGGTGCTGCACAGAAGAGGGGTAAGGGGTGTGTGGGAGTCTGGCTGTATTGTAGGGGTGACAGACTGTGAGTTGAACCTGTTAAAAAACAGATTTAACTCATAAATTGTAAATTATTGTTTTTAAGGACAGTGCAAGTTGATGAACATTGATAATCAATGTAAACTTGCCAGATTGTAGCCAGTGGCTAATTTCCATTTGTTGTCCGTGGGTTACAAATTTTCCTTCCCCCATTCTATTATGCTGAGCACCAATCTAGAGGGCGGGAAGTACCATTTTTAAATGGTCTTTGGTATGACCCGGCCGAGGCTTGAACCCATGACCTTCCGGCTGTGGGGCGGGTGCTCTACAACTACGCCACCATTCCAGTCGTTAGCTCTCTCCCAGCTCCCTGATGGCTATCTCTCCCCTTACACCCAGTGATGTGTTTCATTCCAGTCCACACGTCTCTCACAGTCTTCTGCTGTAGCTTGTCATTGTCTTTACTCATCCTCGGCATCTCTTTCAGTTCACGTTGCACTGTCCTCGGTTCCTTTCTGTCTCCAGACCTGAAAGTCCCCTTCTTCTTGTTAAAAAGTGCTTTCAGGTCACTGGTGATCCATGGTTTGCTGTTGGGAAAGCAGTGCACGGTCTGGGTTGGCATGGCTGTGTTTTCACAGAATCTGATGTATTCTGTGATGCAGTCAGTCATGTTGTCTATGTCCTCCCCATGTGGTTCACAGAGTACAGCCCAGTCTGTCATCTCAAAGCAGTCCTGTAGTGCATCAGCAGCCTTCTGTGCCCACCTCCTCACAGTTTGTGTGTAAACAGGCTGTCTTTGCACAAGAGGAATGTACTTGGGGGTTAATAGAACCAGGTTGTGATCAGATCTGCCAAGGTGGGGTAGAGCTGTGGTGCTGTATGCATCTCTGGCATTGGCATACAGGAGATCCAGTGTTTTATTTTCTCTGGTGGAACAGTTAACAAACTGGTGGAATTTAGGTAATGCTTAATCCAGTGAGACATGGTTAAAATCTCCTGTAATGGCCATAAATGCGTCGGAATGCTGAGCCAGTAAAATGGCAGCAGTGGAGCTGATGACGTTACAGGCCACCGCTGCATCAGCTGACGGAGAGATATAAACAGCAATCACAATGGCACACGTGAACTCCCGTGGCAGATAATACAGCCGCATTTCCACAGCAAGCAGTTCAATGTCTGGGCTACAGAGACGTTCCTTCACATATATACTGTATGTCCAGAATTACACCATCTCTCGCTCACAAACAGTGCAATCCATCCTCCCTTCTTTTTACCGCTCCTTATAACGTCCCTGTCTGACCGAACAGTCTTAAAGCCATGTATCGCAACATTATTGCAGGATATGCGAGTGTAGCTACGTTTCAGAAAAACACACAATACTACACTCCCAGTGTTCCCTCTGCGTCCTGACCAATGCTGTGAGCTTGTCCGCCTTATTTCTCAAAGACCTCACATTCCCCGTGATGATCGTCGGTACCGCTGGCTTGTGCCTTCTTCTCCTCATCCTCACTTTGGCACTGGCTCTGCATCCACGGCGTCTCCTTTTTGGCTCATCTGGGATCATAGGCCTCGCTCTGGACAGCAGCATGGGTCTACACAGTGCAATCAGCTGTTCGCGTGTGTAAACAATGCTTCTGCCTCCGCCTGCATTGTTCTATGTTGCAATGAGGGAGAAAAATAACAGAAGAACCAGGAAAAAAATAGAAAAACTTGGTCTGGTCATTACCCCGAGTCTTATTACCAAGCTCTGATGAAAAAAGAGCACACTGCCACGAACGGGGCTGAGGTGTCAGCCCCCGTTCCATGATTGTGGCTGTAGTTTCTGATTATTTGATAATTATCGCCAGCTGGCAGTTACTGGAGCCTGAGCCTGGCTCCCTGTCAGCCTATGGCCACATCTCCTCCTCTCTGCCAGGCATCCACCAGTTTACGCTGTCACCTGTGGTATATTATTATTTGTCCTCCTCCTTGTTTTCTACATACTTATTTTCCCACCTGCACGCACTCAAGCACACTCCTTCACGCACGCACGCACGCACGCACGCACACACGCACGCACGCACACACGCACGCACGCACACACACACACACACACACACACACACACACACACACACACACACACACACACACACACACACACATCCATTCTGACTCACAGTCACTCATGCACCTGCTCTGCCACACTCCTGCATCCAATTGACATCATTAGCTCTCTGGGTACTTATGCTTGTTGGGTGGTGCACTCAGTGTGGTGGCAACAGTCAATCGTGACTAGTTTTTAGTCAGAAAGTCATTCCAGTCTCTTCTACACGGGTCTACGTTGATGTCCTGGAGCTGTTGGTTCCCTTCCCTTTGGACTGCTCAGGTGTTGTTTTTCCCAGAGCCAGCTGCGCTCCGGCACCCTTGTAAGTCTTCCTCTTATTATTAGCCCTTCCTTTCCGCTGGCCAGTCCCGTCTGGGAGTGCGTGGGGCCCCTCCTGCCAAATGAGCTCGGACATCCGTCACCTTGTGTATCAGACTGTTTTTCCATTGAACATTTTGTGTATTTTGTGTTTTTCCCCTTTCTGTTAATAAACACGTTCACTTTACCTGCATCGTGGGCTTGTATTAATTAATTTGTGTGTGCACAATTACGCACACACATGACACACACTAGAAACAAGAATAAACTACTAAAATACAAAGTTGGGACACACTATGAGAGCTGCTGTTACAGGCTGTCTCCTCTTACGGCGCCAGGTTAAAAAAAAGATTTAGGGAAATTTGACCTCTGACCTTGACCTGAAGGTCAGATGTCACCCAAATTTGAACTAGTCTGAAGCTACGTTCCGATCCACAGTGTACTTCAGCTGTATTCCCTACTCCCTGCTCCGTTCTCAAGGAATATCAGTGAAGTTAACTGCCCTTCACAAATTTCTCCATTTGAAACACCCTGTAACCGTTGGCTCCCTCCTCTGTGCATTACCACGATAACCATGGACACGTACTGATACTGTGGTGGATAATTTATATTTCTTAAATAAACTATTAATACAAATATATTTTTCTTACTATCAGTTGATATAAACACTAACCAACATCAGCATAGCTTGTTAATAATGTTAGCAACAATAGTTTGTTTTACTCGTATTTGAAGCGCAATGGCTTATGGGTAATCTTCTTGTCAGCTTCTGGTGAAGTGATGTGCGGTTGTTCATTTCTTCCCTGCTCAGTTCTCAGTTCCCTTTGAACTGAAGACCGTTTGCTCCCTTCGGTTTGGAATCTCACTTAATATGGCGGATACCCTGTGCAGTCCACTTTGGAGTACACTATTGGGTGATCAGAACGCAGCTCTAGATTCTTCTGAGATACAACTATGGTATCCATTTGAAAAGCCTACATCCTTTCTCTAGTTATCACATTCACAGGATGGGTGTTGACACCGTCACCGCCACCTCCACCTCCACCTCCACCTCCGCCCAGTTGGTTGACAACATCCCTTCAGCCTTTTGCCACCATCAGTGTGTGAATGTGTGTGTGAATGGGTGGATTGCAGGATCTGTAAAGCGCTTTGGTCATCAAGAGATGAGAATAAAAGCGCTATATAAGTGAATGCCATTTACCATTTACCATTTTAAAGGCTGAGGGGTAAAAAATAAGCCCTTTACTAAAGCTTTCTTGTATGACTCCAGCTGCATACTGTATGTTGTGCTGCTCCTTTAGAGTTTACCTTGAATTGCCAAAAATGTTGATTATTAAATTTCCAAATTCACCTCAACACTGATGGTGCAATGATTTTTTGCGTTGTCACAACTAGGTTTCCAATTAAATCGACAAGTTGACAAAGAGCATTTTGTAGTTTGAGTTTCCTTGTTCTCCTTATGCCTGCCTGAATTAAGGTGGTAGTTGCCACAGAGGCAGCCATTTCTCGCATGAGAACGGATAATTTTTTCACACATAAGGAGTTGTTCAACTCCTTATGTCTGAACAACATAAGGAGTTGTTCAGAACTCCTTATAAGAACTCCTTATACAAAGACATAGAGTGATGATAATCAAGTCAGTGGCGGCAATGCACCTGTGAGTTGGTTGCCAACCGCCAATCAAATCTAAAAGAAGAAGAAGAAGAACTTACTCCAGCTTCCTCCCATGTGCTGTATGCTGTGTTAAATAGTGATTGTGATGTAGTTGCATCTGTGTGTCCTATAGTACAGGGTAGAATTTAGTTGGTAGTCAAGTATTTCATGTTGTCACTAAGTTTAGAAATGCCACATACAGTAAATACAGTAGGCTGTCATGCCATGACATACACAAAATGTGTAGCCCTACTCTTCAAAGCTGCATTTTATTCAGTAAATCCTATGTAATGGATCCTATTCCACTTCTGTGCAAGGATTTCCCAGCTTATCTGGAATAATATGATTCTAATAAATGGAGGGTTACTGTATAGTGTGAATATGTGGGTTTCTCCTTCTAGTATATGGATGCCTTGGATCTCAGATGAAGACTATACCCAGAAGGGGGAGGAAATTCCCCATTTAATTAAAACAGTTTAGAGGTCACTTGCAAACCAAAGTCCACTACTCTCCTCTGGCTAATTTTACATCAGACACTCAGCCCCCCCCCCCCCCCCACACGCCCCATTCCTTTTAACTGCATTCTCTCACTGTTGTTGCAGGACCGTCTCTCTTTAAAAGCAACAACCATCAAATGTGCTTTCTTTGTGTAATGTTCCTGCACTGATGCACATACTTTACAGACCCCAGGCTATAATGTCTGTAAATTGCACACTTAGTTTAGGCAGATGAAGCAGCTAGGGATTTACGATTTAACAAGGAAAATGCTTTCTGTGGTCAAAGATCAGTTAGATTGAATTAAGAGATTAGAATACATTTGCCTCGCAGTTATCTGGATGTGAAGAGCAGCCTGATGGCAAAGCTTCTTCATTTAAACTGGCAAAGGGCCTGATGTAGCCCAACAGAGGCCTAATTAGAATGAAATTAGATCAGCATACCAACTGGTGTAGGGCTGGAATTATTTTCTGAACTGTGGAAAAAAAATGCATTCAAAACTATATTTCATCATTTAAACACTAACCTAAATATTTAAAAAAAAGAACACCAATTGTCACATTTTCTTTTTAACGATTTGGTAGTTTGTCCATTTTGAAATAAGAAAATAACGCACGTGCAGCTTCAGGTCTTTCACTTGGACCTTGGCTGTTATGAAACTGTGGCAGGTCACAGGTGGACTGATTGTGTTGCACATTGCAACACAGTTAGAGTTGATTAACAACACAGAGAAACCCTACGGTTCTGTGAAAAAGTATTTGCCCCCTTCGTGATTTCTTATAATTTTGCATATTTGTCACACTTAAATGTTTCAGATCATCAAACAAATTTTAATATTTGACAACAATAACCACAGTATATACAAAATGCAATTTTTAAATTATGATTTCATTTATTAAGGAGGTAAAAAAGCTATCCAAACCTACCTACTCCTATGTGAAAAAGTAACTGCCCCCTAAACCAAATAACTGGTTGTGCCACCCTTGGCGGCAACAACTGCAAACAAGCATTTGCACTAACTGGCAATGAGTCTTTTACATTGCTGCTGAGGACTTTTGGCCCACTCTTCTTTGCAGAATTGTTTTAATTCAGCCACACTGAAGGGCTTGAGCTTGAGGTCATGAACTGATGGCCGGACATTCTCCTTCAGGATATCTGATAGAGAGCAGAATTCATGGTTCAGTCAATTACGGCACGCTTTCCAGGTCCTGAAGCAGCAAAGGAGCCGCAGACCATCATACTACCACCACCATGTTTGACTGTTGGTATGATGTTCTTCTTATGAAATGCTGTATTAGATTTATGCCAGATGTAACGGGACACACACCTTCCAAAAAGTTCAACTTTTGTCTTGTCAGTCCACAGAATATTTTCCCAAAAATCTTGGCGATTATCAAGATGTCTTTTGGCAAATGTGAGATGAGCCTTTGTGTTCTTTTTGGTCAGCAGTTTTTTTTTTTTTGTTTGTTTTTTTTTTGCCTTGGAACTCTCCCATGGATGCCCTTTTTGTCCAGTTGCTTTCTTATTTTTCTTAATTGTAACCCACGGACAACAGATGGAATTTAGCCACTGGCTACAATCTGGCAAGTTTACATTGATTGATATCAATGTTCATCAACTTGCACTGTCCTTAAAAACAGCAATTTTTACAATTTGCAATTTATTGTTGAATCATGGACCAGTGTCCAAACTGAGGCAAGTGAGGCCTGCAGTTCTTCAGACGCTGTTCTGGGTTTTTGTTTCTCATCTGTTCTGGAATTTCTTTAGATCGCAGCATGATGTGTTGCTTTTTGAGATCTTTTAGCTTACTTCACTTTGTCAGACAGGTTCTATTTAAATGATTTGTTGATTCAACAGGTTGGGTACTAATTGGGCCTGGGTGTGGCGAGTGAAAGCTAACTCAGCTTTCAAAAACAATGTGGTTAATCACAGTTAATTTATGATGCAACAAGGGGGCAATTACTTTTTCCACATAGGGTCAGGTAGATTTAGAGCGCCTTTTTTCCTTTAATAAATTAAATCATCATTTAAAAACTGCATTTTGTATTTACTCAGGCTATCTTTGTCTAGTATTAAAATTTGTTTGATGATCTGAAACACTGAAGTGTGACAAATATGTAAAAATATAAATCAAGAAGGGGAAAATACTTTTTCACAGCACTGTATATTTTTAAACTAGAGTAATTCAGGAGATTCTGGTAACATCATACCTGTTGCCCTCCTTTGTAGTGGTATCAGCATTTTGTTGTTCAATCCCTCAGTGTCAGTGCTATCGTGGGAGTACTCTAGTTTGAGGATAGTTCCTGTAAGCTTCATGGTTCTGAGTCTAAGATTCTGAGATTTGCAGATCAGTTCGAGCTTCCATAGGATGAATTCAGCTCAGTTCCTCTTCCTCATAAATCTCCCATGTGTAGGTTCAAACCTTGTCCTTGCTAAAAGTTTAGTTTTTGACGTGTACATCCACTTGACTCTGAAAACCATGCATGCTCTCTGGTGGTCTACTCCAATCACTGAGCAGCACTGAAATTTGGCCCACTATCTGTTTACTTGTTTTTTTGTTCTTATCTGTGGCGCAAATAGAGGGGAAAGTTCAGAGACAGGTAAGACACACTGTTACAGCCACAATTTGATAAGACCTCCAAAGCAAGTGAGCATGTTACAACATATTCATGCGCTGAATATTGAGTTTTGCTTTTAGCAAGAAAAACGTGATCAAATAAAGTCAAAGCAAAGTCCAAAGGATGCATGCTGGGATGTCTTCTATTGATTTTAACCCAGGTATTCTTTTGCCTTGGACAATCAATATGACACAGGAGAGTGATGCAGCGCGAATAAATAGAGAGATGCGGGCTGTTGAGGAGAGTGTGGACTGTGCTTGATTAACCTTTTGTTTTAGTTTTGAAGTGAGTGATACAATAGTATGCCGCTTTGTGGGGAGCTCAGGTGACATTTGTTTATTGTGGATGGGTGTCATTTATCTCCCTGGTATGGTAAGAGTATTTTAGTGGCCTTTTTGCTTTTGTTCACTTATGCGCATAAGCATGAGATCATATCTTTGGTATTATTGATCAACAACAGAGCAGAACTGCACAAAAAGATTTATTCAGATTACACAAGTGTGCATGATTGCTGCCTGTTCAATCACAGTTGAAACTTTAGACATGTTATCAGAATCATATATCCTTTGGTTTTGAATTAAAAAAATAACACTGTACTGCATGGTACAGTGCTGTGAAAAAGTATTTGTTCCCTTCTTAATTTCTTATATTTTTGCATATTTGCCACACTTAAATGTTTCAGATCATCAAATAAATTTTAACATTGGACAAAGATAACCCACGTAAATAAAAATACAGTTTTGAAATGATGATTTCATTTATTAAGGGAAAAAACTATCCAAACCTGCCTGACCCTATGTGAAAAAGTAACTGCCCCCTTAACCTAAAAACTGGTTGTGCCACCCTTGGCAGCAACAGCTGCAATCAAGTGTTTGCAATAACTGGCAATGATCCAATGATATGATCCAAGATGGTGCCCACAGTGGTCGCCATGGTGCTTCGCTGCGCTTTTTTTTGTTTGTTTTTGTTCGTCAATTGTGTGTCTGCCTGCTCTTACACCCGTGAAGAGCTACTAAATATCAGGACTTTCACTCCCACGGACCTGCTCCCAGTTTTTTTGGCTCCTGCCGCCGATCTGGTTCACTTTTTAGCACAAAAAGTGAGACGGCGAAAGAGAGAAAGACGAGCGGGCACCCTCGTGCGGCTTCGCAGGAGAGGCACGCGCACGGCTTTGCCTGGGATATTTCTGTCCAACGTCAACTCTCTTTATAACAAGGTAGATGAACTGAGACTGCTGATGCGATTTAAGGACCTCTCCACCTCGTGTGCCCTCTGCTTCACTGAGACCTGGCTCAAAGAAAAGACACCGGACAGCACGCTCCTCCTCGAGGGATTTCAGCTGTTTCGTGCAGACCGCGACACGGGGCTCTCCAGCAAGACCACAGGCAGAGGAGTCTGCTTCTACATGAACAGCAGCTGGTGCTCCGATGTGACTGTGATCTCCCAACACTGTTCTCCTGCTCTGGAATATTTATTCATCAACTGCAAGCCATTTTATTCCCCGCGTGAGTTTGCTTCATTCATCCTGGCCGCTGTTTACGTCCCGCCCGTCGCGGACGTGCGCGAGGCTCAGCGCGCGCTTGCGGATCACATTCAGCAAGCGGAGCGGACTTTCCCGGACTCTCTGGTTATTGTGGTTGGCGACTTTAACCAGAGCAGCCTGAGCCACGAACTCCCCCTGTACAAACAGTTTATTAAATGCCCCACCAGAGAAGAGAACACGTTGGATCACTGTTACACTACAGTTAAGGACGCGTATCGCGCTGTTCCTCGCGCTGCGCTTGGACTATCTGATCACGTGATGGTCCACCTGATCCCCACATACAGACAGAGACTGAAGCTCACAAAACCTGTTGTGAGCACTACGAGGAAATAGACCAGTGAAGCTGTGGAGGAGCTGCGCACGTGCTTGGAAATAACTGACTGGGACATGTTTAAACGAGCCACGCATGATCTGGATGAGTACACGGACACTGTGACCTCATATATCCACTTTTGTAAGGAGAGCATTCTTCCATAGCGCACCAGGGTGAGTTACTCCAACGACAAGCCCTGGTTCACTGCTAAGCTCAGACAGATCAGGAAGGAGAAGGAAGTAGCGTTGAAAAGTGGAGACAGGGACTGCTACAGGGAGGTCAAATACCGGTTTAGCAGAGAGCTGAGGAGAGCTAAATCTGTGTATTCTGAGAGACTCCAGCAACAGTTCACTGCTAACGACTCTGCTTCTGTGTGGAGAGGACTGAGGCAAATCACCAACTATCGGCCTCAGGCTTCTAAGGGACAGGATGACAAAGCCCTTTGTCAAAGACTGTCCCAACACTATGCCCGTTTTCACACCTCATCAGCTGTGTCCAACTCTCCCCCTCCCGCCAGCGCCACTGCCTCCACGGTCCCCACTTCATCAAAGGCGCCCCCCCTCCCCCCCTGCCCTTGCCATCAGTGAGCAGGACGTGCACAGACAGTTCTCCAGACTGAACCCTCGCAAGGCCCCCGGTCCGGACGGCGTGTCTCCCTCCACCCTGAGACACTGTGCGGAGGAGCTGACTCCTGTCTTCACAGACATTTTTAACACCTCCCTGAAGTCATGCCACGTGCCGGCCTGCCTCAAAACCTCTACCATCGTCCCTGTCCCCAAGAAGCCACGGATCACTGGACTTAACGACTACAGACCTGTAGCGCTCACCTCTGTAGTCATGAAGTCCTTTGAGCGCCTGGTCCTGCCCCACCTCAAGACCATCACCACTCCCCTCCTGGACCCGCTGCAGTTTGCCTACAGAGCCAACAGGTCTGTGGACGACGCAGTCAACCTGGCCCTCCACTCCATCCTGCAGCACCTGGACTCCCCGGGAACCTACTTCAGGATCCTGTTTGTGGACTTCAGCTCTGCATTCAATACCATCCGCCCCGCTCTGCTCTAGGACAAGCTGTCCCTGCTCAACGTGCCTGACTCCCTCTGCAGGTGGATCACCGACTTCCTGACGGACCGGAGGCAGCATGTGCAGCTGGGAAAGACTGTCTCAGACTCTGTTAGCATCAGCACCGGATCACCCCAGGGCTGTGTACTTTCCCCCCTGCTCTTCTCCCTGTACACCAACTCCTGCACCTCCAGCCACCAGTCTGTCAAGCTGATCAAGTTTGCGGACGACACCACCCTCATTGGGCTCATCTCCAACGGCGACGAGTCCGTCTACAGGAGAGAGGTGGCCCAGCTGGCATCCTGGTGCAGCCACAACAACCTGCAGCTGAACGCTCTGAAGACAGTGGAGATGATCGTGGACTTCAGAAAAGTCACAGCCCCTCTGCCCCCCCTTACCCTCACAGACTCTCCCATCACCACTGCGGATTCCTTCCGCTTCCTGGGCACCACCATCACCCGGGACCTCAAGTGGGAGCCGACCATCAGCTCCCTCATCAAAAAGGCCCAGCAGAGGATGTTCTTCCTGCGGCAGCTGAGGAAGCTCAAGCTACCCACCAAGATGTTGGTGCAGTTCTACACGGCCATCATCGAGTCCATCCTCACCACCTCCATCACCGTGTGGTACGCAGGAGCCACCGCCAGGGACAGATTAAGACTGCGCGTTGTGCGCGCTGCTGAGAAGGTGATCGGCTGCAAGCTCCCATCCCTCCAGGACCTGTACATCTCCAGGACCCGGAGGCGTGCAGGTCGGATCATAGTCGACCCTTCACACCCTGGACACGCACTGTTTGCCCCCCTCCCCTCAGGCAGAAGACTTCGGTCCATTCAGACTAAAACCTCCCGCTACATGAACAGCTTTTTCCCCTCTGCCATCAGACTGCTGAACACTAAGTGACTTATTAGACTCTCGTGCACTACGTACAGCAGCTCAACCGGACTCATGACAGTTATCACTGTTTTCTTTTTGCACTACCGACTGCACTATGTGGAACTCCACAATATCTGCTGCTTGTTAATATATTTAAAAATTGATGGACTGGCGATCTGTCCAGGGTGTACCCTGCCTCTCGCCCAAAAGATGCTGGGATAGGCTCCAGCCCCCCCGCGACCCGAAAGGATTAAGCGGTAGAAGATGGATGGATGGATGGATGGATGGATGGATGCATAGATTAGTATTACTTATTCATATTCTACCTTTTATTACATGCACAGTTTTTTATTTTTATCTTTAGTGCTACTCCATGTTTAATGTTGCAGCATTGCACCGAGACAAATTCCTAGTTTGTGTACTACATGAACAATGGCAATAAATCTCATTCTGATTCTGATTCTGATTCTGAGTCTTTTACATCACTGCTGAGGAATTTTGGCCCACTCTTCTTTCCAGAATTGTTTTAATTCAGCCATATAGGAGGGCCTGAGCTTGAAGTCACAAACTAATAGCAGGACATTCTCCTTCAGGATTTTCTGGTAGAGAACCAAATTCATGTTTTCATCAATTATGGCAAGTTGTCCAGGTCGTGAAGTAGCAAAGCAGTCCCAGACCATCACACGACCACCACCATGTTTGGCTGTTGGTATGATTGTCACAATCTGAACACGGGGGGATTCCACCGAGCTCAGTCTTTTTGCCTTTTTCATATTTGTACTGTGTTGTCATCTTGAGTTGCAATTCCTGTTATTTTATCCTTGGTTGATATGTCACATATTCTGTATTGTTTCTTAGTATGATTTATTTTCCTGTTTACGTGCATTATAGTTTGTTAATTTCATTTTTGAGGTTACTTGTCTTTATTTTTTGCCATCTCATTATATTTTTATTCTGTTGTGTTCTCCCTCTGGGTTGACAGCTGTCAGTGGCATTTCCAGGTTTTTGCTCTGCGTGGGCATGGCCCCTGTCAGCTGTCAGCTCCGGTCGTTCCCCTCTTATTGCTTTCAGCTGGTCCAAATTAACAATCATTGTTACCTTCTTCCCGCTCATGTGACTCACACCTGTTTCGTTTGTTTCTGGGCCTATTTAAGGGCTGTTATTTTCATTTCTGATTGCCGCAGTCTTGAGTTTCCTCATCTCCACCAGAACACAGTCCTCGTGCTGGTGTGCTAAACCCGTAAGTTTACTTGTTTGTTTGAATTTTGTGTTGGAGCACTGTTTGGACTTTGTTTTGTTGTTTTTTTTCAATACATCTCACAAACTCACAGTTCAGCGCGTGGGTCTTCCTCTCTGCCCCAAGGAGCATTTCATGACAATGATGTTCTTTTTATGAAATGCTGTTAATTTTACACCATATGTAATGACAGACTGTCTCATAAGTCCACAGAATATTTTCCAAATGTATTGGGGATCATCAAGATGGGTTTTTTTTTTTTTTTTTTTTTTTTTGGCAAATATGAGACAAGCCTTTGTGTTATTTTTAGTCAGCAGTGGTTTTTACCTTGGAACGCTTTCATGGATGCCATTTTTGTCCAGTCTCTTTCCTATTGTTGAATCATGGACCAGTGTCCAAACTGAGGCAAGTGAGGCCTGCAGTTCTTCAGACGCTGTTCTGGGTTTTTGTTTCTCATCTGTTCTGGAATTTCTTTAGATCGCAGCATGATGTGTTGCTTTTTGAGATCTTTTAACCTACTTTACTTTGTCAAACAGGTTCTATTTAAGTGATTTGTTGATTCAACATGTCTGGCAGAAATCAGGCCTGGGTGTGTCTAGTGAAACTGAATTCAGTTCCCCCCAACAAAAAAAAAGTGGTTAATCACAGTTAATTCATGATGCAACAATGGGGCCAATTACTTTTTCACATAGTCAGGTACTGTAGGTTTGCATCATTTTCCCCCTTAATAAATGAACTCATCATTTAAAAAACTGCATTTTGTATTTACTCAGGCTATCTTTGTCTAATATTAAAATTTAGTTGAAACATTTATGTCTGACAAATATGCATAAATATAAGAAATCAGTAAGGGGGCAAATACTTTTTGACAGTACCGTATATGTTCTTAGACAATAAACACAAGCATAACTTTGGTGTAAGACTGAACAACAATGTAATTTGTAACATTTCATTTCAATGACAGGAGCAGTTCTCTGTCTAGGTATTCAGTGTGACCTCTAATACAAATGAAACAAATAACATTTCGGAATTTTACATTTCACACATATACTAGAATCAGAATATGCATAAAGACAGAATTCTGAAAAAGCCAAAGACAGAAAGAAAGGTGAACATGGTTCCACTTTTTCCCTTTTTACAAATTATAACAAATTATATGTCAGACCACATATGAGCTTCTCCACTACTGATATCCATCATACTTTGGTGTAATGGGATTTCCTGGGTGAGTAGCACTCCTTCCTTCAATGTCATGCTAGGCCTGCAGGTCAGACCTCCCCTGGCAGTGGCTCACGCACTCGAGCTTTGTTTATGTGATTGATAGATCATAAAAACCTCCAAGTCATCAGAGGACTATAGAATAGGTTTCTGTGGAAGGTGAGACTCTTTCAGGGAAGGTTTAAAATGAGCTCTGAATATTGATTGACTACCATGTACATGCAAAATCATGAATAAACACGCAGGCATGTACTCACGCACAAAACAGAAGTAACATGCACAGCAGTACAGTTTTCCTCTAAACCACATTGTACCAGATCTTGCAAACTCAATTCCAAAATTTAAACATTTTATTCTGTGTTAAATTTACTTTTGTAAACATGTGTGCCTTAATTTGCTTTAGATCTGAAAGTCTGTCACGCAGATTAAAAATCAGTCATTTCTTCTGTCGTTCTGGCTGACACTAGGAGGAGACAGAGTACACCACATCTTTCCAAACTTGCCTCAGCTCTTTGTGCCAGAACAGAACTCCCCCAAACACTGCATCATCAAGCCTGAAACAAACCATTACAAACGGCATAGAATACCCTACAGATGAGCTGATATTGTCACATACGTTCCTCTGTAGTACATCCATTTTGGTGAACTTACAAGCATTTTTCACCAGCATGATCTGTGTCTTTTTTTTTATCTATATGACTGAAGTTACAGAGCCTGGACTTACTTTCTAAAATATTTTTTACAAATGTACAGTGGATGCCAGCAACAGCGGATCACACAAATAATAGGAACAGCAATGATTTGGATAGCCTACACCAAACAAATTTAAGATGTATGACACCTGCTAGAATTTCTGACCACTGAGAAATCCTCAACAGGTAATAAAGAAAATTACATAGGAGCCATTGAGATTGGTCATATTCAAAATTATTTGTATACTACTGGCATCACTACTGTACAAGAAAAAAAGTATATATTGTCAAAATATCTGAAAAAAGAATAAAAATTCTAAAGCACAAAACATGTACTCGTCATGTAATTTATTAGACTTATGAAGAAGAGTCATTCAGTTTGTTCTCAGCCCTGATAAAATGACTGTCTTGTTTAGCTCAGACCAACACCAACTTCAACCCCAACTGACATTAATAATTTAGACTTTTCCAGAATCAAATTAGAAATATAGCACACGACTCCCCAACACCTGATTGGGGAGCACTGAACAAATTAAATATCCTGGAAATATTTTCTTTTTAAGATTTGTCTCAGGGAATGTAATTAATATTGCAAACTCTCAAATCTCCACATGAATACCAATGGATTAATAAAGGCTGAGATTCTTCATTACATTCAGAGACTCATTCAAAACTGTGTCTGTGTGTGAGAGTTGGGGGTAAAAACAAAGCAACAAAAATTGACCATAAAAACATGGTAAATCCATGATTTAGTGGGGCGATAAAGTATAGGAAGGTGGCCATTCATCATGGAGGCTAGCTCACCAGGAGAGAGGCTGTCAGAGAGAGCGAGAGAGAGAGAGGCTCCTACCTGTTTTTGTTCCAATGTCTTTTCCAGATGGACATGAACAAACCTTAGATGGCGAGAAGCTCTTTGTCTTTGATGCTCTGCAGCTCCATTGTCACAGCAGTTCTGATGAATGTGAGTTCTTAACTGAAAAGAACAGGGTGAAACTTATGAAAGCTTTCTGCTGCATAATCTGAAGTAGGCAACAAATAAACTCAAAATCTAAAATTCGGGGCTTTACCCAGCTTTGAAGTAAACATGCAGTTTACACATACAAAGGTATAAATGAAAAAGTTTTTTTTCCAAGTAAATGTTTGATGTTTTTTCACAGCAAAAACTAATGGCTTTAATTTTGCAGGTCAGGTAAAGCTTTGTAAAATACTACACTATGTTAATCTATCTACCTACCTTCCTTCCTTCCTTCCAGAATGTATTCACAGTGTTTCACTTTTTCCACATTTTATGTTACAGCCTTATTCCAAAATGGATTAAATTCATTTTTTTCCTCAAAATTCTACACACAATACCCCATAATGACAACATGAAAAAAGTTTTTTTTGTTTGTTTGTTTTGTTAGATTTTTGCAAATTCATTAAAAATAAAGAAACTAGGAAATCACATGTACATAAGTATTCACAGCCTTTGCCATGAAGCTCAAAATTGAGCTCAGGTGCATCCTGTTTCAACTGATCATCCTTGAGATGTTTCTGCAGCTTAATTGGAGTCCACCTGGGTTAAAATCAGTTGATTGGACATGATTTGGAAAGGCACACACCTGTCAACTGTCAACATGTACTGTCAACTGTCCCACAGTTGACAGGACATGTTAGAGCACAAACCAAGTATGAAGTCAGAGGAATTGCCTGTAGACCTCTGAGACAGGATTGTCTCGAGGCACAAATCTGGAGAAGGGGACAGAAAAATTTCTGCTGCTTTGAAGGTCCCAATGAGCACAGTGACCTCCATCATCTGTAAATGGAAGACATTTGGAACCACCAGGACTCTTCCTAGAGCTGGCCGGCTGTCCTGAAGCACTCTCAGACCATGAGAAACAAAATTCTCTGGTCTGATGAGACAAAGATTGAACTCTGGTGTGAAAGCCAGGCGTCATGTTTGGAGGAAACCAGGCACTGCTCATCACCAGGCCAATACCATCCCTACAATGAAGCATGCTGGTGGCAGCATCATGCTGTGGGGGTGTTTTTCAGAGGCAGGAACTAGGAGACTAGTCAGGATAGAGGGAAAGATGAATGCAGCAATGTACAGAGACATTCTGGATGAAAACCTGCTCCAGAGCGCTCTTGACCTCAGACTGGGGGGACGGTTCATCTTTAAGCAGGACAACAACCTTAAGCACACAGCCAAGATATCAAAGGAGTGGCTTCACGACAACTCTGTGACTGTCCTTGAGTGGCCCAGCCAGAGCCCAGACTTGAATCCAATTGAACATCTTTGGAGAGATCTGAAAATGGCTGTGCACCGACACTTCGCATCCAACCTGTTG
This sequence comes from Pholidichthys leucotaenia, assembly GCA_020510985.1. Lineage (NCBI taxonomy): Eukaryota > Metazoa > Chordata > Actinopteri > Cichliformes > Pholidichthyidae > Pholidichthys > Pholidichthys leucotaenia. Next base: position 319,593,376 of record CM035837.1, on the reverse strand, counting down.
GTGCTTGAGAGGTGCTGCAAAGAGGAATGGGTGAAACTGTCCAAAGATAGGTGTGGCAAGCTTGTGGCATCATATTCAAAAAGTCTTGAGGCTGTAATTGCTGCCAAAGGTGCATCAACAAAGTATTGAGCAAAGGTTGTGAATACTTATGTACATATGATTTCTTAGTTTTTTATTTTTAATAAATTTGTAAAAATCTCAAAAAAACTTTTTTCACGTTGTCATTATGGGGTATTGTGTGTAGAATTTTGAGAAATAAAATGAATTTAATCCATTTTGGAATAAGGCAGTAACATAACAAAATGTGTATAAAGTGAAGCACTGTGAATACTTTCCAGATGCACTATCTATCTATACACATCATGCGTGTATGTGATCAGTGGTGCATGCAAACTTGACATTTATAGATGTTTTTCATCCTCTGAAATACATTTTACACTTGGACTCATTGGGCCATCGATGCATGCAAACCCACTCCTACTCTATCACCTTGACCTTTGACCTATTGACTTCCACATGAATGCACTTCTAGGCAGGGCTTGACATTAACTTTTTGCTCACCAGCCAATGTGGCTAGTGATTTTCCAAAGTTACTAGCCCCTCAGTCTTTTCATTAGCCACAATTTTGTGGTTGGAAAATTATGTTTAATATGATCAAATTATCACATGCTAATATTTACTTGAACTAAATTTACAACCTTTTGAAATGAAAATGACCCTGAGATGCACATAAAAATAGCAAGAGAAACACTGTTTATTTATGAACAGCAGTAAATACTGTCAAACAGTAGAGAAAAATATTTGTGAGAGTGAAGTACAGGTAGATTTGGGGTCTGTCCCAATTGTCCTTTGTACCCCTTCCTCTGCCCCTATGAACTGGGACACCCCTTCATGGCTGCACTACATCATTAGTAGTTGCTGATGGTGATGCTGATTTAACCTAACCTGTTTTCACCCAAAAAAAGAAGAGAAAGAAAAGAAAACTGATTCAAAAAAAGTCCCATCTTAAGGAGATGTCATGATTCAGACCGGGATCAGACTCAAACGCAGAGCAGCCAGAATGATCACACAGACTCCAATAAAAAGTTTCACAATTTTATTGATCAAAAACAGAAAACCAGAAAGCAAAACTAAAGGAAAAGTGAAACACAAAAATGCCAACTTAAATTTCAGCCAAGACAGGAGCCCCTGGAGCGCACATAGCCTACGGGAGAGAGCAGACAGAGACAATAAGGGACGGATTCTCCGATGGGAGAATAATGCAGGAAAGAACACTTACAGTCAGAGCGGGGCAGGTGGAAGGCAGGACCTGGGTGGACGTGATGATCTTCCTGGTCAGGTGAGCGTGATCAGCTCCGGGGACACACCTGCGAGTGGCAGCAACCTGAGGACAGGAGACAGACAGAAGGTAAATACGGGGAGAAAAGATAACGAGAAAAAACTTTAGACAAACTTGAGTCTGCAAACCCAGACGATCCAGCAGTGAGCTCCCCTCACGCTGGGCCTTAAATACGCTGGCTCATCAGGAGCAGCAGGTGGATAATCACGCAGGTGTGCTCATCACTGGAGCAGGAAACCAGGAACAGGAGGGAAGGGGGAGCACGCTCGGCAGACCATCACAGGAGAAAAATGTCTCAAATTTACATGAACAATTCTAATCAGTAGAAAAGGTCAGAAATTTACTAGAAAGAAAGCTGTAAATTCAGAGAAAAATTCTGACCCCCTGGTGGCCAGCTTTGGCCTGCGGGCCACTGATGCTGTAGTGAAAGAATATTGAGAATATGTGGAGTGGAACGCGGCCTGTGGCTGATGTCACCATGCCAGTATATGTGACCACTGGTGGCAAAATGAGTCACTTTGAGGAAATTATCAAAACTGAGGTAACGTTTTTTCCATATGCTGTATTGAAAGACCTTCAAAATGATATTTGATTTGTAGGAAGTACACAAAAACAGACCCGGAAAAAGCCAATTTGTTTATATTTTGGCTAGGTTTAAAACTCGCGTTCGATTGGTCGGGAGTTACGTCTTCCGCCAAAACATATGTATTTTTAGAAAGTACGATTTCTAAGCTTTACAATGATACCAGGTACTTAGGGGGTTTTCCCGGGACTTGTCGCTAGCAAACAAAGAGTCATGATTTTTGACTTCTTCTGCCTGTAGCTCGTAATGACGCGGTTCGCATTCCAACCCATTTTGCCAGCACGGGTCACATATATTGGGGCGGTCCGCCATCACAGGGAGTTGAGAGTAGGTTGGGAGTTACAGCTAGTTATGGGTGTGCATGTCCAGAGCTATGACTGAGTGTACATGTGCTTATTCCTACAACAACTTATAATGAAGTCCAGTTCGAGCACAGCATCCTCGTCTGTCTTCATTCTAGGTTTGTGGACATAACATTTGGCGATGACAATTTCGAACCATGGAAGTGTGCTTGAGAAGGCTGCGGCCTTTCCTCGAGTCTCCAGGTGAACCAACTGTCCCGTGGCCATGATGGCTGGATGCGTTCAAGACTTACGTTGCAGCATTGGACCTGGGAATACTGGATAAAGTAAGGAAATGAGCACTTCTTGTCCACAACCTCGGCATACAAGGTCAGAGGATTTTGACACACTGGGTCTGACGGAGTCGAATGTGGATGTTGTTGAACTGCTAGCTAGCTATTTTGCTACACCGGACAACATGATAGCACGACAAATTAAATTCTGCCTGAGGTGACAGAGAATTGGTGAGTCCACACAACAATTCGTCGCCGACCTGAGACATCTGGCTAGCATGTGCCGTTTTGGACTGTTAGAAGACGAGCTGGTGTGGGACCAATTAGCTGAACACACATGTAACCCGAGGGTATGAGCTAAGATGTTAACAGTGCCAAACGACATGACGCTTGCTAGCATGATAGAGCTAGCATTCCAGCTTAAATCAGCGGAGAAGCTAACATCGGAGCTACCCAGAAGCTACCCGGACAGACGACGCTAGCTAACGCGGTGGTCATGGAGGAACATGAAAATACGGCTGACGAGTATGAGACAAACGTCGTTAACCGAAGGACCACTCCAAGAGGCCCTGTCTGTGGTAGCTGTGGGTCCCTGATGCACCAGGACAGAGCACGTTTTTGCTCTGTCCGGCAAGAGGACAACGTTGTAACAAGTGTGGACGTTTGAACCATTCCACTAGAGTGTGCTGGTCACCGGCACCATGGAGCCCACCAAGCAAGCAAAGCCGCCCGCCAATGACCACCATTCATGCGGTAAGCCCTGACATCAATGGTTATGCATACGGCATGGTTGATTTAGACGGCGTGGTTGTACCGCTACTGTTCGACACAGTGGCTGTTAGGTCGATGCTAAACTGGGCCACGGTGAAGAAATTTTCCCCTAACCACAAAATTAAGAAGCACCCAGCGGAACTGTATGGATACAGCGGTCACAGACTCCGTAATGTAGGAATGGTTGAGCTTACGGTCTACTACAGGTCTAAGATTGTGTACAACTTCACATTCTAAGTGGCGGCACACGGTGACAACATTATGAGATGTGATGTCTTCTACAGACTGGGCTTCTCTATCTGAAGCCACAGTTACATGGGCAAAATTTCTTCTTAGAACTTTACTGTTTACATGGATCCTGAAAAAGCTGATCCAATTAGGACGTGCGTTTCCATGTGTCACATGTTTGAACGGACTAAATCATTTTGACATGCGCACAACTATCCAACATTCCGGAAACAGTAGAAAAAGAAGCAACTTCTGATGTAAACAAACACCACTTCGTGTCTTTCTCTTTTTGAAATGGACCCGTATTGTGTTATTCAGACTGTACTTTTGCTTCTGCTGGTCTAGTAATGAAGCTACAAGTACAGTGGGGCAAAAAAGTATTTAGTCAGCCACCAATTGTGCAAGTTCTCCCACTTAAAAGATGAGAGAGGTCTCCAATTTTCATCATAGGTATGCCTCAACTATGAGAGACAAAATGAGAAAAAAAAATCCAGAAAATCACATTGAAGGATTTTTAATGAATTAATTGGTAAATTCCTCGGTAAAATAAGTATTTGGTCAATAACAAAAGTTCATCTCAATACTTTGTTATGTACCCTTTGTTGGCAATGACAGGGGTCAAACATTTTCTGTAAGTCTTCACAAGGTTTTCACACACTGTTGCTGGTATTTTGGCCCATTCCTCCATGCAGATCTCCTCTAGAGCAGTGATGTTTTTTTTTTTTCCACAATATCTTTATTGAACCTTTTTTTTTTTTTTAACAAACATGATACAAACAATCAAACACTAACGCTAAAGTACTACAAAAAAAAAAAAATGCACTAAAAACACCAACAACCACCAACAAAATCAAGTCTTCAACAATGCTCCTCTGTTTAGTCTAGACAATCCAATACATAAGTATACATATTATGTTCACCAGTTTGGAATTTACAAGGTCCACACACATCATTCACCTTCTTCTTCAAGAGTTATGTTTAAATTTTTTACATAATCAATAAAAGGTCTCCATATATTCTCAAACACAATTTCCTTTGATTTCAGTATATATGTTATTCTTTCTCATGGAAGGTTTGTTAACATCTGTCTTAACCACTGAGTCACATCTGGTCTATGAGTCTTTTTCCATAATAGTGCAATACATTTTTTGGCATTAAGCAAACTGAGGTCTATGAATGTTCTTTCACTTTTATTAAAATTATGCTTTTCTGGGTACAGACCCAACAAAAACAGTTTAGGATTCAGTATGATTTGTTTTGAGATTATTTTTTCAATTGTTACCCTCACCTCTTCCCAAAACATTCTTATTAATCTACATTCCCATAAACAATGAAATAGGGTTCCTTTACTTTCCATGCATTTTGTGCATGTATCTGGTATATTTTTGTTATATCTATTTAACTCCTCCGGTGTAACATACATCCGCATTAACCATTTGAAATGTATCAATTTAAGGCGTGCATTTATTGATTTGGTTTGAGCTTCTGTACAAGCCAATTCCCATTGTTCCTCCGAAATTTCAATTTGCAGATCTTCTTTCCAGTAGTTTAATCTTTTCAGTGAATTTTCACTTGAAGATAGTGTCAATGAGTTATAAAACTCTGAAATAATACCCTTTCTTTTACTATCTTTCATCAACATTTTTTCCAAGGATGAATAAATAGGTCGAGTGAGAGCTTTATTTTGATTTGATCGAATAAAGTTTCTAAGTTGAAGATATTTAAAAAAATGTGTTCTATTGAGATTAAATTTGATCCTCAGCTCTTCAAAAGACATTATGTTGTCTGCACATGGCAAATATAAATCCTGAATCTTTTGTATCCCTTTTAAATTCCATACTTTAAATACAGCGTCCGCTCTCCCTGGTTTAAAATATTGATTACCCCATATTGGACTAAATTGTGACAATAACTGTGGTTCTTTTAAATAGTTTTTAGCTTCACACCATATTTTGATCATATGCTTTACAAATGGATTTTTAACTTGTTTTTGTAATTTTTTTGCCGAATCTGAGTATATGAATATGGGAAGAGGTAAAGGTAAATTGTATGATTCCATTTCAGTCCAGTGAGGGAGATCATTTGATGAAAAATAATATGTCATAGACCTCAGTTGTGCCGACCAATAATACAACATAAAATTTGGACATTTCAGACCTCCACGATCAAATGGTAAATATAATAAAGACAGACGTAATCTAGCCCTCCTGTTGTTCCATATAAATTCCACTAACTTTTTTTTTATTCTTGAGAATAGATCTAAAGGTGGTGATAAGGGAATGTATTGAAATAAATAAAGTATTTTAGGTAAAATATTACTTTTAAGTATATTGATTCTCCCGATCATCGACATTGGTAGTGACATCCATCTCTGAGTTAACTCATTGATATCTGACATTAAGGCTTCATAGTTGACGCTGGCGACTGATTCTAGCTTAGGCATAATTTGGATTCCTAAATATTTAAACTGATTTACAACATTGAATTGATTTGCCTCAGGGGCTGGGTAATTTCTCTGGGTCTCATTTAGCATTAATATTGAAGATTTAGTTTTATTTATTTTATATCCTGATATTTCCCCAAAATTCTTTATTAAATTCAACAAGGTTGGAATTGATTTTTTTAGATTCGACATAAACAAAATTATATCATCGGCGTACAGGGAGATTTTATGTTCTGTTGGTCCAACTTTAATTCCATATATTTGTGAATGTAAACGTATCGCTATCGCTAAAGGTTCAATTGCCATAGTAAACAGTAAAGGTGAAAGTGGACAGCCTTGTCGACATCCTCTATTGATTTTTATTGGTTTTGAAATATTGTTATTTGTTAGGATTTCTGCTGTAGCATTATTGTATATTATTTGAACCCATTTTATGAAATTATTTCCAAGTCCAAACCTTTGTAGGACTTCAAAAAGAAAGGGCCATTCAACTCTATCAAAGGCCTTTTCGGCGTCCAATGATAGGAGAGCTGTATCCGGTGCTTCTTTATTAAAATAAATAATATTAAATAGTCTTCTTACATTATGGAAGCCTTGTCTACCCTTTATAAAGCCATTCTGATCTCGATTAATAATATTTGGTAAAATTTCTTGTATTCGTCTTGCTAAAATTTTACAGATTATCTTAAGGTCGGCGTTTAATAGGCTTATTGGTCTCATATTTTCACATTTATTAGAGGGCTTACCTGGTTTTGGCAGCAGTATAATTAAGGCATTATTTATGTATGATGGTAAATTATTATTTTGAAATGCTTCTAAAACCATTTCCAAAAAAGGTTTTATTAATTTATTCTTAAATTTTTTATAAAGGTCAGCAGTGATGTTTTGGGGCTGTCGCTGGGCAACACGGACTTTCAACTCCCTCCAAAGATTTTCTATGGGGTTGAGATCTGGAGACTGGCTAGGCCACTCCAGGACCTTGAAATGCTTCTTATGAAGCCACTCCTTCGTTGCCCGGGCGGTGTGTTTGGGATCATTGTCATGCTGAAAGACCCAGCCACGTTTCATCTTCAATGCCCTTGCTGGTGGAAGGAGGTTTTCACTCAAAATCTCACGATACATGGCCCCATTCATTCTTTCCTTTACACGGATCAGTCGTCCTGGTCCCTTTGCAGAAAAACAGCCCCAAAGCATGGTGTTTCCACCCCCATGCTTCACAGTAGGTATGGTGTTCTTTCTCCTCCAAATACGACAAGTTGAGTTTTTACAATAAAGTTCTATTTTGGTTTCATCTGACCATATGACATTCTCCCAATCCTCTTCTGGATCATCCAAATGCTCTCTAGCAAACTTCAGACGGGCCTGGACATGTACTGGCTTAAGCAGGGGGACACATCTGGCACTGCAGGATTTGAGTCCATGGTAGTAGTATGTGTAGTAGTAGTGTGTTACTGATGGTAGCCTTTTTGTTACTTTGGTCCCAGCTCTCTGCAGGTCATTCACTAGGTCCCCCCGTGTGGTTCTGGGATTTTTGCTCACTGATCATTTTGACCCCACGGGGTGAGATCTTGCGTGAAGCCCCAGATCGAGGGAGATTATCAGTGGTCTTGTATGTCTTCCATTTTCTAATAATTGCTCCCACAGTTGATTTCTTTACACCAAGCTGCTTACCTATTGCAGATTTAGTCTTCCCAGCCTGGTGAAGGTCTACAATTTTGTTTCTGGTGTCCTTTGACAGCTCTTTGGTCTTGGCCATAGTGGAGTTTGGAGTCTGACTGTTTGAGGTTGTGGACAGGTGTCTTTTATACTGATAACGAGTTCAAACAGGTGCCATTAATACAGGTAACGAGTGGAGGACAGAGGAGCCTCTTAAAGAAGAAGTTACAGGTCTGTGAGAGCCAGAAATCTTGCTTGTTTGTAGGTGACCAAATACTTATTTTACCGAGGAATTTACCAATTAATTCATTAAAAATCCTTCAATGTGATTTTCTAGATTTTTTTTTTCTCATTTTGTCTCTCATAGTTGAGGTATACCTATGATGAAAATTGGAGACCTCTCTCATCTTTTAAGTGGGAGAACTTGCACAATTGGTGGCTGACTAAATACTTTTTTGCCCCACTGTACATACTTCTCCATATGATGAACAGAGGGAGACAGCAGGACGATACAGACCGGTTTTGTTTTACCCCTGCCATGTCTTCCGTTAGCTGCTGTAAAGGCAGAAAAACATTACGTCGACATGTGGCTGACGTACAGACATGCACAGTAAACATTTTCTATACAAGCTTCGGAATAAGTGTTTATATGCGCACCATTCGGATTAACAATCGGCATAACCCACCCCTCTCAATCAGAAGGAAATTTTGATCCGAATGAGTGTTATCGGGTCAGAATATTCAGATTGGCATGTTTACATGAAGCATTTTTATTCTGATCAGGATTTTAATCCAATTACTTGTGTCCATGTAAACATGGCTTGAGACAGTCGAATGGTCCAGGTGCAGAAACTGGGGCATGATGGACCTTGATGACGACGATGTGGTGTGGGTCGAGAAAATTCAGAGTGGCACCAACACCAAACCATCCACCCTGTGCACTCAGGAGGAGAGCTGCCTTTGAGGAAGGCAGCAGCCAGACTCGCCTCCATTCCTCGCCCAGCTGGAGCTGCAGGAGAGGGAGCCCGTGCACACAAAAAACCTTAAGGCACAACAACAACAACAACCTGGCACAGACACTGTTCATGACGTGGCACAACAAAGCCCATCAGACGGGAGAGAGGAGGAACCAGACTGCCTCCGTACCCAAGCTCCATATCAGTCTACGGCGGATATGACCGAGCCGATGGGTGAAGAGTCTGCTACAATGAACGACACGGGAGAGACACCAGATACCTTCCGTACCCACGACCAGCTTCAGATTACAGAAACAGCGATGACGGGTGAAGGGCTCGCAACAAACATGGTAATGACTGCACCGTTACGGCACAACGGAGCTCAAACAGGACAAGCATGCAGGGCCATCACAATCACAGTGGCTCATGAGACAGAGCAAGGCACCACTCCAAGTCATGGACTGGGTTCGAGTCCTCACCGGTGAGAGCCCAAGAAGGTGAATGACCAGGTCACAGCCGACGAGGCAACGGGCGCTGCTGAGGATCACGGCAAAACTGGGATCAAAGTGTTTTCGACTGACAGACGGTTTGGTTCCGCATGCAAACCAACTTTGGCGTGTCCAAGTGGCTGCTCCAGACAGCGAGGCTTCGCGGGAGTCAGCTGCCGCAGTGTGAGACCCAAGCCCCAATGTGATGAAGATTAGTCCTGGCCATAGGGTCCAGCAGCTCCAGGGGCACGTCCACCACGGGCCTGCTACAAGGCCCCTCCGGCAGAACTGCTTTTGTCATGGAAGACTGTTGAAAAAAAGACTGATGGTTCAGGTAGGAACGTGGCTGATACAGGTGGCAGAATAACCCACCCAGCCGCGTCGGGTCCAGCGGTGGTCTACCTGCTGACCCTAGTTCCAGGTTGTAATAAGGTTCCAAGTGTTAAATATTTTGAATAAAGAAATGTTGAGTGCTTTGAATAAAATATGTTGAATATATGTGCATGGAAGTATACCAAATTGGGGAAGGCTAAATGATTAGTATACGTTCTGTGTTTTTGCAAGGAGGGGGGAAGAATGTAGTGTAAGAATATTGGGAATTTGTGGAGTGGAAAGTGGCCTGCGGCTGATGTCACTACACTAGTATATAATGGGGCGGTCCGCCATCTCAAGGAGTTGAGAGTTGGTTGGGAGTTACAGCTAGTTACAGGTGTGCATGTCCAGAGCTATGACTGAGTGTACATGTGCTTATTTCTATAACGACCTGTAATAAAGTTCAGTTTGAGCACAGCATCCTCATCCGTCTTCATTTCAGGTTTGTGGACATAACAGATGCCCTTGGACCAACCCATTAAAAATACATATTTAGATGGTAAACAGCTTCTTGATCTGAAAGATAATCATGTTTAACCACAGAGGTAGAAGCTGATGGGGGGAGGGGCAAAGGGATTAGCTACTCACCAATGGGACAACGGGGATCAGGGACTGTTCTCCTGGTAATCTGATCACCAAGAGCGGGGACAGGTTTGTTCTGGTGGCTGCTCTCTGTTCATCACTGTTTCTCCAGACTGGCTGCAAAATGAGCTCGCTGTGGGCAGAGTCTGGCTCCATTCTCTACTTGGTACGGGAGAAGCCGCCACCCACCTCGCATTTTTTCCTACTGGGCTGAACAGGAGCAGGACGGGAGACCGACCTGAGGAGTGGAGTAGACCGTCCATGGCTTGTCCAGACTCCATCCACGGTGAGAGCGGGCCAATGACAACACACTGTGTGCAGATAGTGCTTATGGGAGTTCTAGTTTCGTAGTCTCACATTGCAATAGGTTTATTATTTTAGATGCTGTTTGAGAAAACTACAACCTGCCAATGTGGCTAGTGGGAGTGGCTGTATTACCGGCCATTGCTGAAATCCACTGGCCATTGGCCGCTTGGCTGGTGTTAATGTCAAGCCCTGCTTGTAGGATTTTACATGTACACTATCCCGGCTGAACCAAATTTGGTGTTGATACTGTTGTGTCCATAATTGGGTAAGACCAAATACACAACTGATACAGTTTACGGAGCTTTATTATAATACTGGTTATTCACATAAATAGGCTTACGGCACTTGTCTGCTTGCCAGGTGGCTCCCACAACGACAGAGGCAGAGCCTCTTCCACCCACCTCCTTTATACCAAGGACGATATCACCACCAGAAACCGGCAGTAGACCATCCCGGTCCATCCCGTGTCCAACCCGGCTGCCACCTTAGTAACACAGCCTATTAACATACACAACATCCCTTCCCCCTTCAAAAAAATGCCAAGCGCAAATAGCCCACCCAAATTTGCTTCCCGACTCACGCTCTAAAACAAAACAATCCCAGAAACAAAAAAACCTCCTATCTATGCACACAACTAAGGCTGGGGGGCCAGGTAGACTACCAGCACCCCCACACAGCTGGGCGGATTATTCTGCTGCCAAACATTCAAAACAAAGCCGTGTCTCTCAACTAAAACAATCCCAGAACAGCTCCACATAAAAGACACACAATCACAAAACACATCCAAACTACTGGCGGCCTCCACCCACAACACTCACTCCATAATGGGTACATCATATTACACTTGACGTGGGTATGTAAATCTATACAGACAGACGGTTTACATGGGTAGACACACCCCACCACCCCAAACTCGGGTATTAAAACCAATAGTCAGTAAAACTAACGCAGTACATAGCAATTCAACACATCGCTAAACCACTGCCGTTGAGCCAATAAAATCTCACATTTACAATACAGATCCTTTAAAATTTAGCTCCCAGGTATCATTAAACACCCCATTTCTTACATTTCACTCATCATCTTCTTTTCTTTTTTTTTTGAATCAACTGGGGTACCACATCAGCAGTAAAATAAACACATCAAGACCGGAGTAAAACATACATAACAATAAGCAGAAAAAATAAAAAATACAGACACACCACACTGTCAGTCCTTTGCCGGGTCTCTCTCCAACCGCTTCCATCTTTTGACCTCGGGGGTCCCACTACGTCGGTTCTTCTCCTCCACATGACGTAACTTGTTTGGGTGCCTCCAGGTCTGGTCAGACAAGCGTAGATATCCATCATTCTGAACGGCCTCCACTCGGAACTGTCTCCGTTCATCGCGCCACTCGCGCGAACCGTGCATCCCTCTTATCCGTGCCTCAACCCTGGGCCGCACCATGCCTCCGACCCGCAGGGAAGCCCATGTCTTCTTCTTCTGGTCACTTTGGGTCTGACTGGTCTCCACCACTGATCCGGTCGACTCGCGGGTCCAGTCCGTGCCATCCATGGTAGACCACCTTCCCGAGCGATTTATCAACACGCTCTCTGGTCTCGCCCCTTCAGCATCCAGCGTGGGCACCTCGTACTTAAAGGCCGCCCCTGGGGTCCCGTCGTGCCATCCCGCACCCTCATCCAGGGCAACAGAAAGACTGGCATCGGGTCCGTCCCGAGGCAGCATCGCGTGGCGCCGAACATGCTCTCCCTCATAACTCATGTCCAGCCAGTCTGATTCCTTCACCTCCACGCCATCCACCAACGGAGTCGGTCAGCTCCACAGTTCGCAGCCCGACCACTCCTCACCCGACACATTGGTAATGGAGAAACCCAGGCTATAAAAAAGATTACACCCCATGATGTTAACCCCCGCAGCAGTGACGTGAATGCGGGCCCGGGGCACAACAACAGACTTATAACAGGCATCCATTTCCACAAACCCCAAAACTGCCAGTCTGTTCCATCCATAGCCATAATAGTCTCTTCCTTGTTGTTTTATTTGTTGGTGGGGAAACAAACTATTCATGGTCGCCAGGTTCAACATGGAGAAAACTGCTCCAGTGTCCACCAGCAGTGGAACCACGACGCCATCAAGCATGACATCGCACCTGATCCTCCCCGTGGTCTCCGGGGAGACCGTGTGCATTATTGTCGGAGTCTTCTGCACAGCACCTGGTTCCCCCCTACGGCTCCTGCGTTTGAAGTTAGCGCACGCCCTGGCAAAGTGGTCCAACAAACCACACTTGCAACAACGCTTTCCTTTCGCCGGGCACACACTGGCCTTATAGTGGTGAACAGGGGACCCACAGCCATAACAGCGTGGCGTACCTGGGGCGTACCTTATTTTAACAACGGAGGCATACACATCCTCTCCGACATCACCATCACCAGGGTCCCAAAACAGTGCCTCAGCGCAAGACTCATCCTCACCCAAAAAAGCCCCTTCAGGAAGGCCTCTCACGATGGTCTCTGCTGCCTCGAACCGTTGGGCGAGCTCGATAGCCATGGCCAATGTCAACTTTCCTGAATACGCTAACAATCTGGACCAGGCCGCTGTACAGCGGACGTGCTCCGCTAGTTGGTCCCAAATCATTTTGTCTTCCAGGTGTCCGAAATCACATCCCCTCGCCAGCCCTCGGAGATCTTCAATGAACCTCATCACTGGTTCTCCCAACCGCTGGCGGCACTGTCAAAACTGGATGCGCCGGACCGTGATGCTCTCCGGAGCGCGAAAATGGTGCGCCATCAACTCCACAACACCATCAAAGCTACCAGCCCGCCCCCCCCCCCCATTCTCTGCCCCTCAGTACCCAAATTATGGACTAACACAGCCCTCGCGCGAAGCCTCTCACGCTCACCGAGGTTCAGAACAACGAGGTAGTTGGTAAAAGCTGTGAACCAACGAGGCCATGGCATGGGCGGCATGCCTGGGGCCTCCAGAAATGGCTGAAATTCAGCAACAGACTTCTCCATTCCCACTTTTACCTCGTCGCTAAATGTTGTGTCCATAATTGGGTAAGAACAAATACACAACTGATACAGTTTACGGAGCTTTATTACAATACTGGTTATTTACATAAATAGGCTTACAGCAATGACCTACAGCTCTTGCTGGGACGGTTTGCCGCTGAGTGTGAAGCGGCTGGGATGAGAATCAGCACCTCCAAGTCCGAGTCCATGGTCCTCAGCCGGAAAAAGGTGGATTGTCCTCTCCGGGTTGGGGACAGGCTCCTGCCCCAAGTGGAGGAGTTTAAGTATCTTGGGGTCTTGTTCACGAGTGAGGGGAAAATGGAGCGAGAGATCGACAGACGGATTGGAGCAGCATCTGCAGTGATGCGGACGTTGTACCGGTCTGTTGTGGTGAAGAGGGAGCTTAGTTCTAAGGCAAAGCTGTCGATTTACCAGTCAATCTACGTTCCTACTCTCACCTATGGTCACGAGCTTTGGGTAATGACCGAAAGAACGAGATCGCGGATACAAGCGGCTGAAATGAGCTTTCTCCGTAGGATTGCTGGACTCACCCTCAGAGATAGGGTGAGGAGCTCAGTCATCCGGGAGAGGCTCAGAGTAGAACCGCTGCTCCTCCACATTGAAAGGAGTCAGTTGAGGTGGTATGGGCATCTGATTAGGATGCCTCCTGGACGCCTCCCACTTGAGGTGTTTCAGGCACGTCCCACTGGGAGGAGACCCCGGGGCAGACCCAGGACTCGGTGGAGAGACTATGTCTCCCAGCTAGTCTGGGAACGCCTTGGTATCCCCTCTGAAGAGCTGGAGCAGGTGGCTGGGGAGAGGGAAGTCTGGGCTTCTCTGCTTGAACTGCTGCCTCCGCGACCCGGACCTCCGGAAAAGCGGTAGAAGATGGATGGATGGATGGATGGATGGCTTACAGCACTTGCCTGCTTGCCAGGTGGCTTCCACGACGAAAGAGGCAGAGCCTCTTCCGCCCACCTCCTTTATATCAAGGACGACGTCACCACCGGAAACCAGCAGTAGGCCATCCCGGTCCATCCCATGTCCAACCCGGCCGCCATCTTAGTAATACAGCCTATTTACATACACAACAGATACTATGCAGGCTCTCATCTCATAGTCTGAAAAAACAGACAAAACAGATGGACATAAAAGGCTTACCAATACCACTACCACCCTGTGAGCAACACTCAATGAAAGACATAAAAAATATATTTAAAAATCTTTACTTGAGAGTTTTAATTTTAATATGCTGTGAGGAAAAAAGTAAATAGATTAACTCTTTAGATCAGCATTACTCTGGCTCTTTGCTGCTTTTTTGTATTAATGATTCATATTGTCAGATGGCTTCATACTGCAGTAAAAACAAGGCTTACCGTGCAGTCTGTAGATAACCAGGAACACACAAACCTTTGTGAGGTTTTACTTTTTCCCACATTTTTTGCTGGCCTTCGTCACTTCCGGTTTTTTGACCGGCCTGAGCAGAGAGGTGTGGAGGGAGCGAAGTTTTACACCATTGTTTTCCTTCAAAGTATAGGTAAGTTTTAAAATATGAAAAAAACTTCCAAGGTAAACCTTATAAATTGTGGCGTTACACCTTAAACAACCTATTTATACCTTTTCTGTGTAACTTGAATGCTCTAACAAAACAGCACAAAGGCCACCAAAGCAGTTAGCGGCTAACATTTCAATTTATACAAGTTTTAGGACAATCAGACCTGCTTAAAGCAAGCTAACAAGTGAGCTAGGTGCTCATTCTCAGGGATTTATAATCTCATAATCCTCTTTTCACTGTAGAATTATGGAAAACACAGATGCTAGTAAGAAAAAAAGGCTCCAAACTCAAACCCAGTTCAAACCAGGATAGCTATGTAAACTATTTAGTTTGTGAATTAATGATAGGTAGCTGTTAATTAGATTTAATTATATTGAGTGTCAGTTTTTTTTTTTTTTAACTGAAGTTATATCTACCTGCAGCCCAGACTGGGTGTGCTGGGAGTTCCTTATGTTGGTTCATTAGTAGTTAGCTGTCTGTGAATGCTTTTATGCTTCATAAAGTAGGCACTGCGCACACATGTAAGCATGTATTTTATTCACCCTTGGTTCGTTACTTCAGAGCATTTGTTTCATGCAAGAAAAAAAAAAATCACTTTACAAAACAGTAACAGTGCAGCACCATCAATAATTTAACAATTAAAACTCAGCTAAATTACAGATAATTGTAGACTTCTCTGTTGATGTTAGATAATTTTAGACATCTTTGTTGATTTGGCACAGGGGATTATGGGTCTGCATATTTGATTTGGCAAGGATTTTTTTTTACCCTGGACACCCTTCCCATTTTACTCATGCTAGGGACCAGCACAAGGAGTACACTGGTTTCAGGCTTCCCCCTGTAAGTGGAATATTGATAGACCAAAACATTAAAATCTCAGAGACTTAGGCTATGGTCACACTGCAGCTTTTAATGCTCAGTTCAGATTTTTTTTGCACAAATGTGACCCATATCTGATTTTTTTTAATGACTGTCTGAACAGTACATATCCGTTTTTTTTTTTTCACACCAGACCCAGGCCACTTTCATATGTGGCACTAATCAGATACATCTGATATTTTCCAAAGTGACCTCAGTCTGAACTGTCATGTCGCATTTCATTTGACTTTTTCCTCATTGAAGTGAGACAGACGCTACAGTTCGGTGGTGGAGGATGCAGCAAGCATGGCAGACACAGCTGATTTGTGCTCTCTTTTTAATCAATCTTCTTCCCTTTATCACTGGATCGTAATTTTGTCAGCTCCGACTGCACAATAACCACCGGGGCGGTGGTTTGGGGCTGAAACCGCCAGACAAGCAAGCGCACTAACGGCACATTTACCGGATGCTGCAAATTCCTTTTTCCCTGTAAACGGAACACCGTGAGTCCTGGCTGCTGTAATATCCAAAATGTAAAGTTTGCATGGACATGACTGTAGAGCAGAATGGCCAGATAGGGGGACACAGGTGAGGGGAGTCTCAGCTCCTCCTTACTCCTTCCTGTGCAGGACCGGTGTTACGCCACTGGTACGAGCCGTGTAGTTTATTAGGGCAAGAGCCACTGACAACATCAGCGGGCGAGAGCCCTATTGTAATCATGAGGATTATTTATTATTAACCTCATTTATATAGGTAATCCCTTTGAGACACAGGGTCTCATTTTAAAGAGCATTGTTTAATTGATCAGTTCTGTTAAAGCAGGGCTGATCACAGTGGTCATCTGGTGTGTAGAGGAAGGGAGCTGGTCTCATATTTATGATTTTAACATTTTATTTTGCTGCGCTGCATCAGGGTGAAGAAGTTCTGTCCCCCAAACACAACGCTGTGTCTGACGTTACGTTTTCTTCTGTGCATGCGGGTCACTTCACAGCTGTAGACCGTTCACACTGGAGTCTGATGGGGGTCACATTTAAATAATAATGTGAATGCCCACACAAAAAAATCGGATCTCGGCAAATAATCGAAACTGATCATCAAGACCTGCAGTGTGACTGTAGACTTGAGTTACAGTCACACTGCAGGTTTTAATGCTCAATTCTGATTTTTTTTTTTTGCACCAATGTGACCCATATCAAATGTGACAGTCTGAACAGCACAAATCCAATTTTATTTATTTTATTTTTTTTCACACCAGACCCAGGCCACTTTCATATGTGGTCCTAATTTGGATATGTACTTCAAAATTTCGGGGTTGGGGGGTTGGGGCTGAAACCGTCAGACACGTAGGCGCACAGTAATGGCGCATTTTTTTAAAAAAAGTAACAGCACATTTACTGGATTCTGCAAATTCCTTTTTCCCTGTAAACGGCACACCGTGAGTCCTGGGCGTTGTAATATCTAAAATGTAAAGTTAATACCGGCATGACTGGAGCGGAATGGCCAGATAGGGGGATACGAAAACACACTGTCCAGGAGAGGGGAGTCTCTGGCAGCTTCTCCTTCCTGTGCAGGACTGGTGTTTATTCGGGCGTGAGCCACTGACAACGTCAGTGGGTGAGAGCTCTATTGTAATCGCTAGGATTATTTATTATTAACCTTATTGATACAGGTCGTCTCATTGAGACACGGGGTCTCTGTAGTATAAGAATAATGGGTATATGTGGAGTGGAACGCGGCCTGACGTCACCACGCCAGTATATATTGGGTGGTCCGCCATCTCATTGCATGTATAATGTGGGTTTCGCGTAGAGTACAGGTGTGCATGTACAGAGAGATGACACGTACTTAATACTTTAACAGTTTGTAATAAAGTTCGGTCTGAGCACCGCATCCTCGTCCGTCTTCATTCCAGGTTTGTGGACATAACATTTGGCGATGAGAATTTCAAACCATGGAAGCGTGCTTTAGCCTAAAGCCTTTCCTTGAGTCTTCAGGTAAACCAACCGTCCCGTGGCCACGATGGCTGGGTGTGTTCGAGACCTGCATTACAGTGTTGGACTTGGGAGAACTGGATGAAGTCAAAATGCGAATATTACTTGTCCACCACCTGGGCGTAGAAGGTCAGAGAATTTTCCACATGCTTGGTCCGATGGACTTATATGAGGATGCTATTGAAATGCTGACTAGCTACTTTGCTACATTCAACAATGTTGCGCAGCGCGCGAAATCTCACCAATGACGACAAGAACCTAAGCTAGCTAACCCCACACCCTACGGAGACGGCATAAACATTGTGGGCCCCGAAGGTTGGTCAGGACTGCAGCGTGTAGTGAAGTTAGACAGCGTGAGTATGCCTATGTTGGTGGCCACCGCCGCCACGCGGTCCATAGTAAACGAGGCCACAGTTTGGAGGCTCACCCCCCATTGACCTAATGTGGTGGAACTACCGGACGACGGATGCTCCAGTACTGGCAGTAATGTCACATTTGCGGTGCAGTACGGTGAAAAGGTGATTCCAGTGTTCTGGTTCCAGGTGACATGCCAGGGTGAAAACGTTATGGGGTGGGATTTATTCTGCGAGCTGGGTTTTACCCTTACAATCCACGGGCAGACGGTTGATGGTCCAGGCCCATTTTACCCAGGTTTCAGGGACGTGGGTGCAGCCGAAGAGCACAGCTCGGACAGTGAATGTAATGTAGAGAGTGGATACAGCACGGACGGTGAAAACAACATGGAGAAAGAATAGCGACTGGGCTCTCCTCCGTTTTTTGCCCAGCCGGAGCTGCAGGAGAGGGAGCCCGTGTCTATCGGGAACAACACCAATGAGGTGATTCAGAATGGCACTGACACCACACCATCCACCCTGTGCACTCAGGAGGAGAGCTGCCTGGGAGGGGGGGCAGCAGTTGGACTCATCTCAGCTCCTTGCCGAGCCGGAGCTACAGAAGAGGGAGCCACATGCACGCGGAAAACCCTGAGGCACAACAACAACAACCAGGCACAGACATTGTTCATGACATGGCGCAACAAAGGACATCAGAGAGAGAGGAGGAACCGGACTGCTTCCGTACGCATGCTCAACATTATTCTACAGAGGATACAACCGAGCCAATGGGTGAAGAGTCCACTACAATGATCAACACGGCAGAAACACCGGACACCTTCCGTACCCACGACCAGCCTCAACCTATGGAAACAACAACGGCAACGACGGGTGAAGGGTCTACAACGGAACAGTTACGACACAATGGAGATCCTAAACCAGACGAGCATGCATTGCCACAGCGACACATGAGACCGAGCAAGGCGCCATTTCAAGTCATGGACTGGGTTCAAGTCCGCACTGGCGAGACCAGGGCGGCGACTGACCGGGCCACAACTGATGAGACAACGGGCGCTGCTGAGGATCATGGCGAAACTGGGATTGGCGTGCTTTTGACTGACAGATGGTTTGGTTTGGTACGCAAACCAACTTCGGCGTGTCCAGGTGGCTGCTCCAGACGGTGAGGCTTTGCGGGAGTCAGCTGCCGCAGTGTGGGACCCGGGCCCCAACATGATGAAGATCGGTCCTGGCACCGGGGGTCCAGCAGCTCCAGTGATGCATCCGCTATGGGTCCGCTACAAGGCCCCTCTGGCAGAACTGCTTTCTCTATGGAAGACTGTTTAAAAAAAACAAAAAACAAAACAATGGTTCAGGTAGGAGTGTGGCTGACACAGGTGGCAGAATAACCCACCCAGCCACGTTGGGTCCAGCGGTGGTCTACCCGCAGACCCTAGTTCCATGTTCTAATTAAGTTCCAATTATTGAATGTTTTGAATAAGGAATTTTGAGTGTCTGAATAAAGTATTGAATATATAGGCTTATAAATGTACCAAATTGAGGAGGGCTAATTGCTTAAATTATGTTCTGTTTTGCAAGTGAAGGGGGCGGGGTGTATTATAAGAATAATGGGTATATGCGGAGTGGAACGCGGCCTGCAGCTGAGGCCACCATGCCAGTATATATTGGGCGGTTTGCCATCTCACTGCATGTACAATGTGGGTTCAGCGTGGAGTACAGGTGTGAATGTACAGAGAGATGACCGAGTGTACACGTGCTTTATATTTTTAACAGTTTGTAATAAAGTTCAGTTCGAGCACAGCATCCTCGTTCGTCTTCATTCCAGGTTTGTGGACATAACAGTCTCATTTTCAAGAGAGCTGTTTAATCGGTTAGTTCTGTTAAAGCAGAGCTGGTCACAGCGGTCATCTGGCATGTAGAGAAATGAAACTGTTCTCATTTAGTTTGTGCATAATAATTTTTGAATGATTTTAACATTTTATTTTGCTGCGCTGTATCAAGGTGAAGAAGTTCTGTCCCCCTCAATCATTCGGGGCTTCCATAAACACAACGCTGTGTCTGACGTTCCATTTTCTTCTGCCCACGCGGGTCACTCCATAGCTGTAGACCGTTCACACTGGAGTCTGATGGGAGTCGCATTTAAATCGTAATGTGAACGCCCACACAAAAAAAATTGGATCTCAGCAAAAAATCGGAATTGAGCATTAAGCCCTGCAGTGTGAACATAGTCTTGCATAGACCAACTTTGACTATAGAAACATGACCAAAAACCAGAACTAAGAAACCAGAGGCCATTCAGAGTGTGCATACCACTGCCAAGGTTCCATCCCTCCTACCCTTCATTCGCCAGTACGTACCTCAGTACCTTCGTCCTTCCAGCTGTCCATACATTGTGAGATGGGGCCTTGGTGGAGGTATGTGCTCATGGATCACCTCCAAAATCTTTTGGGTTCATTTGTAGCCTCAGGGCCACCTCTGGTGGAAATTTTATCAAAATCTGTCCAGTAGTTTCTGTGTAATCCTGCCAACACATTGTGAGAAGATACAGTTTGGAGAGCAGATAGGGCCTTAGTGGAGACATGCACTCTTGGATACATTCAAAATGTATTATGTTCATCCTTAGGCCAAGGGCCACCTCTGATGAAAATTTTATCAAAATCCGTTGAATAGTTTTTGCTTAATACGTCAAATAGGTTCATTTTGTTTTCTTTTAATTATTTATCTTTTGTTCATATGAAAGACAAAAAATAAAATAGAAAGATGTCTTTATCTTCTTTACATGTTTCAACTGCACTGCAGCCTTCGTGCTGACGAAGTGTTGAAGTGCCTTGGTTATTTAAAAAAAAAAAAAAAATTGCTCATACAGCAGTGGTATAGCCACAGCTGATATTCTGTAAAATTCTGAATGAAGAATAACGCTATTTCAGAATAAATCAAGTATTAATACATTGTTCTCTAATTTTGATCTCCACTGTACACAGAGAGTCGCATAAGCAGTCTGAGTCCTGGAAATATTGAGAAAGTGATATTTATTAACTACAGTTTATCGGAGTGTTTCAAGTTCCCAACAAAGAAGCAAGTCGGTTCCATCAAACGCACACTTCGTCCTCCAGCCCCTACAGCCAGTGCTGCCATTGTGATTGTGCTGTTGTAGGGTATCGTTTTAAAAGTCGTGCCGTCTCCGTGACCTTGAAATTTTAAGTGACTGGAAGTGTTGTTGATCAAGTCAGATAAGATGTGGGTTGAACTGGCCACTGTTAACAGAAGTTCACGAATGGCTTAAGTGGAGCGCCTTTTTTCCCTGTCAGAATTAATAAGCAGAGTCTTTGTGTGGCCTTCCAGAAACATGCTCACTTGGCGCACATCTGTTTTCAGGACTCTCCCTTTTTTCCTTACGCTGCTTGCGCTCAGTCAAGTTGAGGAATAGTTCGAAACACGGTCGATCTTAGCTTATTTGCCATTCTTTTAAAAAACAAGCACAACAAAAACTAAGTGTTAATAAGTGCTGAGTTCATCCACAACTGAAAATGTGAAATACTTATCAATTTCTGAGAATAATGGAAAAATCCAGTTAATATATTCTGTGACGCCAGCCTTTTGATTAAAAGCATTTGTTTAAAAACCTGTTTTTAATGTTTCCCATTAGTCCCTTTTAAGGATTTACAGACGGCAGCAGTAAAAGTCAGTGATTTGATGGAAAATGCAGATATGTGAACAGTCCAGCTTGGTTTATAGCTGCTGAGGCTATTGAAGTTTTCATATTTGGGTAAAATAAGTGGCATTGACAAGGTTTCCAGTGCACAAATAAAGATGACATGAGATTGTTTTTGAAAGCGGAAAATCTGGAAGGTGTTTGTTGGTAGGTCGGCAGGGAGGATTTCTCTGAAAGTAATATCAGCCCTACCCAGTAAAACTTCAAACAGATGGCTATGATGGCTATGAGCTAATTTATTTAATCAACTATTAACTCTAGAATCAAAGACAGCATTATCTTCTTTTGTTTTGTTATAGGTTTTTTTCATAGCAAACAGTTTGGCATATCAAAGTAGGACCATTGACAGGTGTAAAAAAAAAAAAAAAAAAAAAAAAATCTGCTGTTGTTAATGATCTCAGGAAGCCTCGAGCTTTTCCTGCTGTGACAAGTCACAACATCTTTTGTTAAAAGGTCCATTAAGTTGAAGCTAAAATTACACCAAGCAGCACTTAATGTAGGAGTCATTATGAGAAGTGGATTGCTTTGATTCCCTTGTCTTGTTGGGGAATAGGTTTCACATGGGATACAGAACTGACAACATCGCCCGCTCTCAGGTTTGATGCTCTTTAGCTCGTCTTTGTGGACAGAGTCACAAGTGATCGCTGAAATGAAGGTCAGCACCTCTGTCCATCAGTCCGTTCGAAGTTCTTCCTCAGACGTCTCATGACAGGGAAAAAAAAGGGAGGGGGGGCGCTGACTGAAGAGACTCTGCCCCTTTATTCCCTCTGCTCAAATATCAGATCCACACATGGTGAAGCAAACAGTGTTTTTGAAAGGCTTTAATTACATCCCGCACGTCTTTATTTGATCTTCACGCAGCTCTTTTTCTTTCTTTTTCCCCAATCCCACCACCTAAAGCCATGCATCAGCAAGTGTGATTCAGCATTTTTAAATGTGGTGAGGAGTTTTATTCACGTGAGATCGACTGTTACACTGTAATTTCCCAGTTTGGGATCAATAAACTACTATCTATCTATCTATCTATAAAGAGGATAAAAAGGCTTTTTTTCCTCCTTCCTTGCGTTGTGATGAGAGGCAGAACAGCAGAGGGATGGTGGTTTGTTTCTGTTTTGCAAATCTAATGCTGGTGGAAGAAAAAGACATGATCAGTAATGAGCTCTGCTTGTTGGAATTATTAAGAATTGTTGCTGATAACAACAGTACATAAATTATATCATATGCCCCCCCCCCCCTTTTTTTGAATCAGCACCCTGCCAGCTCCTCAGACAATGTTCAGAGAGAAGAGCTGAAGAGAAGAAATACCCGTAATCCACCAGGTATGATCTGTCTCTGCTGTTTAGTAATGTGGCACATTTACGGGGTGTAACTTCAGCAGTGGGCCATTAAAAGCCCACATTGTCCTCATCAAGTTTACAAAAGCTGAAGGCACAGGTGTGTGATGATGACCAAATTACACGAGAAAAATTGGATTTAACATTGGATTTAACATTTACTGGAGCTCTACACAATTTATGAAAATCCCAGTTATGGAAATAAGAAAGGTGTGGAGAGAAACTGTAGAAACACGACTTTCCCTAAAGCTTTGTGCTGATACGCCTAAGGCACAACGCTGAACTGGGAAGCTGTGCCATCATTGCTTCGACTATAAAAATAGAGAGAATAGACCTTTAAGAGTCGGGCGTGTGAATGATCAGAAATGTTTCACTCATCCCTGCTGGGCTCCCTAAAGATGTTTCATGGATGAGCGTGAACGTGTAATAATGCCTGTGTCATCATATTATCTTCAGTCGCATTACCTTCAGTACATAGTAGTCAATAGTGTTTTTTCTTTTTTTCCCCCCTGAAGGAATGAAAGCACACCACTGTAAGCATTTTAATGCTGAGGATGATGCAGAGAATCAAACACCGTTTAAACCATCTGAAAAGGAAAAAAAGTAAAATTAAAAAACACATTTTTTGCAAAAATAAAATAGATATTTGCTGCTTATAAAAAATCACCTGAGAGTATTCAGGTCTGTTAAAGCAATGTCTTGTTAGTTATACTTCCATTACACAGGGGTGGAGATCAGTGAAAGATCTCAGTGATGACAAAATGGCCAGATCTCCAAACTGTCTTTCAGTGATCTCTCAGCAGTCACCAAGCTTTCTCAACGATCTCTCAGTGATCATCAATGATCTCCACAGTCCTCAAAGTTTTGACTCAGTCCAAAGCAATCTCGAAGAGCCCCTTTACACAGCACGGAAATTGTTGAGAGATTGGGATAATTTTTGATGTTTGTGATCATTTTGGTAGATCCTTGTCTGTTTTGGACTGAGTCAGAACTTAGAGGAGACTGTGGCAACTGTAGAGATCAATGAAGATCATTCATAGATCAAAACTGGCCAGATCTCTCAATGATCTCCACCCCTTTGTAAAGGAGGTATTAATGATCACCAAAGGGAAGTGATCTCTCAACAAGCACTGAACGATCTCATTAATCTCCCAATAATCTCTCAATGATCTTTCAGTGAACTATATTGATCTTTCATCGAACGTTCAGCGATCCCTAACTGACCTCTGTCATTTCTTAAGTGAAAGATTGCTGAAAGATCATTGGAAGATTGATGAGATCGTTGAGTGCTCCTTGAGAGTTTATTGAGAGTTTGTTGGGAGATTGCTTTCCTTTGGTGATCATTAAGAGATTGTTTTGGACTGAAAACAATCTTTTAACT
This sequence comes from Pholidichthys leucotaenia, assembly GCA_020510985.1. Taxonomy (NCBI): domain Eukaryota; kingdom Metazoa; phylum Chordata; class Actinopteri; order Cichliformes; family Pholidichthyidae; genus Pholidichthys; species Pholidichthys leucotaenia. The sequence goes on along the minus strand of CM035837.1, from coordinate 319,568,886 downwards.
GTGGTGACTGTGGATATCGTTAGAAGGCTTTTGAGTGATCTTGGTGATCGCTGATAAATCACTGAAAGATTGCTGAGAGATCTGGCCATTTTTCCATCTTTCAATATTTCCAAAAATCTCCACCCCTGTGTAAAGGGGGTAGAAGACTACTAGAAACCTCTCAAATTTACTGTATATAGTACCTCTTTGGTTGGCCAACAAGCTCTCAGTCGTCCCTCAGCGATCTCTGCTGGTCTTTCAGTGATCTCTTCTGGTCTCGCAGGGATCTCTCAAAAATCTTTTAAAGATCTCTATATATCACCAAGAAAATAAACATTTACACCGAAGCAGCTTTTTCAAGGTTTTATGAGATTCTTGAGAGATCAAGTCAATTTTTGATCTTTCAGTGGTCACCCAACGTTCTCCGTCCATGTAAGGGGGCCCTTGTGCAATATCTGTGAGATCGTCGCAATAAAAAGCCAGAGGCCTGCATTGTCCCAACTGCAAAATTGCGGCCACTGACTCTTGGGGCTGAGTCAGACAAAAATGTGGTGTGCTTTTACTCTGCTCAGCCAAATGTGACATAAATAAAAGGAAAGGAAAATGGCTGCTCTCGTGGCTGTACCCTTGGTCCCCTGCTCTTTGTTAAAACCATATCTCTGCTGCTTCATTGCCCCCAGCTACATTAAATCCCATTAAATTCACCTTCATTAAAGCGGTCCTCCCTGTTCCTTGCAGCAGCCCTGGTGTGGGCCTCTCAAGGACAGAGCAGTAATGAGCGTTGTCTGGATTTAACCTTGAAGAGTACAGGTTTTCATTTCCAAATCAATAACTTATGGCTCAAAACTGCCACTAGATCCAGGCTATAATTCTCAAGCATTAATTGTGTGGATTATGTTTCTCTGGGAGTGAGGAGGTATTTAGCTTTAAGCTGCAGTGTAGATATTACATTTCTTGTGATTATTTTGTCCTTTTTTTCTACAGTAGAAATGGGCAACTTGCACATTTTCTGTACCAGCGGGTTTGTGTGCGTCCTTTTTGCAGCACAGATGGAACAACTTAAAGAGATTGTATTTCAAAGAGACGGTATGAGTGTAAGTCATTAGACTGTTGGTGCAATTTTCTACAGCGAGACCGAGCAGAGGGCAGAAGGCTGGGATTTTCCCTGCTCCGCCATCCAGTGTTGCAGTCCAGTGTCATCACTCACTCTAAAGAGGTAGAAATATAAGAAATCTCCTTCACGGCTGTGTAAGACAAGTTTCAGCAGTCACCTGCCATCAGAAGAAGTGATATGAATTATGAATGAAAAAAATTAGCAGATGGGTGACAGCAGGGCTGTGGGGACAATGAGAAGGAGACAAATATCTGACCTTCGGTAAAGGAGTGAAATTGTTTCAACTCCTGTCGTTCTCTCCGTCTTCGTGGGACATTCTCCGCGCTGGGGCGTGCTGTCATTGTCCCATGATTGCTTGGAAAGCGTTAACTTGTCCTGCGGTGATAATTTCTGCCCGACATGTTCCTAATATGAAACATCAGATCTTTTCATATAAAACGGGGAGGGTTGGTGATCACTGGAGCTTAATTTTTTAATCAACTTTGCTTTTAAATGAAGCTTTATTAAATTACAAACTCACACAGTGGGAGTGGGACACAGGCTGAGAGGGGCTGGTGTGGGGGGGAATAAGAGCTTTTTGTGATAATTAAATAATATTACTAATAAAAAAAAACCCTTGGCTGTCATAGACGGAGAAGAATAGGAAGGAGACAAAACCTTTATCCATTTCATGCTCTTCTTTTCTTTCAGTCTCTCTCATTACAGTCTCAGGAAATTTACCATGTAAAATTATGAAAAGAAGAAAGGAATACAATGTCTGCAAGATATGATTGATGGTAAATGTAGACACATTTACATTCATTTTCCCGCTCACACTTACTACTGTATATGTTCCTGCCCAGTGTGCAAATGAATTATATACTTCTGTAGCACTGTCAGAAAAGATGTGACAGTATAAACCCTCATTTTTACTGCTTTCAGCTCAGCTATGTAGCCGTATGTTGTTGTTTTTTTGTTCCCCCCCCCCCCCGTCCTATCAGGCAGCTATAGCCGTATGTTTTTTGTTGTTTTGCAAATGTTAGATTTTTGACCAATTTGATCAAGTTTCCTTTAAAAATCTTGAATTAATTCATTAATCCTGCTCATATCCTGCCTTAAGGTGAGGATTGGATGCCAGCACAAGCATCAAGTTTTCATGACCGTGTTTGTTGTGGGTGCCTTGAGAAATGAAAAATGTTAGCCATCATTTCATAGTAAATGTTGGTTGTTGTGTAAATTATTTGAAGACAAATATTCCAACTTAATTAATCTTCACCTCCAATGCTCTTAGCCTTGCTTCCCTTCTATCTGGTTTCTTGAACACACAGTATATCTACCTTTCTTCTCTCCTTCATATCAACCAACTGTCTGCCTTTACCAGTCATAGTCCCTATATTTAAAGTCCTTACTCTCACCTCCACACTTGCATACCTGCCAACTACTCCAGTTTTGCTGTAATGGTTACGGTTTTCAAGACCCCATTCCGGGTTACGACTTTATTAATCAAAATTACGGTTTTTCACTAAAAATTCAGTCAAAAATTTTAAATCGTAAAAAAACACGAAAGCAATTCCAAACACGAGATCACTAGGAATCATATCTAAATTTAGGACAAAGGCAATCGGCACTGCTTCCTGTAGGTGTATTGCGCTTGTGCGAGAGGTCTGAGCCATTGTTTCCATTTGGAATCGCGAAGGAATTAGGTCAGCATTCTAAACGTTTTCATCATGGAATCTGCCTGAGAAAAGTCACAAATGAGCGTGAAACCCAAACGAAAATTAGTCTTTTCATGAGGAATACTCCAAAGCATTTCCAGGAATTATTATTGCGGACTGTGAGCGCATATTCAGCCATGTGAACAAGAACAAAACTGAGTTCAGGTCCAGTCTGTCAACTAAAGTTCTGGGCAACCTCATGACCAGAAAATGATGATGACAGCTTCGGGTAACAAGTGCCACAGTGTGTCCCATTCAAAAGACCAACTGAAGAAAGCTAAGAGGTGCACCATGGAAAACAACAATGCTTGAGAGTTATCATAGAGTTTGTCCTTGATCTTTTCCATCAGCATATCTGCATTGACAATTTAAGGAAAATAGAAACATGATTGTTGAAGAAATATGAGGTTGTTAGCCACATTTTAACTTGATTTAATGCTAATATTTGTTTGGCCCCCCTGAACCCCCCACCAGGACTTTGTCCTGGACCTACCGGGGCCTGTGGCCCCTGGACCCCGGCTAGCTACTAGGCTTTTCAGGTTTTAAAAGTTGGCAGGTATGCACTTGTACCTTTCCTTTTCTCTCTCTCCCTCCTAACATGTCTATACCCCTCTCCTCCTCCTTGATCTTCGACCAACAGTAGCCCAATTTCCACCGGCACCCTGTCGTTTAACGGCACTGGTGGCAGTCGTTGTTAACCCGGGCCTTGACCGATCGGGTATGGAAGTCCCATTCTTCTTGATCTGCATGTTTGATTTGGCAAAGGTTTTACGTTGGATGCCCTTCTTGACACAACCCTCCCCATTTACCTGGGCTTGGGACCAGCACTAGGAGTACACTGGCTTGTGCACCTCCTGTGGCTGGGTTGTTTGAGGGATTTTTATTAAAATTAAGATTATTTTTTTTTTAAGTTTTTGGAAAGCTTCCTAAAATACTCCAACTGATTGCTCCTTTGAATAGTCCTTAAACTGCAGTTTAAAGTTTTGATTTTATGACTGCAAGATCAGGCCATCAGTTTTTATTCCCCACTGGTCAAAAACCAAGGAGGATTATGTTATGTCCGTGGGTTCTACTTCAGATAACCACTCTGAGGAACAAAACAGGACGACACACACGGCTGCAGGTCATTAACTCTCTTTTTTTACTGAAGCACAGTTCAGCGAGTACACTTATTCGATTGGCAATGCCACAGGGTACAGCGCCCACCTGTGGGGTGGCATATGTAAATGCAACTCATGTAACTCCCATACATCACATCTCCTCCCCACTAAATGTTGTACCCACCCCCAAGATACACAAAGCAAACAACTTTTTTTTTCTTCTTCTTTTTTTATCACACACTAGCCTTGAGGCTGGGAGTAGACGGTCCCAAACCCCTGAGTCAGTCAAGGGTTTATTCTGCCCTTTTGGTGAGACGTGACTCTCTAATCTAACACCTAAAGGGTCTCTTATTCAAAAGTGTCCAAGGTATTGTCTCTTAGTGTATCTTAAACAAAGTTTATGGGACATAACGCTCTGGTGGTTTAATAGTACGAGAAGGATATCTCTTACCAGTCTCTGGAGGTGGTGTGGTGTTTCCCTCTGAGGTTACCTGGGGTGGTGGTGAGGGGTCACTCACAGGAACCGGAGTAGCTGATTCTGGAACGGTGTTTTCCAGCCCAGGCAGGTCTGCTGAGATGCACGACGATGCAGCTCCGCTGTTGTCTGTAGAAGTATCCAATGCAGCAAACCTGGCCAGCATCTGGTCCGCGTGTCGCCTCCAGTGTTGCGATGCGCCAATGTCGACGGTGTAGGATACAGGGCCAGTCTCTGCTGAAACAACCCCTGGTATCCACTTCTTCTCTCCTCTCCTGTAATCCCGAACGAGGACTGGGTCTCCCACCTTGAACGTTCTGGCTTTTGCATGCATTCCTCGATACGCACACTGTGCCTCTTGTGCTTTCTCTACCTCTGATGTCATGCTGGGCTTCAGCAGGTCTAGTCGAGATCGCAGCTTGCGATGCATGAAAAGCATGGACGGGGACTCCTTCGTTGTGGAGTGTTGCGGTATGTGAGTAAAAAGGCATCCAGTCGGTGTTGTATGGAAGTGGTTCCAGTGGAGCGCTTCAGTGACTGCTTGAATGTCTGTACAAAACGTTCTGCAAGACCATTTGTTGATGGATGGAATGGTGCAGAGCGGATGTGCTTTACTCCATTACCCTTCATGAAAGTGTCAAACTCGTGTGAGGTGAACTGGGGACCATTATCACTCACCAACACCTCAGGGAGCCCATAGCGACTGAATAACCCTCGGAGCACCTGGATGGTATTGGCCGTTGTGGTGGAACTCATGAGGTGCACCTCAGGCCATTTTGAATGGGCGTCTACAACCACCATAAACATTTGGCCCTGGAACGGCCCGGCAAAGTCAACATGAATTCTCTGCCATGGGGATCCAGGCCAGATCCATGGGTGGAGTGGTGCTGGTCCCGGTGCTTTCTGTGTAAGTTGACAGGACTGACATGTTTTTGAGACTTGTTCAATTTGAGCGTCAATTCCGGGCCACCACATGTAACTGCGGGCGACAGCTTTCATTTTGACAACACCTGGGTGTCCAGTATGCAGTTCCGACAGCACTCGTGATCTCAGTTTTGAGGGAATGACGACGCACACACCAGAATCAGAATCAGAATAAACTTTATTGCCAAGCATGTAAAAAACACACGAGGAACTTGACTTGACATTGGTGCGCATGCGCGCGACACAACGACACGGCAGCCATAATAGGCGCCTCATCAAACAGAGATAGATAAGAAAGGGAGGGGAAGGGAGGGAACGACACAAGGGGGGAGGAGAAAAAAAAACTTCGTTATCAAAATACAGCTTATTTTTAAGCAGATTATGATTACAATGAAAAAAAAATCTCTCAATAGCACAGAGCAACAACTCAGAATTCACAAGACACAAGAGAGCAGTGTACAGTATATCTTTAATCAGTTCATGAATCAATGTGTGTGCGGTGTTGAGCAGTGTTGATGATAATAAGAGAGACCCAAGGACCCTTGGCAGAAGATGTTTTGTCTGTCTGGCGCCCAGTCTTATCTGGCGCTGCAGCTGGCTGTCCAAGGCCTTGTGCTCATGATTTTGAAAAAAAACACAATCTGCAGACAGCCAGGAGGAATTTTCATGGGGAATAATAATGCCAAATAGGACTGATCACAGAGAAGACTTGTATTTCTTCTGTAGATTCAGTACATTAATCCTTCATTGCGCAGCTTTGAATTCGTCGTGGAAAGACCTGAGCGAACCCATGATGTAATCCACCTTACGAGACAGTTCTCCAGTAGTCGCTATCAGGGTCTTCTCCAGTTTCTCAATTTGTTGGATGCACCTCGCCTGGCCAGCATTTTGATAGGTTGAATCCATCTTCAGCAATTTGCGGTAAACCAAGACAATTCCCGTCCCAATCAGAATTATCCCAATCACCAAGATTACGAAGATAAACAAATCTTCAATATCTTCGATAGAAAGATTAGAGAGACACAGCATTTCCAATTACCTGTGTCACATAGATAGCCCACTGGAGCCGTTCCAGCGGGGCAGACAGCTTCCCCCGGAGCACTTTTCCTTGTTGAAAAAATAGTGTCAATTGTGTTCAAAGCCCAGCTTATTAACTCCATAATTTCTTTTCGGCGGTCGCAGTTAAACGCAGACAGACAACAGCAAGCTGGGATCCAGTAGCAGGAGGGGAGGAAAAAATCAGCAGGAGAGAAGAAAAAAGCGTCTGCTCTCTTGGGAGGGCGGAAGGCACATAAGGCAACTTTGCTGGAGTGTCAGCTCATCCTTTCGGCTGATGAATGGTGCCAATGTGCTGGCCACATCCTGGACCCTCGGAAAGCGACCTGTGGAGACCATCTCCAGGACTTGAGCAAGGACAGGGTCACCCCTGCTCTCTCGGCAGATTTCTCGGCAGTTCACAGGTAAGGCTTCTAGGTGTTTAATATGAAACCTGTCCACAGCACTGATTCTCTCTCTTGGTGATGTTGGTAGTGGAAGGCGTGAAAGCCCATCTACATTTCCATGACGAGCTGCCTCTCGGTACTGTATGGTGTAGTTATGGGCAGCTAACAAGAGAGCCCACCGCTGCATTCTAGCAGCAGCCATGGATGGTGTGGCTTTGCACGGGCTCAGAATGGTGGTCAATGGGCGATGATCTGTAAGGAGTGTAAACTGCCTGCCATACAGATAGTGATGGAATTTACGAACTCCAAATATGATGCCAAGAGCTTCGCGCTCAATTTGGGCATAGTTGCGTTCTGCCTTATTCAGAGTCCTTGATGCAAAAGCTATGGGCCTCTCTTGTCCATTCGGGAGGATGTGTGAGATGACGCTGCCTACACCATAAGGTGATGCGTCACACGCCAGCCGAATGGGAAGTTGTGGGTCATAATGGGTTAACACGCTTTGGGAGAGTAGCTGCTCTTTTGCCTCTTTGAAAGATGCTGCACATTCAGATGTCCATTGCCATCGTTTTCCTTTGCACAACAGAGCATTCAGTGGGCTTAGGATAGATGACAGGTTGGGGATAAATCTGCTGTAATAATTAATTAGCCCCAAGAAAGAACGTAACTGACTCACGTCTGTTGGTGCAAGAGCCTCCACGATTGCCCTGACTTTCCCTGGTGCCTTGTGTAGACCCTGGGCATCGATGACGTGACCCAGATATTCCAGTGAATCCTTGAAAAATTCACATTTTTCCTTCTGCACTCGTAAGCCGAATTCTTCCAAGTGTCCTAGGACTGCATCCAGATTTTTCAGATGCTGCGCACGATCCTGTCCACTGACCAATATGTCGTCCAGGTAGCAGTGGACGTTCGGCAGACCCTGGAGGACTTGGTCCATGGCACGTTGGAATATCGCTGGTGCTGAGGTAATTCCAAATGCCAGCCTGTTGTAACAGAACAGACCCTTGGATGTGGTTATTGTGAGGTATTTTCTGGAATTTTCCTCTATCACCATTTGCAAATAGGCATGAGATAAGTCCAGTTTACTGAAATGCTGCCCCCCCGAAAGTGATGCGAATAAATCTTCAATGCGTGGTATTGGGTATTTCTCCACACACAGGGCAGGGTTAACTGTGACTTTAAAATCCCCACATATCCTAACATCTCCGTTCTTTTTCACAACGGGCACAATGGGTGTTGCCCATTCACTGAATTTGACAGAGGATATGATGCCCTGCTCACACAGTCGGTCAATTTCAGCCTCCACTTTTGGCCTAAGGGCATAGGGAACGACTCTCGCTTGACAGAACCGTGGCACATGATCCGGCTTCAGCGCTATGGCTACTTCCATGCCTTTCAGAGTGCCTAATTCTTTTTGGAAGACCTCTGCATGTCTTTGTAGCACGCCCTCTAGCGTCTCCTCCCGGACCATCTTTATTTCTCGCCAATCAATTTGAATCTTCCGCAGCCACTCTCGACCAAAGAGTGGGGGTGACCTTCCCTGGACTACATACAGTGGTAGTCTAGCCCTCTGCTTGTTCATCCTCACTGAGACAGTGATGACTCCCTCTGCTGGAATCACCTCGCCAGTGTATGTTTTCAGCATTATGTGGGTTTGGCGCAAGGGCAAGTCCCTAAAGTGTGCATCATACAGTTCTCTTGAAATCAGAGAAACGGCAGCACCAGTATCTAATTCCATTTCAATCATTTTGCCTTCAATTTTTGGTTTAACACACGTGTGACAAATTTCCCTGCTGAGAGACCATATGCAGACTCAATTCAGTGTCTGTGGTGCTACCATCGCTAGACATTTCTTTTACATCCAATTGGTGCACCCTGTTTTTCTTTTTAACTTTATACTCCACTGGTTTCTCCTTATTTACAGTCTTTGTTCCTGCACATTTTCGAGATGTGTCCTCTCTTACCACATTTGTGGCATTTTTGCTCCTTGTAAAAGCAATCACTCTCTTTGTGGTTCATTTTCCACAGCGCGAACCTTTCGTGCATCGTTTGTCGTGTAGTGACAGTGCATGCACTTTCAGCGCGTTGCTCAGCTGATGTGTCTCGCGGGCTACTGTCTCCATTGACACGGCTAGTTCCATTGCTTTGGAAAAAGTAAGCTTCTCCTCCGTCAGCAATCTTTTCTGGATAGCTTCTATATTCAGTCCACAAACGAGCCTATCCCTCAATGCATACTGCAAGTGTGTGCCAAACTCGCAGTGTTCAGAAAGCTTTTTAATGACTGCTATGTATTGCGTCACAGACTCTCCCTCTTGTTGGTTCCGTTTATGAAAGCGAAATCTTTCAGCGATCACAATTGGCTTCGGAGAAAAGTGGTCTTTCAAAACTTCAGTAAGTTGAGCGTATGTCATAGCCCCCGGCTTATCTGGAGCTACGAGGCTACGTAAAAGGCCATATGTTGACGCACCAATTACACTTAGGAAAACAGCAAGCTTCTTATCCTCTGCAATTCCATTTGCCGTTACAAAGTACTCAAACCTTTCAATGTAGGTTGTCCACTGCTCCACCGACTCGTCGAATGGGTTAATGTGTCCAATAAATCCAGCCATGGCGTGCGGTTAGCTAGCGTTTAGCAATCCTTTCACTTGCTGCGCTGCGCTTAGCCAAACTCCCGCCAGGACAAACGTTCCTCTTCCTCCTTCACTCGCAGTCAATACCGCGGCGAGACTTGGAAACCTAAAGTTATCCTCGTCGCCAATGATGTTATGTCCGTGGGTTCTACTTCAGATAACCACTCTGAGGAACAAAACAGGACGACACACACGGCTGCAGGTCATTAACTCTCTTTTTTACTGAAGCACAGTTCAGCGAGTACACTTATTCGATTGGCAATGCCACAGGGTACAGCGCCCACCTGTGGGGTGGCATATGTAAATGCAACTCATGTAACTCCCATACATCACAGATTATGTTATGGGTCAGGCTGTCCATCGTCTGCCCCACAGTTGTTAAATCAACTCCTCCTACAGTTGTGTTCCAAATGTTTTGAAACATGGTACCAGGGTTTGATACTGTATATACTGATGATGCACATATTGCAATTTGGCTCAGATCTGATGATTTTTATAGGAGTTGTAGCCTCTGACTTATGATGTCCTATTTCATCTCAGTTAATAGACAGTAACTGTCTTGTGAAAGCAACTCCTGTTACAGTTTTGTTCCAAATGTTTTGAAACATTGTACTGGGGTTTGATATGCACTGATGATCCACATATTGTGATTTGACTCTGATTTGATGATTTTTGCAGGAATTGTAGACCTTTAGGTTGAGGTCAGAGGTAAGTTTTTCCCTAAATCTTTCTAAATCTCGGCTTTTTAAATCAATACCATAGTTTGTATCCAAGACAAATTTTGGACAGCATACACCCTGACTTCTGACTATTGGTTTGGGGTCAAAAGGTCAAAGATCAAGGTTAGCATTCCCTATGCCCTATTACTATAGAATGAATAAAACTAGGGTCACCACATTTGCTACACAGGTTCAGCTTGGGATCCTGACCTCTGACTATAAATTGTATACAACTATTTTTGTTGAATATTATGCAGAGGGCCAGTCATGGTAAAGACAGTTGCTGTATTCAGTCCCTGAACATTTCAAAACTTGTTGGGCTGAGGTTTGTGCATAATTTTTTGGGACTTCTTGTTAGAAATTGTTTTAAAAGTCAGTCGTGAAATAAAGGGCACATTTTGTCATAATTATCTGAATTTTGCACTTGACACCATAACCAATAGTGGAAAGTAGCAAAATATGAAGCTGGTCCATTCACATCAATGAATTGGCCATCTAAACAGAGCAGACTGTAGAGAGAAATATCCTGTAGTGCTTATTGGCTGCTTATTAAATTGTGGCTGGTATAATTATTGTTGTTATAAAGGACAAGGAAATGATCTGTTTTTTGAATGGGTAATTTAATTTTCTAAATTAATAATTATAATAATATGTTTGTCTTTGTTGGGTGAATGCTGATTGTATCAAACACATTAATTACTCTATTTAACAACAAGAATTTGTCTGAATAAACTGCAGGATTAACAGCAGATTTTGTCTCTATATGTCCTCATTAGTTTTTAATTGTGTCTTTAGTTAATTAAACCTGTGTAGAAGCCGAAAGGAGTTGATGCGATGGTGTAGCATCCATCCATCTGTCCACATTTCACGGGAATTGCTACTCCTCCTAGGCATTTGCGTTGATGCTCACCAAACTGACTCACAAAGATCCTCTGGTAGGTCTGCATCCAAGTTGTGGTCAAGATCAGGTCAAAGGTCAGGAAATCTCAGTGCTTATATGATTTTATGAAAATTAGGGCTGCAGCTAACGACTATTTTACGGCTCAGGTAATCACCCACTCTAATCGAAGATTACTTGAGTAATCTGATACTTTTTTATTTCTAAAGAAACTTGCATTGACCAACATTTGCGGAATCTTTCTTTCTTAAAGAGAAGTACTAATTGTACCAAACACTCAATAACACAGGTACACATTTATTACAATGCTTATTGCAATGTTTATTGCATAGAACATAACTTTAAATGGTACGTTACACCATTAAGTTCCTTTTACTAGCAGTTAGCATCTGTTAGCGTCCGCTAGTGGATGTCGTTAGCAGCCGGATGCTAACGGTGGTGACTATATGTTCTTTGGTCATATAAGGATAATTAGCATAGTTGACTACTTTCTATTCATCTTAATTTTAAATCTCAATCACGTACCTTGTCTTGGGAGCGCTGGCTGTGCATGATGTGGGATTCTTTCTGCCGAGACACTGTAACAGCCGACGTTGTAGCATGCTAGCTCGCCGCTCAGCTTTACCATATACACACTGCACAATATTTTTCTTTAGTTTGAGCTTGAAATGATTCCAGACTTGAGATACTTCTGACATTAAAAAAAAAAAAAAAAAATTCTTTATCTCTGCTGGCCCGTCACTATGCCACTCTTCCATGGCGCCATTAAACAAATCTACATTTTGTTTAGGTAGCGTGACCGGAAGACGGTCGCACTGGAAGAAGGTCATATAGACCGGAAGTGCTACATGAAACGACACGTTGACACATAAATTTTGAATTGAGAATTTTTTGTAACCAAATTATTCGAGTAATCGTTGCAGCCCTAATGAAAGTTGTTGTCCCTCCTAGCCAATCGCCCTAATTTTCAACAAAGTCACATACAGTCATCCTCAGGCTTGTCTGCATTCAGGTTTTGGTCAAGGTCAAAGGTCAGGAGATCTGGACACTTATTTGATTTTTAGAAAAATCAATACTCTTCCTGGGCAATTGCCCTACTCCTCACCAAATTCATGACACGTGATAATCAGGTGGGTCTGCATCAAGGCTGTGCTCAAGGTCAAAGGTCAGGAGATCTCAGCGCTTATGAGTTCATGAAAATTATTACTCCTCCTAGGCAGTTTCCCCAGTGTTCAGTAAACTCAGGCACAGTAATTCGCAAGTGGCTCTGCGTTTAGGCTTTGCTCAAGGTCAAGGAGATCTGAGCACTCTCAGGGTGATTTCATCAGGCCGGAATGAGCTACTCCATCATTGACCGTCTGGTTTGAATCCTGTAACTTTTTTAAAAAACCTTTTTTATAGCTTCATCATGACACACACAGATTCAGAGTGGATATCTGCAGCTTTCTCTGATCTTGTCTTATTTTCACATGAAATACTATGCTTTGGGGTACACCTTGATTTTCTCATGAGAATGACGTAAGTTGCACAGGAAGGAGGAAAATAATGAATTGACAACAGTCTGTTCTTGAAATATGGAAAGCAGGAACTACTGCCTTCTATCATATTGGTGAAAAAGAAGACAATCTTCATGCCTTAATCTCAACACTTGCTTCTTTCTGTGCATCTTACTGTGGAGTTGATCCTATTTAGAGCATATTTAAGTTAACATTATCATGTTACCAGAAAACCTTAGATTTTGTTATTCTATTTTACAGAAGATAAAAACACTTGCTGGTCACACCATAACTAGTTTCACAGCGCAGCATCTGATGTTAGTCTCAAAATCTTTGAATGGACTTCAAAGCTTAAAGCATGGTTAAATCTTATTTCAGCACCTTATATTTTGCTTATAGCCACCACAGAGTGTGTAGTTGGGCTAATTCAGTTAGTCCAACCCTCCTCCAGCCACTGCTCTGAAGTCTTACACTTGTACCCAGTATGTTGTGAAATTGGAAACACTTTTATGTCTGTCTGTCTATCAAACTTTATAATGCTCCGATTTCTAACCCACTGGCAGTGTCTTTTAATTAGATTATACTGAAGGAATAACCAGAGTTCAGAATGCCAATTTGTGTCCCAGACTGTGTAAAATTTGTTGTTACACTGCCGCCAAACAGAGCAGGTGAGAGCTGACAAGATCCTCAGGCGAAGAGCTGCTGACTGCTCTTTAAGAGTCTCTCTCTCTCTCTCTCTCTCTCTCTCTCTCTCTCTCTCTCTCTCTCTCTCTCTCTCTCTCTCTCTCTCTCTCTCTCTTTTAACTCTCTTTCCCCTTTCTTGCAGGCAGACATTAAAGCCATGAGAGGATAAATAAACATGTTATTCAAGAGACTGAAACTAAAATACAGAAATTTTTGTTCAGATGATGCCTCTCGGCTACTGTTTTCTATAGAGAACAGAATTGTTGGCAAGCAATGAAAGCATGTGTAGTCTACTGGTGTATATTGAAAGAGAGCATTTTTAGTTGGCTCAGTCATTATAGTCGGTCCTCAGCAAGGGTTCAGTCTAACGTACAGTATATAGGCATAAAAAATGGACAGAAGCAGTTGTTTCTCAAAACAAATGTCCTTTTTATCGTGGCAATGCTTATCAAACATATATCTTAAAATGAGTGAAACATAGTGAAACATTTTTTCTCAGTGAAGTTGAAATCTGTCTTTTACAATATAAAATACTGAAGCTGTGCTTAAAGAACACAGCCAAGGATAGCAGCAAAGTAAAGCAGCTGGAAGTAATTAGAGCCTGCCCAGAAATGGCCTGGGATTCAAAGTAAACATGGATGGCTTCCACAATCAACAACATTTACAAATGTAGAAGAAGGAAGCTACCGAATTTGTGAAGAATGTGCAGTGGGAATGGAAAGCATAGAAGCATGAAGCCAGCAGATGTTGAAAATTAAATGCATTCGGCATGTGGCTAACAGGACTGTGGGCTTACTCTTCTGATGGCGGAGCCTTGAGTTCCTGAGGGCTTGAGGACAGCTGTTCCGGGTTAATACCTACAGGTTTACATCCAGCCAGCCATAGCTAAGATGTTTTTAATAGATTCCTTCAGGAGAAAAGGACTTCAGTTTGGTACATATCGGTGCCCTTCTACTGTTGTCTGCAGGTCTTAAAAATTGTCATGACTTTGCAGCAATTGCCTGCAGAATTGACTAACTTTAAATGGTTGGATGAAACTAAACTCTTCTCAAATTCTTCCCCATAGAGAGTTTGGATTCTTTTGGGGATTAGGTTAAAATATGTTACAGTATGAGGACCAAATGTTTTGATTTAAATTGCCACCACCACCACCCCAAAAAAAAAAAGAATTCTGAATTGATCTGAATTTTGCCTGCTGCTTATTGTTTCTTTTTCATTGTAACATTGAGTAAATTTCAGGCACAAAGTGAAGTCATGAATTTTGCAATTTTGTAATATGTACATATGTATATTAGCTGCTCTTGCTTGCTTGTTTTTTTTCTTGCCTTCTGATTGTTGCTCTGAGTGTTGCTATCCCTGTGCTGTTGTGGGACTAATAAAGGCTTATCTTATCTTATCTTATCTTATCTTATCTTAAGAAGTCTTCCCACTTATTGGTAGCTTTATTCTTCATATAATCAATTCTTCATTAACTTTAGGCCATGTACCACAGGCTTTTAAAACGGCTGTAATTAAACCCTTACTCAAAAAGCCAACGCTAGATCCAGGAGCTTTAGCTAACTATAGACCAATCTCTAATCTCCCTTTCATTTCAAAAATCTTAGAAAGAGTTGTTGCTATGCAATTATTTGACCACCTGCAGGGAAATGGTTTATTTGAGGAGTTTCAATCTGGGTTTAGAATCCATCATAGCACTGAAACAGCCTTAGCGAAGGTCACTAACGACCTCCTCATTGCATCTGATAATGGACTAGTTTCTGTACTTGTCCTTTTAGATCTTAGTGCAGCTTTTGATACTATTGATCATAATATTCTACTTGATAGATTAGAACACTATGTTGGACTTAATGGAACTTCGTTGCAGTGGTTTAGATCTTATTTATCTGATAGGTTCCAGTTTGTTCATGTAAATGATGAGTTTTCTCTCAGCTCAAAGCTTAGTCATGGAGTTCCACAGGGATCTGTGCTTGGCCCTACTCTTTTTAGTTTATATATGCTTCCGTTAGGCAACATTATTAGAAAGCACTGTATACATTTTCACTGTTATGCAGATGACACACAATTATACCTGTCAATGAAGCCAGATGATACTAATCAATTAGCCAAGTTAGAAGCCTGTCTTAAGGAAATCAAAGTTTGGATGACTTGTAATTTCCTGCTATTAAATTCAGATAAGACTGAAGTCATTCTTGTTGGTCCAAAAAACCTTAGAAATTCCTTTCCAAATCAAACTTTCAGTTTGGATGCAGTTACTCTTTCTCTTAATAGCTCTGTGAGGAACCTTGGAGTTATTTTTGATCAGGATTTGTCCTTCAATTCACATATTAAATTTGTTTCTAAGACTGCCTTCTATCATTTGCGTAATATTGCCAAGATTAGGAGCATCTTGTCTCAGAGTGATGCTGAGAAGCTGATCCACGCTTTTGTTAGCTCGAGATTAGATTATTGTAATTCTTTATTATCAGGTTGTCCTAAAACATCTTTAAAAAGTCTTCGGCTGATCCAAAATGCTGCAGCAAGAGTTTTAACAGGTACTAGAAAGAGAGATCATATCTCTCCGGTTCTGGCCTCCCTTCATTGGCTTCCCATAGAGTTTAGAATTAAGTTTAAAATCCTTCTTCTTACTTACAAAGCTCTAAACAATCAGGCTCCTTTTTATTTAAAAGATCTGATACTACCGTATCATCCTAACAGAGCACTACGCTCCCAAAATGCAGGTTTACTTGTAATACCTAGAATCTCCAAAAGTACAATGGGAGGCAGAGCCTTCAGTTATCAAGCTCCTCTCCTGTGGAATCAGCTGCCAATCTGGATTCGGGAGTCAGACTCGATCTCTGTTTTTAAGAATAGGGCTAAAACCTACCTTTTTGATATAGCCTACAATTAGGGAGGGATCATGTGTTTCTGAACCCTCCCTTAGTTATGCTGCTAATAGGTTTAGTCAGCCGGGGGACCTCCAGTAATGCACTGGGCCTCACTCCTTTCCTCACTCTCTATGAAATATTTTTTTTTTGCTGGTCATTAACATTTGTTTGTTCTCTCCCATAGATTGAGTCCCCATCGTGCTGTTTGCTCTCTACATGTCTGTTCTTTTCTTCTTCTCTATCCCCTCACCCCCCAGCCAGTCGCAGCAGATGACTGCCCCTCCCTGAGCCTGGTTCTGCTGGAGGTTTCTTCCTGTTAAAAGGGAGTTTTTCCTCTCCACCGTCGCCAAGTGCTTGCTCACAGGGGATCGCCTGATTGCTGGGGTCTTTCTGCAACTCCCCCACAGTTGCAGTTTCTGCAACTGTGGGGGTCCTCCCTACAGTTGATAGTGCTATGAGATGACTGTTGTTGTGAAATGGCGCTATATAAATAAAGTTGAATTGAAATTGAATTGAATTATCTTATCTTAAAACAAACAAAAAAAGGTAAGATTTGATTTTGTCTGGAATCCCTTTCAAACTAGACTCCTTGATCAGCTTTACAAAATGTGGAGATTCCCATCCACTGTCAAACCTTTTATTTGAAATTAATTTGGGCAAAATCCAGATGTTTCATTTTGAGCTCATGTAATGTAGGTGTGTCCTTGGTCTGTCTTTCCACGATTTGTGAGAATCACTGTTCCTCCTAGGTAACACTCACTGATCCTCAGGTGGCCTTATATCCAGGCTGTGCTTAAGGTCAAGGTCTGGGGCAAAAGTCAGTAGATCTAATAGTTATGTGAATTCACAAAATTTGCCCAGAGCCTCGTCAGCCTCACACATAATGATCCTTAAGTGGCTCTGCATCCAGTTTGTGCTCAGGGTCAAAGTCAAAGGTCACAAAATATGAGTATATGTCGTTTCAAGCCTAGGCTATGTAGATGCGCTATAAATAGAGAGAATGGTGGCTCTTGGTCACCTGAAGTTGTTTTTTTGCTGTGCTGAAGCCAAACATTGTGCTAATGTCACTATAACGAGAATAGCACACGGTAGCCTGATGGCAGTGAATGGTAGGATTGATAGTCTGACGCTGAGCTTGGGGAGAAACAAAGCAGAATTCTCCTGGTTTTGCTGGTAGTTAGTTATTCATGTGATCTGGTTTGTACATTTGCAAAATTGTGCTGTTTCAGACCGAGAGTCCAGACGTCATCTGCACCAGTGACACGAGACAAGTCCTGTAAGGTTAATACAGAGGTTGATGCTTACTCTCTGCACAGACATAGGGTCTATGATGAAATTAGGGATGTGAGCATGGAAGTGGTTGGTATTCCAGAGGTGCACATGGACATGGCTTTGAAGTGAAAATTTTGTCAAATCGGTTGGATATATATATTGCTGTAGTACATGATGCAACTCGGCTTGTTTACTGCATAGATGCTGGTCCTGGCTGCTGCTGCTCCTGTTTACATTTTTGTAGTTTTTCATGTCTTGCGTGTGATGTCTAAGTCACGATATTAAACACAAATCAGTCACGCTGAGTGACTGGCACATCCAGTCCAGCCACTAACCACTGAACTCACCTGATGTCCTATTTTTTAGAAACATGTATTTAGTTTCTTTTTAGTAGTTTTTAGGAAATGTTCTTAGTTGATGATATATGCACAAAACATGAATTTTAATTATTTTATGTTACTGCTTGAAGGCTAGGCCAGCTCATTTCCACTATAACACCACATATTATTGTTCCTTTGTTACATAAGAGCCATTAGTGGTGCTGCCCTGTATTTTATTTTTAGTTAATTTATTTGTATTTTCTACTTTCCTTTCTGGTTCAGAAATATTATTGCTTTCTTTGCCTTAGCAACAGTCAGGCACTGTTTCCCCCTTTGTCTTAGAGCTCCATAAAATACACCAAACCATATCTGGTTATAATCAGTTTCCCTTTACACAAGTTTAGTTGTGGCACAGGAGTAAAAAGGAAGGTCTTTATAGAAGTATGAATTTACCTGCTCCAGAGTTAAATAACATAGAGATGTACATATAATGATAAATAATTAACTTTTCTGTGGTGAAATATTTTAGTTGTCAAAAAAGAAGATATTGATGTATTTGGTTTTTTTCTGTCTTGTATTAAATCCTCAACTGTCCTAAATTCTCAGACGTCTGTAGTTGGGACTTTTGAAAAGCTGTCTTGGAGTCATGCTGAGTCTATCTCTGTGTGGCATCCCTCAGTTAAATATTAGATCACTGGCAGGTCAGTGTGAGTGTGGTTCTTCCTCTGCCAGCTTTCAATGAAACGACTGTGCTCTGTTTATTCGAATTAGCCTCAGATATGTTGACTCTTTTGGTTTATTGGATTTTGCAGTGGAAACATGTCAGTAGTGTTTAAAATAGTTGTGTCACAGATTATTTAGACTAATCTGTGCGGGTATTTGTATTGACTCATGCAGTGGTGGGTCATTCTAGACTGGAGTGTCAAGATTTAGATTTTCCAGCCTGGCCACAACTTCACTGGAGTTGAGGCTAATATTGCCTTTTTATTTAGCCTCCATCTGTAGAAAACAAAGTTTCTAATGTATTGAAGTGGCTTTGGTTCACTATTTGGCTCCTCTTGTCTTCATGTTGACCTCAGACATACTGAACCCAAACAACTACTGTTTAATTGGTTTGAGTTTTTCTGATAAGAGCGGTATGTGTTTCCTGATTAAAAGAAAAAAAAAGTGTTTATAAATATACATGAATGGGGTTTGAAGTGCAAAGTCACTTCAGTAGCAATATATCTGCTATTCATGATACTGTTCATATCTGCTTCACCACAGCCCCAATTCTGATGAAGTTGGGATGTTGTAAACATCAATAAAACAAAATACAATGATTTAAAAATCCTTTTCAATCTATATTCAGTTGAATACACTACAAAGTCAAGATATTCAATGTTCAAACTGATAAACCATTGGGTTTTTTTTTGTTTTTTTTTTTTTTTTTTTTGCAAATATTCACTCACTTTGAATTTGATGCCTGCAACATATTCCAAAAAAGCTGGGACAGTGGCATGTTTACCATTGTGTTATAGGGCTGTGCAATATGACGATATATATCGGATGACGATATAAAAACGTCTATCGTTTCATAGAATACTCTATTGTTTTTATCGTGATTTAAAATGCACATACTCCCATTTCTTGAACAAAGCTCCTCACCCGCTACTTGTCAGTGCCCCGCCTCTCCCCTGCAGTGTGCACAGCAGAACAGGTGTGTGGTGGGTGGCTAGGCTCTCCGGTGGCTGCTAACTCCAAACTACCAGTTTGGTCAAATAGCTGCTACTCCTGTTTGTCAGGGATGTGAGACTGTTTTCCATCGTGCTGCGTCAGAGAGGATAGTCCATTAACCTCGTCTTAATAGGAGGTAAGTAATGTTAACACGTCTAATTATAAAACAGCAAATGCTAAATGACGCTAAGTTGTGCTAACTGGAAACATTATAGTGTAACAGACCATTGCTTCTTTGGTTTAAATTATTGCTGAGTTTCTTAGTTTTGTCTGGAAAAAATTTATTAAAGCTGCAAAAGATGATGGCACATACACGCAAAATAAATAAATTAAAATGGGTCAGAGGAGCAAATTGGCTCTTAATGTAATTTATTTGATTTCTAGTAATTTAAATTAGTTGAGTTATATTGAATTAAGTTAAAGTCATCAGATGTATTTTTATTACATAATCTTTTGTGTCTTTGATTTTCAGATCATGACCAATCAGAAATATTTTTACTAAGAAGCAAACAGGTTAATTCAGGCCAGAATGGCTGGCTGCAGGCTCTGTAGCTCCACACTTAAATTTTCATTGATTTAAAGTAGCAGCTAATTTATATCTGTGGCGATGGGTAACTTTCTCATTTTCAGACATTTTTTATGTTATCTTTTTTTTTTTGCTGTTCTCCTCTGCCTCAGGAAATATTTAACTTATTGGTGTTTTTTTTTCCACAATATCTTTATTGAACCTTTTTTTTTTTTTAACAAACATGATACAAACAATCAAACACTAACACTAAAGTACTACAAAAAAAAAAATGCACTAAAAACACCAACAACCACCAACAAAATCAAGTCTTCAACAATGCTCCTCTGTTTAGTCTAGACAATCCAATACATAAGTATACATATTATGTTCACCAGTTTGGAATTTACAAGGTCCACACACATCATTCACCTTCTTCTTCAAGAGTTATGTTTAAATTTTTTACATAATCAATAAAAGGTCTCCATATATTCTCAAACACAATTTCCTTTGATTTCAGTATATATGTTATTCTTTCTAATGGAAGGTTTGTAAACATCTGTCTTAACCACTGAGTCACATCTGGTCTATGAGTCTTTTTCCATAATAGTGCAATACATTTTTTGGCATTAAGCAAACTGAGGTCTATGAAAGTTCTTTCACTTTTATTGAAATTATGCTTTTCTGGGTACAGACCCAACAAAACCAGTTTAGGATTCAATATGATTTGTTTTGAGATTATTTTTTCAATTGTTACCCTCACCTCTTCCCAAAACATTCTTATTAATCTACATTCCCATAAACAATGAAATAGGGTTCCTTTACTTTCCATGCATTTTGTGCATGTATCTGGTATATTTTTGTTATATCTATTTAACTCCTCCGGTGTAACATACATCCGCATTAACCATTTGAAATGTATCAATTTAAGGCGTGCATTTATTGATTTGGTTTGAGCTTCTGTACAAGCCAATTCCCATTGTTCCTCTGAAATTTCAATTTGCAGATCTTCTTTCCAGTAGTTTAATCTTTTCAGTGAATTTTCACTTGAAGATAGTGTCAATGAGTTATAAAACTCTGAAATAATACCCTTTCTTTTACTATCTTTCATCATCATTTTTTCCAAGGATGAATAAATAGGTCGAGTGAGAGCTTTATTTTGATTTGATCGAATAAAGTTTCTAAGTTGAAGATATTTAAAAAAATGTGTTCTATTGAGATTAAATTTGATCCTCAGCTCTTCAAAAGACATTATGTTGTCTGCACATGGCAAATATAAATCCTGAATCTTTTGTATCCCTTTTAAATTCCATACTTTAAATACAGCGTCCGCTCTCCCTGGTTTAAAATATTGATTACCCCATATTGGACTAAATTGTGACAATAACTGTGGTTCTTTTAAATAGTTTTTAGCTTCACACCATATTTTGATCATATGCTTTACAAATGGATTTTTAACTTGTTTTTGTAATTTTTTTGCCGAATCTGAGTATATGAATATGGGAAGAGGTAAAGGTAAATTGTATGATTCCATTTCAGTCCAGTGAGGGAGATCATTTGATGAAAAATAATATGTCATAGACCTCAGTTGTGCCGACCAATAATACAACATAAAATTTGGACATTTCAGACCTCCACGATCAAATGGTAAATATAATAAAGACAGACGTAATCTAGCCCTCCTGTTGTTCCATATAAATTCCACTAACTTTTTTTTTATTCTTGAGAATAGATCTAAAGGTGGTGATAAGGGAATGTATTGAAATAAATAAAGTATTTTAGGTAAAATATTACTTTTAAGTATATTGATTCTCCCGATCATCGACATTGGTAGTGACATCCATCTCTGAGTTAACTCACTGATATCTGACATTAAGGCTTCATAGTTGACACTGGCGACTGATTCTAGCTTAGGCATAATTTGGATTCCTAAATATTTAAACTGATTTACAACATTGAATTGATTTACCTCAGGGGCTGGGTAATTTCTCTGGGTCTCATTTAGCATTAATATTGAAGATTTAGTTTTATTTATTTTATATCCTGATATTTCCCCAAAATTCTTTATTAAATTCAACAAGGTTGGAATTGATTTTTTTAGATTCGACATAAACAAAATTATATCATCGGCGTACAGGGAGATTTTATGTTCTGTTGGTCCAACTTTAATTCCATATATTTGTGAATGTAAACGTATCGCTATCGCTAAAGGTTCAATTGCCATAGTAAACAGTAAAGGTGAGAGTGGACAGCCTTGTCGACATCCTCTATTGATTTTTATTGGTTTTGAAATATTGTTATTTGTTAGGATTTCTGCTGTAGCATTATTGTATATTATTTGAACCCATTTTATGAAATTATTTCCAAGTCCAAACCTTTGTAGGACTTCAAAAAGAAAGGGCCATTCAACTCTATCAAAGGCCTTTTCGGCGTCCAATGATAGGAGAGCTGTATCCGGTGCTTCTTTATTAAAATAGATAATATTAAATAGTCTTCTTACATTATGGAAGCCTTGTCTACCCTTTATAAAGCCATTCTGATCTCGATTAATAATATTTGGTAAAATTTCTTGTATTCGTCTTGCTAAAATTTTACAGATTATCTTAAGGTCGGCGTTTAATAGGCTTATTGGTCTCATATTTTCACATTTATTAGAGGGCTTACCTGGTTTTGGCAGCAGTATAATTAAGGCATTATTTATGTATGATGGTAAATTATTATTTTGAAATGCTTCTAAAACCATTTCCAAAAAAGGTTTTATTAATTTATTCTTAAATTTTTTATAAAGGTCAACTGGAAGACCATCTGGTCCTGCACTTTTTCCTGATTTCATATTATCAATGGCTAGCCCAACTTCTTCTTGACTAATTTTAGACTCCAATATCTCCCTGTTTTCATTTGGAATACACGGTATAGATAGTTCGTTCAAAAACCCATTTAGTTTTGTTAAATCAGGTTCATTTTTGGTATCATATAATTTTTCATAGTAATCTCTAAAGGCTCTATTAATTTCTAAAGGATCTATAACTACCTGTCCGTTACTTATAATACTGGTAATTGGTGTTTTAATTTCCAATTGTTTAATCTGCCATGCTAATAATTTTCCTGATTTTTCACCTTGTTCATAAAAAGATTGTTTCAATCTTAGAAGACTCGAGGCAGCTCTATTCGCTGATTTTTTGTCGTATTCAGCTCTCAAAATCAGTAATTCATTCTCCAACCTTGGGTCACTTCCTGCATACACTTTTTCCTGAAGATTTTTTATTTTATGTTCCAATTTAGCTCTCTCCTCTCGAGTCTTCTTAGATTTTGATCCTGTATAACTAATAATATGCCCCCTAATAAAAGCTTTGAAAGCCTCCCACTTTACACATGCTGATGTTTGTGTAGTATTGATGTCAAAGAACTCGTCTATCTGTTTTTCTATATACTTGACAAATTCCTCATCCTGAAGCCATTTATGCTGAAATTGCCATCTACCTGATTCCTTTGTCAATTTTTTATCTACATATATTAGACAACAGGGTGCATGATCAGAGATCACGATGTTATCATAAAAGCAGTTTTGAATCTTGGACCTTAATTCTGTGGAAATCAAAAAATAATCAATACGTGAGAATGTCTTGTAGGTACTGGAATAACAAGAATAGGCTTTAACTTGTGGTTTCATTTCTCTCCATATATCTAACAATCTCAATTCTTTCATAAAATGATTAATAGTCATCCTACATCCAATGTGCGTACAATCCAGTCCTGTTGATCTATCCACACCTGGATTCAATGTACAATTAAAATCCCCTGCTATTATATGTTGCCCTGTAAGTGATGATAAGATGAGAAATAAATTAGCAAAGAACTTCTGATCATCTATATTGGGACCATATAAGTTCACAAGATTTATATTTTCTAATAGCAAAGAACCTTGAATGATTACATATCTTCCAAATTTGTCTCCAATTACATTTTTCACTTGAAAAGGAACTGATTTATGTATGAGAGTCATAACTCCCCTGGCTCGGGATGAAAATGAAGAGGTGAATACACTTCCCTGCCATCTACTCCTAATTCTTTTAACATCCTCCTCTATCAGATGAGTTTCTTGTAAAAACACAATTCTTGAACCCATGTCCTTTATTTTATTCATAACTTGTTTAAGTTTTTTTAAATTTTGTAGACCTCTGCAATTCCATGAAGTTAAATTAAGATTAACACTTTGGTCCATGATCAATAGAGAGTTTGGGATTACCTTGCAGTGTAAACATGCTCATACAGAGAAGCAAAAACATGAGTGGTTGAACATTCATCCTACAAACTACACACAAACAAATTTCCCCTTCCCACACTTGTGGCAAACCCCCCAAAATCAAAAGAAAAATTCTGTCTCCCGATATAGCCATCGACCGTTCCACACCCACGGGGAACAGCCTAAGCCACTCCTTCTTCATCCTCCCAATCACCCTAACTCTACTGCTTTTAATGACGTAACATTAACTCTCCTCTGTAGTTTTCCAACTTAACTCCAAAATTTTTAACAACTTTGTACATCATAGTTTTTTTTTTTTGTTTGTTTTGTTTTGTTTTTTTGTTTTTTTTAATATATAATACAATCTATATTTTGTAAACTTACTATTTACTTCAAGTCAGTCAGATGCCTGTGCAAATGCTTAATTATTCTACCTTATATTTTGTTCATGCTTAGCTCCCACCAGTCTCTTCTTCTTCTTTGATCTTCTTGATGAACTCCTGCGCCTCCTCTGGGGTCTTGAAGATGTGGGTTCTGCCCTCATACGTGGTCAGCAGTCTCGCAGGATAGATTACACCATGACGAATCCCAAGGTTGCGCAGCTCCTTACGTACGGGATCAAACTGCTTCCTCAATTGCTGGATTCCTGTGGCCAAATCTGGGTAGAACCGCACCTGCTGGTCCTGGTGTTTAATCTCTCCTTTTTTAGCTCGTGCAGCGTTGAAGATCTTCATCCTGTCTCTGTTGTTAAGAAACTTCATAATTAAGGTCCTCGGCGGTCCCTTATCTCTCCGTGGGCCAATGCGATGTGCTTTTTCCAGAACCACTGCTGATTGCAACTCCTCGCTGCCCAGCACCTCCGGAATCCACTTTTCCAGAAAGGAACATACGTCCCGACCTTCTGATTCCTCTGGAAGACCCACCAGCCTCAAATTATTCTGTCTCGACCGAGATTCCAAATCCAAAATATTATCTTCCAGAGATTTATTTTTTTTTTCCAAAGTGCGCACCTTTAATTGAAGACGGGTGACGTCATCTTCAGCACTAGCGAGACGGAGCTCCATCTGCGCCGTTCGTTCTACACAGTCACCCAATTCCTTTCTTATTCCTTCCAACGCTGTCATAATCCCATCAAATCTAGAGGAAAAGTCCGCTCTCATTGAACTCATGGCAGCCATCAGCGCATCTGCGCCATTCCCCGCAGAAATCGCAGCGTTGCCAGCCTCCTCCGCCATATATGGAGCCCTGTTTGCTGCGTCACAGACCTGAAAGTCCGTTAATTTGGACTGTTTCGGCGGCTCGCTTTTTCCTTTTCCTGGTTTTCCAGCCTTAGGCTTCGCCGACATATCCTCGCCCAAACGCTGGGATACGTTCTGTCCCAAATGAGAGAGTTATTTGCCGATTTTTTTTTCTCCAGGAGCAGAGCAGAGCGAGACACGTCCGTCCTACGTGGCAGCCATAACCGGAAGTCAACTTATTGGTGTTTACTTTTTATTCGTATAATATGATTTAGAAGAAAACCCTGAAATTTATGAGAATCAAGTCTCAAATGCACATTAAAAAAGCTGTTTTATAACAACACTGCAAAATTATGAGGGGAAAAAGGTGCGTGTAAAAAAAAAAAAAAAAAAAAAAAAAAAATCACCCTTTTTATGTGATTATCTAAACTGTCGAATTTACAGTTTACTGTAGAATTTACAGCAAAGGATATGTATCGTTTTCATGCTATAAGATAACTTGTATTGTGATATGAAATTTTTGTCATATCACACAGCTTTACTGTGTTATATCACCTTTCCTTTTAACAACACTCAATAAGCATTTAGGAACTGAGGACACTACCATATTTTTTGGACTATAAGGCGCACTTAAAATCCTTTAATTTTCTCAAAAATCGACAGTGCGCTTTATAATCTGGTGCGCCTTATGTATTAATTCTGGTTGTGCTTACTGACCTCGAACCGATTTTATGTGGTACATGGCGCTCAAAAATCTGTCAAAAATGTTTTAGTACGACTTTGGTAAGCTACGAAGCCGAACCGCATGATGGATTATCGGAGCATTACGGTAGTCAGGAGCCTCGCGGAGTAATATGTGCTTCATCATAATGGCCAGATGGCTTTTTCCACAAATCTCCATCCCTATTGATCTGCCACTCCATGTGCGCCCATCTCACCGATACTGTCAAAACCCAAGTGAAGCAAACTAATTCGGAGCTTGTTTATAAGTCGCATGACTTTAACATCTATCTACTGCCTGGAGGCGCCCTCTGCTGCTCACTAGCAACTGTCACACCTACACTACACAAATGCACACAACATTACACGAACTGACACACATATACTGACTCATATATACACTGCCTCTCTCAACTCTTGTTTGTGTGATCTATTGTCTGCCTGTTAATTGTGCATGAGGGTTTTTTTCTGTGTAGTCAAAATTTGGCTCATATACGAGCGTTTATTCTGATTACTATGTTTTTTCTCTCTCCTATTGTGTTTTCCTCCCCCTCCCCTCCCCTCTTTACCTCCACTGTTGACAGGCGCCTTGTATGGCGACGCGTCATTGGATGCGCCTAACGTGCGCGTCCAATGTCAAGTCAAATTCCTCGTGTGTTTACTTGTAAATATACTTGGCAATAAAGCTGATTCTGATTCTGAGCTTGCCATCATTCCGGGTGGATTAACCAAAGAACTCCAACCGCTATATTGGTGTCAACAGGTCGTTCAAAGTTAAATTGCTAGCGAGTTACGCCACTATCTGCCAATGGATCGTGGATCTAAACTGCTCCTGTTTAGCCTTATCGAGTACCGAGCGAGTACCTAGCGAGTATCCTGGCCAATATGGCGATGAACAGCCACGGACTAAAAACATTCCGCCTGCTCGTGGAACAGGTCATTCACACTCGCAGACAATCGCGCTGTATATGTCTATAATGACTATAGATAGGATTTTCTTTCCATGCACGCAAAAAAATTTTTTTTCCCGGCTCTGACTACCTCGCTTTAATGCGCCTTATAATCCGGTGCGCCTTATGTATGAAAATAGACCATCAAATAGACCGTTCATTGATAGTGCGCCTTATAATCCGGTGCGCCTTATAGTCCCAAAAATACGGTACTTGTTGAAGCTGTGTAGGTGGAATTCTTTCCCATTCGTCCTTGATGTACGACTTCATCTGCTTAACAATCCAATGTCTCTGTTGTCGTATTCTGCACTTCATAATGAGCGACACATTTTCGATGGGAAACAGGTCTGGACTGCAGACAGGCCAGTCTAGTACTCGCACTCTTTTACTACGAAGCCACGCTGTTGTAACACGTGCAGACTGTTGAGCATTGTCTTGCTGAAATAAGCAGGGATGTCCCTGACAAAACACTGCTTGGATGACAGCATATGTTGCTCCAAAACCTGTATGTACCATTCAGCATTAATGGTGCCTTCACAGATGTGCAAGTTACCTATGCCATGGGCACTAACAAACCCCCATGCTATCACAGATGATGGCTTTTGAACATTGCGTTGATAACAATCTGGATGGTCCTTTTCCTCTTTAGCCCGGATGACACAACATTCATGATTTCCAGAACCACTCTGAAATGTTGACTCGTCAGACCACAGCACACTTTTCCACTTTGTGTCAGTCCATCTCAGGTGAGCTCAGCCTCGAGCAACCGGCGGCATGTCTGGTTGTTGTTGCTATATGGCTTCCGCTTGCATAGAGTTTTAACTGGCACTTGTAGATGTAGTGATGAACTGTGTTAACTGACAATGGTTTTCCAAAGTGTTCCTGAGCCTATGTGGTAATATCCTTTACAGAATGATGTTGTTTTTTTAATGCAGTGCCACCTGAGAGATCAAAGGTCACAGGCATTCATTGTTGGTTTTTGGCCTTGTCGCTTGCATGCAGAAATTTCTTGAGATTCTCTGAATCTTTTGATGATATTATGGACTGTAATTGATGAAATTCCGAAATTCCTTGCAATTGTACATTGAGAAACATTGTTCTAAAACCGTTGGACTATTTTCCTATGCAAATAGGCCGGCCCCCAAGCTAGACCTTGCTTGGAGGCCAGTCCAGAATGGAGAAGTAAGGCACCTCCTTCCCTCTGCTAGCCTGGGTGTACACCTTGGGCAAGTGTCAGCACACCCTTGGCCTCCTGGCTGGGAATATGGCCTAGGGCACTGCACTCGGGGGTTCTGCTTGTCAAATCGGCATCAGTCCCTGCAACCTTTGTGAGTATGCCACTTTTTTGGGCTTGGCTACCCCGCATGTCAAGTCAGCCTTTAGTGGAAAGCTTTGAACCATATTGTGTTTCAGTGAGATGGACGGTGATCACTGCAAAGCGTTGTGGAACACATAGAGCATGATGAGGCACAAGAAATCACAGTCATCCACTGCATCTGACTCATCCTCCAACCTTCTTGACTTTGTCTTGCTGCTGGGCACAGGAGGTGTTCAGACGAGAGAGTGGGGTCGACATGTTGCGCAAACTCCTCCTCATTTTAATCTTTTTTTTTTTTTCCACACAAGTCACTTTCCACTGTAATACCTTGTTTTCAAGTCCTGTGGCGATGGGCTAGTAGTGAAGCGACAAGACCCTGGAAAACCTGATTGTTGATGCGGCTGATACGTCTACATCTCATAAAACAGATTACATAAGCATTCGAAGTACTATGCAACAGAAACTTTGTCAAATGGAGGCTACTTGGCTGAACAAGAAGGCGGATGAGATCCAAGGCTACGCAGATAGGCATGACTTGAAGAACTTCTACAGCACCTTAAAAGAAGTTTATGGTCCTATGCCATCTGGAGTGTCCACTCTACTTAGTTTTGACAGGAAAACCTTACTGACTGAAAAGGATAAGATCATTGAGCGCTGGGTGGAACACTTCATTAGCATTCTTAATCGTCCCTCATACATGATCGCTAATGCCATAGAATGGCTCCCACAAGTTACCATAAATGAAACCCTGGGTCATCCACCAATATTTCAAGACACTGTGAAGGCCATCTCTCATCTCTCCAGTGGCAAGGCTCCCGGATCTGATGCTATTCTAGTGGAAATCTTTAAAGATGGTAGTACACCCCTTGCGGTGAAGCTCCACCAGCTATTTTCTGCTCATATGGCAACTAGAGCAGACTCCACAGGACTTCAAAGATTCCTCCATCATTCACCTATACAAAAGGAAGGGAAACCACCAGATTTCCGACAACCACCGGGGCATTTCTTTGCTTGCCGTTGCTGGCGAGATTCTTCCAAGGATCATACTCAGTCTCCTCACGTCACCTTGAACACAAAGATTTTTTGCCTGAGAGCCAGTGCGGATTCCGAAAACGATGTTGCACCATCGAAATGGTGTTTGCAGCAAGACAACTTAAGGCGAAATGCCAGGAGCAAAATCGTGCCTTGTTCTCGACTTGCGTAGACTTAAAAAAGACTTTTGACTCTGAACAAGGAACACCTTTGGAAGATCATGGCTAAGCTTGGATGTCCTCGTAAGTTTATTTCCCTGGTTCGTCAGTTTCATAATGGCATGCAAGCACATGTTCAGGACAGAGGCGAAACATCCATGCCCTTCCTTGTCTCAAATGGAGTCAAACAGGGGTGTGTCTTGGCACCAACACTATTCAGTATGGTGTTTTATGCAGTACTGTATGATGCATATCATGATGGCAATGTGGGTATTGACTTCAGCTTTCACTTTGATGGAAGGTTGTTTAATCTGCGGAGGCTCCAAGCAAAGATCAAAGTGTCATTGGATACTATCCGAGAATTCCTTTTTGCTGATGACTGTGCCCTGAATGCGGGCACTGAAGCAGACATGCAACACAGTGTTGACAAGTTCTCAACTTCCTGTATCGACTTTGGCCGGTCAATGCACAGGAGACTGAAGCACTGCACCGGGCTGCCCCCAGTGAGCCTACAGTGAACCTGTGGGGGATCCAGACATTACATTCGCCACTCAGACTGAATGGCACAGGAGGAGACGCTTAAAGGCTGTTAAACGGATATGCAGGACAGACTGTAGTTTCCTCCATAAGACTGCATGATAATACGCATTCTCCTCCGGACTGCATAATAATGCGCCAACAGGCTGGGTGACAAAGGGAATTGTAATTGTAAGTGTATGTATTGTAATGTGACCCCCCCCCCCCCCCCAGGTCGCTAGGCAGGTTGTAAGATATAAAAGAGAGATGCCAGTGATCTGGGTTATTCTTCTTGTTGACTGATGGATAGAGAGAGAGAATAAAGTCTGCTCTGCTCCAGCTCACTGCCTCGCTTGCTCGTTCCTCTCTCTACAAACCAACTATTATAATCAAGGATGAGAGGCTCAAAGTGGTTGATACAGTAGATTCACCTACCTTGGGAGGACTCTGTCCCACATTGCCAAACATTGATATTGAAGTCAACAACACTAAAACTATAACTATACTTTGGTAGACTCTGTACCAAAGTATGGGATAAAAGAGGAATTACTTTACCTACCAAGCTGAAAGTATACAAGGCTATTGTTTTGTCTACGCTGTCGTATGTTTGCAAAACATGGACTGTGTACCAACGCCATGCAACCATTTTCACACATCATGTTTGAAGAAATTGCTTAACATTAAGTGGCAGGAAAAAAATCCCAGACACGGAGGTTCTGGCACAAGCCGGTCCGCCTAGCATATACACCATCCTGATGCAGTCCCACCTGCACTGGGCTGGCCGTCTTGTACGCATGCAGGACGATCGACTTCCGAAGAGGTTGTTTCATGGTGAACTGCAAGAAGGAAAATGGTCCCAAGATGGTCAAAAGAAAAGCTTCTCTAAAATCATTTGGCATAAATCCCGACTTGTGGGAACAGCTTGCGACAAAGTGTTCCATATGGCGTTCAGCGGTGACCAGTGGCGCAAATGTCTCCGAAGCTAACAGAACTACTACAGCTGTGCAAACGAGGTCAGCCAGGAAAGCTTTCCAGAGGATTCCTGCAGATGGTTCCTCGGGTATTCCCTGCCGTGTCTGTCAGAGATATTTCTGCAACCAGATTGGCCTAATAAGCCACATGAGGATACACAAATAATGGACACACAAGAAACAGTGCAGAGTGGTCTGTGTCGAACATGATGGACAACGACGAACCTCACCCCATCGTTGCTTGTGAACTACTCCTTTTACACCCAATCATGACACTCACCCATTTCTAATTAAGCTGTTCACCTGTGGAATGTCCCAAAAAGGTGTTTTTTTTTTTGAGCATTTTGTTGTCCCTGTCCCAGCTTTATTGGAACGTGTTGCAGGCACCAAATTCAAAATGAGTGAATATTTGCAACAAAACAATAAAGTTTATCAGTTTGAACATTAAATACCTTTTCTTTGTAATTTATTCAATTAAAGATGGGTTGAAAAAGGTTTGCAAATCATTGTATTTTTTATTTGCATTGTACACAATGTCCGAACTTCACTGGAATTGGGGTTGTATATTAATTGTTATTAGTTCTTATATTAATTAGGCAATATTACATGAGAGGGGGTCTGGTATCAATGCAGGGTTTCCTCTTGTAACATTTCCGGGTGGTGATCCGCTACGCTTGAAATTATGCCGCTACTCTGAGGAAACATAAATTTAAGAAAAAAATATCAAGGAATGACGGTCCGCAAGCGCACACACGAACAACGTGCATGACAGTTATCCACGTGGAGTTCAGAAGTGCCCTGCCCGAGCGTTCCAGTCGGCAGGCAGTGTGTCTTGCTACTAGCGCCGCTGTCCGAGAGAAGCATGAGCTTATTACAGTACTTTCAACGTGGAAAAAATTAGAAGAGGTATGCAAGCACTGAAGGCATTTATCATGGTTTTAACCCACTGGGAACTGGAGCAATTCAAGAAGTCAATGACTTTAATCCGTCAGCAGCCTTCAGACAAACTAAACATGCTAACATGTGGATTTCAAAATAAGGGAGGTTTTTCATGCTGTCTGGAGGGTGAGGAGATTTCTAAAAAAAATCTATAAATATTTGAAAATATTTTGACAGAAATAACTGCATCTTTGGTTATTTAAGTTAATTTATTTCATTAAATACAATTTTATTAATGTTTTTTTTTCTTTGAAATCAGAGTGAAATTATTATTCTGTTCTGGCTCTGCAAAATTATGGTCAAAAGTGTAAATTGTTATAAGGAAAAAGTAAAAAATTACCACAGTCTTTCAAATTTATTAAAAAACAGTAATTTTATTTTAAAAAAAACAGACAAAAATTAGCTATAAAATAATCCACAAATTTATAATAAATTCTCAAATGTACATTCATCCATCCATCCATCCTCTACCGCTTTTCTGGAGGTCTGGGTTGCGGAGGCAGCAGTTCAAGCAGAGAAGCCCAGACTTCCCTCTCCCCAGCCCCCTGCTCCAGCTCTTCAGAGAGGATACCAAGGCGTTCCCAGACCAGCTGGGAGACATAGTCTCTCCAGTGAGTCCAGGGTCTACCCTGGGGTTTCCTCCCAGTGGGACATGCCCGAAACTCCTCAAGTGGGAGATGTCCAGGAGGCAGCTTGATCAGATGCCCAAACCACCTCAACTGGCTCCTTTCGATATGGAGGAGCAGTGGTTCTACTCTGAGCCTCTCCCGGATGACTGAGCTACTCACCCTATCTCTAAGGGCGAGTCCAGCAACCCTACGAAGGAAGCTCATTTCAGCCACTTGTATCCGCGATCTCATTCTTTTGGTCATTACCCAAAGCTCATGACCATAGGTGAGGGTAGGAACGTAGATTGACGGGTAAATCAATAGCTTTGCCTGAGAACTCAGCTTCCTCTTCACGTCCGTATCACTGCAGATGCTGCTCCGATCCGTCTGTCAATCTCTTGCTCCATTCTCCCCTCACTCATGAATAAGACCTTGAGATACTTAAACTCCTCCACTTGGGGCAGGAGCTTGTCCCCAACCCGGAGAGGACAATCCACCTTTTTCCGTCTGAGGACCATGGACTTGAACTTGGAGGTGCTGATTCTCATCCCAGCCGCTTCACACTCCGCGGCAAACCATCCCAGTAACAGTGTTTCCTCTGACTTAAAGACCTTGGCGCCGTGGCAACATATTTTTCCGGGGGGAAGGGGGGGGGCAGAAAACACATATGTATGAATATGTTAATTTTATACTATTTATTTCTTTTTTAAATTTTTGCATATAATAATGCATTAGATTTATATAGCGTTTTATCATAGACACTCAAAGACGCTTTTTACAGATACATTATTCATTCATTCCAGACAGACAACGGTAATGGTAACCTACTATTGTAGCCACAGCTGCCCTGGGGCAGGCTAACGGAAATGTGGCTGCCAATCCGGGCCAACGGCCTCTCCGGCCACCACCGAACATTTATATACATTCATATCCAGTGCTATGGACACTGGAAGGTGGATAAAGTGTCTTGCCCAGGGACACAACGGCAGGATATCTGGGGAGAGCGGGATTTGAACCACCAACCATCCAGTTATTGGACGACCCGCTCTACCTCCTGAGCCGCTGCCGTGCATATGGAACTTACAATTTGAAGTATTGTACAACCAAGACTTGAATGTTGGAATATTGGGCCATTTGGGGTCCCACCCAGACGTCCTGTATTTGGACTTTTTACTGGTGTCATCCTTCTCTCCTTCCTCTGCTGTCACCTCTC
Organism: Pholidichthys leucotaenia; assembly: GCA_020510985.1. NCBI lineage: Eukaryota > Metazoa > Chordata > Actinopteri > Cichliformes > Pholidichthyidae > Pholidichthys > Pholidichthys leucotaenia. The sequence goes on along the minus strand of CM035837.1, from coordinate 319,535,145 downwards.
CTGGACCCTCAGCCTGAACACTTTCCTCTCCTTCGCTCCTCTCTTCTGTCTCATCTTGCCCTGTCTGAGCTCTGTCTAATTCAGGTTCTCTCTCTGTCTATGGTGGTATACAAACAGGTTAGAAAATATCAAATGCCATGTAAATTAAAGGAGACAACCAAAAATTTCTGGTTAAGGGTACAAAGAGCACCCACTTAAAACTTCAGTAATGACTTCAGTCTTGAAGGTTTGAGGTTTTCTCAAAATTTATAACAATTTTCTTATACTTTTCTACTTTTTTCTGTAAATCTATCTAAATTTGAAACAATTTTCCTCAAATTTCTAATTTCCTCTTATAAAATTGATTTTTCTTGTACATTTGAAACTTTATTATAAATTTGTGGATTATTTTATGGCTTAATTTTGTCTGTTTTTTTTTTAAATTACTGTTTTTTTAAATAAATTTGAAACAGACTGTTTTTTTTTTTTTACTTTTTCCTTATAACAATTTATATGTTTGACCATAACTTTGCAGTCAGAACAGAACAATAATTTAGCTCTCATTACAAAGAAAAAAATTAATAAAATTGTATTTAATGATTTAAATTAACTTAAATGACCAAGGATGCAATTATTTCTGTTATAATATTTCTATATATTAATAGTTTTTTTTTAGAAGTCTCCTCACGCCAAGAAAAACCTCCCTTGATTTGAAATCCAAATGCTGGCACGTTTAGTTTGTCTGAAGGCTGCTGACGAATTAAAGTCATTGATTTCATGAATTTCAGTCATCTTAACTTGCCAGGTACATAATTGGGAACAAAACTTAAAATTGTCGTGGCTGATGAAATATATCCTCAGCAATTCATCAGTCCCCCTTGCCTTTGCCTTCATATGAATCCGGCTGCATTTGAATTCTAACCACATCTCTTAGCTAAGCGACTTCCGTTATTGCGCCCGTTTCCAGCGGGTTAAAACCATAAATGCCTCCAGTGCTTGCATACCAACTAACTAACCAACTAACCTGTACTTATATAGCGCTTTTCTAGTCACAAAGACCACTCAAAGCGCTTTCACTAGTACTAACCCTCTATTCTAAGGGCCTATAGGAAACGGATATCTAGGGACAATTTAGAACAGTCAATTAACCTAACATGCATGTCTTTGGATTGTGGGAGGAAACCGGATCCCCCGGAGTAAACCCACGCAGCACAGGGAGAACATGCAAACTCCACACAGAAAGGTTCCAACCCCTGCCAGCCTGGGGATTTGAACCAGGAACCTTCTAGCTGTAAGGCAACAGTGCTAACCACTGCACCACCAAACTCACCCAAACCCTCGAGGATTCTCGAGAGGGTAATGAGTTGGCCTGATATGCCACGGCCAGGACAAAAACCACATTGCTCCTCCTGAATCCAAGGTTCGACCAACGGCCGGACTCTCCTCTCTAGTACCTTAGCATAGACTTTAATTTAATTACAAATGTGAAGAAAATGGTTTCAAATTTAGATAAATTTACTGAGAAAAGTAGAAAACTATCAGAAAATTGTTATAAATTTTGGAGAAAAACCTCAAACCTTCAAGACTGAAGTCATTGCTGCACGGTGGCGCAGTGGTTTAGCACTGTGGCAGCACAGTTTACCCTCGGCCGGGGGATCGCGGGGATCATGAGATCGTGGGTTCGATCCCAGCCCCCGACCAACAGTGAGCTGTGTGGAGTTTGCATGTTCTTCCCGTGTTGCGTGGGTTTACTCCGGGATTTCTCCGGTTTCCTCCCGCATACCAAAAACATGTAGGTTTAGGGCGCTCGCGCACGCAGCGACCGGCAGCCGGTGGCTTGTCACCAGACTGCAAACCAAATCTACCTATGGGTACAAATAAGTAAAAAAAAAAAAAAAAAAAAACTACTCAAGTTTTTAAGTGGGTGCTCTTTGTACCCATAACTGAACTAGAAAATTTTGGTTGTCTACTTTTAATTATTAATTTCAAAGCACTGCATTTACGTTTGCATGAGTAAATTACTATTATTAATGTTTTTTTCCCCCTTCCCTACTCTCTCAGTGGAAAAAACCCCCCAAAACACTATCATCATCATCATCATCATAGCAGTCTGTCGTGGGCGACAATGACTGTTTCATTTAGGTCTGATCAGATTCCTCCACACAGCTCTGTCCTTAGTCTTCCGCTGCCAGGAACTCCTGTCTATGTCCAACTTCTTCAAGTTTCTTTTTACAGTGTCTTTAAATCTGAGCCTTGGTCTATCCTGATTGCGTTTGCCCTCGCATAACTGTGAGTAGAGTAACTGCCGAGGGAGACGCTGGTGGTCCATCCTCTCAACATGTCCGAGCCAGCTCAGGTTCATCTGTATTAGCATGTCCTCCATTGATGGTAGACCAGCTCGTTTCAACTCTTCTATGTTGGTTATCTTGTCTTTCCATGACATGTTCATTATGGCTCGAAGGTGTCTCATCATGTACGCGTGGAGTTTCTTCACCTGCACTCTGTAGGCAGTCCAAGTTTCAGCACCGTACAATAGAGTAGCCAGTACTGTCGCTCTGTACACTTTGCATTTCACACGGATAGACACATGTCGATTGTTCCACAGTCTCTCCCTCAAGTTTCCAAATGTAGCGCTCGCTTTTCCCATTCTGAGAGATAGTTCATCCTCCAGCCTAGCATTCTCTGAAACAGTACTCCCTAGGTACTTGAAAGTCTTGCACTTGACTAGTGGCTCTGTACCAATGCTGATCTCTTCTGGTAGTGATGTTGATAATTGGAACTTTGGTGGTTGATAAAGGCACTCTGTCTTTTTGATGTTGATTTGGAATAAAAATGCAAAAAATACACATATTTTTGTCATTTATGTAAACCATGACAAAAAATCCTGCAGGACAAAACATGACACTTGATATTTTCTAACCTGTTTGTATACCACCATAGACAGAGAGAGAGGACATGAATTGGACAGTGCTCAGAGAAGGCAAGATGAGACAGAAGAGAGGAGTCAAGGAGAGGAAAGGCTGGTAGGACTAGCACTTCCTGTGGTAACGTATCGTCACTTCCTGTGTCGCTGACTGTCAGTGTGGTTTGTGGTTAGCTCTCCTCACTCTCCTGAGAATTATTGCCTTTAGTTATATTTTAATCGCTTTTTTTCCATTTACCGTCACCTCTCACTTCTGTTTAACAATCCTCTTGCACCTGTGTGCATACTCAGTGTCACCTAATCACCCTCTTTAGGGTGATTAGGTGATTAGCTACTAGTTCTCCTTCCCCTTCTCCTCTGGTTTGCTCTTTGTGTCAGATATTTAGCTACACCTCTGCCTCTTTTAGTGATAATGGTAAATGTAGTAAATGTTGTCTTTTTGAGGCGCTCGAGGCAAGGATGTGTGATTTGGAATCCTGGCTCTGCTGCATTGAAACACTGTCAGCACCAGTTAATAATGACGGACTCCCCTTAGCTGCAGCGGAGCACCCTAGCTTAGGGCGGCCTATTAGCTGTCCTCCGGCTCCTTCCTCTCCTGAGCAGCCAGGAGAGAATGGGTGGGTGACAGTGAGAAGGAAGACTAGTTGCAAGCCCCTGGTTCACCACCAACCTGTTCATGTTTCTAATCTTTTTTCCCCGCTCAGCGACACACCCGCTGAGGGAAAAAAACTCTGATCACTGGCGATTCTATAGTCAGAAACGTGAACCTAGAGACTCCAGCGGCCATAGTCAAATGCATTCCCGCAGCCAGATCAGGCGAGATCGAGTCAAATTTGAAAATGCTGGCTAAAAGTAACTGTAAACACTTCACAGTTGTTATCCACGCCGGCATTAACAACATCCGACTCCGGCAGTTGGAAGTTACAAAACTTAGTGTGGAATCGGTGTGTAATTTTGCCAAAACGATGTCTGCCTCTGTAGTATTCTCTGGGCCCCTCCCCAACCTGACCAGTGATGACATGTTTAGCTGCATGTCATTCTTCAACTGCTGGCTGTCTGTGTGGTGTCCTGCAAACAATGTGGGCTACATAGACATCTGGAGCTCATTTTGGGGAAACCCTGGTCTTATTAGACGAGACGAGGTCCATCCCACTTTGGATGGTGCGTCTCATTTATCTAACAATCTGGTATCATTTTTATCCAAATTTCCAAAACCTTGGCAACTCAGAGTTGGGACCAGGAAGCAGAATCACAGTCTTTCACGCCTCTCTGCAGCTCCTCTTCATCCGCCACCCCTCAACTTAGCCCCTGTCTTCCCCATCAGAGAATCACTGTCTGCTCCCTCCAAAGTAAATAAAAATATAATGTATAAGCATCCCAAAGTGATTAAACAGAAAGTTGGTAAAACTCAAATTAAACATGAAGCCTCTAAATTTAATGACTTGGCCTCTGTTCCTCCTCATAATTTAAAAATTAAATGCGGATTGTTAAATATGAGGTATCTAACTCCCAAGTCTCTGCTTGTCCATGATCTGTTAATTGATCATCAGATTGATTTAGTATCACTTACAGAGACTTGGTTAGGACAAGAGGATTATGTTGGTTTAAATGAATCAACTCCCTCTGGTTATTTAAACTGTCAAAATCTCAGAAGTTCTGGTTGTGGAGCAGGAGTGACAACAATTTACCATTCCAAATTACTAGTTCATATCAAGCAAAAAACACATTATAATTCCTTTGAGGGCCTGGTCCTCAGTATTGGGCATGTTTGCGGTTTTAGGTTAAACCCAATTTTAATTTGCCATAGTTGCTGTTACCAAATTTAAGCAGATTGTTTCCTCTATGCCATGTGTCAACACAACGGAGATTAGCTATGAAGAGCTTGCTCCTTCTATAATTGATAGCATGGAAGATAGTGTGACAGCTTCTCTGCATCAGACTCTAGACATAGTGGCCCCTTTAAAAAAGAAAAGTCTAATCAGAGATTTCTAACTCCTTGGTTCAATACAGAAACTGGTAGCTTAAAACAGAAGACTCGTCAATTAGAAAGAAAATGGCGCTTTACTAAATTAGATGAAATCTATTTAGCTTGGAGAAATCATATTCTAATTTATAAAAAAAAATTTCTTAGGAAAGCTAGAACAAGTTATTATTCAGCATTAACCCTTTGTTTGGCAAGATTTCATGGACAGATCGCACCCCTAGTGGCACAGCGCAGCACTGTGCCTGTCAAGTGATGCTCTCCGATGTGCCAAGCACTCCTGTTGTACTGAGAATGCCACCTCACAAGGCAGGCACGTATAACTTACTGCTCTTGCCTTGGAGAAATTATGGCCGACATAGGAGCATCCATATTTACACCAGAGAGGAAGAAATTTTTCTTCTTCTTCTTTTCGAGTAGACAAATGCATTTGGACATTACCGATTGCTCTGAGCACGGCTGTGTGAGCATTTGCTCCCAGATTTGCCAACTATGATTCAAAAAAGAGATTATTTAGGTTATGAAGGTAAATGTTTACATTTTGTTATGACAGAGGGTGCGCGAAGCTGCCTGATGTTCACCTGCTGGCCACAGCGCCATGTGACCGGGGGAAATAATCACTCCGGTGATTCCGACTGTTGTGTCGTTTTATAACATAAATAGCGGCGGAATAAAAGTGAAATTGAGGTGGAATAATCCTCACAGTTTCTGGATGTGGTAGAGAAAGCTAAAATGACCGACAGAAGGGAAAATACCAACCAGGATGGACGCAGTGAAAGCCGCCTTCACCAGCGGTAAGTGAGGAATATGGCTTGTTTTATTTACATTGTACTGCATTGTACTGATTTTCTGGTTCATATACTTTGAAGATAAGATAAAAAAAATGCCCAAAACAAGAAACGATGACAAAAAGCAGAACCATTCTTTGTGTAAATATGTCCAACGTCCACTTTAGACTGAGTTATGTAATTCGATATGGCTGCTGCGGCATTATACAGATTAGATGTGTAAATTTACTCCTATCTCAAACTTTGGATCATATTCTAGATCTTTCTAATTGACAGTAAGCTATTATCTCTTACCACTTTCAAGTTATAGCCTCGGAGCCTTGGAAATCTCTGATATCTGATCTGAATATTTTCTTGAAAAAAATCTTGACCACTCTTTACCACTAGGGGGTTATGCCGCAATTTGGCATCTGTGACAGTTAAAAAGTTAATAGAAGAGAACAAGAATAATCCCATGTTTCTTTTCAGCACTGACTAAGAGTCGTGACTCTGTCAATCCTAGCATTCCTTTAGAGCAGGGGTGCTCATTACGTCGATCGCGATCTACTGGTCGATCGTGGAGATAGTACTGGTCGATCGCAGTTTGTACGACTGTTGACTGATTTCTGTACCTTTATTTTGTTCTCAATAAAGTTTGGAAAAAAAAAAAACCTGGTCGATCGCAGCGTGACATTAAAAAAAATATTTGTCAGCCTATCAAACATCCCGTCACTTGATTGACATACAGGGCAACCATTCAGATGACAACTGAATTTTGACCTTTAGGTCACCGCTCATGCGTAAACAACGGCGCTAAGTGCAGCAAAACTTACAAGCTTTTACCCTCGGCTGGGGGATCGCGGGGATCATGAGATTGTGGGTTCGATCCCAGCCCCCGACCAACAGTGAGCTGTGTGGAGTTTGCATGTTCTCCCCGTGTTGCGCGGGTTTACTCCGGGATTTCTCCGGTTTCCTCCCGCACACCAAAAACATGTAGGTTTAGGGCGCTCACGCACGCAGCGACCAGCAGCTGGTGGCTTGTCACCAGACTGCAAACCAAGTCTACCTACGGGTACAAATAAGTAACAAAAAAAAAAAAAAAAAAGCTAGTCAGCGAATTACCTCAGATTTTAAGCCCTTGCTAAAACATATGGTGATCAAAATGAGTCGGACTGTTCATGGAAAATACGACATCGACTTTCCGCCGAAAAGCCAGCTGAGAAAGAGAAAGGTGGAGGAACTAAAATCCCAGTTGTCCGGACAGCAGTCATTTTTCACTCAACAAACTTCAAAAGCGAAAGCCGCCACCGAAGCATCGTTCCGGGTGAGTCACGCCATCGTTAAAAACAATAAGTCCTTCCAAGACAGAGAGATGGTAAAAGAAGCATTCGTTGAAGCAGCTAACTCATTTTAATTTTAATTTAATTAAAATTAAAATTTTATTTTATTTAGCGAATGCAAAGTCCTTAAGCCAAGCAGTTGCCTCCTGGTTTGCTGTATGGAGGGTGTGTAATCCTCCTTCCAGTCTTTGGAGCGGGCAAGCCTCTATGATGTGTTCCATTGTTTGCTCCTCTCCACATGCGCACAGTGGGCTAGGGCTACTGCCCCATCTGTAAAGGCTGGCCAAGCAGGGGCCATGTCCAGTCCTGAAGCGATTGAGTGTAGACCACTGTCTCCTTGGGAGGTTGGTGCCCGGGACCTGTTGGTTGGGGTTTATCACCAGCTGTTTGTTTGGGACCTCCTTGGTCTCCCATTCCTCTTGCCAAGCTGTCTGGATGGTAAAGTCAGCTGGGGGAGGGTTTTTCCAAATCGGCCGTCTGGATGAAAGTCGGGCAGTGGGTGGAGTGTAGATATCTGCATGGATTGGTAAGTGAGGAGAATCTTTAACTTTTTGGAGCATCCTTTGAGTTAATGCTGCTCGCCGGATGTGTGGAGGGGCTATGTTTGACAGTACAGAGAGCCAGGGGAGTGGTGTTGAGCGGATTGTTCCAGTTATAGTTCTCATGGTTGTGTTGAGCTGGGTGTCTACATGGTGTGTGTAAGATGACCTGGACCAGACAGGGGCACAATATTCTGCTACAGAGTATGAAAGGGCCAGTGCTGAGGTGCGCAGGGTGGAGACTGCCGCCCCCCATTTTGCACCAGCGAGCTTGCAGAGCAGGTTGTTTCGTACCTTCACCTTAGCAGCCGTCCCCTTTAGATGTTCCTTGAAGGATAAGGTCCTATCAAGGGTCACTCCAAGATAAGTTGGATTTGGGGCATGCTTAAGCTTGAGTCCGCTCAGGTGGATGTTTAGTTCTCTGGCAGCTTTTGCATTGTGGAGATGGAATACACTGGAGACGGTTTTTGCTGGGCTTGGTTTTAGGCGCCAGATTTTGCAGAACTGGTCCAGTTTGGCAAGATCTTCCGTGAGCACCCGTTCCAGTGGTTCAAAGGCTGGTGCTTGGAATGCCAAACAGATGTCGTCTGCATAGGTGAATTTGCGGGATTTTGTAGTAGGCAGGTCGTTTATGTAGAGGTTGAACAGAGTTGGAGCTAGAACTGAGCCTTGTGGGAGTCCGTTTTTCTGCATTCTCCATGCACTTGTGTTCTGACTGAGGTGGACTCTGAACCTTCGGTTGGTCAGCAGGGTTTTTATAATTTCTGTTGCCCAAGCAGGGATCGCCTTTATAAGTTTCAGGAGGAGGCCTTTGTGCCAGACCGTATCATAGGCGGCTGTAAGGTCGAGAAACACAGCCCCTGTCTTCAGTCTGCTCTCGAAGCCATTTTCGATGAAGGTGGTTAGGGCCAGTACTTGTTCTCCTGTACTGCGGTCCTTGCGGAAACCTGCTTGATCCACACTTAGAATATCCTCTACCTCTGGGGAAATGCGTTGCAGAATTAGGCGCTCCATGATTTTGTAAGGAACGCTGAGTAGGGAGATTGGGCGGTAGCTTGCTGGTAATTTGTGGTCTTTGCCAGGTTTTGGGATGGCAATGACCTTTGCTGTCCGCCATTTCTTTGGGATCGAGTTTGTTTGTGTGATCCTTGTGTAGAATTGTGTCAACCAGGTTAGGGCTCGGGGGCCAAGATTTTTCATGAATTCTGGGAAGATGTTATCGTATCCTGCTGCCTTTCCACATTTCAGGCTCTGTAGGACTTTCTCCAGTTCAGCAGCCTCGAAGGGTTCAGGGTTCGTTTCCTCTACAGGCATTTTTTGGTGTTTTTTTAGCTCAGTTGTAACTGCTCTTTTGGTGTCTTTGTCTTGGGGTGCTTTGGCGATAGTCAGTAGGTGGGATGCAACTTGGTTGGGTGTGACGGATGCTCGGCTTTGGCTAGGGGGCTTCTGTGCAGCTCCTAGGCGACGGATGAGGCTCCAACATTTCCTGCTAGAGTGGGTAAAGCTCCGGTCAGCAACTGTCTCCTCCCATTTCTTTCGCCGAGCTGTATTTAGCGATTCAATGAGATGGTCTGCTATCTCTGGGTCCCCTGATGTTTGATAGGATTGTAGGAGGGCAGCACTTTCTCCGTCCAAACATGGGACATAGAGGGGTCGGTAGCCTCGTGGGATTGCAGTATGGGCAGCCTTGAAGATTGCGCTGCAGAAGCGGTTGTATGCTTCATCTACAGTGATGGTGTGGAGTGGGATGGTAACAACGCTCCGGTCCAGAGTTTCACTGAATTTCTTCCAGTTGGCTTTGCGGAAGTTCCAGCGCATCTTCCTTGGGCTGTATATGACTGGAAGTTGTAGGCCAATGTGTACAAGCAGGGGCCGGTGTTGGCTGTGTGGAAAATCATCAAGAATGAGGATCTGTGTAGGATATGGCTCCCCATTCAAAGAGCTGACCCAACACAGGTCAGGAGAATAGTCCTTCTTCCACCTAGCAGAGTGGAAGGTTCCTCTTTGTTTGGGGTCGTATATCAAAGCGAGGTCATTTCTGGATGCCCAGTCTGAAAGTGCCTTCCCATCACTGTCCACTGCTGGGTACCCCCAGTCAGGGTGATGGCTGTTAAAGTCCCCCACATAGATGGCAGGGTGGGGTAGGGTGGGTAAGACCTGCAGATCCCAGTTGGCATTAGGGGGCTTGTACACATTGACAATATGGAAGCCACCAATGATTATGGTGTCTGAGAAATGTGTTGTTATCAGGTGATTTGCTTCAACTATGTCAGAACGCACATAGGTGGCACGTCCATGTTTAGCATGTAGAACATAGCACAGGAGGTCAAAGCCTTTGATGGTGAAGCGGCCAGCTTCCTCTGTGCCAATATGAGTCTCTTGGAGGCAGATTACATCAATCGAATGTTGGAAGGCGAGGACTTCGATAAGGCTTCGCTTGGCTGCAGATAGGCCTTCAACGTTTAGTTGTAATATGCGAAGGGCCGATCCTACCACAAAGTGCTCTTGGGGCTGTTTGCTTTCGGCTTTAGGACTGTGACTAGGATTCTTCTTTGACTTGGCACAGAGGCGTCGTCTCTTCGAATTTAGTCTGCTGGTAGGATCATTAGCTTCCCCAGGCGAGCCCGGGTACTGGCGGAGGGCGCGACGAGAACGCTGATCCATTGCCCCCCCAAAAAATTAAAATGATTAATTAATTTAATTAAAATTAAAATTAAAAAAGTTAATTTAATTTTAATTTTAATTTTAGTTATATGTTTTGCATTTTTGTAGTGGGTAGATCATTTTGACTTGGTTGTTTTATAAGTAGCTCGCATGCTGAAAAAGTGTGAGCACCCCTGCTTTAGAGCTTATTAGTCAGGACTTTATGAACTTTTTCAATAATAAAATTTCATCTATCAGAGATAAAATCAGTCAGATTCTTCCCACCGTTAACTTAAATACAGTAACTGCTATAACTCCTTCAACTGATATGTTTGGATGAGTTTACTCCAATTGACCTTTTAGAGTTAGATAAAATAATTTCCTCATCCAAGCCTTCAACTTGTCTTTTAGACCCTATTCCTACCAGGTTATTTAAAGAAGTCTTCCCATTTATTGGTAGCTCTATTCTTCAAATAGTCAATTCTTCATTAACATTAGGCCATGTACCGCAGGCTTTTAAAACTGCTGTAATTAAGCCCTTACTTAAAAAGCCAACGCTGGATCCAGGAGTTTTAGCTAACTATAGACCAATCTCTAATCTGCCTTTCATTTGAAAAATCTTAGAGTTGTTGCTACACAGTTATTTGACCACTTGCAGGGAAATGGTTTATTTGAAGAGTTTCAATCTGGGTTTAGAATCCATCATAGTACTGAAACAGCTTTAGTGAAGGTCACTAATGACCTCCTTATTGCATCTGATAATGGGCTTGTTTCTGTACTTGTCCTTTTAGACCTTAGTGCAGCCTTTGATACTATTGATCATAATATTTTACTTGATAGAATAGAACACCATGTTGGACTTGATGGAACTTCATTGCAGTGGTTTAGATCTTATTTATCTGATAGGTTCCAGTTTGTTCATGCCAATAATGAGTTTTCTTCCAACTCAAAGTGCAGTCATGGAGTTCCACAGGGATCTGTGCTAGGCCCTATTCTTTTTAGTTTATATATGCTTCCGCTAGGCAACATTATTAGAAAGCACTGTATACTGTACATTTTCATTGTTATGCAGATGACACACAATTATACCTGTTAATGAAGCCAGATGATAGTAATCAATTAGCCAAATTAGAGGCCTGCCTTAAGGAAATCAAAGCTTGGAAAACTTGTAATTTCTTGCTGTTAAATTCAGATAAGACTGAAGTCATTCTAGTTGGTCCAAAACACCTTAGAAATACCTTTCCAAATCAAACTCTTAGTTTGGATGCAGTTACTCTTTCTCTTAATAGTTCTGTGAGGAACCTTGGAGTTATTTTTGTTCAAGCTCTGTTTTTCACATGTTAAACTTGTTTCTAAGACTGCCCTGTATCATTTGCATAATATTTCCAAGATTAGGAGCATCTTGTCTCAGAGTGATGCTCAGAAACTAGTCCATGCTTTTGTTAGCTCTAGATTTGATTATTGTAAGTCTTTGCTATCAGGCTGTCCTAAAACATCTTTAAAAAGTCTTCAGCTGATCCAAGATGCTGCAGCAAGAGTTTTAACAGGTACTAGAAAGAGAGATAATATCTCTCCGGTTCTAACTTCTCTTCATTGGCTTCCCATAAAGTTTAGAATTAAGTTTAAAATCCTTCTTCTCACTTACAAAGCTCTAAATAATCAGGCCCCTTTTTATTTAAAAGATCTGATACTACCCTATCATCCTAACAGAGCACTATGCTCCCAAAATGCAGGATCACTTGTAATACCTAGAATCTCCAAAGATACAATGGGAAGCAGAGCCTTCAGTTATCAAGCTCCTCTCCTGTGGAACCAGCTGCCAATCTGGATTTGGGAGTCGGACTCGATCTCTGTTTTTAAGAATAGGGTTAAAACCTTCCTTTTTGATATAGCCTATAATTAGGGAGGGATCATGTGCCCCTGAACCCTCCCTTAGTTATGCTGCTTATAGGTTTAGACAGCCGGGGGACCTCCAACAATACACTGGGCTTCACTCCTTTCTTCACTCTCAATGAAATATTTTTGCTGGTCATTAACATCTGTTTGTTCTCTTCCATAGATTGAGTCCCCGTCATGCTGTTTGCTGTCTACATGTCTGTTCTTTTCTTCTTCTCTATCCCCTCACCCCCCCAGCCAGTCGCAGCAGATGACTGCCTCTCCCTGAGCCTGGTTCTGCTGGAGGTTTATTCCTGTTAAAAGGGAGTTTTTCCTCTCCACCATCGCCAAGCGCTTGCTCACAGGGGATCGCCTGATTGCTGGGGTCTTTCTGCAGTTGTGGAGGGTTTCCCCTACAGTTGAAAGTGCTATGAGATTACTGTTGTTGTGAAATAGCGCTATATAAATAAAGTTGAATTAAATTGAATTGAATTGAAAGTGTTCAGACAGAGGGTCCAGGAGAGGTGAGCGCAGAGGGAGGAGAGAAGGATGACACCACTAAAAAGTCCAAACACAGGACGTCTGGGTGGGACACCAACTGACCCAATATTCCAGCGTTCAATCCTCCGTTGTGCAGTACTTGAAATGGTAAGTTCTATATGCAGTTACTGTGCAAAATTTACAAAAAAAAAAAGAAATAGTATAAAGTTCACATATTCCGGTTACAATAGTGTCATGTGTTTTCTGCCCCCCCCCCCCCGGAAAAATATGTTGCCACCGCGCCAAGGTCTTTAAACCAGAGGAATCACTGCAGTGAATATATCACTGCGGTGTGGTTGCAGGCCTGACATGAAGTGGAGGGCTGAAGACATCACCATGGTGATATTTACCACATGACCTCGAGTGTAATATTGCTTTTGCAAAACAGTTCCACAATTTATTAATAGACAGCAATAAATGACAAAGGATTATCATTTTTTTTGTTTGTGTAACAGTTATTTTGTTCTGCTGAGAAAAATAGCCCCTCCAGAATGTGCCCAGTTAACTGCAATGAGCATAATGTAGAATAGGCTTATTGTCATTTCACACACATACATGACACACGTACATAAAATTAGATATTGAGCCATGCAGAAGTCTGTTTATACACATACTCTGTCCTCTTGAGCGAGTTTGTGGGACACATGACTTGTGCCAATTTGCCAGCTTCTAGTTACCCCGCATCCTCTTAAAGGCTGAAGGGTTATTGTTGTCACCCCACCAGGCAGATGGGCAGCAATACTGTCAACACCTACCGTGGAAACACAATAACTAGAGAAAGAAATTAAGTAGGTTTTTCAAACTGCTACTGTAGTTGTTCATTCATCTTCTTCTTCCGCTTAATCCTTTTCGGGTCGCGGGGGGGCTGGAGCCTATCCCAGCTGTATCTAAGAAAAATCTTGGACAAGTTTGAATTTGAGGTAGGGTCAGTTTTACCTAAATCTTGTGAATGTGATAACTCAAGAAAGAAATGATGTAGGCTTTTCAAATCAATATAGTTGTAGCTAAGAAAAATCTTGGACCGCTTAGACGCTGACTAAATATGGGTTTGGGTCAAAAGGTCAAAAATCCAAGTTAACATTTCCTTTGCCCTTTTACTATAGAATTAGAGCTGTCACGGTGGAGGAATTTCCCCTGCGGTGATGGTGGATAGCTCAACAACGCAATATGTGGTATTATTGCAAATGTTTTTAGGATCCTGTGGTCTCGTAATTTAGACAGGGTTCATAACTTAAGTGGCAAATGATGGAAGCTATGTTGAGAAACTTGCTGCAGTTCCGCACTCGACTTATGTGCGTGTGTGACAGTTATGTGGAGCTCAGGTCTTCCTACAGTCATGAACTGCTGATTCTGTAAAAAAAAAAAAAAAAAAAACTTGATCATTTTCATAAAGCAGTGGCGGCAACTCTAGCATTTCAACTACAGGGTGTGTGGACTGGTTGGACACAGCTGCGACAGATATCTTAACAGGATAGACTCCGTGCAGGACCCTGTGTGGCTCTTGTCTCTGTCTTTCTCCATAGTGATTTTTGGACACTGCTGCTGTCCAAAAAATCAAGTTCACGCAGCAAACAAGCAAGACACTATGCAGTAGTTGTTTCGCTCTCAGAACTTAATCATCAGGATCATAAACACTCTGCTCCGAAGGAGCCCATTCAGCCATTATTTTATTAAATTTAGGATATTTTCTCACCTCATTTTCCCCCCATCTACCACAAGCAGTTTGAGCTCATCAAAAGTAGTATGAATAACATGCTTTATGCCCTGCAAACATGTTGTTGGCAATAAAAATATACTTAACATTTAACAGTTTATTTAATATTCAGTGGGGGCATATACAGTAATTGAACAACAAGATTTAGCTGCACACATAAAAAAAGTGAACACTGTGGTTGTTGCGGTTGCTCATTATTCTTTGCAGTCGGCTTGTTCATAGCGTGGTACCACATAATTGCGGTTATCGCGACAGCCCTATATAGAATGATTAAAGATACAATCACCAATCTTTGTACACAGCTTCACTCTGTGACCCTGAACTGTGACTATGTTTTGGGATTGCAAGGTCAAAGGTTAAGGTTAAAATTGCCATATAAACTATATCTCAAGAGCAAAGAAAGCTTGGGTCACCAAATTTTGTACATAGTTTCACCTTGCTATCCTGACCTCAGACCTTGAAAGGTCATTCAAATTCAGTTGATTTTCATGATTTTTTCATTAGATTCTCATGAGTTAAAGCCATGACCACTGGGCAGTCACATTGGTACAGTCAAAATTTCTTTTGGGAATTTTCTAGTTGTATCTAAGACAAACCTTGATTGAGTTTGAATGAGTGACCTTGAACTCAAGGCCATGATCAGTTTTTCCAAAAACACTGTAAACATGATAACTCAGAAAGGAAATGATATACAGTACATGTTTCACATTGATATCATAGTTCTATCTTTGAAAAATAGTTCAAATTTTGGTGACCTCAGGTTAAGGTTGGAGGCCAACTCTCAAAAAATCTTGTAAATGTGATAACTTGTGAATGAAATGATGTAAGCATTTCATATTGATCCCGTAGTTCCACCTACGTATGAAAAATCTGGGATGATTTTGCTTCCGCATGGCTTTGCACAAAAATTCAGCCAGCCAAATGCTCTTAATGCTAGCACACTGAGGGTACCACTGATAGCCGCCAGTGCTTCTTTACGAATGGTGGCTGATTTTGAGGACAGACTCTTTTCAAACAATTCCTCATTGTGGAAATTGGGGTACACAACACAATCCTTGCATATTTTAAGAAGCCACCAACAGTTACTATAATTTAAAGATAAGTGATGATACATATCTGGTGGAACATCCAAACGTGGTTATCAGGGATTATGGTCACTCCTATAGAATCCCTATTGTCCAATCAGAATACTCAGTTGGAGCTAAGTGTTGTATAATGTGCAAAAAATTTCCTTATAGCAACACTTTTTCTGTACGTTCTCTATTGTATGCTCTTTGAATGTATTCAAAAATACCAGATATTTTGCTTATAGAGTCCCTTTAGTTATTATTGTGATGAGGGTATAGTATGGAAGACAAATATTTCTGCCTGTGTCCTTTACTGTGTAGTTATGTACAGTGGAAAAAAAAATTGCATAAATCCAACACTGTGTAACAGCAATTGTAAATAGATTATGCTTGCCTTGTCGTGCTCATGACGTCAGATATACACTGAAAAACTGAACAGACATCAAAATTTCACTCCGTTTATATCATGGACACACAGATCGCCCCAAATGTCTCCTGAGCCGGTGGACGGAGCCACTGTTTATAGCAGGAGACGGTACAGCAGGGAAGAGCTGCTAGCACTCAACCGCCACCCGGTGCTAACGGAAAAACTCGACATACCGGGAGAACTGAGGCGAAAACGCCGTGGGTGCCGGGCTGGAGTAAGGCAGAAGACAAGAAATATAAGGTACAGACCCACCCTTCCATCCGTTGTCATGGGGAATGTACGATCGTTACTGGGAAAGGTAGATGAGCTAGCGGCTATCTCCCGCTATATATACGATATATACGATGCAATGCTCCGTACTGTGGGTGTTTATATATTTACATATTTATTCCATCTAGCTACAATGCTCTGCACTGTGTGTTCATATATTCATATATTTATTCCATCCAGCTACAATGCTCTGCACTGTGTGTCTGTGTGTGTGTGTGTGTATATATATATTTTATAGTAATATGTACATATGTATATTAGCTGCTCTTGCTTGCTTTTTTTTTTTTTTTTTTTTTTTTTTTTTCTTGCCTTCTGATTGTTGCTCTGAGTGTTGCTATCCCTGTGCTGTTGCAATCCTGGAATTTCCCCGTTGTGGGACTAATAAAGGCTTATCTTATCTTATCTTATCTTATCTTATACCGGGAGTGTAGTCTGTATCTATACACAGAGACTTGGCTAACCGAATTAGCAGCAGATGCTAACATTGAACTGGAGGGTTTTCACGCGATACAGGCAGACCGAACATCAGACAGTGGCAAAGCAAGGGGCAGTGGAGTGATAATGTACTGTATGTTAACAACAACTGGTGCAGACCGGGACATATCACTGTTAAACAACAACACTGCAGCAAAGACATTGAGTTGCTAGCTGTTAGCATGCGGCCTACATATCTCCCGAGGGAATAATCACACGTGATCTGTATTGTTGTTTATGCAAATCCGACGGCGAACGCTGGGACAGCGCGTGACGTCATCCATTCAGTAACTGGCAGGCTGCAGACAGAACACTCAGATGCTCTTCTCCTCATCTCAGGCGATTTCAGCCATGTTTCACTGTCTCCCATTCTACCCACGTTTACCCAGTATGTCACATGCCACACTAGAGACAATAAAACACTGGACTTATTCTACGCAAACACTAAGGAGGCGTACACCTCATCACAACTCCCCCCACTCGGGAGATTGGATCACAACTTGGTTCATCTCCGGCTGGTGTACAAACCCCTAGTGCACAGACAACCTCCGGCCATGCGCCCAGTGAAGTTATGGTCTGAGGAGGCAATGTACACTCTAAAGGGCTGTTTTGAGACCACCGCCTGGGAGCAGCTCTGCGATCCACATGGTGAGGACATCGATGGCCTCATTCACCATCACGGACTACATCAGCTTCTGTGTGGACAACACCGTTCCCACCAAGACCATACGGTGTTGCTCAAACAACAAACCCTGGATCAACCCTGAGATAAAAACACCTCTGAGAGAGAAGAAGAGGATCTTCAGGTCGGGGAACAGGGAGATGCTGAAGTCCGTACAGAGGGAGCTGAGGAGGAAGATCAGAGAAGGCAAGGACAGCTTCAGGAGGAAGATGGAGGACAAGCTGCAACACAGCGACATCAGCGGGGTCTGGAGAAACCTTAAAACCATCTCTGGGCTCCAGAATACCTCCCCCCAGGCCACGGGGGGCAGGGAGTGGGCGAACAATCTGAATCTGTTTTTCAATAGGTTTGACCAACAGCCCTCCCCCCCGACTGCACAACAACCATTGCTGCCTCTAAAGACATCAAGTCCTGCTGCCCACTCCCCACTCCACCAACACCCCCCCACTCCCAACACACAGCCCCCCAACCTGACCCTCACTAAGACCCACGTGAGGATGGAGCTGAGGAAGATCAAGGCGAGGAAGGCGTCGGGACCGGACGGCATCAGCGCAAAACTCCTCAAGTCCTGTGCAGACCAGCTGTGTGGGATTGTGGAGTACATCTTCAATCTGATCCTGAAGCTGGGGAGGGTACCACAGCTGTGGAAAACATCTTGTGTGGTACCTGTACCAAGACTTCCCACCCCAAAGATCTGAACAACTACAGACCAGTGGCCTTGACGTCCCACATGATGAAGACCCTGGAGAGACTGCTCCTTGCTCACCTCCGCCCCCTGGTGGGACCAGCGATGGATCCACTCCAGTTCGCCTACCAGCATGGCATTGGGGGTGGAGGATACGGTGATCTTCCTCCTTCACCGTTCTCTGTCCCACCTGGAGAAGCCTGGGAATGCGGTGAGGATCATGTTCTTTGACTTCTCCAGTGCTTTCAACACCATCCAACCGATGATCCTGAAGGACAAGCTGCTGTGCGCAGGGGTGGACCAGCACCTGTCATCATGGATCCTGGACTACCTCACTAACTGGCCTCAGTTTGTGAGAATCTGGGACTGTGTGTCCAACACGATCATTGGTAGCACGGGGGCCCCCCAGGGAACGGTTTTGGCTCCCTTCCTGTTCACCCTTTATACTGCGGACTTCTCACACAACACAACACACTGCCATCTACAGAAGTTCTCTGACGACTCTGCGATCGTTTGCCTCATCTCCAACGGAGATGAAGCTGAGTACAGAGGGCTTATCCAGGACTTCGTGGACTGGTGCCATCGGAACTGCCTCCAGATCAACGCGAGGAAAACTAAGGAGCTGGTGGTGGACTGCCACAGGCAAGGACAACCCCTCACAGCACCAGTAAATATACAGGGAACAGACATCGAGATGGTGACATCCTATAAGTACCTGGGTATTCATCTGAACAATAAACTAGACTGGTCACACAATACTGACGCACTCTACAAGAAGGGACAGCGCAGGCTGTTCCTGCTGAGGAGACTCAGATCTTTTGGTGTACAAGGGGCGCTGCTGAAGACATTCTATGACACAGTGGTGGCATCAGCCATCACTTTTGGAGTGGTCTGCTGGGGCAGTGGCATTACAGCAGCCGATAGGAAGAGACTGAACAAGCTGATCAAGAAAGCTAGCTCTGTCCTGGGGCAGCGCCTTGACCCAGTGGAGGAGATAGGAGAGAGAAGGATGGTGGCTAAACTGTCACCTCTGCTGGAGTCCGAGTTCCATCCTATGCAGGACATACTGAATGCACTGAGGAGCTCATTTAGCAGCAGACTACATCATCCTAGGTGCACAGCCGAGAGGTTTCGCAGATCCTTCCTACCTACGGCTGTCAGACTGTACAACCTAAGCAGGGGTGCTCGCAGAGATAGCAAAAAGACGTGACAACCTAATAGTTTTGAATGCAAAAGACGCAATAGACTTACACAATGGTCCCCTCCGGCATACAACTAGGAAAATACCGGTCGCTATGGAGGGTGAGAATATGTATGGGTACATAACGGGTACAAATAAGTAACAAAAAAAAAAAAAAATAAAAAAATAAAAAAATAATCATACCATGTAGGATAACTAAGTAGACGGTTGTGCTGTTTCATTCCATCTAGCTACAATGCTCCGCACTGTGTGTTTATATACTCATATATTTATTCCATCCAGCTACAATGCTCCACACTGTGTATATATATATATATATATATATATATATATATATATATATACTTGCTGCTCTTGTTTGTTTCTCTTGCCTTCTGATTGTTGCTCTGAGTGTTGCTATCCCTGTGCTGTTGCAATCCTGGAATTTCCCCATTGTGGGACTAATAAAGGCTTATCTTATCTTATCTTAAATGCAAAAACCTTGTTGTCATTAGTTTTGTATCAGAACAATTTTCATTCTGCTGAACTACACAACAAATGAGTGATTGCTTATTATTAGCACTGGCTATATGGCCAAATGATGGTGGAATTGTGCTCTTGCAAATTTGCATGTATAATATGGCTGGTGAGGATAAAAGTTGACATCACACTCTGTTCTTTGCTATATTAGATTAAAAAAATATTTCCCAGAGGTTGCTATTAGAGACCATTTGAACCTGAACAAACAGTTAAAGCGGACACCTTTTTGTATTTAAATCTTCACATTTTCATTGCAGAATATTTTTATTTTTTTTTACAATAGAAGATTTTCTTCTTTTTTCCTGTTTTATCAATAGCAATTTTAGCTATTAATTACAGCTTGAAAAGTCACCTTAAATGTCAGAAGTTTTACTGTGAGACTGGTAACCATTAGCTTGCTCCTCTGAATATCACTTACTCTTTTCTCGCAATAAAATGGAGTATGTCTCCCCAATTTTTGGTGAGAGGAAGGCATTGCCACAGTCACTTTGGCTAATGTTTGTTTTGTTTTAATTTGCGTTGATAGCAATGCTCTAGAGAAGTGGAGATAGTTTGGTGGATGGTAGTATATACTGTTATATATAATTTATATAATGGAGAAACGCTGACCAGATTACCACCTTGAACATGCATGATTGTGATACTAGTCAGGTTTTAATGGCTAAAATTTAGCATTGTGTCTTTGAGTTATAGTTGAACGAAGACCAGAAGCAAGTGTGCAGAACACTGAGATGTTAATTTGAACCTTGCATTTTACTTTTTGGTTATAAAATCTCATCCTTTCGTCATTTTAACCTATGAGAAATTGTCATGAAAATGTCAGAGTATTGTGCCAAAAAAGTTTTGCTGACTTTGGCATGTCACACTCGACTTCTGAACTTTTTATTCATCAATCCTTTATTCCACCATCATATCTCACCATGAGAGTCTATGTCCTGTTTGTGCCAAATTCAAAGATTATTTATTTCAGATGTTCAGACACATAGTATCCCAAAGAATCAGGTGTCAGGATGGATACACTGCCTGAAAACATAGTGCTTGTGGCCATGACTGTATCCTGCACAGAGGCATCCAAAACACCCAGGTCTGCTGTACCTATTGCAGTCTGTCAACTCTTCCCTCCATGTTTTCCACCCCATCATTTCTCTCTGCTAACTCTGGTTTTAGTCTGACCAGGTGTGTCTGCTCAGTCACCGCACTAACAGCTGCAGGTTTGGTAGTTTATTTTTACTTATTCTCTGCTGTCGACTCCTATCAGTGTATAAAATGAATCTTACCAGCTGTTTTCCTGTTCTTATTTCTTTTCCATTCGGACCATGCCTATTTTTCCCGCTCCTTTTCTCCCCAACATGCAGTGGCCTCACAGTGGTAGTGAAGCTCTTTCATCAGTGGTGAGTATGTGACTAAACTCTGGTCTGCAAATGTGTTTTTTGATGATGTAGACAAAAAGGAAAAACAGCTACAACAGAGATGAAATAAGATATTCTTATTTTGAAGGCTTATATTGTAGAAGACAGGAGTAGATTTGCCAGATAACACGGTACAAATTCACCTCAACCGCTTCCCTGTGGATTAGGTGATAGGGATATATACATAATGTACTTTCTGTTAAATCATTTTTAACTGCACTGGTAGTAGGGTTGGCCGAATGGTAAAATCTCCATTTAAAGAAATGATGTTTTTTGTGGCCGGGGGCATGTTGGACAAAGTTGAAGCCCTCCTTTCCCCTCCAGGTGGGCTAGAATCATTAGTTTTAGTTTTTGAAGTGTTTGGCCTTTTGATGTTCTAATGTTCTCTTTTGGCACCCTGGCCTCGAGGACGTTTAATATCACTCCTACAAATTTCCAGTTAGGAATAATTTGAAGTGAGCATCTGTCAAAGAAACAGCCATTTAAATACATTCGTCATGGTTAAAGAGGCATAAAATGAAACCAGATTAGACGGAGCACCTTTCTCTGAAGGCTGGGGCTGGTCAAGTGTGGGCCAACCTGGGGCACGGGGACCCTGCAAAACTTCTCCTGCTTCCAGTTCATTAAAAATAACTATCAAACACTGCAGGGATTTAAACTTTTCCATGCCTGCCTTCCCCGTGATCAGACATGCTTGTCTCCCCTGACACTATGCATGATGTAGATTGTCTCAGGGTCTCAGTTACTTGATACTTTAATCATGAATGTTCAGGGGGAGCTGGCACTACATTACATTTCTTGTTGGCTCTTGGAAGGTTAGAAGGCTCGCTTCAAACCTTCCTCTTGTGTTTCCACTAGGGTGTGCAGGAGGACCTTTATCAGTGGTGGAATCTTAGATTATATCTTATCACCAAGAGAATCATGAAAGAGCATGCATTACATCCTTGGAAAGAGCCTGTCTGTTCTTATAACGGGAAACCGGGCCTTTCTGCCTCCCCTCAAAAAAAAAGCTTTTATTCCTGCCATCAGCTGAAACAAAGGCACAGCCACTTTCTGTAGATGAAAAAGTTTGAAAATGGAAGGAATAAAAGATTATTTAATGGCTTTTGATGAAATGGTTTTGTTATGATCTGTATAAATATGCTAAGGCAACAATTTGTAACCATCAAAAAAGTAAATGGGGGCGGCACAGTGGTGGAGTGGTTAGCACTGCGGCAGCACAGTAACTCACCCTTGGCCGGGGGATCCTGGGTTCGATCCCAGCACCCGACCAACAGTGATCTGTGCGGAGTTTGCATGTTCTCCCCGTGTCTGCGTGGGTTTACTCCGGGATTTCTCCGGTTTCCTCCCACATGCCAAAAACATGCAAGTTAGGTTAATTGGCATCAAACTGGGGATTCTAAATTGTCCTTGGGTGTGACTGTGAGAGTGAATGGTTGTCTGTCTCTCTGTGTTGGCCCTGAGATGGACTGGCGATCTGTCCAGGGTGTACCCTGCCTCTCGCCCAAAGATGCTGGGATAGGCTCCAGCCCCCCCACGACCTGAAAAGGATTAAGCGGAAGAAGATGAATGAATTGGGGGGGGGGGGGGGGGGAAGTAAATGGTTATCAATCATTTTTAGCTATTAGGAATTCTAGATTGTGAGATCAGAAATAGCTTATGTTTTCATTGTAACATCGCATTTTAACGGTGATCTAGGAAGTTTAAAAAGTGGGGGTGAGGGGGCCAAAATTTCAAGGTAAAAGTGAAAAAATTACAATTAAAAAAGCCCCCCCATTGCCCCCAAAATGCTGTTTTCTTGCAAATTTGCCACTTTTTTCTCGTAAATTAGCCACCTTTCTTAGTGTAAATTTGCCATTTTTTTCTTTTTTTCCCCTCTCTGTCAGCTTTCTTTTTAAATTCTTTTTAAACACTTCTCAGATGGCCCTTATATGTTGTCACAAAAGTCTGAACATTTTTCCCCAGATGTGAAAAACATTCAGTAATACCCCTGTGTGAAAATCACTATTGGCAGACTCAAAGTGATAGCTTGCATGACTCAAACAGCTATCATATCTAGGTCAAGCCTTGCACCATTATGATCTAGTTTTCTGCTATGCTATAGTAGATGCAGATATTTTCAATTTTAGTGTGGATTTAAAAAGTTTTTAGGAATTTTCGTGAGCGTGAGAAGATTTGTTTTTCTATAATTGGCATCTGCTTTATTTTTGAAGGCAAATTTTATTGTTGATAGTGCGTGAACAGCCAACACACTTTGCTATTTGATTGTTGTCTAATCCGTAATAATATTCCACTGCCTCAACTACAGCCATGCAACTTAAGATTCACTTCAGCAGTTTTCCTCCTCCCGACATGGTTGCCCTTATTCTATCACATTATAGCACCAATGCAATTAACCCAAAGATGGTTCATTAAAAAATTAGGTGCTCCAAGTGTTAATTCTCTAAAAATAGTTATCTCCTTGTAAATACATCACCTAAGGTCGGAACTAATCACTAATGACTATTGTGTGGAAATTCCAATCTAATACCAAATAGACTCTGTGACATTAATCATTGGGACTTTCTTCAGCATGATTTATTTCATTTAAACTGTCTTTCTTATTCTATTGGCACTCATATTGGTGCTTAAACTCAGGGTATTGTCTGATACAGAGAACAGAAATGGCACTATAATTTGTTTTTTAATTTTTTTTGTCAGTGTGATTGCAGTTAAATTGATTAACTTTTTTGTCACATGATTGAACTGCTTCTGACAATCAGCTGTATAAGATCAGTGCATCACAACAATTTACTAATCTGTGTTTGGTTAACATTACCCAATGCTTTGCAAGGAGATTAAAGTATATACTTGTAAGATCTCTTCTGTGCAGCTGTAGTGGTGAATGCTGTGTTTATTTTGGATTGTGGTGATTTAATGCTTTTTAAATTCTTATATTTGGTTGGGTAAATCTTGTGAAAAAAAGTTAGCTGGGCCAAATGGGGGAATTTTGAGTATACTCCCTGTGAAAGGGGCCTGATTCCACTGCACACTTAACGTTGGATTGGGTGTTAAGTAACTAGATAACAGGGAGTAGTTAATCAGTGTGCGTAACTTTATCCGCTTTACCTTGGTGTGTCCTGGTGGTGGGAGGAGAAGACGTTGGAGGTGAATGTGCTGTAAGTGTGGAACAGCTCTGGAATAGACTGTCAGGGTTCATTAGCTCAAGCCATCTCTATCTCAGGAGGAATGTGGCCAATGGTTTAAAACCAATTTCCATTACCTGCCTTCATTTTATTAACTTCCGTACCATTACCAGAGAGCTTCCCTTTGACAGTTGTTCCTCCTCACTGTCTTATACTTCTAAAGCGTCCCTGCAGGAATAAGGTGGTGAAACCTCACGTATCCCGTGCTCTGTGTTTCCTTTAATTGCCAAACAAACACCCTTCAGCCTTGCACCAAAGGTGTGTGTTGTCTATCCCAGAATTCAGATGTTATGGCGCTATGTGAACCTTAACACTGACCCAAGTTCCTACACAAAATGGTTGCACTGCTATTTATTTTTCTGTAGGCCTGTAGAAAGCTACGATTAACAAGTCTCAGCCTTGTTTTCATTACTTTGGAGTCTTATATACTGTACTGAGATCCTTCATAGAGAGCCAGGGGAAAAACTGGAGAAAATAGAAATTGTGAATTCTACAACTGCTGACAATCATTTTTTGGGGCAGTTTGTCCATCAATAAACTGGACTCTTCTTGTGACCTAAGTGAAGAGGAGGAGTATGAAGTTTCCGGGACACCCTTCTGCTTGACTGCCACTTGGGAGGATTTGGAAATGGAGGAGGAAAGGCCAGGTGTCTGCCACAGAATTTAATTAGAAAGACTGCATGCTTTGTCCTCTGTTAAGTTGCTCCAGGCATTATTTAATTGCCCCATTCCTAATTTCTTCCAGCAGTACCTTCTCTAAAGTTCATTAGTATTCATCTTGCATGAGCATTTGAATGGCGATTTCAAGGATATTTTACCTTGCTCTCTTCCAGATTCTTTATCTAACTTGTGTATCCCAAAATACATATTTAATGACTCCGCTCTCAAATGTGTCCTCTCACTTAAGATGCTGCACTTAAAGCCACTTATGCTTACTTTGTAGATTCAGTAATTGACCAGTGTGATTAATTTGCTCCAAACTAATGTTTTGGGAAGTAACACGAAAAATTAAACTATAGAAATGGTTTGAAAGAACGAAGGCCTGTACTCAGAAAGGGCTGGACCTCAGAAAACATGATTGTGCAGTATAAATACCTTGAACATTTTTTTCCAGTTTGTCTTTCAGTTTGAAGAGTCTTCTCAATGATGTTTGTGGGAAAATGCTAGCTCTTGCTCTAAATAAAGATGGAAGAAAATATATGGCACAAAACAATCCCATATGTTCCAGTCATACAAACATCCACCTGCTTGTTCACTTTTAAAAGACATCTGCATCAAGATCAGCATGAGCTAAGAGTCTTGAGCTATATTTTTTTCATTGTAACTGTATGCTTATAATAAGTGACTAAAGACTGTTTCAGCATCGTGGAAGACCCTTGACCAGGCCTATTCAATTAGCGGCAAGCAGGCTACATGCAGCCAAGAACCAACCTCCAAGTGGCCCAGGCCACACCAAGGAAATATAAATTTAAGAAAAAAATATGAAGGCATGACGGTCCGTAAGCATGCATACGAGCAACGCGCGTGACCGTCAGTCGCGTGGAGTTCAGAAGCGTCCCACCCACGTGAGTGTTCAGGCAGAGGTTTTCTAGCGTTGCTGTCCGAGAGTAACATGAGCTTATTAAAGTACTTTTAACATGGGGAAAAAAGCAGGAGAGATATGTAAGCAGTGGAGGCATTTATGTTGGTTTTAACCCGCTGGAAACGAGCAATAATGAAAAGTCGCTTAGCAAACGTGTGGTGAGGCTTCATACTGTATGCAGGGAAAGGCAAGAGTGACTGAATCACTTAGGATTGACTACACCAGCTACTACAATATCCATCCATGGATATTATGTACCTGGCAAGTTAAGATGACCGAAATTCACGAAGTTAATGACTTTAATCCATCAGCAGCCTTCAAACAAACTAAACGTGCCAACATTTAGATTTCAAAATAAGGGAGGTTTTTCCTGCTGTCTGGGTGGTGAGGAGAATTTTAAAAAAAACTATAAATATATAGAAATATTTTAACAGAAATAACTGCATCTTTGGTCATTTAAGTTAATTTATTTCATTAAATATAATTTTATTAATATTTTTTCTTTGAAATCAGAGTTAAATTATTGTTCTGTTCTGGCTCTGCAAACTTATGATCAAAAGAGTAAATTGTATAAGGAAAAAAAGTCAAAATTTTACCACAATGTGTTTCAAATTTATTAAAAAAAACAGTAATTTTATTTAAAAAATAAACAAAAATTAGCCATAAAAATCCACAATTTTACAATAAAGTCTCAAATGTACAAGAAAAGTCAATTTTCCAAGAGGAAATTACAAATTTGAGGAAAATGGTTTCAAATTTAGATAAATTTACAGAGAAAAGTAGAAAACTATAAGAAAATTGTTAGAAATTTTGGAGAAAAACCACAAACCTTCAAGACTGAAGTCATTACTCAAGTATTTAAGTGGGTGCTCTTTGCATCCTTAACTCTAACAGAAAGTTTTGGTTGACTGATATGTGTGTGTAATGGAATGTGTAGTTATAAAAAGAGGTTCCTACTCACACGTGGTGATTTAAAACAAAACAAACCACAAAGGTGGATGTGCAGTGTTTGTTAATGTTATCAATCTCTTCTAGAGGGGTTTGTTCACTGAAGTGTTTGACATTTCATTTTTTATTCAGCTAAATGCACTTTATGATGTGCCAAGGTCAGTTATGACCAGGATGTAGTATATTTTATTTCAAAAGGGAAATGGATGTTAATGCCACTTAACAGTGCACATTGAGTTGTTATGCACTTTGAGATATGCCTGAGTAAGATGTGACCAAAATGGTTATTTACAGATTTTTTTTCATTCTATTTAATTGTTGTTCAAGAGGAAAAATATTTCTACGACTTCCAAGTTCTGCTCAACCCCAGCACTGTTATTGTGTTTTTATGCACTTTTGATGTGCCTTTGTCATGTACCAAGTGCACATTTAAAACCAAGACAATGAATAAAAAGTGAATATTTTTCATCTTATTGATCTGTCTCGGTTTGAAATTTGTCATTCAACAGCTCGCTGAACATGTGTGGCCCAGAAACATGTCTTGATTTCAAATTGTGGCCCCACTGATTTTGTAATTGAATGGCCCTGCCCTAGACAGATCTTGTGCAAAATTTCAGATGTGTAGTTCTTTTTTTTGTCCTGCTTCCATCACTTTAGGCAGCATTTTCGGCCAACATTGTGGAAGTTTGAATCCCTCTTGGGCACTCTAGCCTCCTAACTCCTTTATGACTCATGAATGAGACTAAATAAGCTCCCCATGAATGCTAGATTTGATGCTTATGCCAGCTGCTGTTACTCATGTTCTCTCCTTTCTGTACCAATATATAACATTTGTAAACGAACATCAGATTTATTACCATGATTACAGGTTAGCTTCTTCTCTATCCATATGTTGTCTTTGATCTGGTTATTCAAGTATACGTTGTTGCTTCCATCCATCCATCCATCTTCTACCGCTTTTCCGGAGGTCCGGGTCGCGGAGGCAGCAGTTCAAGCAGAGAAGCCCAGACTTCCCTCTCCCCAGCCACCTGCTCCAGCTCTTCAGAGGGGATACCAAGGCGTTCCCAGACTAGCTGGGAGACATAGTCTCTCCACCAAGTCCTGGGTCTGCCCCAGGGTCTCCTCCCAGTGGGACGTGCCTGAAACACCTCAAGTGGGAGACGTCCAGGAGGCATCCTAATCAGATGCCCATACCACCTCAACTGACTCCTTTCAATGTGGAGGAGCAGCGGTTCTACTCTAAGCCTCTCCCGGATGACTGAGCTCCTCACCCTATCTCTGAGGGTGAGTCCAGCAATCCTACGGAGAAAGCTCATTTCAGCCGCTTGTATCCGCGATCTCGTTCTTTCGGTCATTACCCAAAGCTCGTGACCATAGGTGAGAGTAGGAACGTAGATTGACTGGTAAATCGACAGCTTTGCCTTAGAACTAAGCTCCCTCTTCACCACAACAGACCGGTACAACGTCCGCATCACTGCAGATGCTGCTCCAATCCGTCTGTCGATCTCTCGCTCCATTTTCCCCTCACTCGTGAACAAGACCCCAAGATACTTAAACTCCTCCACTTGGGGCAGGAGCCTGTCCCCAACCCGGAGAGGACAATCCACCTTTTTCCGGCTGAGGACCATGGACTCGGACTTGGAGGTGCTGATTCTCATCCCAGCCGCTTCACACTCAGCGGCAAACCGTCCCAGCAAGAGCTGTAGGTCATTGCTGGATGAAGCCAACAGGACAACATCATCTGCAAACAACAGAGATGAGATCCTGTGGTCACCAAGCATGACACCCTCCATTCCCTGGCTGCGCCTAGAAATCCTGTCCATAAAAATTATGAACAGGACCGGTGACAAAGGGCAGCCCTGGCGGAGTCCAACTCTCACTGGGAATGACTCCGACCGAGTGTTGGCAATACGAACTAAACTCTCACAACGGTCGTACAGAGACCGAATAGCTCGTAACAACAAGCCCGATACCCCATACTCCCGAAGCACCCCCCACAAAAATCCACGAGGGACGCGGTCAAATACCTTCTCCAAGTCCACAAAACACATGTAAACTGGTTGGGCAAACTCCCACGAACCCTCAAGAATTCTCGAGAGGGTAAAGAGCTGGTCCGATGTGCCACGGCCAGGACGAAAACCACATTGCTCCTCCTGAATCCGAGGTTCGACCAACGGCCGGACTCTCCTCTCCAGTACCTTGGCATAGACCTTCCCAGGGAGGCTGAGGAGTGTGATCCCTCTAAAGTTGGAGCACACCCTCCGGTCCCCTTTTTTGAAGAGAGGAACCACCACCCCGGTTTGCCATGCCAAAGGCACTGCCCCCGACCTCCACGCAATGTTGCAGAGGCGTGTCAACCATGACAACCCAACAACATCCAGGGCCTTGAGGTACTCGGGGCGAATCTCGTCCACCCCCGGGGCCCGGCCACCAAGGAGATTTTTAACCACCTTGGCGACCTCAGCCCCTGTGATAGGCGAGTCATCCCCCTTGTCCCCAAACCCTGCTTCCTCTGTGGAAGGCGTATCAGTGGGATTGAGGAGATCCTCGAAGTATTCCTTCCACCGCCCGACGATATCCCCAGTTGAAGTCAACAGTGTCCCATCCGCACCATACACAGTGTGGACGGGGAGCTGCTTTCCCCTCCTGAGCCGCCGAACAGTTTGCCAGAATCTCTTTGAAGCCGACCGAAAGTCTTGTTCCATGGCCTCACCGAACTCCTCCCATACCCGGGTTTTTGCTTCAGCAACCACCCGAGCTGCACTCCGCTTGGCCTGCCGGTACACCTCAGCTGCTTCGGGAGTCCCACAAGCCAACCAAGCTTGATAGGACTCCTTCTTCGTTATTCAAGTATACGTTGTTGCTTATTGTACAAAATTTGTTATTACTGTACTCATTTTGACCTGGGAGTGGCATCACCTGAAAGAAAGAAATCTACACTAACTCAGTTAAAACAAATGTCCATGTGATTTTTAGCTAGTTCTTAAAAAATAATCTCACTCACAAGGATCCCCAGGCGGGTCTGCATCCAGGTTGAGGTCAAGGTCAGTGTCAAAGGTCAGGAGATCTCATCGCTTATTTCAGAAAAATTAGTGCTCACATGGAATCATCCTCAGATTTGTCTGCATCCAGGTTGAGGTCAAGGTCATTGTGAAAGGTCAGGAGATCTGGACATTTAGGATTTCATGAAAATCATTACTCTTCCCAGGCCATTGCTGCAATGTTTGGCAAACTCGTGCACAATGATCCTCAAGTGAGTCTTCATTTAGGCAGTGCTCAAGGTCAGAGGTCAGGAGATTTGAGCACTCTCGGGGTGATTTCATTAGGCTGGAATGAGACACACTGTAATTGACTGTCTAGTTGAACCTATGCTTGGTGTGAAAAACGCTTTAAGAATATTTTGTAATTCAGTCTTCGATTTATATTTCACCCTGTCTAAGGTCCATCAGGAACATTTTGTCTGAGTTTTTAATTGTTTCGAGTATCCAAAAGACAATTTCGTAAATATTTCTGAATCATAATAATGAAACGTGCCTTTGAGAGAAATGCTTTTTAAGCAGAAAAAGATGAGGTCAATCCTGGAAATAACACTGACCTTCTCTCATTAAAACTGTAATCATGCATAAAATGAGGTCAGATGTTTTTAACAAAGAAAAATGAATAAAAGTGGAATATGTCCTGAGAAAAGATTAAATAGAGAAAAAGCTGATTCTAACGGTTTCAAAATAATCCTCCTTGGCAAATTACATGTTCATCACAGTATTCTCCAACAGCAGTCAGAGGTTTTACCCCTCCAACGCACACATATCTACCTGTACTGCACTCATATAGCCCAGCACATATTCTACTCTTCAGTTTAATATGTGGTTTATCTAGTTGCTGGGAATAGTTAAATCCTTCATGGGGGAAGGACTCTGTTGGTAGGATTACCTCAGCATTCACCCACCGTCTTTCTCCTTATTATCACATTTTTTTCTCAACAGGCAAGTTTAAGGCCAGTGTTTTAATGTCCATCTCTATTCAATCCCCAGCCGTTACACAGGATCTAATATTTATTTTCATTAATCACTTAAGCATCATACTGAGCTCAATATCTTCAGTAGTTGGTCGCAGGATTATGTGTATGATGGGTGAAAGTCAGGGCACAAACATACTTTTTATGTACACTGCATGAAAAAGTTTCCAAAGTGTGTGAGAGTGTGTGTATATATATATATATATATATTGGTTGCAGTCTCTTTAATTCACCGCTTGTGTCTGGCATACAGTGAATACATCCTTTGACGTGACTTGCCTTTTTTTTTTTTTTTTTTTTTTTTTTTTTTTTACTCGCTTCCTTTTAAGTATTACATGTATCACTCTGAATTTGTATAGTGAGCCAGAAAAGACACAAAAATTAAGATTAGTGAAATATAACATCCTTGCTGTACCTGTTTTTTGGTGCTTAGATTTTTATTAGCTTTGTCCGCAGCTTGGCTCCCCCCCGCATGGCTCACATAAAAGCGACTCTGTGCCTGCTGTTTTAAAGGTTCATTTTGAACTTACTGCCAAGGTGGACACCTGAGGAACCCTGCCTTTGATTGATTGTTTAGACCATTGATCTAATTTTAAAGCCTTTGAATTTCTCCTCAGCATCCATTGGTTCCTGTAAGAAGTGGAATAAAACTAATTTCCCTGTGCCTCATGCAGAGCTTCACTTTCCAAGGTGGAGAAAACGGAGTGATCAAATAAATAAATAAACTCAAGAAGCGAGTCTTTCACAGTGGCACAGAGATTTTTATAGACTAGATCAATTAAATTTGTTGTATTTGGAACGATGGGATTCCGTAACTCAATAAGAGGTAATGTGGTTGAAAATGCCTCTCACTGTGCGGCCATTAGGTGAGAGAAATGCTACAATGTGAGTTTTAATATGCAGGGATTACAGGGGCACGGGACTGCTTGGAGCCAATTACAGTCAAGAGCAGTGTAGAAAGCTGAGATGTGGGTGGGCATCCTGGGCTACCAAGTTGAGCTGTGAGGCCGAGCAGGAGCATGTGATAGAGAAAGGACCTCACAGCCAGAGCCTGATGGAAACAGGTAGTTTTACCAGAAGAAAAAAGATGGAGGCTTTTACTTTGAGCCTGTTTGAACAGTCGATGTGCAACGAGTGTCTACTGTGAACATTATTTAATTTCATACTAGGCTGCATTAGAGCACAGTGTTTTAAATGGTGGTGATTTATAAATTGATTGGTAGAGCCTACAAAAATAACAAATTTGGAATTACCACCACAATCTGAAAACAAGAAGGCACTCATTGGAGGGGCAGATCCACACAATGCACACTATATAGGTCAGGATGGGCAACTGGTGAGCTGCATGCGGCCCCCAGTGTCATCCACTGCAGCCCGCCAGTCCATTTCCAAAAATCAATTGTTTATTTGTATCCCATTTGGAACTCCATTCTTAAATGCAGTTATAGAGTCCGCCAGCAGAGGGAGCTCTTCTTCTTATTTTAGATTTGATTGGCAGTTGGCAACCAGTTTACAGGTGCATTACCGCCACGTACTTCACTCTGTATCATCACTGTATATCTTTGTGTCAGGAGTTCTTATAAGGAGTTCTGAACAACTCCCTATGTAATTGAAACCTAGGTGCCACTTCGTGAGTGGTCGAGCAAGAGTGAGGGAGCCACAGATAGAGTAGTGTGCCCCGGAGTATGTCTTTTAAGGCGTGTAAGTGTTGCATGCTGAGACTGCATTAGTAGGCTGTGAACAGCAATAAATGTACAGAGTAAGCTGCTTTGAGGGGTTTGGAGACAAAGTAAGAAAGGCAAGGCAGGGATGGTTTGGACATGTGCAGAGGAGGGATAATGGATATATTGGACAAAGGATGTTGAAAATGAAGCTGCCAGGCAGGAAGAAAAGAGGAAGACCACAGAGAAGATTCATGGATGTAGTGAAGAATGACATGGAGAGGGTTGGTGTTACAGAGGAAGATGCAAGGGATGGGGTGAGATGGAGACACATGATCTGCTGTGGCGACCCCTACAGGGAGCAACCGAAAGAAGAAGAAGGCTGCTTTTAATTAAACAACAATAAATGCTACAGCTCCTCACTGAGGAATATTTACAGTAACAAGTTTCAAACTGAAAGGGAAATTTATTTAAGAAATGGCAAATTTACCACAGAAAAACACTAATTTAGATAAAAACCCGAGTACAACTAAAAAGTTTTAAATTTTTAAATAAAATAATGCAAATTTATCAGTAGAAGCTTGCACATCTAATACCAAAATAAAATATAGATTTACAAAAAAAGGCTAATTTAAACTAGAAATGTAGCATATTTATCAGTAAAACTATTTCTTACTTTGATCATTTTCTTCTAATATTTTAAAAACATTTTTCATCGTCACATTTCCTTTTCTTCCTGGCTTTTTTGTTAATTACCATCCAGAATTTCTCTTTGCTCATCATTTTGATTAGGTCATGATATAATTTTGTCAGTAATTTTAATTCTAATATGATAAAACACTTGAGTAGCTTTTATTTTCATTGGGAGGTTTACATGTAAATCTGGCCTTCGGGAAGTGAGGAAAAAAATTTGTGGCTCTCACTACCAATAAAGTTGCCCATCCCTGATATAGGTATATAAATGGGAATAGAAATTTCAAACCAAGATCGTGTGCTATTGCCCTTGGTTGTCATATGTTAAATAGGGTTTGAATATCTTAAAAAATAATGCTACAATGTTATGAAATCTATTTTCTGTACTGGGTGACCCTGTTACCTTGGCCTTTTATGTTTTAACATCACAATGAAGTCTTGTCCAGAACTTTACATGTACTGTTGATGCACCAGGTTTGGGGTTGAAATCAGCTGTTTTGGGGTTTTTTTTGTTGTTTTTTTTTTTTAAAGAGCCTGGAAAAACAAACAGGTACATGGTTAGACAGATGTAAAAACCCTAATCAAAAAAGTATAGATGCACCCGTGATTGGCTTTTTAACATAAACATTCTAATTGTTTTAAACATTTGCACAGATTTTAAGTGTTTGCATTTAATTTCACTGCAGAAATGCAGACATATCAACAACGCTGTGACAAACAATAGAGTTGAACAGTGGCTTTAGAGGTGTTCTTCATAGAGCACAGAGCTGTTTAACAGCAGCCATTTTGACCTAATATGTGAGAATAACACAAGATAATAATCAGAATAATCAAAGCTCTGTGCCTGAATTAATCAGAGTAGTTGACTAGTGAATGACTAACTGCCCCAAAGCTTGGAGGTTTTGGGTTCATACGCTGTCCAGGTATTTTCAACCTTCTAGCTTGATGCTCAGAATAACTAGAACCAGGAAAGAGGTCCTGCCCTCTGTAGATTACATGGTGTGATCCTTTGTTACTATTGTATCTCATGCCTGTATACAGTATATATACAGTATATATGCCACTGCTTACTCTTGCTGAGGTTGACTTATACTATATGTTGTGTAGTTGGTGAAGCTGTGTGTTTTTTCCCTCATGCACTGAGCGCTGTGAACATAAATGAACAGAAAAAAAGATTAAATTAATTGCATGAAGAGAAGTTTCTTACATTAATTTGTGCTGAACAGTATTGTCGCACTCTATGGGGAACCAAATTACTTTTAAAGTACTGTCCTGTCTGAGTTAGATTAACTAATACATTTAGGGGGTTGTCTGGGTAGTCAGTTATGTGGTTATCTTTGTCCTAACGTATGAGCATTCTTCTTCTTTTGGCTGCTCCTTTATTAGGGGTTGCCACAGTGGATCACGGTCCACATATTTGATTTGGCAAGGATTTTACGCCGGATGCCCCCCCGATGCAACCCTCCCCATTTACACAGGCTTGGGACCGACACGAGGAGTACATGGCTTGTGCGCGTACCCCCCCCCCCCCCCCGTGGCTGGGTAACTGTCTTATGAGCATAAATGAGCATAAAAATCCTCATTTATGCTATTTCAGTATATTTAAACTTTCTCCTTCAAATGTTTGCTTTCATTTGGTGCGCGTGTGTGTGTGTGTGTAGGGGAGGGGGTGGTGGTGACACATCCTTATCAGTGAACTCAGATGTGTCACTTGCTATGTCGGGGAAGGATTGAAGCACGGAGTGCCTCAGGGCATTGTAACAAACTCCCTTGTGCCACCAGCCCCCCCGACACAATTACCCGCTCATGTCTAATTGGCATTTGAGGCTTCTCTGCTTGATCGACCATGGCCACATCAGCATGAAGTGGCAGGGCAGCGCTTGCCAAACTGCGACTTAACTGTTATCATGCTTTGTTACTCTTGAAGCTACTTACATAATTTGTTGATGTAAATTTACTCTGCCTAATTAACACTGTCAGCCTCTCATTTAATCTGAGCAGACGTGGGATGCAGTCGGTCTCTTGTGTCGCTGTCCGTTCTGCTGACTTCTGAGCGGCGGTGCATAGGCCTGTCTCTGTGCGGCAGTGCGGGATTCTCGGCTGAGCAAGTCAGTGTATATGCAACTGGAGTTGAGAATAGAGGATGGGCTTTGAACAAACTTTAAAAAAGTGTGCTAAATTAAAAAATTAAGTTCATCTGAGTTGTTGGTTGATTGAAATGGAGTGCCAAACTTGAGGATGTTGCAGAGGACACAGATCTGAGTGACAGGCCTTGCTTTGGAGAAGGGCTGCATGATATTTGAGGTGACTTTGCAATAATCAGTCTCCTTGCGTTTCTTTCTCTACTTTGCAGTCTTTATAACAGTTCATTTTCAACACAATTCTGCCTGGATGCATGCACAGTGATTATTATGCAACTTAATCTTGTGTATGAGTTAAATGGCAAACATCTGAAATATTCTTTTGGCTACATACAGAATGATATGAATTTGAAGCTGGGATGTTTGCCTGCGCTAGAAATTGCTTTTGCTGTTTTCAGACCTAAAATATCAACCTCTTCCAACTTCAGTAGCAGTCATTATATATTTTTTGGTGGATGTTAATTAATTGGGTTTTGTCGAATTGTTGATGCTTGAGAACTGCAACTGAGCAGGACTTGCCTGATAGCCGCCCACTCATGCCGCCCTTCGGGATATCAGATCAGACTGGTGGTTTGTGATGGTGGCAGGGTCAGTGAGCATCTCATTCCTCCCATCCCGCTCCCTCCTATGGCTGCTCACCCATTTGCTTCTGTACCACAGCACACGGTAATCAGGACAGCAACACTTGAGAGACGGGACGACAAAAGGATTTCCACACAAAGCTCAACAGAGGACTAGATCTAATTTGCCTCCAGAGTTGGACCCTGGCTGCAAAAGAGCTGAAGTTAAAGAACGTTCAGTTTGACTGTGAGAAGTTCAGGTTAATTAATACTCCAGATTATAATATGATCTTTAAAGATCCCATTTACTGCATTTTTTTCCCCACATTTTGACACTTCCCACGGGTCTTAATGAAATGTTTGTGACAAGTGCATGTCTCTTTAAATGCCTGAAGGCCTATACATACTCCACAAGAACAGAAAAATTTGCTCTCTCTCCCAGGGCTGCAAGAACAAAATGACATCATTTTGTTCTTGCACCCCTGGTTTGGGAGTTATTGCAGCTTGTTCTTGACACATCATCGTGACAAAAAATTTTTCTTGCGTGGTGTCCAAGAACTATTGTGAGACTGGTTAGAAATGTGAATTTCTCAGGAGTTCTGCACTTGAGTTTCTTGTGAAGTATGAAATGTCCTGGCCAGAAAGAACTTTGTTCTTGTTATTGCCGCCTCAAGAAAAAGAAAAAATTTCTCTGTTCTTACAGAGTATGTATAGGCCTTAAGAGCTGCAGTTAACTCTGCCCTCCCACTTTCATCATTATTGCTAATCTTAGCTGGCTAGCTTGTAGCTTGGGCAGCAAGTCCGAGACAATGTAAATACATAAATTCATCTTAAATAATGAATGAAATAAATCATCACTGGTGGACAGGGGTGTGTGGTTTCAGTGGTCAATAGGATATGAACGGTACCTGGAGGAGTAATAATAATAGCGCATCAGATTTATATAACACTTTTCATAGACATTCAAAGATGCTTTACAATGGATGCATTATTCATTCACTCCACAGATAGTGGTAAGCTACCTCTGTAGCCACAGCTGCCGTGAGGCAAACTGACGGAAAC
Organism: Pholidichthys leucotaenia; assembly: GCA_020510985.1. Taxonomy (NCBI): domain Eukaryota; kingdom Metazoa; phylum Chordata; class Actinopteri; order Cichliformes; family Pholidichthyidae; genus Pholidichthys; species Pholidichthys leucotaenia. Next base: position 319,498,263 of record CM035837.1, on the reverse strand, counting down.
GTGGCTGCCAATCTTCCGAACATTTATACACATTCATGCCCAGTGTCATGGACACTGGAGGCAAGGTGGGTAAAGTGTCTTGCCCAGGGACACAATGGCAGGATGTCTGGGGAGAGTGGGATTTGAACCACCAACCCTATGGTTATTAGATGACCCGCTCTACCTCCTGAGCCACTGCCGCCCACATTTCCCTCCTCTGTTCCATTTTTGCTGAGCACCAAGCTGGACAGTAGGAAGTTCCATTTTTATATGGTCTTTGGCATGACCCAGCCGAGACTTGAACCCTGACCTCCCGGTTGTGAGGCAGATGCTCTACCTCTAGGTCACCACTCCAGTATATGCACAGAAACAGTTGTGAATAAGTGAATGGTGGCCCAAGGCAGCTAGCTGACACAAGCTAGCTGCTACGGTCAGCTAGCCGCCTTGAGTCTCGGTTAGAGAACCTAAACTAACATCTAAGAACAACATTTATGGTCAAATGTTGGTAGATGAACGGGGATTCCAGTGGTGGTGAAAAGAATGTATAGAAATGACATTCAAAACAGATCGACAGTTAAGTTAATGGCAGGTGGCCTCTCTGTCAGCCTCTCCTTGCTGAGGCGAGCTCTAATGTGGTTAAGACAGACTAACTCTGACCACCTAGCCAAGCTAATGCTAATAGTTTGATGTAGTATCACAGCAAA